>OX359271.1:50965987-51653487 GCA_947179155.2 Hedera helix
ATAATATACTAATATTATTATTATATTCTCTAAAATTAAAATTTATATTAATATTAAAGTTAAAATATCTGATATTAACTTCAAAAATATAATATTAATTCTACATTTTAAAATATGAGAATATTATTGGTTTCTATTTTTTAACATTAAAAAGAGTATGTATAAAAGTTATTGAAAGTATAGTAAACATGTTCTAACTGCGCATCGAAATATCTGCAAAACATAGCTGGAAAAGTCTACCATCCTTTTGTGATAAGGGAGTAACTTAATTATTGTGAATGCTCTTTATATATATATATATATATATGGGCTAATTCATATTCTTATAATACATCGTGTTCTTTTAATTATAGATTTTTAATTATAGATTTAACGAATAAAAAAAACATTCGTCTGTATTTCAATTTGGAAAAGTTTGAACAACTAAAGTGTAGATTAAAAAATTGAGCAAAATGCTTTTCTAGATCCGCATGTTAATAATGTAGACAATGAATTTAAAATATTTAATATATTATTAAAATATTAAAAAACAATGACATTTTTATAATATAAGTATCCACACTTTAATTGTGCAGACAGTAGATATAATTAAATTTTACTATTGTAAGAACATCTTCAATAGTAGTAACAAAAAAAAAAAACTCTTCAAATTGAAGTTTGTTGACTTATGTAGTAATTTGAAGAGCATTATTTACTACTTTAATATTTTGTATTTCACCAGTCTCTTCAATTTAATTAAGACAAAATAAATAAAAAAGAATGATATTAAATTTTAAAATGAGTTGGACATCAAACCCATTAAACAAAAATAAATATTTTTAGCCTTTTCATATGATTTTGATTCTCTCAAAATAAAATAAATATTTTGAAGAGATAAAGTCAACTTACCAGTTCTAAAGAGAGAGAATGAGGTTGCAGATTTGATAACTAAGGTTGGAAAGACTGTTGGAGATAATTTTTCTGATGTAGCTTATCTATTTGAGTATCCCAAAGTGGTTGAATAGACTGTTGAAAATGCTTTAATTAACAAATTTTAATTTTTAAAATTTTAATTTTATTTGCCGGTGAGATTTCTCGACTAAGGAGCCGAGGAACGAAAACGTTTTAACGACCAGGCATTTCTTTAAGTTCGACCAAGATTTTCAAACTCAATATCGAGGTAGAGAGATTTGACTCGATAGATAGTACGATTATATTTGTCCACTAAAAATTAATCGCTTTGTGTCCAAATATTTTTACCCTTTTAATATGAAATATATATATGGGTTAATTCACAAGCACAGTTGTAAATTTAAGTTTATTTTTATAATAAATTGTGTTTGTTCAATTACAAATTTAACCAATTTAATGTCAAAGTCATAACTGTGAGGGGTTTTCGCCAAGAATAAAGCTTCGGTTTCAATTTGGATTGATTCGTTGCATTTGTTTTGTTTGTGGTCTTCGTTTTGGTGGTGGGCGCATGAATTTTTTCATGGGTTGAATTAGGTTAAAAAGCGTTAATTGTAATCGTAAATGCAGTTGTCTCGTTGTTTTTTTTGCGTGTTAAGAAAGTACAAATACAAGGTTTTGCATATCCTGCGGTATGGGTGTTCTAAGTTGAAGAACTTTATTGATTGTTAAATTCTTACATATATTTTAATTAAGAGGCATTAAACGGTAGTTTAATCTGGATTTGGGCTTGAAAGACATAATGAGAAGTAAAGTTTGGAGATGAGGTTTAGGTTTGACATATATAATTACTGTTGCGATTATCTGGATTGCTGCTACTTTTGTTGTTCAATTAATTGCTGATGCTAGTGTTTTTTCCTTTTTTATCACCTATATTTTATTTGTGGTTTAATTACATCCTCTTAATTGAAAGTGTTATTCTATAATGAAGGTGGAGTTCATATTTGATGTGGTGAGATCCGTGTGAAATATATTATAACTAGGGATAACCCATGCCTGAAGGTACGATATAATTAGTATAACAGTTAAGTACTGTATTCAATATTTTTAGATTGAAAAATTTAAAATTGTTATGGACTCTTAGTTCCATAATAGAACTGAGAGTCCAATCATTAATACAAAAAGATTGATACTCAATCCAGTCATAGTTTCTTTTTTTAGGCAAACATTAGTATACTACTCATTCCCAACTTAAAATTAGTTCTTGACAAGTTTGAGCAATTAATTGATTGACGATAGCGGACTCAAATTTATGTAATATAGTATTTTTGCGTATCCCACACACCTTTCCTTTATTGACAAAACGGAATGAGAAGTTTGGAAGCATTTATTTACTTCCAGTATCTCTAATCATTGATCAATATGGTCCATGAATAGTATTTTCTGTGGAAAAATGGTAGTACTGCAAGCCATTTGGTA
This sequence comes from Hedera helix, assembly GCA_947179155.2. NCBI lineage: Eukaryota > Viridiplantae > Streptophyta > Magnoliopsida > Apiales > Araliaceae > Hedera > Hedera helix. The sequence continues at coordinate 50,968,355 of OX359271.1, forward strand.
GGATCCAATGGAAAAAAAAAAAGATGTAAAAATCCAAAAGAAATGTTTTTGCATATACCCAAAAGTATAAAATGAGTCCTCTAAGTCCAAACAAAAAATTATTGTCATAACACCAATTAAATCGCATCACCATAACATTTTTTCCTTTATATTTTTTCTTAAAATTGGACAAAAGATTATCATACCATGAATCAGAGCCTACTACAATAATTGCTCTCAATATAGCCTGCAAAAACATCAAAGAGATGACACGTAATTGTCCGTCCCTGAAGGTACGACGAAAATTAAAATTTCAAAAATACTCTATTACCTAAAGACTCTTTGTAACCTAAAATAACTTACAAATCAATTAGAATTAATCTGAACCGTCCCTATGATTTCTCACCCAAATCAATTTACATGTGGAAACATAACGACCGCAATATCCGAAAAACAGAAAAATGGTGTCAATGCTAAAAGGGTGGCCCATGTTGTTTACATGTAATTTTTATTTATTTATTATTTTTATTATTTATTATTATTATTATTATTATTATTATTATTATTATTATTATTATTATTATTATTATTTTTATTATTATTATTAGTATTATAATAATAATAATAATTATTATTATTATTACTATTACTATTACTATTACCATTACCATTACCATTACCATTATTATTATTATTATTATTATTATTATTATTGTTATTATTATTACAATTATTATAATTATTATTGTTGTTGTTATTATTATTATTATTATTATTATTATTATTATTATTATTATTATGTAGTGGTAAATTTGATTTGGGAGGAAAATGTGAGTGGATAGATTTTTGAAAAAAATATGTTGTATTTTGGGAGGAAATGAGTGATAAATTAATGATCGTTGGATGCTAAAGTCTTAAATGATTTTAGACTGTTGGATGTTAAAACCTAAATTAATTTAAAATCATTAAATATTAAAATTTTGAGATTTGAAGTGCTCTGTTCTATTATATAAATTATGCTCCAAGAGCGTGACTTAGGGGGTGTTTGATAAAAATTGAATGAGCTGAATCTGAATCTGAATGAGCTGAATCTGAATTTGAATGAAAAAAGTTGTTTGATAATTAACATATCTGAAAGATCTGAATGACATATTTTTAATATTTTACCCCTCTGAAAAAATTCAAAGTTGTTGTAAATTTATTTAATATTACATAATATAATTTTTTTTATTTTTTATTTTTTATTTTTTATTTTTTTTTCTCCGTTCAGCTACCATTCAGCCCATTCAGCCACAAATTCTGACCTTAACCATTCAGCCGCGCCATCTGACCGATTCAGTCATTCAGACGATTTTTTTTCCAAACAAACGTACTTAACCATTCAGCCACTTACCGATTCAGATTCAGACCCCCATTCAGATTTAAACAAACAGCCCCTTAATTTTTCCCTTAATTGAGATTGGGCGATATTTGGAGGATAAGTATGGCAGTTTGTTGGTTTGTCAAAGTATGAATGATGCTAGTTTGCATGAATTGTCGGAGTTGGAGGAAGTCATTCTTCTTGGAGAAAGTGACGGTAGTGTCCAAGTTGAGGGTTTGAGGCCAGGAATCGTGGAGGAGCAAATAAAAGCAAGTCACCATGAAGATCCTATGTTGGCAACTCACCGTGCCCACGGCTAGAATGCGGATGTTGGGTATTTTATTTTTGAGTTCGCATTTTAATTGTAAATGATAATTTTATCTTTTCATATTTTAAATTGAACGGTTCGAATTTATTATAAAAATAAATTTAAATTTATAACTAGGATTATAGATCAACCATATAAATATATATATATATGAGAATTGGTTGATTTAATCTTTTTGTAGGCAACTCATTCATTCATAAGATATATAATAAAATTTATAGATGCATATTTAAATTGATAATTTCATCTCTTTGTAGACATTTAATGTTATATTATACATTTATTTAGAATCCTCTTATAATTATTCTTTTTTCTTTTTTTAGTCTTGATAAGCTAATGTATTTTATTAAACACTAAAAACGGATATAAATACTATTGTTCCAAGATCATAACTTGCTTCTTGTAGAGTTTGAAGGGTCATACACTGTGCAGCAGAACTACACAAACATGGATATTCATGTTGGGCAGTCATATTCATTTCTTGTCACAATGGATCAAAATGCTACCAGTGATTATTACATCGTTGCCAGTTCACGGTTTGTGAATTCCTCTGCTTGGACTAGAGCTAAAGGCGTTGCCATCTTGCACTACTCCAATTCTCAAGGGCCTGCTTCAGATCCTCTTCCAGACCCCCCTAATGAATATGACACATTTTTCTCAATGAATCAAGCAAGATCCATAAGGTTGTAGTGAAAGCACGTATCTTGCTAGAATAATATCAGAAATCTTCTCAAGGCCTCTCCTTAGATTGATGTTACACGGCATATTCTCCTCATAAAAAACTTCAAAACTTTTGAAATAGTACAAAGATGCCCAGTTTCCTGGAATTGAAGTTTATAAATGAACAATGGGGTATATATCTCTTTTAACTGCTGTAAGTTACCAATTTCATTAGGAGGGGAGGCAAATGATGCTTCAGAGAGAAGGTTTCTGATATTACCCATTATCTTTTACCATGTTTGTTTCCTTAGCAGTTCATCATCTCGAAAATTGATTATCTGTTTATTGGGGTAAAATTGGGATGCTTACAGGATTGTGTTTTGTATTCTGCAGGTGGAATGTTTCTGCTGGTGCTGCTCGTCCAAATCCTCAAGGATCTTTCAGATACGGTCAGATTACTGTAACAGATGTCTATGTGATTCTCAATAGGCCTGCTGAGCTTATAGATGGAAAATGGCATGCCACTCTCAATGGTATTTCACACTTGGCACCTTCAACACCACTGAAGCTGGCTCAGCAATTTAACATTCCTGGGGTTTACAAGCTTGATTTCCCCAATAGACTGATGAACAGACCTGCAAAAGTTGACACTTATTTAATTAATGGTACTTACAGAGGATTTATGGAAATCATACTACAGAATGGTGATAGGACTGTTCAGAACTCTCACCTCCTTCTTGCATTAAGTTAACATTGCTTGTGTTCCATTTGGGAATTTAAATCTTTTCTGTGATAGAGGAAGAAAACATTTTCTGCTGAAGCACTCAGGGATTTGTATGAACTGTGCTGTTTTATTAGGAAGCAGTGAAGAGGTGAAATCTATAGTTTTGACTTTTGAGATATAATTTGTGGGTAGATAGATACCTCTTGTAAATGTGTCAAGATGAACATATTTGAAGTGATATCAGTAGATAGATACCTCTTGTAAATGTGTCGAGATGAACTCCTTTGAAATTATGTCACATAATAGTGATGGATGTTTCCTTAAAGAATAGTTGGACAATGGTGTCAAGTGAATACCACCTTGAAAGCATGCTGGACTTTGTTGCTGAAGATTCCATTTACAGTTCAGGGTCTCCTTCATGATCCACATTTTGTTTGAGAGAGAACTCAAGGAAGGTAAGGTACTGACTAGTGAGGAGAAAAAACTCTCTACAGAAAGAGAACTCACTTTTTACCTCCTTTAGGGGGTGTTTGATAAAAACTGAATGAAATAATTTTGAATGCTTAAGTAATCTGAATGAGCTGAATGAAGTAGATTTCTGAATACTGAATGAAAAAAGTTGTTTGATAAGTGACATGTCTGAAATATCTGAATAACATATTTTTACTATTTTATCCATCTGAAAAAATTCAAAGTTGTTGTAAATTTATTTAATATTACTTAATATATATTTTAAATTTTTCTTTTTTACTTCATTCAGCCGTAACTTAACCATTCAGCCAAAAAAATTAGACTTAGTCATTCAGCCCAAAAATCTGACCGATTTAGTCATTCAGTCTCATTCAGCTTTAAACAAACGCACTGAATGACTGACTAATTCAACTATTCAGTCCTATTAAGTTCTATTCAAACAGCCCCTTAGTCCGTATAAGTGGAAGGAAATTTTTAATTTTTTGGGGGAAGGAACAGGAAGGAAAAATTGTTGCTAGTTAAATATAATAATAATACCCTTGTACACATAAAAAAGATCTTTGTTCAATGACTATATCATTTCATTTCTCAAGACAGCTAAATATATACATACATACAGTGGTAGGAACTAGGAGCTAACCCTGAATAGTTGGACAACAGCCAATCTAGTTTTTAGGGGAATAATTTACTGAAAGGTAATTCATAACAATCATTTCCTTTTTGGCTCAAGTAAGCAGCCTTGCGAGTTGCGAACCACACACCTCTTCTAATACTGGAATGTTCATCACTTCATTGCTATTATCCTCCACTTCATCACTTGCATAGTTACATGTATTGGTTTATTATAGCTTATGTATATGAAGGTGTTTGTAGAGGACATTGATGATGAAACACCAACTCTACTTCTCCTGCTTGCAGGTATTTCCTGGAGCTTGAACGCCAATTCTAGTTTCTCTCGATAATGTTGGCATTTGGAACCTCCGGACAGAGAATCTAGACACATGGTACCTTGGGCAAGAAGTTTACATTAGTGTGGTGAATCGAGAGATCACAGAGAAAACTGAGCTACCTTTGTCAGACAATACCATCTATTGTGGTCTCCTTTCCTCCCTGCAGAAGAAAGATATCTAGTTACAGCTATGTTAACCTTTTTAACATTATATAGTAGGTTAATTTATTTAATTTCTGAACATTTTCGGGTTCCTGAGAAAAAGCCCTCTTAATATTTTTCCTCAAAGAGGACAGTTTGAATAGTTGTAAGAGTGATGTTCAACCATATTACTCATTTGAACCTAGTTTATGAAAGCTTTTCGTTTTATCTCTCTCTTCCAGGGATCAAGCTCATAGAGTTAAATTTTCCGGTGCACCATCTGCTTTGAAGGCAACCAGGATAATTTTGATTGTACTTGTAACATCATTCGGAGTTTTTATGTGGTAACTATTTGCAAGAAGCATGATCAAGGACTTCCAAACCACCAATGAGTTTTACACCTTAAAGTTGTCTCAGCTAATGAAGCAGAATTCAAAATAGGCCGATGCTTTGTTTACAGGGAAACCAATATTGAGAAAAGCGTTGTCTGTATAATTATATTTATATTGTCTACTGCTATTTTAATGGCTTGTACACCATTGCAGTAAGTTTTGTCTTTAGCACAATTGGAGATGAATGTAAATGGCTGCAGCCTATTCGAATTAGCGTCTGTACTCGCTAGTTAATGTTATACTTTAAATTGAGGGGCACTAAGTGTACTCTTTACCTATTTACTAGTAATATATTTTAATACTACTATATGTTATCTTGATTCATAAAAATATGTGTTGTAATAAGTGCCAAAATTAAAGAGTTCATTTTGGCCATAACCAATATGAAAACCAGATATATTTCTTATACAAGGCAACAGTTACATACACCAATGCTTGCATTAATAAGTAAGACTAGTTATTAGGTTCATTTGAGTTCTTTTTTATGATGTCTGTTAGGGAGTAATACCCCGACCCCTCTTAGGGGCCTGGAGTCCTAATGAACCCCGAACAGTATATTGGGTACCTGAACACTATGGTACAACTAAGTTCCCATCATGCGTGAAGGATCAGACTCCTACTCATTAAGGTCTTTTATCTTTATCAGTCTGTTAATATTTGGACTTATCAGTAACAATAACTAGGAGGAAAATTCTAACAGACAAATTATCCAAACATCTTCCCTATATAAATGCAATAAGAAAACCTCCAGTACGTCAGAGCACTTAGATCGGCCTGACGAAGCACAACATGCATCATCAATGTCGATGAATAAAATTTCGTTATCTACAATATTACCTAAAAGAAAGTTAAATTTTTACTTCGTGACAACAATTTAAATGTTGGTAAGTCACAAGATATCATGTTAATTTGTAATGATCGCATGACCTTTGTACTGATATTAAATTTAAAAGAACTAGTTATAAAATTATGAAAAGAGTTTTTACAGAAAGATTATATGTTTAAATTAGATAATTTACTTGAAATTAATGTTTTTCTTAATGTCTCTAAAAACTTTGGTTAGCATCACGCTTACCAAATAATATACCAAATACTTAACAAATCCAATACGACAAAATAAGTTGTTAATGTTCTCTCAAATGAGATACTCTTTGTAACTTGTACGTAAAAATATTTGTCTTTATGTACTAAGAATGACATATTGACGATGATTTTAAAAGTTAGTGAATTAATGAGTTAATTATGTAGTAACAAACAATTGATATGCGCGTTTTAAACTTTAGTATTTGCTAAAGTTTTAGACTTTGAAGGAACCTCCATTACTAATTTTATACTACGAAGTTTAAACGCAACTCTCTCTCCCTCTCCCTCTCCCTCTCCCTCTCCCTCTCTCTCTATATATGCGCGTGTTTATAGACATACATTTATATATATATCCTTGTCTGTCTAAAGTAAACAGATTAATTGGAGCTAGCATTTGAGCTCACTGACAATGGGAAAGAACGCTCTTTTATTCAACATTGCACTGATAATTTACATTTTATTTAGCTTTGAGTTGACACAATCGGCTCCTGAGGGTGCTTTAGTCACAAAGCTGCCTGGTTTCGATGGCAATTTTCCTTCTAAACACTATTCTGGGTATCAATCTTTTTGCAGTACTATATTTAATGTCAGTAAGAAACATTATTTTTAGATTTTCTGTTCGATTGATTAGTTTGTTTGTTATACTATTCTGGGTTTTGCAGGTACGTTCCCATTGGTGGAAATAATGAAAAGAAATTATTTTACTACTTCGTTGTTTCTGAAAGAAACCAGTAGAGGATCCAGTGGTTCTGTGGCTCAATGGCGGACCGGGTTGCTCCAGCTTTGATGGATTCGTGTATGAGCATGGTATGGAGTATGGGCCATGCTCATTATCATTCACTATCACTTTCTCTCTCTAATTTTATGTCATATTCTGGTCAAATTAACTTTCGAAATTCACTCTCTTTTTAGTTGTAGTTGAAATTTGAAATGAGTCTACTTTTTACCATGATTTTACTCGAGGGGATTGCTAGGTATCATTCACATGAATGTGGGTTCCTATTCATGTGAGGGGGCCTAAGAAATATCATTTCCCTTAATTTCCTTTCTAAATTATAGACCCTTGTACATCAACCCCTACATAATTTATAATTACCTGAGGGCTCATCTTATATAATGCTATGTGCAGTTCTTGGGTTTTTTCTTGTTTATATCTGATATTATCACGTTTTAAGCTCAATGCATTGCCCATATAATTGAGTCAAGTAAACAACAGTGCTGCTCTCGTTGCTTTGCTACTTTAAATTTGAAAGGATCATTGCTTGGCTACTTTAAATTTGAAAGGATGTTCTTAAAACCGAGTTGATGCATATAAATAGTGTATTCCACTACATTGCATTTTCATCATTTGGATTGAATGAAATGAATGAAATGAAAAATAGTGTATTTGATTATCATTTTGAAGGATAAACCATTCCAATTGAATGAAATTCATTCCATCCCCTTGATTTTTATTCCATGTAGGAGATGGTGGAATAAAATCATTGGAATGCGTGATAATTTTATTATCATATTACATCACCCACTACCATCAACAACCAAACATACACTTGAAATACCTTAAAATCAATCAATTCATTTTTTCATTCCATTCATTCAATAGGCTTAAGTTCTTGGAAATAAATAAATAAAGGATATGGAGGGCAGTGTTCTTGGTCTAATTTCTAGAAGAATCTTATTGACTACACTCTGCAGGTCCCTTCAATTTTGAAAAAGGAGAGTCACAGGGAAGCATGTCCAAACTTCATCTCAATCCATTTAGCTGGTCTAAGGTTATAACTTATTTATGAATCATTATGTCTATATGCGTATCTATATCTTTTCACATTATTAGTGTCATTTAATTTACTGAAGTTTGATAGGTATATATGACTATACTTAACTTTCAGTTATTACATTCCATTTGTTTTCTAAATGGGATAATTTGCTGTTGACTTTTGGCCCAGGTTTCCAACATCATATATTTAGGCTCTCCTGCTAGTGTTGGATTTCCCTACTCAGGAAATGAAACCGACTACATTACTGGAGACCAACAGACCGCCTCTGACTCGCACACATTTTTACTCGAGGTATTTTTTGAACAAATGAATACAGAAGAGAAAGGCATAAAAAGTTGGAATGTTTTGTTTATACTATAATTCTATGTCCTCGAGTGTCTAATTTTCACAAATTGCAGCTGTGGTTAGTGGTTTGAGCTGTACCCAGAGTTCCTCGCAAACCCATTTATCATTGCTGGAGAGTCGTATGCTGGAGTATATGTACCAACTCTGGCTTCTGAAGTGGTGAAAGGTATTTTCTTCTGATATTTAAGCTACATACCAGTTAGGAGATTAAAAAACAAGAACTAATCGGAAGTTCTGGACATTTATATTCAAAGTATGTCATTTGTGGCATTGTCTTGATCAAAAAAACAAATTTAAAACTGAAACCTGAATTTGTTTCACCCAAGCTTACATGGTGGGAAATGGAGTTACAGATAGAGAGTTTGATGGCAATGCTCTTGTTCCATTTACACATGGGATAGGCCTAATCTCAGATGATCTCTTTCAGGTGGGTGGATTTTTTTGGTTCTGATCATGAGCATAAAAGATGTACGTTAAAATAAATCTGGGTAAAGTTTTATCACCTCTCTCATACTATCTGCTATGAAGATATGAATGCTGTTTGAAGTTATTGATAAGTCATTGCTTTTTGGTCTGTTACTTTGGCTGTAATTATTAAGGTTACACAATACTTACAGAACTTAACTGAAATTTACTTTTGCTAGTTTTTGAACAAGGATTTTTTTCATCACCAAATTTAAGTTCGACATGTATTGATACATCATGCTGCAGGAAGTTAACGCCGAGTGTAAAGGAAATTACTATAATCCTGTCACTGACAGACAGTTGCCAAAACAAGCTTGACAAAGTTGATTAAGATATCTTTTTTTTCCTACTGAAATAGTAATTAATAGACTTTGCTTACTCTTGCAATTTAACTAAACACAGGAAATTAAGGATTTAAACATGTACGACATTCTAGAATCATGCTATCATGGCACAGAAAGTAGGATTACAACTGGTACCACGAGGTTGCCACAAAGTTTCAGGAGATTAGGTGAGACTGAAAGACCTCTTCCTGTGAGAATGAGAATGTTTGGCCGTGCATGGCCCTTAAGAGCTCCGGTAAGAGATGGAATCGTCCCAACTTGGCCACAGATTCTTAACAGTGGGAGTGTCCCATGTACGGTAAGTACTCAAGTAACTTGTCATATTGGTTTTTGATCTGGTGGTCTCCAATAGTTTTTCCTGAATAAATATTGTCGGCTAAACTTAATATTTCTCATTGTTTAACTGATAAAAACAATTTTCATGACCGAAATTCAACAAGCAGGATGATGAAGTTGCAACTTTGTGGCTGAACCATGAAGAAGTTCGAAAAGCAATTCATGCTGAACAAGTAAGGTTCACCAGCTCAACTTCTGAAAGCTTTTGAAGCATTGATTTTACATTCTGTTTCAAACATAGGAAAGTGTGGCTGGCAAGCGGGAGTTATGCACGGATAGAATTATATTTTGGCACGATTCTGGGAGCATGATTAATTATCATAAGAACCTCACTTCTCACGGTATTGGAGCACTCATATACAGGTAGATTTGCATCCATAACGTTATTGAATACTCAATAAAACAGTTACTGCTGTTGTTTTTTGTTATGAGGATGGAAAATATATGCACTTCTGTATTCCTTAAAAAATTGATGGTTTAATAAACAATTGATGATTATTTATGCAAATTAAATTTTCTGGCAGTGGGGATCATGATATGTGTGTTCCTTTCACCGGAAGTAAAGCGTGGACAAGATCAATTGGATACAAGATTGTGGATGAGTGGAGGCCTTGGATTGTAAATGGAGAAGTTGCAGGGTATGAATCTGTTTTGGGTATTTTGTTCTTAACTAAAATGGCCATCGCATTGCAATATTTTATCTTTTGTTCATCGATTGAGATTTAGCTACGAAAGAATTTACTAGGAACTAAACAACCAAGAAAGAAAGAATGATGGATAGATAGAAAGAAAGAACAGAAGGAATGAAAATTTTCCTGCCTCAAGGCAAAACATTACTCATTTTTTCAAATTTAATGGTTGCAGGTACATTCAAGGGTACGACAAAAATCTTACTTTTCTTACTGTCAAGGTATATGTGCAAACAATAAGAACTGATTTGTGCTGATGGATATATATATATATATATATATATATATATATATATATATATTAAGCTTAAATATATACTTTCCTTCTTGGTTATAAATGCATTGTTGTAATTTTTCTTGCAGGGATCTGGCCATACTGTGCCAGGGTATAAACCAAGAGAGGCATTGGCATTTGATACCCGTTGGCTAGACGGCAAGGATATATAAAACTAGTACAATGATTTTGCTGAGAAAAAGAAATATATTTTGTAATTTATTGTTGAAACTACTCTTGTTGGCTGAAGAAGAATGATGAGCACGGAAGAAAGAAACAGTATTTAATTAATGATATTACATTTATCATGTGTAATGAACTAAACTGACGTTAATTGCTTTTAAGAAATACTACTAGTGTTATGATATGCATCCATAAAAACCTTTGTAGGCCCATAATTATCTCCACTACATCATATTTCTACCAAGTTCATCATTAATTCTTCTAAAAAGTTGTACACTTAATTTTTCAAAGATAAATTTTCATTGTCAAGAAATTTAAAGTTAGACCCTTTTTGGGCAAACTTAAATGATTGTTATATTTTTGTACCAAATGTAAAAAATTTAAAACCAACCATATATATATATATATATATATATACACACACACACATATATATTTTCTATTTATTTGTCAAAAATACCTTGAAATGCATAAGGTAAACTCAATATTAAAGTATGATGCAATGTTATAAAGTAATCATCTTTAAATAGGTACATGCTACTATTGTAGTTAATTCTTAAATTAAAAATAAAAGAGCATCGTGAGAGTTTCACATCCAATAAATATATGAAATTAAATTAATAAAATTAATTTATTATATTAAATATATTATTAATTATAATTATACATGTAAGTTATAATTTAAAAATTAACATATAAAATCGCAAGGGTTATCGTTGACAATTGAACCATATAAAAAAACCCAGTAAAATAAATTTTAAGAATTTGAAAACCCCTCCAATAAACCCAGACAGAGGAGAGAGATGGGGGTACGACGGCTTCCATGGATGCAGAGACGTTTATTCTGCAGCAGTATTTCCAGAAAAAGAACCATTATTAATCAAAACCAGAAATGGGCGGTAAAGCAGGTGACCAAGTCCAATTTTTCGGAGTCAATCGAAGATATCATATCAGTATTGCCGAAGACTGGTTCCTACTGTGGCACCGAGTATTGCCGATAGACACCGCCGAAACAGGCTACTTAAAGGCCAAATACACCGCCGAAAGGTTTCAGGTTCTTCAGTTTGCCGTTTGCCCTTTCTCCATTAGGGTTTCCAAGCTCATTGCTCACCCGTGAGTTTATCTGTTTATATATTTCAATTTTTTTGTCATAATTTCTTTGATTTTGAATTTTATGCTGTTAAATTTCTGTGTAAGATTAGAAAATTAAATCCTTTCATATTTATTATGTAACAATTTATTACCTATTTAGATGTTGTATTTTTTAATTAATTCATAGCGACTGAAAGTTTAGATTTGAACTCCATAACAAATATTGGTCTATTTGGTGTTTCTTGAAATTAGGAATGTCTTCTTGCAGTTTTTTGTGCCAATCATCTTATCTGACCTCTATGTCTCAAGAAGGATTTGATTTTAATGCATGCATACACGAGGGTAAGGTCAGCAAGTCATTTCATTTTGTTACATACGTATGTGTTTGTAACCTTTTGTATGTTCCATGGAGATATGGTACATTGTTGCTCAAGATCTTAATTGGCGCCCAAGTCACTTTATAATCGTAAATTTATCTAGTTCAATAGATTTTCCAACTAGAGAAATCAAACAAGGAAGATAGTGAAAGGAAAATAAACATCAAGAACATTATGATGTCAGAGATAAATTAGTGGTGTTTGTTTGTGCTCTCATTTATCTGATAATTGGATTAGTAAAAACATTCATCACACATGTTACTCTTGATGGGTTATAATGATGCCTTTTCCTGCCAGTTAGTTGCTCGTTAAGACTTTGCAAAGGAATATTCCGCCACCACCTGAAGAAAGGAAAATATGTAATTGTTTAAGTCTATAAAAGTATACATGCACATTCATATTCATTCTGAGACACATTGGACATTGAAATGCAACAACACTTCAATGTGATGACACTCATTTCGTTAGTTAAAAATTCTTTAATTCACACTGCATCTCGTTGAATCCTGTATATTTAAAAAAAACTTCCATTTTCTCGAAACCAGTTTTAATTTGTGTAGTAAACAGGTAGTAGTTTAACTATTGATATTGATATTTTTTGCTGGTTTGGGAAGTATTGATAACCATCATTCTTTCTTCGGACAGGCATATCATACTTATCCAGAGCACAAGAATCCGTTGCAAAAGAGTGTATAGGAAATCCAGTGGCTAGTAAGTTGGTACAATCTTCTTCGCCTCCTTCGGTGGCTGATGCTGTATTTGTAGGAAGGATACTGGTTAAATGCATGTAAAGATTCAAATATGAGGAGTGATGGTGAGTAAATTGCTACATTATTTTATTTATCTTCAATTATTTTCTTGTCACCTTGCAGATGCTTTAATCAAATCTCTTAGAAAACTTATCCTAGGAAGTGAAGAGTATGGTTCCAGGCCATGCTTGAGGATAGAGGTTTGTAGTGAGCGTCAAGTGCAGCTTGCACTTGAGGTATACATATCTGCCATATAATAGACTAAATGGTTGGATGGAAACACCATCTTTCATTGATGGGAACCTTATATTAACTGAAATGTTTAAACATGATCTGAAGTCTGTGTTAATATTTTTAAGATTCTCTTTTCTTGGACTACAGATGTTGATGGAATTCTCTGATGACCTGGTACCTTTATTAATCCCAGCCAAGGGAGGGGCAACCCAGGCTGTTCAAGTTGTTTTGACAAGTTCAAAAGAAGATAGAGATCTTTTTGAGGTACTGCTTAAACCTGAATCCTCAATGATGCATCTTTAGGCGTCCCTTATTGATAAGTGGATTTTATTCCTATTTATTAGGCTTAGTTATTTGTGAGTTTTTAAGTATTTTATTTATTATTATGTGTTTTTATTATTTTTATTATTTTTATATTATTTTTAATTAATTTATATTTTGTTTTGTGGGAAAATAAAAAGTCTAGTGGCAAAATTGTAAATTCAGCAGCTTGGATGGCAGAAGTGGTAATTAACTAGTGACCGGTGGCAATTTCGTAATATCAGCAGCAAAGCAAGGCAACGCGCCATGCACGCAGAGGATAAAGGTCAACAGTTTAGAGGCGACGACGTCGTTTGTTTGGCAACGGAGGAATGCAAGGTCCGCGCCATGCGTGGGATGGCCTAGATATAAAATCAAAGTGCGCTATATGTGCTTGCGGTTGAAAAGAAAGGAAAGAAGCGCGTGGGCAGTCAGCTGGCGTGGTGGAGAGCAGGCGTTGATTGGCAGCTCCTTTATAGTGGGTCCAACAACATCAATTAAATTAAAGGATGATTTATTAAACAAATCCAACTGCAATTTGGAAAAGGAATAAATTAGTAATTTTATTTTGTAATTTATTTTAATAGTATTCTAATTCCTATTAGGTTTTGGATAAATTATGTATTCTATAAATAGAGGTCATTAGATTCAATTAGGGATATCTCTTATCTCTCAATACTCTTGTACATAATTCTTATTCTTCTTTTATGACTAGTTAAATTATTTTTCTTAGTTTAAGTAATTGAAGTCATCAAGATTTATACAATGTGAGATCTAATTTATTTTAATTGTTTAATTTATATTGTGAGTATTGAATATTCTTTTATGTTTAATTTTTATGATTGATTTGTTTAATTTCTAGGATGCATATTAGTTTATTATTCACATTAATCTATTGCTATTTGTGAAGCAACTAAGTTTAATAATTATTTTGCAGATCAAAAGATTATTATATCTTAGGAAGAATGTTCATCTAAATTAAATGCAAACAAGTGGCTTATGTTGTTTAATTCAACGATCTCTCTAATTCTTAAAGCTGCTATTAAATGAAATCTTTAGCAAGTGTCGAATGTTGTTTAGTAGTAAGGGTATTTAGATCAAGTGACTCTATTTATCTAAAATTAAGGAGAAATGAGGAAAATTATTCCACCTGCGAGTAGTTATTCTTACGGTGAATGTTCAAAATATAAATTGAGTTATTCTTGCATCAATGATCAGTTGTAAATTTTTTATGGTGGATGTTAACTTAAACTAAAGGTTTTTTTTTCCTTATTTCTTTAATTAAATTACTTGTATATTTATTTTAGTTAAATTATTTCTTTAATTAAAAACTCCCCAATTTTAGTTTGCGAAAATATAAAATTAAATTAATCATTTTCAGTGAAATCGACTCTTACTTGCACTACTACATATTTATTTTCTAAAGTAAGATTTTATTTTTTGGGTGCCTGCGACAGCACACCACTTATTTTATCAAAATAAGGAAGAGGGTCAAAACAAGCATGCGTGGCTTTCGAGAGGTGAACGACTTGATTTCCACTTCTCAGAAACCTGTTGTTGTGCACAACTCATTTAATGGTCCATATCTGTGTGAACAATTTCCATCTTCGACTCTTTATAGCTACCAATCTTTTGATCTATTTTTAATGAGCTTACAAGATTAAAATTACCACATGCAGATTTTACATTTATTCATTCGAAATTCCTAGCTCCACTCCCTCCTTTAATGGATGAGTTCAGGATTTCCTTGCTCTTGGTTTTTCCTCATGTTATTGATATCAATCATCTGATGAATGAAATTAGCCCTCTGAAAAAGGTGACAAATGCTGCTTCCTATTTGAAACGATATTTCTTCATTCCTATGAGATTCCTC
This sequence comes from Hedera helix, assembly GCA_947179155.2. NCBI lineage: Eukaryota > Viridiplantae > Streptophyta > Magnoliopsida > Apiales > Araliaceae > Hedera > Hedera helix. The sequence continues at coordinate 50,983,481 of OX359271.1, forward strand.
ACCTAGGCAAGTCACTAGCACTAATTATCTTTCACACTGTAGATCAGTTTATTTAATAGCTTTTTTTTTCACTGCTTTTCGAAATGCAAATTATCTTCTACAAAAACTAAGTTGATAATTAATGGCCACCCCATGGATATCCTTGAAACTAAGGTCAAGTGGAAATATCTAAGAGAGGAATACCTTTCAGTCTCTTTTGATCATGTTTCCAATAGTCTTAGCAAATTAAAATAACTGAAAGTAAATTAGATGTTATGCTTATGGACATAATAGCCTTTGCTTTTAAAAAAGAAAAATGTAACCTAGTCATTTGTTTTTTTAGTGGAAACCGATGAAGGCAAGATCCATGGGGAATAATGTTCTTAGGATAAGCCATTTGTTTGCTAAAATGTGCTCTATACTGAAGATAACTCCAGAAACTCTCGAAGCTGATAGTTGCCATGTGTCTTCAGCTCTTGAGGGCTATGCAAATATCTTCAGCCCTAATTCTAGTAGTTCTGAAGACACTATCCAGGATGATGTCAGAGTTTGGACCGACAATCCAAGAAAAGTTAGCATTGAGAATTTGGTATTCTTGTGGGGATTCGCATGTGGAATGTCTTCAAGAATGCTGAAGAGTCAGTTTTCTACTTCTCATGAAGTGTTCTCTGAAGATTTTGGCGTTCGGTTAGTGGACAAGAGTTGTGTAAATTTTCTTGAGGCAATGGAGTCTGGAGGGATTTGCTGTGATTCTTTGAGCAACTTGATCTCGCAAGGCCTAAGCGCCATAGGTTATGAGACTTACATAGGCATGCACAACAGGCCGCCTTGACCTGGCCCGGCCTTGGACGTTGACCAAGTCGGGACTTTGACTTTTGGCTTGCAGGCCAGGCCAGGCTTGGTGCTCAAAAAAGGGGCCTGTTGAGGCCTGCAGGTCAGGCCAGGGCAGTCCAGTCCGATTCGATCAATTCAAACAATTTTTTTAGTAATTTTAAATATTATTAAAACACCAATTAAAATTTTAAACTTAATTGATGTATTAATTACAAGTAATGTATTATAAATTACAGCTTTCAAATTATAATAATGAAAAATATATTTTTTATTATTATTTTGCAAATGATTTTCTAGTTGTTACGCTAAGTATCTATTAAAATAAAGATGCAATGAAAGATATGTAAGAAGTGTAGGTTGCTAGCTAGGTAAGGAAAATCCTTATATATTACACTATTCAATGTGTTTTCATGGATTTTTTTATTTGTATATAAACAAATATGCATGAATGAATGTATTAAAAGACGTCAATTTTATTTTATTTATTGAATGAGTTGTCACAAATATGAAGTTTTTGTTTGCAGTGGGAGAATTGAAGTAGCGAATAAAGAAAATTAACAGACCGGACCAAGCTTTTGGTGAACCAGGTCAGGCCCCAAGCCAGGCCGGGCTTATTGGCAGGCCAGGTTAGGCCGGATCTGAGCCAAAAAAATGTGACATATTTGTGGCCTTCAGGCCAGACCGAGACAGGTCAGGCCAGACCTTGATCAGGCCGGGCCAAAGCCGAACCAAAGTCTGGCCGCAGGCCATTTATGCACCACTAGACTTACAAGAGAGCCTGTAGTTTGGGTTTATGGGAAAAATGCATTTAGCAAATTCATTGGACAAAGTGTTGGTAGATTTTGACAGCCACTTGGAAGGTGTCAGTTGAGATCTACTGGAACAGTGCCTTGATTAACCTAGATGACCTGTAACATTAACAAAAAAAATTAATCTTTCTTTGTTGCGAGATCTATGCCAATCCATGTGCCTAAGGAGAATAGTAAGGCTTTAGCAATTTGATGGTAGCTGCTACTAATATATATATGGGTTTTCTTAACATGTGTTCCAAGGGTACATGTTAAGTGCATAAACCGAGAGATGAGATTCATTAAATATTATTTATTTATGTATTTATATTGAATTCAATGCATAAAAAATAATATATTAGTGGACCTCATATATTAAATTCAGTGTATATATATAAACAAATAATATTTAGTAAGTTTCGTCTTTCAATTTTCACGCTTAACATGTGTCTTTAGAGCACATATTAAGAAAATCCTATATATATATAAGTTGATCTAGTCTAAGAACCGACATAGTCGTGGTCAAAAACTATGGTTACTTGGGGTATTAAGTGGGGTTGAACATCATTAAGAAACAAGAGTGACCTAAAGTGCATTTTTCATGTGCTGAAAGACTGCGATTCATTTTTTTTTTACTAATTATTCATTTGTAATAATGTTCAACGATAATTTTGGTCTTTCAACATTACTTAAAAATATATATTGATGTAAACTTAGTTTTGCTTATACAATTTGGACACTATTACGTACATAAAAATTAAACACCATTTTCATTTGAACAATTAAAAAGTGGGGTTTAATAGAGATGTACTTTGTGTTCTATCTTGTTATTGATTTTTGTTAACTTGTACTTTTTTATACAATTTTGCTCAACAAATAATATATACACAAGAAAATAATGTTTATGTTGATGATCTAACCTAGTTAAAATATAAGTATAAATAATTATTTGAGTTTAAGTATGACTCAATAATTACTTCAATAGTGTAATTTGAAAGGAAACAGTTTCCTTATTATTTAATATTAATATGTTTACTATTAGTGAAATATAAATATATTTAATTTAATAAATTTTAATATACATTTGTTTAATATTATCAATGTAATAAGAATTGTTAGAGAGAGAATGCGACTTTTATATATATATATATATATATATATATATATATATATATATATATATATATATATATATATATATATATATATTTTCTAGTATAAACAATAATAATTACTAATTGATGTATTTGTTATTTTCAGCTTTTAAAAATAAATCCTATAAAGTTAATTTAAAATCTCTAGCATTGTAACGGAAAGGATAGGTCGAATACCGGCTATTTGATAAAATTAAATAAAATAATTTTAAATATTTAAATAAAATAAAATTATAAATACTAAATAAAAAAATTATTTAATAATTAATATATCTAAACATCTTAATAATATTTTGTTTACTATTTTACCCGTATAAACACAGTTATCTTACAAAACGCGATTCCAGTTTCCTTTAGTAAAATACTACACTCTACTTATTAAATCTTCCCCTCTGTCTCTCGCCTCTAAAACCTCACTTTCTCTCTCTACATTGTCCAAAAGAATCAAGCTACAGTTAATGGCGAAAAAAATTCATCTTTTTATTTTTCTCATCAATTCTCGTCCTTCTCTACTTCAATATCTTCACTATAATATATTCCACTGATCTCGATTTGGAGGATCTCAGTTTTTTACAAGAGGATCAAAATGACGGCGTCCAATTTCACCACGATCCGCCGTACACTGACTTCGACAACTACGACGACTTATTGGAGGAGGAGGAGGAGGATGAGTCCTACGGATCCGGTGAAGAAGGAGCGGATGAGTCATCGGTGCCGGAGATTGATGAGAGCGACGTCGTTGTGTTGGAATGGTGGTCATCCTCGTACGTTTCGAGTAAATTGAATTACCAAAGTAGCCACTGCAACTTAGCCCCCACCAGTCGCCGCCGAGTTCTCCTCCGCACTCACCGTCGTCTTCCTCCCTTTTCGTCACCGCAACAAAGGTAAGAGAGATTTGATTCCTTAAATAACTATTAAGGACATATTTGTCTATTTAGAATTAATTGCCCTTCCTTATTCATCGTATTTAATGTGAATATTAATATTCAAGAATTGAAAAGGCAAGTGAAAAACCCTAATCGGATTCTGAAATTGTAAGATATCCACGAGACAAATTTAAACACGAATTCGTCTCATTTCTCCAGACTCTTTTTCTACAAGACTCCCTTGAGCTTTAACCTCGGCTTTATAAAGGATATCTCTATATAAAGGGTTTTGGTTATTCCCTCTTGGCTTACAAGTTTAAAGATCTATTCTTTTTCTTCTTAGATTCAGAAAAGAAAAGAAAAACTTACAGATTATTGAAGCCAGATCTAGTAGCCAAAGACTTTTCTGAAAAAAAGTAGTGTAGAGATGTATAACTTTATATTGTTTGCAGTATTCAGCATGGTCAATTGTGCAATTTCTTCATCCTCATCTGCCCACGATGAAGAAGAAGAACATATGTTGATGCCACCGCCACCGGGATATCACTTTGTTCCAAGTCATAGTCAAATAATAGAGATTTATTTGGTTAACAAGATTTTGGGTTGTCCATCATCTTCAGACATGATTAAAGAAATGGACTTGATGCAACAACTCGATCCTGAACACCTCCCTTTCGGTAAGTTTCTTTCATTTTTTGCTTTTAAGTTTATAATCTACTCTTATTTATTTTCATTACAATTTATGAGCCCTTCAAAATAAAAAAGAATGAATATAAACAATCTCTTTAAGGAAGATTGGTCTGTCGTTGTCATAGTAATTACTCATGAAATATAAATATAAAAATATCGTTAAAAATTATACATCTAACCAATTATTCAACAGGAAAACCCAAAGTTAGTAATCATCTTACATCCAAGTCTGAACAGATCTATTACTCATGAAATATAAATATAAAAATATTAATAAAAATTACATATCTGACCAATTTTTCAATATGTGAACTCCATCATCTCGCATTCAAGTTTGAACAGATCTGTTATTCATGAAATATAACTATAAAAATATCAATAAAAATTAAAGATCTGACCAATTTTTCAATATGAGAACCCAAATAACATGAGAACTCGAATAACATGATAATCATCTAGCATCCAAGTTTGAACAAATCCATTACTCATGAAATATAAATATAAAGATATCAATAATTATAGATGTGACCAATTTTTCAATATAAGAACTCGAATAACATGTTGCTGGTAATCATTTCAGTATGAACAGATTTACCATCACCGATAATATATCTTCCATACCAATAAAAAAAATTCCACTAGGAAACAAGATTCCATAAAAGATGAGAAATAATTTTTTTCATGTGATGAAAAAATCATTAAACTCAAGGATAAAACAAAGTATCATACAAGGTGAGGACACTAAATTACATATAATAAGTAAAATAAAAACAAAGAAGAGATTTAGGGAATGGTCTCTCCAAAAATTGAGAGGATCCCTTCACAGTTCTAAAGAGAAGTCTTTGGAGGCTAGTATATTTTTTGTTAGAGAGAAAGAAGTGAGAAAAGTCAAATGGAACCTACCATATCAACTTGATAAGATTTCAATAACAAAATTTATGATTATTCCACTTGTCACTGTCTTTGAACTACATAATTCTATGCAATGATATATTTTTCGTACTTTGCTTTGTATAACAAAATTTATGATTATTCCACTTGTCACCGTCTTTGAATAATTCTTTCTACATCAAAATACATGCTTCATATATGTAATGATATATTGTTCCTACTTTGCTTGTGCTGTTTTGTTTTAAGTGGATATAGTAATGTGAATGTAGGATAGTATATCATCAAGTCTTCTGATTTTGACCAAAATTTAGCCTTTTTTTTCTTTGAGTACTAGATTTGGTTAGATCTAGATGGTTTTTCTGGTTAGTTGAATCATTAGATTGAAATAAGATGTTGAGTACTAGAAAAGTGGTGTGCTAGATTTTTACCTTTTTTGTGTAGCCAGCTAGGATGAACAATTATAAACCGAGTCTGGCCTCTTGTTTGTATGAGTTGAGTGCAGTATATAATTAATTAAAATGCTAGCGACACAAATGTTGTAAGGATTGTGCAAAAGTTGCAGCACTCACGAAATAAATAATTATAGATAAACTGAGAAAAGAGAGCAGAAAGAATCTTTTAAAATGTAAAACAAGTTCCGTTAATGTTTAGGCAATGAGTTGGGCGAGTTTTGTACTTGGTTATTTGCACAACCTATTGTTCATTTTTGTGCACAAAGCATTACACAAAATTGAAACAGATAAAACCAACGTTCCAATTGTGCTACTTTGTATTTTTGTTTGATTTTCCCTTGTAACATAAATTAAATCTTTACTGAACTAAATGATTGGTGTTTTGCAGATGAGTTTATCTACTGCAGAAAGAATGAGGCATATTTCATAACACCTACTAAAGAAAGAAACACAGAGGGATCAAGAACAATATTAACCACCACAAGTGGATACTGGAAGGCAAGTAAAGATGAAGTTCCAGTTTTTAATAGCGAACGAACTGTTGGGTACAAGAAAACTTATGTTTTCTACCAGGGAAATGAGCCCGCAGGAGAGAAGACCCTGTGGAGGATGAACGAATATAGAGTTAGACTGGATATAATTCCAGCTGATGCGCTTTATGAAGATGTTCGCTCTAAGGTAAGTAACGACTTGGTTCAACCAACCATGGCATTAGGATTTTATATTACATTTATGTGTTTGAAAATAAAATGAAATACAACCTAATTTTTACCCCATCCTGCAGATTGAGCATTATGTAGCCTGCAAAATTAAATACAAAAAACCAGAATCACCAGCTGAACCACTTCAAGAAGATGAAGATGAAGATGAAGAATAAGAAATAATCTGAACCTGTTCATGAAGAACATTTGAAATCATCTGAGTTTAGGTTTTAAGTTTTATTCAGTCTTTTCTTGCATTCCTCTTCTTCTTGCGAAAGAAGAAATAATCTGCATTTATTTTAGGGATTTGCATATAGAATCGAATGGATTTTGCATGAATGGAGAAGAAGAGAAGTAATTACTTGGTGCTGCCATTGCTCTGTGTAATTTATCTGCTCTTTGCCGACAAACATAAATACTAGTAAATACTCTTTATCAATTTATAATGAGAACTCAGTATAATTTTGTACTACTATTTTCTAAACATAAATACTGTTTATTCAAGTTTGTGTATATACTAATAAACAAATAAAAACTTAGATGAAGAAGAGCTAGCGCTTTATTTATTTATTTATTTGACTCGAAAAATTAATGGAAATTATTTGACTCGAAAAATGGAAAGGCGAAGTTTTATACATGGATGGGGTAAAGTAAGTGGTAACACAGGTTATTTAAAAAAAAATAATAATAGGGAGACCACGGAAAGAGTAGTGGGACATAAATTAACTTTAACGAACCACCCCAAGATAGAAGCAAGAAAACAAATGGAGTGATTTCTGGTCTTTATTTCCTGGCTACCCTTGTTCAACTTTTTATATGTTGTGATCCTATTCAATCATTTGTTATTTCTCAATTGCTTCATATTCTCGTATTTGACCATTACTGCAGTTTGTAGTGATGTGCACAATCATTCCTTGTTTGAGTTTATGCATCTTTTAGAAAGAAACAAATTGTAATTTGATGTTCTACTTTAATTTTTATATCAGAAGAAAACCAGAGTAAATGTTTTTAAGGGTTGGCTTATGGCTAAATTGTCACATCGCACAAGTTTTGTGATAAAATTTAACAGTTATGCCAGTTGATAAGTGCGAGGGTTAACTTGAGCAATTCAAAATTTTGGGTGGACCGAGATATTTTTCACAATGATGCAAGTTCGTGTTTGATAAATAAAAAATATTTTAAAAAATAAAAAATATTTATTATAATACATGTGTGATAAATAAAAAAATATTTAAACTAATAAAAAGTAAAAGATATTTATTATAAAAAAAAATATTAATTATTTATTTTAAGTAAATTATTATTAAAAAAGAATGTCTAGATCATAAGCAATTTTTAAATTAATTTATCAAACACTTTTTTACTCTTTAAAATTAATTATAAGTAATCCCAAACACCCTCCAAATTGATATAAATAGTTTAGAATAAATTTAATAATGTTTTGATAATTATTAAAAATATGCAATTGGTGACATAATTTTAAATGTATGGTAATCATAAAATATGAGTAATTTCTTTGCGTTAGAACTTGTGCAGCAGTTAATAACTTCACCCTTTCTTGTGGCGCGCAAACGGAGATCTCAACCCAACCTGTCTCATAAGACGTCAAGTATGAAACTGCAAAATAGTCAAATTCGCATTACAACCGATTCTCGAAGATCTCAACCTGTCTCTCATAAGACATCAAGTACCAAAGTTGCGTTCGTTTGTTTGTAAAAATAACAAGTGAGACATGACTATGTATACTAATGTAAGTAGTATTATTCACCCAAGTTGTGCCCTCCCCTCCTCTTCAAGGGAAGTGTAGTCGCAAAACCTAACTTGCACCAAAAGAATCAGAATCCAAAACCTTTATTGATGAGACAGTGCACTATAATACTTATTCTTGTATAAATAGATCAGAGAACTCAAAAAACAGTAGAATGATCATTCATAGTTTCATTTCATACTATTTCAAAATTCACATAAGAAGATTACCTTGACACAACATGTGAACATGGGTTTCAATCATCCTTACAGCATATCAGACTATTACCACAAACAAAACTCTTCAATGATCTCTCTTTTTCGGTCCTTTTTAAGTGTGCGTAACAACACAGAACAGAGATAGTTGTCATTCATGGCTTTAATAAGACTAAAGCTAGCATTTTATTAAAAATGGACAAATGTTACCAAAGAATAATAGTAGTAAGATGACAATAAATCCTATGAGCTTAGCAACTCAAGGCACGTCCAGAAATTATATAAGCCAAACTTGAACTTCTTTTTTTCCGGTTTTATGCTAAAGGAGCCAAATTTGAACAAGGCTGAGTTTCACTAAGCTCAATTCATATCCATCCACGCCAAGAAGATCAACAACAAGAACACCAACAGTAGCTGAAGAAACTGTGGAAATATTTCTAATAAGAATCATTGATTCTTTTGCAAGGAAAGTTTCTGTTTATTAATTCCCACCAGTAAATGTGAAAAATCAAACACTGATAACTAGACAAACTCGGATAGACGCTACTTAATATCCAGTCCCAACACATTTAATACATCAAGCAAACGAGTCAGAGTTAACATTGATCCCTATTAAAAAGGTTTGATTTGTGATGTTATACTCTGCCAAAAACACTCTTCACTCCAATAGCTTCATACTATCTAATGCAAATTCCTGACCTAGCATTGAGAAAAGAAAAAAAAAACCCTTCTAATATCCATATACACGCCTGACACATATTACCAACCTCTAATTATGAGAAGAATAGCAAATGATTTGTGGGATTAATTCATAAAATCCAGTTCAATACTTCGGCTGTGAGTAAATTTATAAAAACAACAAAGATCAATAAACAAGCCTATTTTACTAAAGTGATAAGTAAAGAGACTCTTGCTCATCTCTGATTCTATATTACAAACTGAAAAAGCTAAAATCAAAGCTCAAAAATTACACATCTATCCTCTCAGGGATACCTAGAAAGCATACGAAATACTCATTGTATAAAAGTAACCTTATGGCTATATTTGTATGCAATGATTATTTGGTGCAATTGAATTGTTGTCTTTTGTGTACTGTGTTTGGCAACATGCTTTTATTCCGGATTGTAATATGGGAAAAATATAATACCCAAAAAGAGTTACTATAATACCCCCATTTACTGCTACTACTATATTTCAAAATTACTCTCATTTATCCATTGTTACAATTAGGCCCTCCAAACATGCATAGTTCTAAAGATCTAACATACTATGAGAAAAATAAACAGCTTGAAGATCATTTCTCGAAAACAGGGTTTGTTTATAGGATATCATGAACGACTCTGGTGTTAAAAATGACAAACAAACAGCTTGAAGATCATTTCTTGAAATCTAGGTCTTTTATAGGATATATGTCATTAGCGACTAGTGCTAGAAATGACAATGCTAATAATGTGCAACGGTTACCAAAATGTACAATAGCCTAAAACAAAATAGTTAACACAAAACAAAATTAACTTCCAACATGTGAAATTCAGACAATCTTACCCAAATTGCAACATCAATTAAACATGAAGTCAAAGTTGAGCATCAAGAAGTTGTACACATTATTTACATTCAAATTCAATTCATGAAATTTGAACTTTGAGAGATCCTTACAGAAATAGTACTCCTCCACCTCAATTCAATTCTTACGGAATGTCCCACGGCTTGGGCTCGGGAACAGCCACAACCATCCCCTGGAGCTCCGGCGTAAGGACAACCTGGCAGCCGAGCCTCGAATGCTTGTTCAGAACCCTATTTCTTTGACTCCTCTTCAGCACATACTGCTCATCATACGACACCAGGGGAAGTCGCTCGAGCCACCCCTGAGCGATGTGGACCTCGCACTCAGCCGAGCAGCGAGCAGGCGTCGATATCTTCGAGCCGGTGAGAAGCCGGGTCAATGAGGCCATTGTTGGTAAGGGCTTTAAGTAGGGTATGCCCGGAGAGTCCAACGACATCGCGCTTTTGGCCGTCGGGATCGATTGCGAATAGTTTTACAATTCGATCGGAGACCTTTTTGGTTGTGGAGGAGGTGGTGGTAGCGGCGGCGGTGGCTGAGGATCGGCTAATGATGGCTCTGTAGGACAGAGATAGCGAAGGGTTTGTGGAGATTTGGGAGGAAAGTCTTTGTAGAGTAGAGATCGCCATTCTTGTCTTAGTTTGGGTTCCAATTGCACAAAACGATAAGACTATTAGGCAATTCAAAATCCTACGGTGGATGGAGGGGAGAGGCGAGCAAGTAACCGAATTGTCCCGAAATCATACTAAAAATTGCATAAATTAAAATCGTATCAACAACATATACGATAGATTTAAATTGGTTAAAAAATAACAAATGCGATTTGAATTTGATTTCATGACAAAATTACATGCAATAAATTTAAACCTCATCGCAGTATACTTTATTGCATCTTGACTCAAGAATATATTAACAAATTATGCATATCTTTCCCCATTATATTTTATAATACTTTATACCCATTTTTAACTTTATAACCGATTAGAATGGTGCATTGTTTTTTTTTTGAAATGGTTGTATGCATTATAGTTTATTGAATACATACAATAAGATTTTATTTTATCAGTTTTGAATATGACCGGTAGAAGAGTTTTTTCGCTTATTAATATTATTATTATTATTATTATTATAGTGAAGTGATATCTTATTTTAAATATTAATCTAATTGTTTCAATTGGTTTTGAAACCAAAATCGTACCAAATGAAACCGCAATGCACAGTTCAAAATCGCACTGTACCAATCATAAGCGATTTCATGTGCGATTTTAAATTTGTCAAACCGCATTTAGGCGATTTTATGTGTGGTTTGGACTTTAAACCGCACTAAACTGCATCGTGCTCACCCCTAAGTAGATATTCGATACTATTACTTTTAGTATTATTATGTTACAATTAACTATTAAGTGACCATTAAAGAGTAAAGAGTTCACATTCCCTGTTCTCATTTTCTGTTTTCATTCCATGTTACGAGACGCAGACGCAGGGGATATACATACATATGTGTATATGTATATATATACACATATGTATATATATGTTCTTACTTGATTTTTTTTAATCTTTCGCGTCGTTTTTTTACATTTTTTTTAATTTATTCTTAGAACATACACTATTACACTTAAATTTTACGGATGTATTTTTATCTTACTGGAGAATAAGGTCAAAAAGAAAATAAAAATAAAAAAAACTTATCCTCAATTTTTGTAATGTCGACTAAAATTTGACTTTCACTTAACCTATTTCTAGAGAGAGCAAACATTATACATACTAGGGAGCATGAGGCACACATTTTGTATGTATATCATAGTATGTGTATAATTAATTTTAAGAATTAAAAATTTTAGTTTGAAAGATAAAATAAAAATATTATTAAGTGGAAAGGATAATATTCGAACATTTTTAAACTTGAGGACTTAATTAAGAAAAAAGTAAACTTGGAGGCTGAATAAAAGGAAAATATTTGGTGGAGCCCGCTTATTTGTCGGAGCTTACGCCTCACGCTTTATAATACTCTCTTTGTCCCAAGATAAAAGTTCGGATTAACTTTTTGCATAATTTTTTGTATATGACTATTGATACTCTATAAATATGCATAGAAAATATAAATATGACAATTAATACTAAGGATATAATAGATAAATTATTGTAAAAAATAGATTATTTAATGTAAGTAAACATTTAACTTGAAACTACCTAAAATAGAAATAAGGACTTTTATTCTGAGATAGAAAGAATACTAGTTAAAAATCCCCATGTGCACCAATTAATCCATATGAGTATATAAAAATGCATGCCAAAGTTGAGAAAACCAATATCTAAATCTAAAAAAAGAAAAATGCGTACTACTTTCGTTGGTAGTGGTTTACTAAAGGAAAATATAACATTTATAATAATAAGAATAAACACACTACAACCAAATATTACTCTAAACACTATATTCATTTACACTATTAAAAAGTGGGGCATGACATGAATTTCAATGTTATGTTTCACTTTTTAATAGTGTAGATGGATATAGCGTGTATAGAGTTGTCCCTTTTATAATTTAAGTTATAATTTTTTTACTGTTACAAAGAAGAGATGAGAAGGGAAAGAGAGTGACACGGGAAGTTAGCCAGGTAAAAAAAATGGAATAGGCGAAAGAGTGGGGGAGCTTTTCTAAGTTTGCAAATTACAACCTTCAAACTTGCACATCCAATTTTTCTCTCTTTTTTTTTTCACACCACGCACTAATTGTTATCTATGTTGAAAAAAATAAACCTAAAATAATCTCAATCCTAGAAATTATTTTTTCATCTTTGTACAATTAAATAGGAAATCAACAAACTCAATAATGAGAATTAAATTAACAAATAAACATTTAGAATCAAGACACAATATTTAACGTTAAAAAACCTTAAGAGAAAAAATCAGTAGTCGAACCCTGAATCTCTATTATATCACTAATAATGAATTTACAATAATTCTCCTAAGTTTTATACCTTAAAATTTAAGATTATACAATAACTTGAGAGAATACAAATTTACCTTTAATTAGATTGAGAAATCTTATTAACTTCATCACCCAAAACACTACTAACAATAAAATCTTTCAACTTTTAATTAAATAGAGATGGCGACTGATATCCACGAGTAACAAGCTATAATCTTCTTAATTTATTCTTTTGGTTACCTTCTTACTACTAAGTTTCTCTCTTGTAATAATAAGACTCCCTTATAACCTTATTTATAATGCAATTCCTAATCCATTCCCATTATAAATTGGAAATAAGTTATTCTCCTAATCAGATTGGGATTACATTTAATTGTCTTGGACACCAACCAACCAAACAAGTAAATCGTTTTTCAACTTAAATTTTTTTCATGTGTGAAGACCCATACCCAACAATCTCCCTTCCAAATCTATGAGAGGAGGGATCACAAATCACAACTCCTCCCCTGAAGTTAATTTCGAAAAAATCTTGGTTCAACTTAAGTTTCTTAGAATTTTTAATTGTCTTCATATCCGACTTTGTCTCATCGACATGGTTATTCTCGATGGGAGGATCCAACTCAAACTAGATAGATTTTTCTTGCCAAATTCATTCACAATCACTTTGTATCTTGATTGCGAGCTATCACTTTCCTTCTTCACTTTTGGTACCTATTTAAAGCGAAGAACTTTCCTCTCGTGGTTCTCATGCAAGATTTTTCTCCTATCTCGCACGCCTTTGTACCACATCTTTTTGTTCCAAATCCCTCATCTTTAACACCTCTCATATACGTCTGTATCGTATAAATAGTGTATACCTTCTTATCTCTAATCACCACCAGAGACCATTTAGTGAGCTTCCATTGAGTTTCACCAAAGAGACAATTATAACTATTCTCATCAAGCACCCAATCATTACTATGACACTCGGGTATACCATCACAAACAATGGCTATAACAACGTTGGATAGATACACAATTGAGTCCTCATTCTCATCTTTTTCCGTTGACTGCTCCATCTTCAAATATCTACACTCTCGCCTTATATGACTCGGTCTCTGATAGTGAAAATAAATTACCTATTTTCTATCTCTGGACCTTCCCCCGAATTTATCATCTTCAGGAGAGCTTTTTTCCCTATTTCTACCCCTACTCTGTGTGAAAAAAACTTGTAACTCATAATCAGTCACTACAATATCTCTCCGCATATGTTCTTCATAGAAAAAAATATCCTTGACTATATCCACAGTCAGTGCACTATTGGGAGTGGAGTTACTCAACGATACAACCAGCGTCTCCCGCTATCAGGCAAAGAGCTCAACAACAATAAAGCTTGTAACTCATCATCAATGACCATCTTCATTGTATTTAACTGACTTATCAAGCTCTGAAAATCACTCAAGTGTTTTGCAACGAAGTTTTTATTCTTGAACTTAGAATTCACAAGCTTTCTGATCAAGAAAGTTTTATTCTGTGTCATTTTCCTTTCATATATGGACTCCAATTTATTCCAAAGAGCATAGGCTTTAGTTTTCGTGGCTACTTGATGAAACACATTTTGATCAATCCACGAGCTAATCAGACCAATAGTCTTCCTATTGATCATCTTGTTCAACTGCAATTCACTCTTGTTTGTAGGCTTGACTCCTTCATTCTTAAGTGGTTCGCACAAATCCTTGCAGCAAATCCTCTATTCTTGTTTCCAAATTGCATAATTTGAAACCTTGAGTTTTATCATGAAACCTGCTGTCCAATCCTCCATTTAATTTGTAAAAGAAAATCACAAAAAAACAATCAAGTTCTTGATACCACTATTGAAAAAAGTAAACCTAAAATACTTTCAATCCCATAAATTAGTTTTCCTTCTTTGTGCAATTAAGTAATAAATCAACAAACTCAATAATGAAAACAAAAATAACAAATAAACATTCACAAGCAAGACACAATATATAGCGTGAAAAAAACTTAAAGGAAAAAATCACATGTTGAACTTCGAATCTCCACTATATCACTAATAACGGGTTTACAATAATCCTCCCAAATTTTACACCCTAAAATTTGAGATTACACAATAAACTGAGTAAATACAAATTTACTTTTAATTATATTGAGAAATATAATTAACTTTATCAACCAAAACACTCAAAATAATAAAGTCTTCCAGCTGTCAATTAAATAGAGATGGCAACGGATACCCACGAGTAATAAACTATAACCCTCTTAATTTATCGAGCTTCTCTCTTGTAATAATAAGACTCCCTCATAACCTTATTTATAATACTCTTTCTAATCCATTCTCATTATGAATTGGAAACAATTTAGCCTCCTAATCAGATTGTTTACATTTACTTGTCTTAGACACCAACTAAACTACCAAGTATACATATCTTAATTTCTTCGTGTTTCAGTTTAAGTGTTAGCTAGCTTGTTAAGCAGATATATGGATCTAGTTGAGCTACGTCGAGTTTTTCATATATTCGATCGCAATGGAGATGAAAAGAAAAAGCTTAGTGACTCGTTACAAAACTTGGGAATATTCATACCTGACAAGGTACTGGTCCAAATGATCAATAAGATCGATGCAAATGGAGATGGTTATGTGGCTATGGAAGAGTTTGGAGGTTTATATCAAACAATAATGGACAAGAAGGAAGACATAAGAGAATCGTTTAACGTGTTAGATCAAAACCGAGACGGATTCATCACCGTGGACGAATTGAGGTCGGTGTTGGCATGTTAGGGTTGAAACAAGGTAGAACGGTTGAAGATTGCAAGTTAATGATAAAGGTGGATGCCGATGGGGATGGAAGGGTACAAGAAGTTCAAACAAATGATCAAATGGGGTGGATCTGCTGCCTTGGAAACAAATTAATTAAGGCTCTAGGATTATGCATGTCAATTCTTTTATTTGAGTTTTGGTCTTCATCTCTCCAAATATGATTACCACCAAAATTCTTATACATATGTATTGGCCTTTAATGAATTAGATGTTATCAATTTGATATTTGTGTTAGTTTTTAAATGAACTGATAGGAATTATGGACAGTAAAATCTTGATCACTTTCTTGTCTAAGTTTGACGGATTTTGTCGAAAGACCGAATAACATAAACAAACCTTTTATATGCCCTATTGTATCCTATGCATTACAAACACGTCAATGAAATCACGAGTACCCGACTTAATGCGACGATTGTAATGCTAGATGGTCCTTCATCAATGGCTATCTAACTACAGTGAATAAAATGATATAAACTGATTGCAGCTAAAATTTTTGAGGTTTTTCTAATCAAACCAATAAATAAATATAAAAGTATGAACAAACAATTTTACACCAACTATTCTGACCTAATCTGAATCCTCTAGATGTTCATTTTCAAGTTCTCTTACATTCTGGACTATGTCTTGTACACTTCTTGATAAGTGATTAGTGTGCTCTTCAACAAACTTTAGCACCATGGACAACTGTTCTCGGTAAGCTGCACACTGACGTTTACACTTCTGTCTCTCATTGTAAAGTTCAAGGGTTAGCTCTCGAATTCTTTGATCCTTCTCATCCTAAAAGAGAGAACTAAAGAAGTCACCATCAGAAGGAATGAGATCTATGCAATACTACATATCACCAAGGCAAAATATATAATCACAATCAATAACAATATACACTTTATTGGTTTCCATTGAGTAAAACTACTTTCAGTATAAGGGAAAGATTCCCATGATAGATCAACAATGCAATTCTGAAATTATACGACTAATTCATGTTCTAAAATTTGAGATCAAGGAAGACTGAGTTGATGAATTCGTTCACATGCTTTTAAAATTTGATAGTGAAATAGAATTGCCAATAAGAATTTGAAAATTAGAAAAGCCCCAGCTTCTGCGGTCATGTTACTAAACTATCCAGGTAGATAGAAGTCGAGCATCTGCAGATCTGTGCCTAGATGCCCCACAAGGCAACCCAGCTAGGGCTTCAATTCAGAAAGAAGTATGAACTCAAGCTGAACATTTAATGGAGATAGATAATGTAGTTAATAATAAGCTTCGCTGGAGTGACAAGTGCTTAATTCAACTCTATATGAAGTTCATTTTATGCATTGATTTACAATGAGAAGAACCATATGATCACCTCCTCAAGTTGCGAGGCGTAGAGACAATAATCCTTAGATATTGAAGGCTTGTGCAACACACTTAATCAGTTAATTGTATGGTATTGTGCCCAGCTAAAGTATTAGCAATTTCAAGAAAAAAGAACAGAAAAGCATACCTGACTGATCGAATTTTTTGCAGATCCTCGCCATGGAACTTTACTAGGAGATAGTAAACTATGATTGTGATCTTTCACGAACTTGGTAACAACCCACTTACCTGAATCTCTTAATGCTACCCTCAGCATAGCAGCACATCCTTCTCGAGTGACTGGTGGTGGAGGCAGAACCCTATCTTTCCGACATACATATTTCTTTTCACGAAAACCCTCTTTTGAACAGACAAAATCTTGGCCGATAACCATATTATTGATTCGGGAACGGCGATTATGATGAATGCGAACAGTGAACCCCATACGCCTTCCATAAGCAACATAGAACTCCCGAGCATCATCCCTTGAATTAAATTCCATGCCAATAGTTAATTCTCCAGCATCGTCCATAGAAGGTGAATCCCCATTAGATTGTTCAATCACCTTTTTATCTTCACCACTGCATAAAACCATACTCCTTGAGAGTTCACCATTAACAAATTCAGGATCACCATAGCTCTCAGCAGGCAAACACCTTTCGCTTTCATCTGAATCAAATGTTTGAGTAGATGTGCTCTCCATAATGGTCCTAAATTAAGACACATGACCTACGTCATAGAAGAGCTGCAAGTGGAAAACATAAAAGGATTCTTATTCGCCTTCTCATATTCAAGTTATACTACATCTGGCCTACTATCTAAAATAATTTTTTAGAAAACAAAACAGGTTGAGGAATCACCAAAAAGTATAAATAAATCAAAATTGACTTCCATAGGTTCCATTTGGTAACACTTTGAGTAGCTTTCTTTCATTTTTACTACTACCTACGTTCCACAAAAAGAGTAACATTTGCCAATTCTTTTTCTTCCATAAAAAGAGTCTCATTTCTTTTAATTATAATATAAATGACACAACGTCCTCAAGTTTATGCTCACAATTTCATTATTATTTCACCAGTGTTAAACTAAATACTCAATAAATTTAGGGGTAAATATAAAACAAAAATATATCATTAAAGTACATAAATTTTGCAAATGAGACTTATTTTGTGGAAGAGGAAGTAATACTTACCAAGCAGAACCTACCTATTGTCGCCATGTTAATATCATTTCAATAGTTTTGCACTAGAATCATTTAAAAATAAGTTTTTATTTTTTTATCATTACCCTTTATATAACCTGTGAGTAACACTACTGCGTCTGCACTACATGAAATGCGAAAAATTCAAAAAAAGTTGAATAAACTTAAATTACACCACAAGGGAATAACTCAATTTAGCTTGGAATCGCTACTATAAACTAAAAAGAGTATATATACTAACTACGTTATCATATTTGAACAAATAAACAAAAATTACAACTAACAAACTAGAAGTGCAAGCTTATTTTGTAATGATCCATGCTCAAACTGAGGCTGCAATAAGTAAATTGAAATTCAAAAAAAAAAGTACAGCAGAGATTGTAAACACTTACCCGGAGAATAAACCCTAGCCGTCAATTGAGTAAAGATTTAAGTGAACACCTAGTTTTCTCTCTCCGATTCACTGATCTTACAGCTTGACGATCGAATTTTAGTTGCTGATATGATAGAAAGGGAGTCTATCAACTCTCAAGCATCGCACCTACAGAATAATGGGATCGAGAGGTCAAGGGATTGACAGGTTTTTTCAGCGACTATTTTTTCAAAATCGGGTGTATCGAACACACACGAAGCCGGCTCTTAACCAGCCAATCAGGCTCCTCAAATGTCCCGACTCCGACATGGCGAAGTGTGATTCGTTAAGACTAATTACATTGGTCATATCGTACACTTTCTGTTTTTATTTTATTTTCTGGCTTTATTTTTATGCATAAAGGTCAAATGTTTGGTGATAGAGGTACGGATACATTTAAAAAAAAATTAGTCTAATTTAATTTATTTCAAACATAATTATTTAACTTTGTAAATAATGTCATTTGGAGTCCATAACTCTCTATTTTTGATACGACGTATTTGAATTTTTAAACACACCAAATATCATAAATATTGAACATGTCTCAGATTCAAAAAATTATTCAGTAATTTTAGAATATTGTTATATAGTGTTTCAGGTCAATCATATCTCTCTATTTCAATGATATTTTACTGCTTGTAGTTCTGAACTTACTGAAATAAAAATATATAATTAACTTAAAACACCACGTGAAAAATCTCAAGATCACTGAATTATTACTCTCCAGATTCAGAATGCAAAAACTGGCTCATAAATCCCCCCGGTGAGTGAAGAAACAGCTATGAAAATATTGTTGTTCGCAATGTCTACTACAATACAGACGGGGAAAAACAACCAAAAAATGAGGATTTCACATAATTCGATGTGATCCATGACCAAGTTATACATACATACATTAGCTATGATACCAAGTTCAATTAGAATCTTACTACTTTCATTAAAGATAATTTTTTCATAAGTCACAGTACATTCCAAATCCACAATAGTTTACATTCCTAAGTGGACATTTATAACTTCCAACCAAAACTAAAGACTTCTTGTTTTGGACTTTCAAAACTAAACATTTGGATCAAATAAAAGGAAAAATTACATACATTAGTATATTTTTAAAAATAATTATAAAAATCATACCTCTATAAAATAATTACAAAAACATTACATTTTTTTAATTTTATTTATAATACTAATGTAATTATAAGTCCTTAATTTAAGGGATTAACATTAATAACGGATATGATAAATTAGTGTCTAATTTAAAATAGATTTTTTTTTGAAAGACGTGATAACCGCCATTAGGACTTTTCCTTTCTTCCACCTGTGTTCGTGTTTTTCGCTTTCATCTATCTATGTTCATATTATTTGCTTTCATCTATCTCTGTTCATATTCTTTGCTTTCATCTCACTCGGTTGATCGTATCTCAGTGTGTTATTTGTTGTCGTTGTTTGTTATCGTTGTCGTTTTTTTTCTGTTCGTTCGACTTGCTATTCTGTTATATTCATTATATTTGTGTAGAATGGTTGATAAAATGAAGAAGTACGGAAAGAGGAAGAGAATCCCGGAGGGAGATGGTGCTAAGGGCTTGAAGAAGTTTGTTGTGGATAGTAAGGGGAAGGGGGAGAATGCAGGTCAGAAATCCAGAAAGAGTGAGGATAGGTTGGTTATTCATAGTGATATCAAGCATTCTAAAGTGGATTTAGATGATGTTTTTGATGTCGTGTAGTTAAGTCAGAAGGGCAAGTGCTTGGCCAGTATATAATTCTAACAGAAAGAATTTTAAAGGTTTGTTAATTTAAATTTTGTTATTTTATGATCATATAAATGTTGGGCTTCTTAGTTAGTTTGTTTTTGGTTACCAGTAAAAGATGTTTTGGTTACTATCTTATAATTGGTCGGTTACTATCATATAATTGTTTTATTACCATTAAAAAAATATTGGTTACTTTGATATAACTAGTTGGTTACTGCTTTAATATGTTTGTTGTTAATGTTTGCTTATGATTTGGAATCTACTATTGTTCACTCAATGTGGTATTTTGGTTACTTTTGTATGTTGTTTTGGTTGCAATGTATTTGTGTAGTATAAATTTGTGTAGTAACTGTTCGGTTACTATGTTATAACTGGTTGGTTACTATCATATAACTGGTTGGTTGATATCATATGACTGGTTGGTTACTATCGTATAACTGTTTGGTTACTATTTAAACTGATATGTACTACATCTTGTTAATATTTTTTTTAGCACTAGATTATATACACAACTGTTTAATTACTGCTTTAGTATGTTTGTTGCTAATGTTTGCTTATGATTTGGAATCTATTATTGTTCACTCAATGTGGTATTTTGGTTAATTTTGTATGTTGTTTTGGTTAGAATGTATTTGTGTAGTATAAATTTGTGTAGTAACTGTTCGGTTACTATTTTATAACTGATTGGTTACTATCATATAACTGGTTGGTTGCTATCATATAACTGGTTGGTTACTACCATATAACTGTTTGGTTACTATTTAAACTGATATGTACTACATCTTGTTAATATTTTTGTTAGCACTAGATTATATACACAACTGTTTGGTTACTGATTTAGTATGTTTGTTGGTAATGTTTGCTTATGATTTGGAATCTATTATTGTTCACTCAATGTGGTATTTTGGTTACTTATTTATTATATTTGTTTTACTGTTGCATGTTTAATCAATTTGCAGATCAAAGTTGCATGTTTACTCAGTTGCCTTAAATCATATGTAAATGGGGTTACATATTTTAGAATTCTAGCAGTAATGAAAGTAACATTGTTTTATGGTTGGTTTTTGTTTCTTTTAAGTTGTGCTTGCTACATTGTTTGAGATGTACAGTTGGTAACCAAATAGGTATACAATGGTAACCAATTATTGTTTTGATAGTAACCAGAGAGTTACAAGCTTGTTTAAAGATGTATCGATTGTGAAATGTACATGTCATAGTATACTTGGGTTGCCTAAACAAACAATATCAATTTCATTACAGGTTGTTTTATGTTTTGGTTACCATTAAAACATGTTATGGTTACCATTAAAACAAGTTTTGTTTACCATTAAAACATGTTATGGTTACTGTTATGTAACTGTTTGGTTACTTATTTATTATATTTGTTTTACTGTTGCATGTTTAATCAATTTGCAGATCAAAGTTGCATGTTTACTCATTTGCCTTAAATCATATGTAAATGGGGTTACATATTTTAGAATTCTAGCAGTAATGAAAGTAACATTGTTTTTTGGTTGGTTTTTGTTTCTTTTAAGGTGTGCTTGCAACATTGTTTGAAATGTACAGTTGGTAACCAAATAGGTATACAATGGTAACCAACTATTGTTTTGATAGTAACCAGAGAGTTACAAGTTTGTTTAAAGATGTATCGATTATGAAATGTACATGTCATAGTATACTTGGGTTGCCTAAACAAACAATATAACTGTCATAGTGTATATGTGTGCTTTATATTGGAAACTCATAATTAAATCATAAACCAAAATATTAATCAATAACAATTTTGTTTATTGTAAACAATAAAAAATGTTACCAACCATATGGATAATGGTTACTCATAGTAAACGATTATATATACATGTATTTACACTCTTAATGTAATTGCACTATATCAGACCTTTTTTGGTCTTAAAACAGTTGGATTATTGCATATTTTCCTGTTGTGTCCTTTTTCTTGGCACCTGCTGCATTTGTTTTGAATTTTAAGCCCAGACCCGTGTTTGTACCTCCATATTTTTGGTCTTCCCGCTGGTCTTCTTGTGTTCGGTGGTTTTACACATATGTTTCTTACTTCGTATGGTATATCCCAGTTTTCTTTGTCATCTAACGGCATGATGGAAGCTGAATATGTGTCGACCAAAGTTATTTTAAAGTACTTTTTAGAGCAAAAATCATAACAGCTCAAATTTCGCTTGTTCATAACAGCAGCAGCGTGCGGACAAGGCATCTCATAGTACTGAAATTTACGACAAGTGCATGTCTTTTGATCGATGTCCACAATATATTGTTTGGCGACATCGTAAACAGTGAAAATCACTAAGTTTGATGTCTCAACCTACAACACAAATTAAGTGTTGTTAGAATAAAGTACAACTGGAATCATTTTTATTGTTTGAAAACAGAATAAATATAGTGAAGTAAACAACTCAATGTTACAATTACAAAACACAATAACATTATAATTATACATAGTAACCAAACAAGCATCAGTTAGTAACAAGTACAATGATACACTGTAACAACTCATCAGTAGTCAGTAACCATTATAATGTTATGCAATAAGCAATTGAGTATTAGTTAGTAACAAAAATAATATTACATAGTACGCAAGTTTCCATTAGTCAGGAAACAAGTAAGTATTAGTCAGTAACCATTATAATGTTACACAGTAACCAAGTTAGCTTTAATCAGTAACTAAGACAGCATTAGACAGTATAATGAAACACAGTAACCAATAGTTAACAAATAGGTTTCTATTAAATGCAAATACAACTTTTGATGCAATAATTTAAAATTTGTATTAGTTACCTTAAGTTTCTTTGATTTAATGATATTAGATTGCAACTTTCCTTCAGCTGTTGTGGAAAGTGTTGTGAATGTTGATATGACTGTTTGTTTGTTTGTGAAATACCATCTTTGAACCAGACAACGTAGGCATTCAATCATTGATGCAACGAGAAGATCTCTGATCATCTTAATTGCGTTGTTAATAGATTCGGCGGTGTTTGAAGTCATTGTTAAGTATCTGCTTACAGTCCCATGGAGCCTGGTGCATTTCTCCAACTTGACATCTTCCTCCAAATATGTCCTTATTCGAGGATCAATGGCATCAAGTTCAGCCATGTGTTTGTTGAATTGTTCAATAGTGTAAGCTCTACAAGCCCCGTTGTAAGCCTGTTTAAGTTTCTCTCCTCTCTTTTTGAATCTATTTTTTATATTTTTCAATACATGGTATGTGCAGGAACCATGCATGACGTCCGGAAACACAAAATTCAGTCACTGTATAATGGCTTCATGTCTATCTGAGACAATGCATTGGCCTTCCCTAACTCCACAAGCAATTCTCAAATTTACAAAAAATCATCTCCAAGATAATTCATTTTCGCTGTCAACCACTGCAAAAGCAATCGGAACAATTTTTCTGTTTGCATCTTGTGTGCTTGCTATCAGTAGTGTCCCCCCGTAAGTTGATTGTATGAACGTTCCATCGATTACAATTATTGAAAAGCAATGGTTCCATGCTTGAATGGAAGCTCCAATGGCAAAGAATAAATACTTGAAACGACCATTTGTTTCTAACTCAAGGGATGTGACAGAACCTGATGATGGATTAACATGAACGTTATCATTAGAATTCCAAGTAGTATACAGTATACAATTCACTAGTAGTTTGTAACAATTCAGTTGGTTAATAGTATCCAAATCAGTTGAGTTGGGTAACCAAATCAGTTTTGTTGCACAACCAAGTAATTATGAAAACCCTATAAAATATTTTTAATTGTTACCTGGATTTGTTTTCTTCATCATGTGTAACCATGATGGGATCATTGAGTAGTCGTGTAGATTTCCTCTTACCTTTTCCAACGTTTTCTCCTTCAATCTCCATGCTTTTTGGTAAGAGATAGACACATTATATTCTGTCATCATGTCCTCCACAATATCGGTTGGTGTGTATATTTTTTTCAGATTTGTTAATTTATGCATTATGCATTCACTGACCAACTCACTATTTGCCTGTCTGTGGTCTCCCAGCAATACGTTGACTGAACACGTGTGGATGTCGTTGAATTCTCTCACCTTGAACATACTGATTTTTCTAAAAGTTGATGCTCTCATATTCCATTTGCAATTTTCGTCATGTACGCACACTAGTACAAAGTCTCTACGACCTGTTCGTTGAATTTTGTGTTGTCTGTTTTTCCTGATTGAATGCAGCCTCATAGCTTGTGATAAGATTTTTTTGTCTTTGTAAGTTTGATGTAATTGTACTTCACGTTCATTCGGATCTGTTATTACATCATCATGTCGTTCTTCTGTGTATGATCTGTCATGTTGTTTGTCTCGTTGTTGTTCAATAATTTCCATTGCAAGGTGATCGACATACTGCGTTCCAATTTGGCAATCGTTCGTTAGTAGTGGAACTAGTGCTGAATTCCCTTGTGTTGATCTGATTGGCGTTACATTGTGAATCATATGTTCTTCTACATTTGTCAAGATTGTTGTGCGTTCCCTTTGGTGTTCAGTTTCTATAATCACTAGGAATTTACCTTGCTCATCAGATTTTCTACTGACTTCAATAAAGAATCTTAAGGTTGTTTCATCTGATATACTGATTGGTGGAATATCGCTTCTAATCTGAAATTTTATTGACAATGTTGTTGCATTTGTGTCTAGCCGTAATGCACTGCATATCATGTTCTGCATTTCTCTGAACGTACAAGTTGATTGAACTAGTATACCGGTAACTTCAAATTTGGTGTATTGGTTACTATCAGTCCATGTACCGTTGAAATAAAGTACAACTGGAATCATATCCATTGCCTTACAACAGAATAAGTATTGGTAAAGTAACCAAATGAATGTTAGGCAGTAACCAAACTATATGATGTTAGTAACCATAACATAAAACACATTTGTACACTCATATTACAAATTGCAGTATATTGATATTTGTTACCAATAAAATTACAACAGTTGTATGCAGGCAACCAATATAGCCAATAAGTAACCACGATATTAAAACAAACCAATATAGAACACCGTAACATTATACAGTAATCATAACAACTTTATACACTAACCAAATACATTTCAGACTGTAACCAACACATATTTATTTAGTAACCACAAGATAAACACATTTTGCATATGCATTTTTATAGTTAAAAAAAATAAGTAAGCAATTAAGCATTAGTCAGAGACCAATATAATGGTACACAGTAACAAATTCAGTATTAGTTAGTTACCAAGTCAGCTAACAAGTAATCATTAATATAAAAAACATAAGTAATTAAGTTTGCATTAGTCAGTAACCAAGTTAGAATGCGTCAGTAACCAATTAAGCATTAGTCAGAGACCAATATAATGTTACACAGTAACAAATTCAGCATTAGTCAGTAACTAAGTAACCATTAATATAAAAAACATAAGTAATTAAGTTTGTATTAGTCAGTAACCAAGTTAGAATTCGTCAGTAACCAATTAAGCATTAGTCAGAGACCAATATAATGTTACACAGTAACCAATTCAGCATTAGGCAGTAACCAAGTCAGCTAACAAGTAACCATTAATATAAAAAACATAAGTAATTAAGTTTGCATTAGTCAGTAACCAAGTTAGAATTCGTCAGTAACCAATTAAGCATTAGTCAGAGACCAATATATTGTTACACAGTAACCAATTCAGCATTAGTAAGTAACCAAGTCAGCTATAGTCATTAAAAAAGACAGCATTAGACAGTAAACAATACAAAATAGTGAGTAACCAAGACAACATTAGACAGTAAACAATTTATATAACCTTAGTAACCATAATATGAAATATGTTTTCAATACATTTTGCAATCACAACATTCAGTATTCAAATTTGGTTACAATTTTAAGATAGAAAAACTTAATAAAGGTAATCAATATAGTAATTGGTAGTAACCATATGTAACTATATGCTTATAAATTTTAAACTGACATACCTCAGTATTTGTATCGAAGTTGAAGGCGTTGTTGATTTTGTATGATATTTTCGATCTTATAGATGCGTCGCGACAACAGGTTTCTTCTTTTCCGATTACGTGTTGCGTCGCGACATGATGCTTCGTTTTCTCCGATATCAGAGTTATGTCTCGACAGAATATTTTGTCTTCTCCGATTGATTTGACGTTGAACTGTTATTCCGATATCAAAGTTGCATGTTTACTCAGTTTGTTTAAATCATGAATGGAGGGATTAGGAAATTAGAGGCTGGAGATTAGGACATTTGATATGCTTTCCAGAGCAGTGTATATCAAGTTGTTGCAGTTATGGAGGGATTTGTTTAGTAACTGCCGGATATGACAGTATTTCCTTGTTTTCAGGATTTTGAAGATATATTGTGGAATTAATTTTTCTGATTTGTACTCTTTTTGTAATTATTTTATTTGTGCACTAATTTTGTAATTTGTTATTAATTGTTGTATATAACTGTAATGAACCCCAAATAAAATCCCAAGCTTTTGTGGAGTTCCAAATACACATCGATCAATATGCATGTCTGGGGTAAACTGGACGGCCTCAACCCAGAATGCACATAGATAAAACGAGAGGTACTAAATTAGTAAACCACCTGCAGCATCCTTCCCCAAGTCTGCTCTATAAACAGCTAGGAGAACACCTTCAAATCTGCATTGAAACGTAGAGTCTACATACACAATATTCAAACACTACATCCATCTTAATCATTAAAAAATAGGACATGACACGAATTTTAATGTCATTCCTTATTTTTTAATAATTAAGATGAATGTAATATTTAAATATTGTGCACTTATAGTTATTCAAATATCTGAGAGACATAGGCATTAGGCAATGTTCAAAGGATCCAGTCAAGAAGATAATCATAGATGACTTATATGCTACAACTCTGCCCACTCAGCGTGCAATTCAATTTCCTTCCAAGATATTGCAAAGTGTGAATAATAAAATTGGGGGCAAAATGGAAAGATAGGTAATGTGCTTTGGTAATAATGTTGCCAATTATATTGTGGATTTAAAGGGTTTTAGGCCCGAGACTTGTCCAACTGCTTCGATTCATGATCACTTTATAAGAGATCAAAAGCATATCCAGAAAAGCATAGCAAGTTACTGGCCACCACTCCTAGTGGCGGCCATGAGGGTAATTTTATAATTTTTGCTAGCTGTAACTCTTAGCTTGGAAAAAAAAAATTAAAATTTTCTCTGATCGCAATTTTTAGTGGCGGCCAATAAAAAAATTGATTTTAAAATTAATCATTAGAGATCACTTTTTAAACAGTTTAAGATCTGTTTACTAGAACAATTGTCATAATAAATAGTTATTATGGATTACTCCCTGTATATAGCAAGCGTTGCTATATCTACTTTTTTAACAAATGTATTTGGTACTGTTTAAATAATAATCTAAGAGAGTAGATATATCTCTAGTCGTTAATTTAGTTAGCGAACAGAAGAATAAATAAAATAAAATAAATACATGTTGCTAACTAAGTTAACTGGTGAAAGAATTTTTTTTTTTTTTTTTTACAAGTCGCTAACATAGTTAACGGGTAGAATTTGAAAAAAAAATAATAATTTATGTACTACCAGCTAACATAGTTAGCGGTTGGAGATACTTTTTTTTTCCAACCCGTTAACTATGTTAGTGGGTGGAGAGAATTAATTAATTAATTAATTTTTTAAAAAAACCAACTTTAACATGAATAAAAAAAAATTTAAAAATCTCCTCTCACCTGTTAACTTAGTTAGTGGGTGGAGAGAAATATTTTATTTTTTTTTAAAAACTAACTTTAACATGCATAAAAAATATATATAAAAAAATTTCTCCTCCAACCTGTTAACTTAGTTAGTGGGTGGGGAGAAATAAGTTTATTTTTTCTTAAAAAACCCAACTTTAATATGCATAAAATAAATAAAAAACTGCTACAACCCATTAACTTAGTTAGCAGGTGGAGAAAAATAAATTTTTTCAACCCATTAACTTAGTTAGCGGCTAGTGTGAAAAAAAAATTTGGTGCCACCTGCTAACTTTGGTAGCAGCACAAAAAAGAAAAATAAAATAAAATTACTCTTCACCCGCTAACATTGTAAGACCCCGAATTTTATGAAATACAAAATTTAATTTTTCTTCATATATATTTTTTTTGAAACAGTAAGTGGTTAAATTAACAAAATTGAAAGTTAAGGATGTTATGTGCAAATTTTATTTTGTCGGACAATATTCGCTTTGTCGGGGAATATTCGTTTGGTCGGGGAATATTCGTGCCGTACGACGACGCCGAAATAATAAATTATTGGTGGACCCCACAACGGAATATTTGTCGGATATAGAAAACGACAGAAGTAACCTTTTTAAATAAAAATAGTCAACGGAACTGTTAAAATACCGGTGATAAAAGAATAGTAGCATACGGTAGTTTATGGTATTTTCTGTAGCACACGGTACTCTACAGTAACACACGGTATTGCATAGTGTCTCATATTATTGGTCTGATAATTGACACCGTAACTGTTACGCATCATTTCATCGATAATTGTCACTGCATAATATTTTATATTATCAATTCAATAATTGTTGTTACACAGTATTTTGCATTATTGATTTAATAATTGTCATTACACTGTATTTTATATCATTGAGTCAATAATTGTTGTTGCACTGTTTTTTAAAATTATTGAACCTAATAATTGTCACAGTAACATATGCACAGTAATTCACATTATTGAATCAATAATTGTCATTACACAGTAACGTATGCTTTATTTTACATTATTGTTATCTCTATTATGATGTTATTTAAACAGTTGTATTTCATTAATTTATTGACTTGATATCTAAGAGCTAACTATACTGTATTTATAACAATTAGTCATAATAATTGAATTGATAAAGTTATTTGTTTATAATATAAAGTTAGGTGATTATTAGGTGATATGAAATGAATGGTGTAGATTAAAGTGTGAATTATTGTTGAATAATTGAATTGACTTGTTTATAATATAAAGTTAGGTGATTATTAGGTGATATGAAATGAATGGTGTAGATTAAAGTGTGAATTATTGTTGAATAATTAAATTGATTTGTTTATAATATAAAGTTAGGTGATTATTAGGTGATATGAAATGAATGGTGTAGATTAAAGATAATATAATATTTGAAATGGATGGTGTAGATTAAAAGATGATCTTTAAATGAATGGTTTAGATTAAATGAATGATAAGATTTTTGGCTATAAATAGAAGCCTTAACTTAAGGATTTTTCATAAACTTCCTTACTTGTTCTTTTTTTCTCTCTCTAAATACTTCTTGTGAAAGTTCTCTCTAAGTGTGCTTAAGTCATCTTGAGTATTTGTGAAGATCTATAAGTATACGTGTACTGTTCAAGTTAATCAACCTCATTTAAATCAATATCCAGTCACGTGTTGAGGTAAGGGATACCATCTTTTTCATCTTCCATTATTCAAACATACTATGGTAAGGGATTATCATTATTTGATTCTCGATAATAATATTGTTTCTTCCTTACTCATAAGACGTGCCTTTTATTTCCATGTATTAAATTGTGGGAATAACCTTACGGAGCGGATTGCCGCCTGTTGGTGAATAACCTTTCGTATTCATTCATTATTAATCTCTGAGAATAACCTTACGGAGCGGATTGCCGCCTGTTTGGTGAATAACTCTTTGTACTCAAATTCTATTAAATTGTGGGAATAACCTTACGGAGCGGATTGCCGCCTGTTGGTGAATAACCCTTTGTATTAATTTCCTTCACCTTTTGTTAATCAAACCTGCTACGGTAAAGGATATTATTTTCTTTCATACTCCTAAATCGAAATTTATTATGGAACTATTGCTTCTATAATTCCTGAAAATATTATATGTTCCATAATAGTTGAACTTCATTATTTCAACTGAACCTTCCTATTTACGTGAACCTTTCTATTGAATTGTAACCGTTATTCTGAACTGTGGATCTTGAATATCATTTTTAAATTTCACTCCACATCATGTTGACAATTTGGACATTATTTGAATCTGTACAAAGTAAACTTCCGATACTTATTGTTATCCTATTTCTTCTGTTCATTATTTATATCATTCTAATCATCCAAAAATCAAGCTGTTGTGAATATCTGTGGCCGGGGGCACAGATGTGATATATTTGTTGAACAGATGATAGGTTAAAGGCGATACATCTGTTCGGTGTCTTTTATGGCACGTGGTGAATGTTCTCTTTGGCCCGTAGTGCAAAGATGAACTGTTGTTTGGTATGATTATGACCAAAGGCTGAATCTGGTATAATCATGACCGTTGGTGCTATATTGAATATCTTTGGCCCGTAGTACAAAGATGAACTGTTGATGTGCATGATTATGATCAGGAACTGTGAATTTGTATTATCTTGACTAATGATATTTCAGATGATAAAAGTTGATGATGTTTTTCCTAAAAAGAGAACCGAGTGGACATTATAGTCTGCATTATTCTTCTAATAGATTACTCATTCCGCTGCTATTATTGATCTGAACGTTGTTTAAGAATTTAACTGCAGTTTTTGATATAAACCTTGTAGTCTATTGTATTCTATCAAGAACTCAACTGTTGAAGACTAATGATAATTTATTCGTCATTATCTTAGTCATGATATTCTTTACTGGGCTATTTGAGCTCACCCTTTCTTTTGTTCCATTGTTTTTCAACAGGAGATGAAAACATAACAGGGTCTAGCCGGGGAATGGAGTGAGGGTCCGAGGAATAGTTATCATAGTCTTCACGTTTTGTAAAATAGTGTGGCAATAATAGTGAAGACTTAGTTGTGTATTATTATACACTGTATTGTAGTACGTTGTGCTTTGTTGTAATAATTTTGTTGTAGTATTTTGACGACTCAAGTTTGGGCTGTGTGGGCTCAGATTTGGGGGCGTCACAGTTGGCATCAGAGCTTAGGGATATGGTCTTTAATGGAGATCTGGGGTTAGAACTAGGAGGGGAGAGACGAATAGAATCAATCACTAGTGTGTCCTACCTAAATTAGATTTATTTTTTTATCTAATGAATCGATTTGAATGTAGGAACATGAAGAGATGAGTCAGTTTATTTGAACTAACATTTATTTTGTGACCACAGTTAATTATGGCATCTGGAAATCAGGAGGTTAACTATGAAATTACCGAAACAAATGTAGCTGCAAAACAAGAGGCGACGAATAATCTTCTTATAAACTCAGAGTTGAATCATTTGCCTAAGGCAAAAATTATGCGTGTTCTATCCAGTAAGGATGAAGGTGAAAGCTCTGCTACAGTCGTTCCAGATCCATTCTTAGAAGCAATTAAAGGAAGTAACGAACTTGCGGAAATTATTGCCTTTAATTTACTCACTAATTGGGAGAGTGATATCACCTGGTTATGCTCTATAACAAAGGATCAGAATATATGGACTTTTCATATTAGTCTTTGGGATTTATGGTGTTCCAGCTATGATTTTCAAGATTATTTAAAAATGATGTTTCTATACTTTTGGGCGTTACAATTTAGAGGAATTCAGGTTAAGTTAGTCACTATCGTGGAAACTGCAGTCTATCGAAAATACTATTTTAATGGAAATCATTGGTACCTTACTACTGATGAAGTTGATGAACCCGAGAAACAGTTTGCTAGAAAATTATTCAGTGGTATTCCCATGGTTGAAATACGTGAAGATCCGAATGAAGTATTCGGGATTCGATTTGACGATAACAGTCAAGAAACCGAATGAGGTGATAACCGGTAAGCTATTCATAAATTCTCGTGAAGTCTATGCCATATTAGATACTGGCTCTATCCACTCTTTTATCTCACCTATATGTACTCAACGTTTAAATTTGACTATTGAAAACTTAAATTTTGTCTTATCAGTTGAAACCTCATTGGGAGAAATACCTATTACATTTACTATCTATAAATCTTGCCTAGTTCAAATCAACAACCTCACATTACCTGTTGACCTTATTTCTTTGGAGATGCGTGAATTTGATGTGATTTTAGGAATTGATTGGTTGACTACCCATCATGCTAAAATTGATTGTTTTCATAAGATTATTAGTTTTCATATTCCTAATCAACCTGTCATGCAAATTCAAGCAACTAAACCATTGAAATCTATAACTGTTATTTCTAGCCATAAAGCCATTCGTTTATTGAAAAACGGATGTCAAGCCTTTTTAGCTCATGTTACTGATTTGAACAAAAACACGTCAAACTTGAATGATATTCCCATTGTTAATGAGTTTCCTGACGTTTTTTCTGAGGAACTTTCTGGCTTACCCCAAACCGTGAAATTGAATTTTGTATCGATCTTGAACCCGGCACTAAGCCCATTTTTAAAGTCCCATACCAAATGGCTCCCATAGAACACCAAGAGTTGAAAGTTTAATTACTAGATATCGGTATCATTCATTTTAGTACAAAACTTATATCGAGCGAGGAATGCGAGAAGAGTTTTCAAGAACTCAAGAGGAGACTTGTTTCAGCTCCTGTTCTGACCATACCATCAGGATCAGGAGAATTTGTTATCTACAGCGATGCTTCTGGCAAAGGTCTAGGCTGTGTCCTTATGCAACATGGAAAGGTTATAGCCTATGCCTCTCGACAACTCAAAGATTATGAGAAAAATTATCCTACTCATGATCTAGAGTTGGCAGCAGTCGTTTTCGCGTTAAAGATCTGGAGACACTACTTGTACAGAGAAAAAGTGGATATCTATACGGATCATAAAAGTCTCAAGTATTTCTTCACCCAGAAGGAACTCAACATGCGACAACGACGTTGACTTGAGCTGTTGAAGGATTATGACCACACAATCCAGTATCACCCGGGAAAGGCGAACGTTGTAGCTGACGCTTTGAGCAGAAAATCTTATGCGAGTACAAGTGCACTGCTGACAACACAAAAGTGTATTTTGTACGACTTGCAAAAGATGGAGATAGAGCTAAAGACACCAGGGACCCACTCGAAGATTGCTCACGTGCGAGTAGAACCAACTTTAATCGATAAAATTAAAGCTGCTCAAGTTACCGATCCGGAACTGATAAACATGATAAAGAAAGTACAAGAAGGTGCCATTCCCGAAGCAAGAATCGACGAGAAAGGAATACTTCGAGTCAACTCTCGACTCTGTGTTCCTAACGATCCTGAATTAAAGTATAAAATCATGATGGAGGCACACAACACGCCGTTTGCAATCCACCCAGGAGGCACCAAGATGTATCGAGATCTTCGATATACATTTTGGTGGAACAATATGAAAAGAGAGATTGCGGAGTTTATCTCAAGGTGCCTAACTTGTCAACGTGTCAAGGCAGAGCATCAAGTTCCTAAAGGTCCATTACAATCACTTGAAGTTCCCGAATGGAAGTGGGAACACATCAATATGGACTTCGTGACGGGTCTTCCAAAAGTTTCTCAAGACTTAGATGCAATTTGGGTGATTGTAGATAGATTGACCAAATCTGCTCATTTCTTGCCTATGCGAGAAAACTTTTCACTTGAACGTCTTGCCGGTATGTACATAAATGAGATCGTGAGATTGCATGGCATGCCAGTTTCCATAGTTTCTGATCGAGATCCTAGATTCACTTCACGCTTTTGGATCAGTCTACAAAAAGCTATGGGCACTGAACTACGTTTTAGTTCTGCATACCATCCTCAAACGGACGGACAATCGGAAAGGACGATCCAGACCCTCGAAGATCTTTTGAGACTTTGTGTATTAGACTTCAAAGGAAGTTGGGATAAGTACTTGCCATTGGTGGAATTTTCTGACAACAACAGTTACCAAGCAAGCATAGGCATGGCTCCATTCGAGGCTTTGTATGGAAGGAAGTGTCGCTCTCCAATATGTTGGAATGAGGTAGGAGAAGCAAAATTGTTAGGACCCGAGTTGGTACGCTTGACGACCGAAAGGATCCAAATGATCCGACAACGAATACAGACCGCACAAGAACGACAAAAGAGTTATGCTGATCTTCATCGGAGAGACGAAAGTTTCAACGTCGGAGATCATGTATTCTTACGTGTTTCTCCATGGAAAGGGGTTACGAGATTCGGAAAGAGAGGAAAGCTCAACCCTCGATTTATTGGCCCATTTGAAATCCTCGATCGAATAGGAACCGTAGCCTACAGACTAGCCCTACCACCAAGTATGTCTCGCATCCATAACGTT
Organism: Hedera helix; assembly: GCA_947179155.2. NCBI lineage: Eukaryota > Viridiplantae > Streptophyta > Magnoliopsida > Apiales > Araliaceae > Hedera > Hedera helix. The sequence goes on from OX359271.1 coordinate 51,018,013, forward strand.
TTTCACATATCTATGTTACGTAAATATGTGAAGGACCCAAACCACGTCATTGAGTTAGAACCAGACGTTATAGCAGAGGATTTAACATACGAGGAGGTACCTGTTAAGATCCTGGATAAGAAGGAGCAGATCCTACGCTCAAAGGTTATACCTCAAGTTAAGGTTTTATGGAGGAACCAAGATACTGAGGAAATGACCTGGGAGCTAGAATCTGAGATGAAATCTAAGTATCCTTACCTCTTCGATATGTCAGGTACGTCAATTTCGGGGACGAAATTTCATAAGGAGGGGAGGTTGTAAGACCCCCGAATTTTATGAAATACAAAATTTAATTTTTCTTCATATATATTTTTTTTGAAACAGTAAGTGGTTAAATTAACAAAATTGAAAGTTAAGGATGTTATGTGCAAATTTTATTTTGTCGGACAATATTCGCTTTGTCGGGGAATATTCGTTTGGTCGGAGAATATTCGTGCCGTACGACGGCGCCGAAATAATAAATTATTGGTGGACCCCACAACGGAATATTTGTCGGATATAGAAAACGACAGAAGTAACCTTTTTAAATAAAAATAGTCAACGGAACTGTTAAAATACCGGTGATAAAAGAATAGTAGCATACGGTAGTTTATGGTATTTTCTGTAGCACACGGTACTCTACAGTAACACACGGTATTGCATAGTGTCTCATATTATTGGTCTGATAATTGACACCGTAACTGTTACGCATCATTTCATCGATAATTGTCACTGCATAATATTTTATATTATCAATTCAATAATTGTTGTTACACAGTATTTTGCATTATTGATTTAATAATTGTCATTACACTGTATTTTATATCATTGAGTCAATAATTGTTGTTGCACTGTTTTTTAAAATTATTGAACCTAATAATTGTCACAGTAACATATGCACAGTAATTCACATTATTGAATCAATAATTGTCATTACACAGTAACGTATGCTTTATTTTACATTATTGTTATCTCTATTATGATGTTATTTAAACAGTTGTATTTCATTAATTTATTGACTTGATATCTAAGAGCTAACTATACTGTATTTATAACAATTAGTCATAATAATTGAATTGATAAAGTTATTTGTTTATAATATAAAGTTAGGTGATTATTAGGTGATATGAAATGAATGGTGTAGATTAAAGTGTGAATTATTGTTGAATAATTGAATTGACTTGTTTATAATATAAAGTTAGGTGATATGAAATGAATGGTGTAGATTAAAGTGTGAATTATTGTTGAATAATTAAATTGATTTGTTTATAATATAAAGTTAGGTGATTATTAGGTGATATGAAATGAATGGTGTAGATTAAAGATAATATAATATTTGAAATGGATGGTGTAGATTAAAAGATGATCTTTAAATGAATGGTTTAGATTAAATGAATGATAAGATTTTTGGCTATAAATAGAAGCCTTAACTTAAGGATTTTTCATAAACTTCCTTACTTGTTCTTTTTTTCTCTCTCTAAATACTTCTTGTGAAAGTTCTCTCTAAGTGTGCTTAAGTCATCTTGAGTATTTGTGAAGATCTATAAGTATACGTGTACTGTTCAAGTTAATCAACCTCATTTAAATCAATATCCAGTCACGTGTTGAGGTAAGGGATACCATCTTTTTCATCTTCCATTATTCAAACATACTATGGTAAGGGATTATCATTATTTGATTCTCGATAATAATATTGTTTCTTCCTTACTCATAAGACGTGCCTTTTATTTCCATGTATTAAATTGTGGGAATAACCTTACGGAGCGGATTGCCGCCTGTTGGTGAATAACCTTTCGTATTCATTCATTATTAATCTCTGAGAATAACCTTACGGAGCGGATTGCCGCCTGTTTGGTGAATAACTCTTTGTACTCAAATTCTATTAAATTGTGGGAATAACCTTACGGAGCGGATTGCCGCCTGTTGGTGAATAACCCTTTGTATTAATTTCCTTCACCTTTTGTTAATCAAACCTGCTACGGTAAAGGATATTATTTTCTTTCATACTCCTAAATCGAAATTTATTATGGAACTATTGCTTCTATAATTCCTGAAAATATTATATGTTCCATAATAGTTGAACTTCATTATTTCAACTGAACCTTCCTATTTACGTGAACCTTTCTATTGAATTGTAACCGTTATTCTGAACTGTGGATCTTGAATATCATTTTTAAATTTCACTCCACATCATGTTGACAATTTGGACATTATTTGAATCTGTACAAAGTAAACTTCCGATACTTATTGTTATCCTATTTCTTCTGTTCATCATTTATATCATTCTAATCATCCAAAAATCAAGCTGTTGTGAATATCTGTGGCCGGGGGCACAGATGTGATATATTTGTTGAACAGATGATAGGTTAAAGGCGATACATCTGTTCGGTGTCTTTTATGGCACGTGGTGAATGTTCTCTTTGGCCCGTAGTGCAAAGATGAACTGTTGTTTGGTATGATTATGACCAAAGGCTGAATCTGGTATAATCATGACCGTTGGTGCTATATTGAATATCTTTGGCCCGTAGTACAAAGATGAACTGTTGATGTGCATGATTATGATCAGGAACTGTGAATTTGTATTATCTTGACTAATGATATTTCAGATGATAAAAGTTGATGATGTTTTTCCTAAAAAGAGAACCGAGTGGACATTATAGTCTGCATTATTCTTCTAATAGATTACTCATTCCGCTGCTATTATTGATCTGAACGTTGTTTAAGAATTTAACTGCAGTTTTTGATATAAACCTTGTAGTCTATTGTATTCTATCAAGAACTCAACTGTTGAAGACTAATGATAATTTATTCGTCATTATCTTAGTCATGATATTCTTTACTGGGCTATTTGAGCTCACCCTTTCTTTTGTTCCATTGTTTTTCAACAGGAGATGAAAACATAACAGGGTCTAGCCGGGGAATGGAGTGAGGGTCCGAGGAATAGTTATCATAGTCTTCACGTTTTGTAAAATAGTGTGACAATAATAGTGAAGACTTAGTTGTGTATTATTATACACTGTATTGTAGTACGTTGTGCTTTGTTGTAATAATTTTGTTGTAGTATTTTGACGACTCAAGTTTGGGCTGTGTGGGCTCAGATTTGGGGGCGTCACAAACATGGTTAATGGGTTGGAAAAATAATTTTTTTTTTTAACGCAAGTTCAAGTTTGTTCTTTAAAAAAAAAAAAAAATCACCACCGGTTAACATAGTTAAAAGGTTAGAATATAATTTATTTTTTTAATGCAAGTTCAACTTGGTTTTTTAAAAAAAAAATTTAAAAAAATTTAATTATCTTCACCCACTAACATGGTTAACGGGTTGGAATAGTTATTTTTTTTTTATTTTTTTTTATGCATATTCAAGTTGGTTCTTTAAAAAAAAATAATTCTCTCCACCCGCTAAACATAGTTAACAGGTTGAAATATTTTTTGTTTATTTTTGTTTTTATGCATGTTCAAGTTGGTTCTTTAAAATAAAATAAAAAAAATTAATTCTCTCCGGCCGCTAACATAGTTAACGGATTGTAATAGATTTTTATTTTTATTTTTTATGCATGTTAAAATTGATTTTTTTTTATAAAAAAAAAAATAATTATATTCACCCTCTAACTAAGTTAACAGGTTAGAATTTATTTTTTTTATTGCATGTTAAAGTTGGTTCTTTAAAAAAAAAAAATTATTTCTCTCCACTCGCTAACTAAGTTAACGGGTTGGAGAAGTTTTTTTTTTTTTTTATGCATGTTAAAGTTAATTTTTTATTTTTATTTTTTAAAATAATAATATTTCTCCCCACCCGCTAACTAAGTTAACTGATTAGAGGAGAATTTTTTTTTTAATTTTTTTTTATGCATGTCAAAGTTGATTTTTTTTTTTTAAAAAAAAAATTTATTTCTCTTCACCCGCTAACTAAGTTAACGGGTTGGAGGAGATTTTTTTTATTCATGTTAAAGTTAGTTTTAAAAAAATAAAAATAAAAATAATTCTCTCCACTTGGCACTTGCTAACATAATTAACGAGTTGGAAAAAAAAAATTCTCTTCAACCACTAACTATGTTAGTGGGTAATACATAAATTATTATTATTATTATTTATTTATTTTCAAATCCCACCCGTTAACTATATTAACGGCTAGAGAATTTATTTTTTTTCTTCTACCCGTTAACTTAATTAACGGCATGTATTTATTTTATTTTATTTATTCTCTTACCCTCTAACTAAGTTAGAGGCTGGAGATATATCCCCTCCCTTTGATCATTATTTAAACGGTACCGGATGTATTTGTTGAAATAGTAGATATAACTAAAGCTTGCTATGACTCATTTATATATATATATATATATATATAAAGAATGATAACAACATAATGAAATGTTCAAGCATATCTTTTGACTTCTTTGAAGACTTCAGACCAAATATAAACCACATTGTGTTACCTAGACCAGAAGGGGGATAAGTTTCAGCAGTATGCGTTGCAGCTAATATTTTTTCCGACTGAAACTACACATACGTGCTAACCTTAAAACAACCTGTGAATATCAAGTAAACTCATAGGCCAAATCTGGTCAAACCCAACCAAATAGAGTTATCTTGGTATCGATATCATCTGATGTATTTTAGACTTTTCAACTAGATCACACCCCTAAAGTGAGCATGGCAATATAGTAGTGTAGCACCAAAACTATCCTCACATTTGAGCTCATATATGAAGCATATTTAGTATAATGTGTTATAGAGAGACCAAACATTTAAAAGTAAGCATTTAACAAATAGCTCTATAACTTCTATAAAGATGTAGAATGATCCCTAATTCTTAGCAGCTTCATGCCTTCAGACCCAATCCCAGGAAAATTTACAATTTGTACCTTCTCCAGTAGCGTGAATCAAAATCAAAACTACTATCCTAGAGTGCCAAGATGAGGCAAGTTCTGGCCATCAAAATTCAACTGACTAAGCCATAAAATGATGTGCAGATTTCACCAAAACTAATAGTAGTACTACATGAGATAACCTTTCTCAAGATGCCGAAATTGCTATGCGGCAAAACAAACATCTAAATATATAATCTACAGTTGGTTTAACTAGTTATACAAGTAGCAGATTTTTTTCGCTAATTAGAAGTTGGTCAGCATCAAAATTAAACCCAAAATATTTACTTAATTCTTAGTACGACACAAATTGAAATATATTTCCCCAAATAACTATGACCCAAAAATACTCCTAAGCTTCCAACCCAACTTGCTCACAAAGTACAGGGCAAATGTTTACAGAAAATTGAACAATGCTTCCAAGCAACCTCATTTCAAACCAACTTTGTTTGTCAAGTATCAAAATCCACGTCATACCACAAAACCCAAAAACCAACTTGTCCGTTATACTTGTCTAATACCACAAATGCATCAAATCTCAAGGAAAATGACCTCAGGCAAATCACCAAATGTCAACACAATCAATCTTAATCCACTCAGCAAAGAGACGTTGAAACAAAACAAAAAATCAAGAAGCCAGAACGAAGATGTGCTCTTTCATTAAAATTAACACGATCATGATCATACACATCTCAGCAGAAACAAAATTAAACCTCAAAATGCATAAAGTCACAAGCTTTATTCACTTTAAATCAATGGAGAAATGCATAAACAGCAGTAGATATATAAACCACAAGTGCAGAGGTGACCAGAACAATCAAAGCAGCCACCGAATGAACAGCCTGTTTACTCCCACAAGACAACAAACCCAACCGAATCTGGATCACATCAACCATCGAAAGCATTAAAAACAAGCAACCCATTACGGATCCAACGGCGGAGCCCAGCATTCCAAATCTCAAAACCTTAAGACTAATGTGGGCCCTGAAGGCCTCATCAACATCCTTACTGTTCAAAAGATTGATGGCCAATTTGAGACCCTGCGCCACTAAAGAGGAGAAGAGGAAGAAGCTGAAAGAGACAACTTCGAATACGAGGAGTTTCTTGGCGACGTCGTTTCCGGCGTCGCAGGCGGATCGATTTTCGAGGGATTTTTGGTTCGGAGTTGTTAAGGAGAGGCCGACAAAGACGGCGATTGTGAAGAGGGAGTTTACATTGACGAGGCCGTCAAGAGCTGTAACGTGAACGCTTGTGGTTGAAGCGGATGTGGTCCTTCTGGGTTGTGGGTTATTGTAGTCTTTTGGGTATGATTCAGATCTGTAGACAGAGAGATGAACAAAACAGTCAAATATAGAAAATAAATGAGCATATTATATTCATAAATTTGAAGAGATAGAAGGGGAGGGGGGGAAAGAGATTACTCATCCATGAGGATCTTTCCCCGGGTTATGTCTGAAATGGGAAAGAGGAGAGAGATAAGAAATTAAAGGGGGTGGTGGTGGTGGTGGCGGCGGTGGCGGTGCTCGGAGTGTTTAAGTTCCCTCAAGTGGAAGGCCAGGAAGGGCTTTGAGATGTCTGTCAAAAAGAAGAAAGAATGGTTTGCCTACTTTTTTGGGCTGTATTTTGGGTTGCTTTTTGAATGGTTTGAAGATTGTAAAAATTTAGGTACACGAAGAAGAACATGAAGAGGTGGTGGGTTTGGGAAAAGAATCTTTGTCTTTACCCCTAAGCTCTTTCTAACATTCTTTCTTCTTTTTTCCTTTCCATTATATAGTCTAAATATACAAACTTTATTTAAAAATAAAATTTAACACAAAAATTTATGTTAAACTCATTTTTTAATGATATAAATAAAATTTATATAAAAAAATTATATTTATAAACTTATCCTTATATCACACTAGTCCAGTAGTAGTGTGTCCAATTTAAAAATTGTTAATTAATTTTGTATATTATTTTCTATGTCAGTTAACTGTAGTAAGATAATTTAGGAATGGAAAAAAAATGAAAGATAAAATATATGAGTCGGACAATGTTAAGACATATTTTTTCTATTGCACAACTTCATAAAAAATGGGCTATTTTTCTTCCTTTCCCTTACACTGGATTTGTGAGTTTTAAAAAAAAGAGAGAAAAGAAATGAAGAGGAAATTTAGGAAAAAGATTAAAAGTCTCTTGTTCGTTTTTTAGGAGAGAAAATAATAGAGAATAAGAGAGATTTAAAAAAAAAATCTCCCAAACTTGGAAAAATTTGAATTTTATTTATTAAAAGCTTAGATAAAATAGTAAAATACCAAAATTATAATACTTCTCAAATGTAATCTCAAATTTATATGATTTTATTATAATCTTCTTCTCTCTTCCCATTGCTTTCTTTTCCGGCTGATGTTGCCTTCTTGACTTGCCATCGCCATCAACACCCAAAGAAGAGTAGAAGACAGTAAGATAAGAGTTGAAAAAATCAACTTAATAATGGCTATAATTGAATCAGGCTGGCTAGTGTCAACCTCAATCCATATAATTTCAATCTACTCAACTTACATTCATATATCAGAGTTGTTTGCTTTATCACATATTCCTATACAATACCGAATATGTACATACTTGCAACAATTATGATTTAACGAATGACCACGACCTTATATACTTGTAACTAGACAGCACGGAGAAGTACATGCAATTCATAAAAAGAAATAATCAAAAGTGAAAAAGAAGGATGCAAGGTAGTACTGAATAACCTAATAATTGCTAACATCCTCCTCTTCAATTTCTTTTACATTCTCAACTATGTCTTGAATTCTTTTTGTTAGGTGGTCTGTATGTTGTTCTAAATCTTTCAAAACCATGTCCAGTTGTTCTCGGCACTGCGCCAACTGCTGGTTTGTATGATGAAGCTCAGCAGATAACTCGCGAATTTTCTTATCCTTCACATCCGAAGTAAAAGAACAGAAGGTATATCAATAATATCCATATGTGCACGTTCAACTACAAGATCAAGAAAACAGGTCTGATAGCATATGTATGTTTGTTAAGCAATTCTTGATATAGGAGGAACGGGCAGCACAACATCATATTTCTTACTTCTCTTTTCTGGGGAATGATACTTCTTGCCAATGAATGGAAGAAAAGGAATGTACTTAAGGAAGGGTAACAGAAAATTAGGTGAACTTGTCCTAGCCAAGATATTGCTTCCAATGCTAGAAATGTCATCCTAAATTTGAAACGTAATTCACATTCATAATATCACCAAATAAAATAACAAAATTTAACTTACTTCAAAGAAACTTTTTCAGGTCTCCTAGAACTATCATTCCATTTCTATGTAAAGGACAAGAGAGTACATATCCTTGGTCTATTTTTTCATTCGCCCAAAGCAGCTAATGTTAAGTTTATGCACTCAATATACATACAAGTACACACATAGACACATGTATGCAATCAGTCATAAAATCACATACAAATGAATTACTGACAAATCATTCAATCAGAGCTACAATTATCCAAAGAATACATGAGTAAACATAGATCTCTAGGAACGTAGAACCTAAGTGGAATCTGATACATGCCAATTGTAGTGTGAATAGCAGAGCTTGTCATATATTACATTTCGGAAACATTCCAAAGGCCAATAGGAGGGAGTTAAGTATTAGATGGATGACAAAGTCAATCTCCTTACCTTGACTTCAATTCTTACTAATATGTCTTGATCGTGCTTCACTATTTCTACACCAACTCCAAGAGTCTATCTAATCTTATTTACCTTTATATTAATTTATGTTTATCAAATGAGTTATCTTCAAAGTGAATTTAACTATACTGGTGAGCCTCTGTTTTGAATAGCATTGGCCTAGGATCCAATCCATGTGTTATGAAACCTATTGCTTTTGATACGAAAAAATCCCTTCCCTACTTCTCTAATTTCCATTGTGTGAAGAGTTTAGCAGCAAAAGGATAACTGGAATATTTTACAAACCAGTGGAAATCAAATGCAACTGTTTAAGTCCTGTAATCAGTAATAGGATTAGCATTTACAATCAGTCCTTGAAGGTTTACTTCATTCACTAAAATCTATGTATTCAGTCAAAAAAAAAATCAGAGGAGCTGAAGGAAATATTTGATCATAAGGCGCAAAATCAGAAACATAAGTTGATAGCTGCAAAATAAAAGGAAAGATTATCATGTTGAAAGATTACCCAAGCTGACCTGTGGCCGGGCCTGAACTCTACCCTGATGACCCTTCCCAGAAGGTATTCCCAACGGATGACTATGCTCTGTTTCAAGTTTTGAGATAACCCATTTTCTGGACTCCTCTTTCCTAACCATTATCATTGCCTTGCAACCTTCTCTTGTGACCTCCCTTGGCTTCCTTACCTCAAGTCTCTTTACTTTCTTATTGTTCACACGAAATCCTTCTTTGTTACAGAGAAACCTACGACTAATAACTGATCCATCATGACTTGATCGGTGGCAATTACCGACACGGATAATAAAACCAACGCGCTTGACATATTCATTGTAGTAAATCATAGCAGCCTCTTCAGACTCGAACTGCAATCCAACATATGGATCCACATTAACATCTATCTCACGTACAATTAGGTCTCTTTCATCATATACATCAATTGTTTCTCCTCCCTCAGACATGCAGATCTCCTTCCAACTGAACTTTCTATCATTCTGTTGTTCAGGTCTGAGTTGTCAATACCTGAATCAAGCTCTATGCCCACAGGCTCTGTGATCATTTTGTATTGCTCATTCATATATGTTGTAAAATTCACTGCTACGTTCATTTTTATGAAGTCAGCATCCATACCGAGTATGAGAAAAAGTCCAGTATTTCCCACATAAATAAATTGAAATATTTACAGAAAACACACTCAAATAGCATTCTACCAAAATGGTTGGATGAGTTGATCAAAGCTTTTTCTCCAACCCCCGTAACAGACAACATATCATGTACTATGCAGACCCATGCAATTATCTCATAAATTAACTTGCTTTTAGTAACCGCATATTAAAATTAGTTGTTGGGCTTCACAAGCTTTTTCCATAAAGTGAGAAATCTCACTGATTTCCTATTCAGCATCCCAACTAAGATAATCCTGCTTAATCCAAACTGGCAAGTTATACCTATCTAAATCTTCAAAATAAGAGACCAAAGATTTCTTTTTTACTCCAATTTTAGGTGTAGCTTGACGAGTGACTCCTATATTTACAAATGTGATAGCTTTTGAATAACACCCAACTGAACTCTGATTATGTCAATCATAATCCATTGAAAACTAAAAAAAATAAAAACACCATAATAAAGAATCACAGTCAATTTATCAATCCAAACATCATATATTGATCAAAAATACTGAATGATTTTCATTCTATATTTAGTTGAAGTTGTCCTCGTTATTAGAAAAAAAAAAAAAAACTGTTTGGCACAGAAATGGACTAGGGTTTTCCAGTTCTAATTTTATATAGGAATCGGAAAGGAATAAGGATGGTGTGTATCAAGGTAGCTTAATAAAATGAGAAAGAGGGAGAGAAAGATGACGACTCACTTGAATACCGCTGACGATGCTCTCAATCTGCGACTCCGTCTTTTGTTACCTACTACCACTGGGCACAGGCCATCTTATATATATTTTAGGGGTGTTTGCATCAAATAATTTTGAATGTTTAAATAATATGAATAAATTAAATAAAATAAAATTATGAATATTAAATAAAAAAAATTATTTAATAATTAATAGATTTAAAATATCTAAATGAATGTATTTTATAATTTTATCTTTCAAAGATGTTTTAAATCAATTTGTTTGATAATTTAAAATATATGCAACATAAATATATATTAATTATAATAAAAATATTTTAATTATAAAATATTTTATTAAGTATTTGAAAATCATAAAAAAAAATTATATAATTATGAACACTTTTTTGATAATTATAAAGAATAAATAATAATTATAAATTACTTATTACATTATCTCTTAATATTTTAATACTTTTTTATTTCTACAATCCCTTACAACAATCATAGAACAAAAACCTTTCAGCACAAACTTTTTCCCACTAACATCGCCATCCCCAGTTTCTTCTCAAACTCAGTAAAAAAACACAACAAAATTCAAATCCCAACAAAACCCAAATTACTAACTTCAAAATTTCAAGATAAATTATGGCTATCAATGAGAATAAAAATTTAAACCATCCGATCACCACCATCATTACCCATCGTGCAATTCTTATTCTCTCTCCTCTTTCTCTTTCCTATTCACCCAGCCGTAAAAGGCCAGCAAGCACTGCCAGGAAGCTCGGATCGATGAAGATGATGAAGAACTTTTTTCGTATCGCCAATCTCAAAACTACCCTGAAAAATTGGGACAAAGAGAAGAAGAATAAGATAGTCGCACCAGTAATCACAAGAAGGGTATGGGAATAAAAATTCATTCAGTCAAGCAACTAATTGAATAAGCCAGAAAAATTAGCCTAATTCGGTCAAATTCTTATAGCACTGACCGAATCAGATAGAAGACTATTCAGACTCGTTAAGTTGCTATCAAACACCCCCTTAGAGTTCTTCTATGCAGATCGAAATTTTGGACCTGAAAATTGGACCGTGAGTCCCATACACTGAGCATCTAAAAAAAAGCAGCCCCTTCTCATTCTTAAACTTCTTCCAATTTTTTTATTTTTTATTTTTGGCGTTTTCAATCTTCTTTTTGTATAGTTTTTTTTTTCCTTTCTATTTTAACTTTGATTATTTACCAACTTCTAAATTACACATATATCACGGAATTAAATTACTGTAATTAACCTATTTAATATACAAAAAAGGCGTAACCTATTTAAGTAATAGTTAAATTACTTAACTATTGCATTCATCAAATACTCAAAATGATGTAACTTGCTGATGAAATCAAATACATCAAATAAAATTCAAATTTAAAGTTTTCAATTCAAACACAATCAAATACAATCCAAACTTTAAGTTTTCAACCAATCTCATTATATCAAAATGATAAATATACATGAAAATACATAAAAAAAAACATTCAAATTCCATCAAACTTTTACTCATAAACTTTCTTATTTTACTGCTCCTTAAATAGTTGCCCAGAATTTGCATGATTGTTAAGATCAGATGCACCATTCCAAAATGGGTATGGATAACCAGCTAGCTGAGTAGAGAGACTTATTGAATACACATTTTCAATTGGGAAACCTCCAACATTACCAACTAGGAAGAACATTAGCAAGAGGGGAGCTTTTAACATTTGATACCTATAAATGAAGTTAAATTATGTCAAAATAAGATTGAAAAAACAAAACAAAACTATTTTGTACAATAAATAAATAAATAAATAGTACCTATTGGTCTAAAACAGCATCAACTGGGAAGCCTCCAACATTACCAAAAGGGAAACCTTCAACATTTGATACCTAAAAATGAAGTTAAATTATATCCAAATGAGACTAAAAAAATTAAACAAAACTACGTAGTACAAAAATAAATAAACAACACATGTTGACCTAAAACAGCAACAGGAACTATGGAGTCTTGTGAACCAATATATCCAATTTGAGAGGCCTATACAAAAGGTACCAAATGACACTTAAAATAATTGCATGAAGTTGCAAAAATAAAATAAAATAAGAACTGATAAGAACTTTATTTTCAGTGGCCTTCGTCCCTTTCTCTTTCTCATTCCCCCCTTTATCCTCCTTTTTGCCCTTCACTTTTTTAATAGTTTTCTCCATGTTACGTACCTTGCAACATTTTAAAACGGGTTCGACCTTTACCACGAACTGCCAAAGGATTACAAATATTGAAACTTTCTTTTGATATATTATTATTATCACCATTTAGCAATGGTGTGCTAATTTCACTGCCCACTTCCAAAGGAGTACTATTTTCACATGTGCCATCTTTTTTCTTCAATTTATTAGTCAACCACTTAATCCAACGAAGAACTAATTTTGTCTTATCTTCATTGTTCGCCGCCAAATTTGTCGCTTCGTAAAAGGTATTGCATATTCTATCAAAACATTCATTTTCAGGTTTTCATATCCAGTAAGGGTATATGATTTTAACCTTCGTATGACATTTCTTCACATCTTTCCTCCACCTTCTAAGAATGAATTTATTTGGTATAGTATGAACTCCTTTTTGAAGCAAGACTGTAAGGGCGTGACAACATAAGATTCCTCTAAACTCAAATAATTGACAGTTGCACCTAATGTCACAATCATCCTCTTTAAAACAAACCTTAAAAGTGGCTTTACGATCTGTCCCCCCCCCCCCCCAAATCATATCTTGCGAAATTTCATACACCTGAGTCCCATACTCCTCTTTCTCTAAAGAAATACTACAATAAAGCTTGTTCTTTATCTCTCCTTGAAACTCTTTGAATTTTGAAGTGGTGTAAGCTTTTTGAAATTGTTCCTCTAACGGATAAGAAGTGATGCATGGAATCTTAGAGTCAAAAGAATCGAAGTCCGCTTTAGTCTCTTTTTGCACCTTGCTTTTTAGTGCATTCTCATATTGCTCAACAAATTGTTTTAAGCTTGTCTTCGAATTGACATAACCATCAAAGAATGCATTCATGCTTTCATTTCTTTGAGTTGATGACATTCCCTCCCAGAAAGTATTTCTTAAAAATGTTGGGACCCAACGACTCCTTTCATTGTATAAACCAGTCAACCAATCATTTGTTTCAAGTTTAAACTTATCAATGAATCTGTACCAATTTTCTTCAAATCTTTCATAAGTCGAAGAATCATAAACCACTTTTTGCATCACATACTTAATTGATTCATATTCATTACAACCTCATAATTTTTCAGGTAACTTCTTCATCATATGCCATAAACACCACCAATGACGTGTGTTAGGAAATACATTTTCAATAGTCTTTTTCAATGCTTTGTCCTGATCAACGATTATTGCGGTAGGAGCGCGACCATTCCTACATGCGAGCCAAGATTTAAAAAGCCAAGTAAACGACTTAACATCCTCACTTGAAATCAATCCACATCCTAAAAGTGTAGACTGGCCATGATGATTCACTCCAACAAAAGTAGCAAAGGGCATGTCATACTTATTAGTCAAGTATGTTGTGTCAAACGTAATGGCATACCCGAATTCCTCATACGTTGCCCTACTCCTAGCATCTGCCCAAAATACATTCCTTAGCCTCCCCTCCTTATCCAAATCCATCAAATAAAAGAAATTAACATTATTAGCTTGCATTTTAAGAAAGTAGTTCTGAACTGCCATAACATCCCCATCACCTAGCCTTAATTGTTTCATTTTCTCAATATGATTATAACAGTCTTTCTCTAAAAACGAAACATTCTCATGACCACCAACTTCAACCAAAAATGAACTAAAGTTTTTATTTGGTCTGATACCCGCCCCGCCCTATCATTAACTTCAAGTCTCCTTTTAACGTACATTCTCATAACCCTATTCTTCTTATAAAATCTAGATTTTTCTAGGCTTAAAGCATGATTGTGATCAAGGGTTATTTGTGAGACCCGCAACTTACCATCAGGGCATAATACAATCCTAATCTTAGCTTTACATTATGTTTTACTATTTGGATGTTTTTTTAAGACATTCCTTGAATTGCTTACTGTTTGTTCGATCCGAGAGCATGAAAGAACCACACAATTAACCTCCCCATTATCTCCCTTTTTCGAAGATCTTTTCTTCATTAAGAACCCTTGTTTGTTAGCATATTTAATGTAGTACTCTACACAAGCATCAATATTGTCAAATTCCATTCCTAGTTCCGGATCTCATATATAGTTACTGCACTCTCCACACTCTCATCAAATTTTGAATTATCATTCATATCATTTTCCTCAATGTGTTCATTTATCTTTGTACTTAAAGATGCATTTAGTGATTCTATTTCCATTTATGCACAAGATTAACAACAAAACAATACTAGTTTTAACCCAAAAAAAACTGTACCTATTTTAAAGAAGAAGAAAAAAAAATAATTAATCCAAAATTAGGGCTTTTTTTCTTTGTAGTGTTTTTGTTTGAACCATGTATGGAGAAGGTAAGATGATATCAATTAATCCAAACATGTGTGTGTATGTGTGTGTGTAACTTTTAGAGAAATTAAGTTCTATATATGAATTGCAAATTTTATACGCTGATTTAGTTACCTAGATCTAGATCTAAAAGAGAGAATGTTTTTTGATTTAAACTTATATCTAGATCTCAAGAGAGAGAAAAAGTGTTACCTGAGATGGAGATCGTCAGACTTGAGGGGGAGGACGGAATGTCCAAGATCGCTGGGATGGAGAGGGAGGACAGTATGCCCGTGCCAGTGATCTTTGGGATGGAAAGGATATGTCATGTTCAAGTATGGTAAAGAAGCCCTCCTTGATTAAAGTGTGGCAATCAAGAGTTGTCCGGCTGTCCTGCTGGCCGTCCGGATAAGATACCTGCACAAAAGTCCTAACGGCTTGGGCCGTTGGTGGACTCCTCCGGTGTAAGAGTTAGTGAAGGTTCTCAGAAAGGTCAACAATGGAGGTCCAAGTACTTAATATAGTAGTAACGTGTATGTGTGCGTAACCGTCTCCTCCATCATTGACTGGGTATTTATAGTGCATACCTGACTCTTACCGATTCCTTTTAGGATTGTCCCTCAACGTGATATAGTTTGAATAGGAAGGTAATCTCCTAAACCATCTAAGAACCTGACTCCTATTCTAATTCGGATTAGATATAGTAAATAGCCACAGTCCAGATTGGTTAGGGACCTATCCCAAGCCTATTGGACTTAGGAGTCCTCATAAGATTTCGCCAAGCTGATGGTCCGTTGGGCCTAGCCCATCATATATTTACCAGACCAGGCTTAGCGAAATATTCATCCTAACATTGCCCCCCACTCCCTTAGTACATAAATGTGCTAGGGGAGTAGAATGAATTACCCCAAATGTATATATACGGGCTTCCGATCAAAGGGAAATAACTCTTCGGGAATCTAAGTGTAGGAACACAGAAGGTGTTTAGACCGAAGGCAAACCCTCCTTGAACTTTACAAGAATTCTGGGACAACGTATCAGAGGAAGAAAGCTCCATCGGGATCCCGGAGGCATCGAAACCAATGGGAAAGCGCCATCGGGAGACCGGAGACCTCAGACCGATGGGAAAGCTCCATCGGGAGCCCGTAGGCATCAGACCGATGGGAAAGGTTCATCGGGAGCCTGGAGGCCTCAAACCGATGGGAAAGCTCCATCAGGAGCCCGGGGGCATCAAACCGATGGGAAAGCTTCATCGGGAGCCCGGAGGCCTCAAACCGATGGGAAAGCTCCATCGGGAGCCCGGGGGCATCAAACCGATGGGAAAGCTCCATCGGGAGCCCGGAGGCATCAAACCGATGGGAAAGGTTTTTGCGAAGCGACACTAGGCCCTTATGAACGACATTTCAAACATTGGGTGCGACACAATAACCAGGCCCAAATCTTTGTTAAGCCCACCGTGCGCAGCCCAATAATCTGGGGGCCCATCAAACTCAAAGTCTTGCTTCTGCAACCCAACAAATCTAGCCCAACAGCTTGCACGACCGTTCCGTATAACAACTTATTTTTAAATTTCGAAATCCGCGTCCATTTAGCTAACGAAGCGTGCACGAGAAGCAGCATTTATTACGCCGCAGTAAGTACTGCGCGTGCGCCCCATCCGTTCGATCATTTCCATCTGAACCGTTACAACGCTTGAATCAAGATAAAAGGGGTCATTTCCAACAGATCGTCTTTTTATCAGAAGCAACTTATCACGAGAGAAAGGACGTTTGAGAGAGAAATATTTCATTCCCAGATCCAACTCCATCGTTCCTGCTTCGTTGTTTTTCCATTGACTTCCTTTCTAAAACCAAGTAAGTCTTTTACTCTTTTTCTTTTATACTTCCTAATGGCTGGCAGTACCCAAGATACAAGGGCTCAAGCTTCGTCTTCCCGGGTTGAGGACGAAGTTACTGTGGCCGAAATGGGGATCCCGGAGGGACAACCATGGAAACCTGTGGTAATCACCAGGATGAGGGATGTAGAGGAGTACAATAGGAACAAATATTTCAATATCCTGTATAGAGTAGCCAACATCCCTTCTTCAATCCGGAACCAATACTTCGACTTAGCCTCCACAGAATTCTATATCCCCGAAACATACGAAATCAAGAGACCCGGGGCCGGGGAGAGAATGTACCACCAGCTCGAGGGGGGATGGATTCCAATCCATAGGCAGTCACTGATCTATGGGGTCCGATTCCCTCTTCGTCCCTTCGTATTGGAGTTACTCCATACGACGGGGCTCAGTTTGAACCAGCTATCCCCCAATTCTTTTATTCATATAAACAGCTTCATCGCCTTTTGTTTCTCTGAATCAACCCTCCCAGCCATAGATTTCTTTTTTCAATTCTTTTCCATTACCAATAATAAAGAAAAAGGGTTTTTCACGGTGATGAAGAACCCTGGAAGGGATACCCTGATGGAGACCCCCTCGAGCAATAAAGGGTGGCACGGGGATTGGTTTTTCATCAAGGGGCCGGACACTGAGATGGTCGGACCTTGGTCAGACCCGAACAAAGACCAGCTAAATCCGAAGAAAATCTCTCGGGCAAGGCTAGAAGAGTTCGAGGTCTTATATTCCAAGAGACCATCCGTGAAGTGGGATCGGAATCTCCTTAACGACCAAGACTGGTTGTATTCCTTCGGTTGTAAGTTCTCTGCCATGCTTGCCCCTTTATTCTGGACATCTTTTGATATACTCACTCTTTTGTTCTGATTGCCTTGCAGTGGCTGACCAAGGAAAGAATCCTGATAATGAGGCCATCATAGGAGCAGCTGGAGTCCCGAGGGTGAAGATGAGTGCCGCCGACAAGCTGAAGGAGAGCCGAAGCATGAGGGCTGCAAAGCCCAAGGACTCCACCAAGGCCGCTGCCAACCCCGAGATGGCCACGGGATCCCCTCAGGTGGGTGATATTATCGAACCCACCGAAGGAGAGAAGTCTGCTGACAAAGACTCGGGGGTCAGCAGACCAAAAATAAAGAGGAGAAGGCTGGTTCTAACATCGGTTCTGGAGGCAAGAACCAAGCAGACTTCTGCCCCCCAAGGGAGTTCATCAACTCCTCCCGTCGAGCAAAACGTCGCCAGGCAATCAGAGGAAGGCCTCGCTCCCCCTCGTCAGAATAAAGGGAAAAGACCTGCTGAGGGTCAAAAGCCCCCCAGCACCCGAAGCGGGCCGGTAGATCCCCCAATGCCGACCGGGAGTTCAAGACCCGAAGAGGGGATCAATATGCAGTCCTTGGGTACGTCGATGATCCCATTCGCCGAAGATGGTACCGAGGGTGCCGATCTGAAGACGCTTATGGAGATGCTGTTCTCCTGCCATGCAAAGGTAAGGATCTATCTGTAAAAATTTCCTCTTCAAGTTGGTTACCTTTCTGACTCATTCATCCTTCAACCATTTCTTTTCAGGGAAATGCAATTCTCCTTAGGGTTTCTGATGAGCAAAAGGTTCTGGAAAGAAGAGCCGAGGAGAGCAGCAAAGGGCATGCCGTGGCTCTGAAGAATCATCAGAAGACCAAAGACCAGCTTAAGGCCATGCACGACTCCTTCCATATCATGAAAGAGGAGTATGAATCGGCCCGGGCGGCTCGTCTTGAGAAGGACAAGGAGATCGAACGCCTGACGGCCCGGGTGATCGATCTGGAGAAGGCGAATGCTCACGCTATGGATTTGGTGCAGGCCAAAGAGCTCAAGAAGATCCAGCTGGAAAATAACAAGAACGAGCTCGAGGCCCAACTCCAAAGTCAGAAGATTCTCTTGACCCAATCGGAAAACATCATCCAACTTCAGACTGATCAGATGAAGAATCTGAAAGATAATGTCGAACTGATCGTCGAAGGCTGGGGTGCAAAGGAAGCCGATTGGTTAAGAGGACCTATTGCCGCCGCCTCCCCGAGCGTCCTGATTCCCGAGCTTAAACAAAAGGTGATAGATGAATATAAGGCCTCGGATCAATTTCAGGCCGATATCATATCATCTGTTGTGAACGAATTCAGCGACGGGTTCGAATATGCTCGGGAGCTTGCCAAGGAGAAGGGTCATGACCCTGATCAGCTGGGAATTGTATTTCCCGAGGACTGATTTGTAAAGCTTTTGCTATTGTGTTTTTTTTTATAAACTTTTGAATATTTATGAACTGGATGGTTATGACTTAATCGTTTATTTTATTACCCTTTTCTCATGAGTTATATTTTATCGTCTGCATGTATAACTGTTTACTTATACTGCTTTGCCCCCCTCTAGCCTGATCGGGTGAAGACCCGATGAGGCTAGAAGATAAACTTGAAAGTGTGTATCAAAACAGAAATACAGAAATACGATGTAAAAAATATTCTCATTAATATCGAAAAAGATAATCCTATCGGCTAGAATGCAGCCTCAAAATTTGACTAAGTACAAATCCAAAGTAACCTAACTACTGATAATACCTACGAAGCCGAACGGCATGCCAAGTATTTGGAACATTTTTCCCATCCATGCCCTGAAGCTTGTAAGTTCCGGCCTTCAACACTTCAATTACTAAGTATGGTCCTTCCCATATTGGCATCAGTTTGTCGATTTCCCTAGGGGTGGATGCCTCGGCTTGCCGAAGAACTAGATCGCCCACATTGAATGACCTTCTTTTGACATTTTTGTTGAAGTGCCGAGCAGTTCGTTGTTGATAAGCAGCCAATTTGAGGACTACTGAATCACGCTCCTCTTCCAATAAGTCGAGGTTTAACCGAAGACCTTCGCTATTGAGTATTTCATCAAAATTTAAGACTCTCGGAGAAGGTACTCCGATCTCAATAGGTATTAGGGCTTCGGAACCATAGGCCATCTTAAAAGGCGTCTCCCCAGTAGTAGTCCGAGGAGTTGTTCGGTAGGCCCAAAGAACATGCAAAAGCTCCTCGGGCCAGGCACCCTTCGCCTCTTCCAGTCTTCTTTTAATGCCATGAAGAAGTGTCCTGTTTGTAACTTCTACTTGACCATTTGCTTGTGGATGGGCTACTGAAGTCCGACGATGCTGGATATTGAGTTCTGATAAGAACCCTTCGAAAGTTTTACCAACAAACTGAAGTCCGTTGTCAGATACTAAGATCATCGGGATGCCGAACCGGTAGACCACTTGTTCTTTGAAGAATTGGAGACATGTGTGCTCGGTGATCTTGGCAAGTGGTTTGGCTTCTACCCACTTGGTGAAATAATCGATGGCGACAATCACAAACTTCACTTGTCCCTTACCCTGTGGAAGAGGGCCCAATATGTCTATTCCCCATACAGAAAAGGGGATCGGAGAGAGTACCGGGGATAACTCCTCGGGAGGTTGGTGTGGTACAGATGCAAATATCTGACATGTATGACATTTTTTGACGAAGTCTTTGGCATCTTCAAGCATTGTCGGCCAAAAATATCCTTGTCGCAAAATTTTATGGGCCAGTGCCTTTGCTCCCACATGGTCACCGCAGATACCTTCATGAACTTCTCGAAGAGCATAATCAGATTCCCTAGGGTCGAGACATCGGAGCAGTGGTGAAGAATAAGATCTTCGGTACAGCTGATCATTCGTGATACAATACTTGGTGGATTTGTATTTGATCCTTCGGGCCATAGACTTGTCTTCGGGCAATTCACCGGTCAGAAGGAATTGAATGATCGGGGTCATCCAAGAATTTGTCTGTTCAATATCCATTATTGTTTGAACCAAGGTGCTCGGATGCTGAAGATTTTCTAAATATACTGCTCCGTCTAGTTCCCCTTGATCGGTGGTTGCCAACTTGGAAAGGGCATCGGCCATTGTATTTTCCGATCTGACTACTCCTATGAGTTGGTATTTCGGGAAGAATGCCAACAATGACCGAACTAGTTGGAGATAGGCCTGTAAATGAACTTCTTTTGCCTCATATTCTCCCAACACTTGTTTCACCACCAGTTGGGAGTCGCTGTATATTGCCAAGTTCTTTACCTCCAAACTTCGGGCTAGCTTTAGCCCTGCCACAAGTGCTTCATATTCGGCGATGTTGTTTGTGGCTATGAACCCAAATCGTATAGATTGTTGTATTTTGAAACCTTCGGGAGAAGTGAGGATGATGCCGGCCCCACTCTTCGTCCCAGTAGCGGATCCGTCCACGAACAGAGTCCATACAATTTCTTCAGGTGTTGATGTCAGTTTATCACAGTCGGGTTCCTTGTCCTCTAGATCATTACGGAATGAGCACTCGATGATAAAGTCAATGAGTGCTTGTGCTTTGATTGCTGTCCGAGGGCGAAATTCTATATTAAACTGGCTCAGCTCGATGGCCCATGCTGCAAGCCTTCCCGAAGATTCGGGCCTATAAAGGATCTTCCGTAATGGCTGGTCAGTGAGGACGATAATAGTCCGCCCCTGGAAGTAATGTCTGAGTTTCCGACTGGAGATAACCAGTGCGTAAGCCAACTTTTCTAAATTTGGGTACCTTGTTTCAGCATCCCGAAGAACATGGCTTACGTAATAGACTGGTTTTTGCCCTTGTGGATCTTCTCTGATCAAAGCCGACCCGACTGCCAAGGATGTGGCAGAGAGGTATATTTGTAGATCCTCCTCGGGCAGTGCTTTACTCAGAATCGGAGGTGAAGAGATATATCTCTTAATCTGCTCAAAAGCCTCCTGGCAATCTTCGGTCCAATGAAAAGTTTTCTGATTCTGGGCTCCCTTCAAAGTTCCGAAGAATGGGAGACATTTCTCTGCTAGTCGCGCCACAAACCGCCGAAGAGCTGCCAGCCTCCCTGTCAACCGTTGAATTTCTTTGAAGTTCTTCGGCGGTTGCATTTCAAGGATAGCCGATATCTTTTCGGGATTTGCCTCAATCCCTCTTCGGCTAACCATATATCCCAAGAATTTACCTGACCCGAGGTCGAATGTACATTTAGTTGGGTTAAGTCTCATGTTGTGCGTTCTGACATTCGCAAAGCATTCTTTCAGGTCGGCTAGATGATCTTCTTCCCTCATGCTTCGAACAATCATATCATCAACATAGACTTCCATATTTCTCCCGATCTGGCCGCTGAACACTTTGTTCATCATTCTCTGATAAGTGGCCCCCGCATTGATTAATCCGAAGGACATCACTTTGTACGCGTAGATGGCTCGGTGAGTGATAAAAGATGTCTTAGGGATATCGCTTTCATGCATGGCAATTTGATTGTATCCCGAGAAAGCATCCAGGAAGCTCATTACAGTATGACCCGAAGTGGAATCAATCAGTTGATCGATATTCGGGAGAGGGTAGTAATCTTTCGGACACGCTTTATTCAGATCTGTATAATCCACGCACATCCTCCACTTCCCATTATGCTTTTTAACCAGCACCACATTCGCGAGCCATTCTGGATAATTGATTTCAAAGATGAAGTCAGCAGCCAGAAGTTTATCGATTTCGTCGTCAATTACTTGTTGTCTTTCGGGAGCTATGTTCCTTCGCTTTTGCTTAACAGGTTTTGAGTTCGGCTTTACACTCAGCTGGTGCACGGCCACGGTCTTATCAATGCCTGGCATATCGGCTGGGACCCAAGCAAAGATATCTGAGTATTGTTGTAAAAGGGCCACCAACCGTGCTCTGGTTTTTTCCTGAAGGCCTGTCCCAATCTGTACTGTTCTTTCGTCATCTTCTTGAAATAACGGGACCTGGGCCGTATCTTCGGCAGGTGTTGCTATTGGCTCGGTACATCCCTCAGTGAAAGGCTCGAGCTCAATCTTCATGGTGGCTTTCTGTTTGCTGTCGATGATAGGGGATGCCTGAATGGTCTGTAGATAGCATCTTCGGGAAAGATCTTGCTCGCCAACTGATTCCCCGATCCCATTCTTTGTTGGGAATTTCATTTTTAAATGTGGGATAGAGGTAACGGCTTTCAATGCTGACAGAGTCGTTCTTCCCAAGATGGCATTGTAGTTACTTTCCACCTGGACTACATAGAAACGGACCATGATGGAAGCTTGCTTTGGGGCAGTCCCGAAAATCACAGGCAATTCGATCGTCCCTGCTATACGGACCGGGTTATTCCCGAAGCCATATAAGGGGGACTCATTGCAGATTTCCAGTTTCCTTCCTCCCAAGTCCAGCCGATTGTATGCTTGGCTATAGAGCACGTCGACTGAACTCCCATTATCAATAAGCATCCTCTTCATATCCATAGTACCGACCTGAGCTGTGATGACCAGTGCGTCCTGATGCGGAATAACCATTCCCGACGGGTAATCATCGTCGGAGAAAGTGATGGGGTCGGTCTTGATATCCTGGGGTTTACCGGACACTTGATGGACTTCCCTTCCGAAGGCTTTCCTCTTTCGGTTAGACAGAACAGTGATCAATCCTCCGGAAATGACATCAACCACTCCCCTTGCCTCTGAAGCGGGTGGAGGTGGTTCTAGGCGATCAAAGGCTGATTGTCGATGAGAAACGGCGATGTAACAGTCGAGGTTACCCTTCCGTATCTGTTTTTCTAGGAAGTCTTTGAGCTGGTAACACTCCTCGGTATCATGTCCTTTTGCTTCATGGTAGGTGCAATATCTATCGCCGTTCTTTTGCTTTGCGAAAACCCGAATCTTCGGGGGTTTTTCATAGAAGGGTTCGTTTTTTATCGCTTTCACGATGTTACTTTTGTTTGTATTCAGGGGTGTGTAATCCTTGTCGGCACCCCCTCTATCCCTCGGGGGATGGTTCTTTTGCTGTCGATCTCGGCTAGAATCTCTTCGGTCATTACCCTTTTTGCCGGAACCACTGGATTTCTTCTCGGCGCTTTCGTCTTCGGGGTTTCTCTGGTGAAACTCACCCGTGTTTTTCGAAGAGCCCCGAAGATTGGCAAGAGCCTCTTCCAATTCTACAAACTTGTCTACTTTCTCGTAAGTTTCCGATAGGGTTTCTGGAGCTTTTGAGATGAGTTCCTCGATCAACCTGCTGGATTTGTCAACGTTTAATCCCATAGTTAAAAATTGGATTACCTGCTTTGGATCGATTCCGTTGATTTCAGACACAGCTTCCCGAAATCTTTTGACATACTGCCGAAGAGTCTCATTCGGCTTCTGTTTTACTTGTAGTAGAGAGGTCATCATTCTGGCCCGTCTTTTATTGCTCCCGAAGCGGGTATGAAATTGTTCCTGTAGTTCTTCCCATGACTTAATGGACCCGTTCGGGAGAGAGGTGACCCATTCTCTAGCTGTCTTCTTTAGAGTAGATAAAAATAAGTGGCACATCGCCACTGCATCATGACCATGGAAGTGCATGGCTTGCTCGAACGAGTAGGTGTGGTCATGCGGGTCTCCCGCTCCGTCATACATCTCCAAATTGGGTACTTTTCGACTTCGATCAATTTTGGCTTCCTCCAAATCCTTTGAGAACGGGGAGAACCGGGCCTTCTTGGACCCATAGTACTTGTCCGAAGCCTTCTTGGGTGAGGATTCTCCAGTATGGCTCCCATGGCTGCGCCTGTCCTCCCTATCCCTTTTGGAGGGTGATCTGGCTCGCTTCCTCAAATCCGCCGTCCAAATCGACTTGGAGCGGGTCAGTTCCTTTTCTCGGGGTTGGGGGCCACCTCTACGGCGTTCCGTGTGTCTGTCTTCCCGTCTGCCCCGGTGGTCTGAGCGGGAGGCCGAGCCTCTCTGGCTCGAGAGATTGTCCCCTGTTTCGGTTAATTCCTCGTACTGCTTGTCAAGCTCTTTCTGCTGGATATCTAGAGCCTTTTTTCTGTCGAGGATTATCTGGAGGCGACGTTCTTTCTCCGCCGCCGTCTCCCGGCGAGACTGGGAGGGTGTTGGTCGCCGTGAATAACTTTGCGAGTGTGAAGTTTCCATATCAATGTTGATTGATAGAAATTTTACTTGGTGCCCTCCTTCTAGCGCCAATGTTGACGTCTGGTTTTGTCCGGCTGTCCTGCTGGCCGTCCGGATAAGATACCTGCACAAAAGTCCTAACGGCTTGGGCCGTTGGTGGACTCCTCCGGTGTAAGAGTTAGTGAAGGTTCTCAGAAAGGTCAACAATGGAGGTCCAAGTACTTAATATAGTAGTAACGTGTATGTGTGCGTAACCGTCTCCTCCATCATTGACTGGGTATTTATAGTGCATACCTGACTCTTACCGATTCCTTTTAGGATTGTCCCTCAACGTGATATAGTTTGAATAGGAAGGTAATCTCCTAAACCATCTAAGAACCTGACTCCTATTCTAATTCGGATTAGATATAGTAAATAGCCACAGTCCAGATTGGTTAGGGACCTATCCCAAGCCTATTGGACTTAGGAGTCCTCATAAGATTTCGCCAAGCTGATGGTCCGTTGGGCCTAGCCCATCATATATTTACCAGACCAGGCTTAGCGAAATATTCATCCTAACAGAAAGGATATGTCATGTTCAAGTATGGTAAAGAAGCCCTCCTTGATTAAAGTGTGGCAATCAAGAGTTGTGATACAGCTTGCTAAAAAATGACTAATGGGACCAACGATCCAATTATCATGTCCAATTTGGTTGTCCGCGTAGAGTTTTTGTACTTAAATAGGTTAAGTCTTTTTTGTATATTAAATAAGTTAATTACAGTAATTTAATTCAGTGATATAGGTGTAATTTGGAAGTTGGTAAATAATCAGAGTTAAAATAGAAAGGAAAAAAAAAACTATACAAAAAGAAGATTGAAAACACCAAAAATAAAAAATAAAATTTTTGGAAGAAGTTCAAGAATGAGAAGGGGCTGCTTTTTTTTAGATGATCAGTGTATGGGACCCACAGTCCAATTTTCAGGTCCAAATTTTCAGTCTGCATAAAAGAACTCATTTAAGTAATAGTTAAATTACATAACTATTGCATTCATCAAATACTCCAAATGATGTAACTTGTTGATTAAATCAAACACGTCGAATAAAATTCAAATTTAAAGTTTTCAAATCAAACACAATCAAATATAGTCCAAACTTTGAGTTTTCAACCAATCTCATTGTAACAAAATGACAAACATATATGAAAATACATCAAAAATATTCAAATTCTGTCAAACTTTTACTCATAAACTTTCTTATTTTACTGCTCTTTAAATGGTTGCCTAGAATTTGCATGATTGTTAATACCATATGCGTCATTCCAAAATGGGTATTGATAACCAGCCAGCTGAGTAGAGAGACTTGTTGAATACACATTTTTGATTGGGAAGCCTCCAACATTACCAACTAGGAAGCTTCCAACATTACTAAGAAGGAAGCTTTCAACATTTGGTACTTACAAATGAAGTTAAATTATATCAAAATAAGACTAAAAAAACTAAACAAAACTACTTCGTACAATAAATAAATAAATAAACAATACCTGTTGGCCTAAAACAGCACCAACTGGGAAGCCTCCAACATTACCAAGAGGGAAACCTTCAACAATTGATACCTAAAAATGAAGTTAAATTATATCAAAATGAGACTAAAAAAACTAAACAAAACTACTTAGTACAAAAAAAAATAAAAAAAAATAAACAACACTGTTGACCTAAAACAGTAACAAGAACTATGGAGTCTTATGAACCAATATATCCAATTTGAGAAGCCTTTACAAAAGGTACCAAATGAAACTTAAAGTAATTGCATGAAGTTGTAAAAATAAAATAAAATAAAATAAGAACTAATAAGAACTTTATTTTCAGTGGCATTCGTCCATTTCTCTTTCTCATTCCTTCATTTATCCTCTTTTTTGCCCTTCACTGTTTTAATAGCTTTCTCCATGTTACGTACTTTGCAACCTTTTAAAACAGGGTCGACTTTTACCACGAACCGCCAAAGGATTACAAATATTGGAACTTTCTTTTGATATATTATTATTATCATCACTTGACAATGGTATTCTGGCTTCACTGCCCTTCCAAAGGAGTACTATTTTGATATTCTTATGGCTAAGGATGTACTATTATTTATTATATTAAATAAAGTATAGCCTATCCAATATCGGAGTATAACTATTTTTCTTTCCACGGCCTTGAGTTTACTTTTGAATCCTCAACTCCTAATCCACGAAGATAATAATTTACGTCCCTTTTTTTGCTAGTGTTTTATGGTGTTTTTTTTCTTTGAAAAATGAGTGTCTCATTTTTATTTCTGTTTTTTGACATTTTTATGGATATTAAAGTATGTTTAGAATAAAAAATTTCAAAATTGAAAATTAAGATTGAAAGTTGTTACAAACAAATATTCTATGTGTATGAAAAACAAATATTTTTGTAGCACGAGTGAAATAAATTTATGTATGTATGTCTTATCATGTCACACTGAATGAACACATAGATATGAATTACTCAAAAAAAAATATCTTGCATTATCTTGTCATATATATGCATTACTTGGTTATTCTCAATCCTTGCTACTAAGGAAGTGAGAGTGGGTTCAAATCCGACCTTAGTAGTATGAATTAAGTTGGAGTTGGGGGTTTAAAAGGGCCTCAGTTATGACCGGAATTGCTGAGCTCACTTGTTGAAAAAATAATGTCACTTTGATGTTGGATATTTCATGTATCAAATACATTTAAACGTATAAATGATTTAATAAGTATTAACAATATAGTTATAAACTCCAACGCTTGCCTCAATGGTTAAGGGAAAAGCAAGAGATCAGCTGTAAATTCAAAGATTCTGAGTTCGAATCCCACTGAAATCAACACAAGAGTCACGTACAACATATTTCGGCATGTTATTGAAAGTCTTGTTCAGGAAGGGGAGACATAGTCTAGTTACAAAATCGAGAAACTCTATCTATGATAGAATCTCAATCAACCAACATGTTTATTGGGCCTTTTGAGACTCTTTCCTAATATATTTCTTAAACGAAACCAACACACTAAAAAAAATAAAAATTGCATTCAAGTGATTGACAAAATCAGAATCAAAATCTTCTTGGTTAAATTATATTACATTGGCAGATATCATCGGCGAGAGAGGTACCTCATTACAACAGCGAGTTTTCCTCCGGCTAAAGCCTTACAGATATAACTGTTAGAAATCACATCTTTCACGAAGCAAGTAAATACCCCACCCCCGCCCCGCACTTATAAGAAATAGACCACCAAAGCTGTCAACCTTGAGAACGTCTTTAGGCTTAATTATTCATGAAGATGATCGACTCGTAAACCGTTAATGCTTCTCCATCTTGTATTAGTTTGGCAATTTAAGGCCCCGACCTTTGCTAGTATTTCATTCTGAAAATTCTAAAGAATTTCTGGTTTTTATTGACTGCTGCTCATCAACCAATATTGACGCAGACAACAAATACTGAATCACCAGGCCAAGCTTCTCAGAATGCAAACTCTCCCTGAAAAAGGACCCCACAGTACTTTTTACCACTCATAAATTTTTTCACTTCAGCTAGCTAGCTAATTGTGAATGGACCATCATCATCATAAATTTTCAGGTCCTAATGCTAGAGATGCCCCAGTGTTACTTTGATGTTGTTACGAAGTGCATCTTCACTTTATGCTTTCAACCTTGATTCACTTTATAATTGAATTGGTTTTCTGCAGGTGAGAAAGGCAGTCACTTGTGGAATTAGAAATCTTAAAGAATAGATGGAAAAAAAGCAGTTAGAGAAGATGAATGTTGGGTTGATCTAAATCAGCGGCAACCAGTGAAGCAGATTAATTAGGTTAATTTTTCAGACCACTTTCTTATGGTGAAAGGAAAAATGGGCACAAGCAGCCCTGATTGACAATAAAACGTTTTTAATCTTATACTGATGAAGACGTCAAATATTTCTCCTTGGACTGCTTTGATAAATACTTTACTTGAAACAAGCTAAAATATTGAACCTAAGATCAGTTTATGTATGCAAGTAACATAAAGAATAGATCCACATTTCTTCCAGTTTATAAGATCTCTTAAAACAAGTCTTCCGTTAAGATTATTCAAACAGGAAAAAGATTCATATGAATCAATACAAATACACGTTTATGCTCTTTTCTCAAGAAGCAGCAACATGGAACATTACCAAGAATAAAGAGTTTTTATGCCACCCCGAAACTCCTTTTGCCGACCATTCCAGCAATGAGTTGCCCTAGTTCTTCACCAGAATCCTCTTGTACATGATGCCCTGCCTGTAAAAGCAAGAAATTGATATGAAAGCTTTTCGGGGGAAAACAACCCATGCTTTAACACGGATGGATGAGACACTGCCGCTTGCAACTATCTACTCCATAAAAAAATATAATCAACTACCCTTTGCACAAAACCTTGTAAAGTTACATTTGAAGGAAGCATCTATTGGTTCTATAAAAATGCAAATGGAAGGTCCAAATACAAAAGGAATGTTTCTCACCATAGGAAGTTCAATCAATTGATGCTTTGAGTCTTTGCAGAAATCTTCAACTCCATCATAGCTTAGCCAGCGGTCTCTTTGGCCCCAGCATACTGTAGTTCGAACCTTCCAATTATCATCCATGAGTGTCATTCTCATTTCTTCGATGTAGGTCTATCAAGTTACAAAAGATAAAAAATAAAAAAAACTTTAGAAACAAAGTTGCTGTAAATAAAGAATGTCAGTAGAAGATGTAGCGAGACTGGTTCCCCAAAGCCTGCATCTTTTT
This sequence comes from Hedera helix, assembly GCA_947179155.2. Taxonomy (NCBI): domain Eukaryota; kingdom Viridiplantae; phylum Streptophyta; class Magnoliopsida; order Apiales; family Araliaceae; genus Hedera; species Hedera helix. Next base: position 51,047,532 of record OX359271.1, read on the forward strand.
GTTTACAAGGAAAAGAAAATCGTGAACTGGGAAGAAAAAGAACCATGAAAGAAAAAATAACAAGAAAGTGCACCTTAAGTTCCTTTTTCATTGTCCTACTAATTGCGTTCAGTGCAAACCCTGAGGAACCAGACGTTAGGTAAGGTCTTCTATAAACCATTGCATCATCTTCCTTCATTTTGTAAGGACCACAGCTTGTCAAGGTTTTATCACTGGCCCTGAGTGGATCCTGAGTGGCAAAAGAGCAAACAGAACTGTCATATTGTACACATTAAATTACTGAGAATTAATCAAGGTAGAAAACAAAGTAAAAACACACGCAAGTATAATAATCTAAATTCTTTTTGTAGTTCATACCTGAGAAAAAATTTCTCCCAACAAAAAGTTGCTGAATATGGACAAAGTTGAGGGCAGGTTGGCATGTTTTGCTGTTATCTTCAATTTACCATGACATATAACAACATTAAATTTCTGAATTAAAGGCTAAAAAGAAATTTACACCTTACAAAGATACATATCAAGGGCATTATATACTACATTTAACTTGGTAAAATATTGTGAGAATCATTCTTTTCATTAACTCCTTCAACTACAAAGAAGACGGAATCTCCCTTGAAATTTGTTGTCATCCTAGAGAATCTAAAACAAGACAGACATCCCTCAAGGTTTCACAAATAGCTTTAATCCCCTATTTAAACTTTCTGTGTGACAGAAGTTAAGAATGATTTCATTCATAGTTTTGAAAAGTTATTCAAAGATTTACCTTAATGCAAGACAGCACAAGAAGTCATATATAAGACATGGAGAATAAAATAAAAAGAAGAATTGCAAAGTTTCAAGTAGTACGTACAGGGGGGTTGAGAAGTATGAGATCATTTATCTTTTCCTGTTGACTGCTAGCGTACTTAACAACAACTGGTGCAAAATAACCCTGCAAAGTACAACACAGAATAAAATTTCTTCACATTTAAGGTTATTTTGCTGGTATTCAAGCATTTAATCTACAGAGGAACAATACCTGCACAACAAGTGAAACCTTGTTTGTGGCTAGCTCATCAATGAGAGACTCCAAAGATGATACATACTCTGCACATAATGAAAAAAGATATTTCCTCTTTGAATAAATTAATATTAAAAAAGGAAGTAATTTAGATCCAATATCTAGCCATCACTTTATATAGACTGAATAGGAAATTACCACCCAAAGTGTAGTCAAAACCATTTTTGGGTAGGGGTTTATCGGAAAATCCAAAGCCTGTAAGAAGGAGAAGAATGGCAACAGAGGCACTTGGTCACGGTATCATATAAAGTTACAACAAACCAAAAAGAAGCCTAGGTTAGATATAGAATCTTACCAAGCCAATCAAAAGCAATGGCACGATGGTTCTTGGATAGTATGGGAAGAACCTTACGATATGAATAAGCCTGTAACGGGACCAAATTAAATATATTTACGGACTCAAAACTTAACATAACATAGATACCATGATCAAATAATAAAAGCTTTAAAGTCAACTTCTATAGCTTTTCATAGCATTCCTATTGACATGCAAACGATAAAATCGTATTGACCTACAAATTAACTGAGATATCATTACGGAAGCCGCCAAAATGAAAAGTAATGTTTCAAAATTCATAAAAGGTAGTAGCATACAAGAGAAACCAATCGGTCATAAGCATATATACATAAGAAGCAAATTAACTATAACAGTCGCTCAAAGTGGAAAATTTTTAGATTCTATGTTAACAGAAGACATGTAATAATTTAAAATTCAATAATAACAAAGGAAGTTTCTCAGCCTTGGGAGTTGGGAATATTACGTCTTTAATTTTCTTTTAACACTTCACTTTTCCCACTTGTAAGTGACAAAATGAGAGATGACGAGACACTATATGACAACAACAAGAACAGCAACAGACTATACCACAAAATTATTGGGAACATTTACTGTATAGTCTTGTGTTTTGAAGGTAGACCGGTATACAAAGCTAAATTAACAATCATAAAAGCAGGGTTACCTTATCAATACCAGAAAAGGGGAAAAGGGAAAAAGAAAAACAAAGATGATAAATCTCCTTCTATTTATGAAAAAAAACAACAAAATTAGACTCACCTGTGAAGGGAAGCCATGGATTAATATAATAGGACTGTCAGCGCTTCCACTTTCCACGTAAAACCATCTATTGCAGAAAATCATATACACATAGAGCGTGTTTTAATTGGTGAACCCTGCAAATGTTCAATCCTCAATTTCGGTATAACAAGGTTACCTATGTCCTCTGTGTGATTTAAGCATGTTCAACTTTATATAACAAACTAATCCCCTACGAAAAGAACTTCTTAACTACCTGAAAAGGTCAGCAGAGGCTTGAGAACTACCACCCATTGTAAGACCGAAAATTGGATCCTTTGCCTTCTCACCAGTTCCAAAAACAGGATGAGCTTTCAGCTGAAAATGATTATTACCAAAACAAATAATTACATCAACACTCGTATAAAACGCAAGGGAAAGTAAAGGAAATTGAAATCTAATTAGTATAAGAATTTTATCGAGAGTCCACTAACTAAGCTAAGCTACATAAAAAAAAAACACTTGTAGTTAAGGGACACAAAATCCATACAGTTTTTCCCTTCTTGAACCATTCATCAGCCGGACTCGTCCCATCTGAATACTTCCCTGTTCATAACAAGCTACAATTTTAACCTACACACAATTTTTTTTCCCCTAGAAGAGAGACATACAAGAAAATCAAACCTCCACTGAAAGAAAAGCCATCACCAGCTGATTCAGGAGCGTCCAGATAAAACTATATAAAGAAAAATCATCAAATCAAATAAATAAATTTCACTGGATATTTAAAATACAATCAGATATGATATATGAATACATCTTCTCCATCATTGCTTGCTTGGCAACTGAAACCAAACGATTTCCTTCTCCGGAAGATTGGAGCCGTCGATTTGAGGGACCCACTAGGAATCGACGATGGGGGTGCGGCGGGAGAGCGAGGATGGAAACGAAAATTGTGGGATTGAACCGCCATTGTAGAAGAATGGTTAGAAAGGGCTTGGCGCGAGAGTAATGTGTTTCCAAACAAACAGAGTGCGGCAGTTGACCGTTATTTTTCTAATCTTCCTTCCCTTGGGTATAATAGAATAAAATAAAATAAAGTTGGGGTAGGCCTTTACGATGGATAGGATATCTCTGGTTCTCATCCTTTGCCCAATTTCGTACACATTTTCTCGTTCGTTCATTCATTCATTCATGTCCTCCACATCTTCTTTATTCTTTTACCAATTCAACTAAAAATCAGTATTAATCAAGATTGAAGCTAGCTTGTTAAGAGTTAATTAATGGAAAATGATATTTCCGCGTAAAAAAATTAACAACACGAGTTTCTCACATGAATGAATGTGCACTATTTATATTTTGAGATTCTATTTAATAGTAATTGAAGAATTTTGTTTATTTATTTATTTTGAAAAATAGACTTTTCCTCTGACTACATTACATGAAAAAAGTAAAAAGGTTGAACTTGAGTTATATTCACCAGACATTTGGCTTTCTTTGGGGTAGAGCTTTGCCCTAGTCTTTGAGTTTCGAAATCATTTCATTCCTTCTTTCTCTTGAATCTCTACGCGTGAGAAAATTTTCATATTTTTTGTACATAATTTTGTTGAGCATGTATGTATGTGATATGCTTGGGCTTTGATATGTTTTTTTCTTCACAAGGAATCACGAGTTAGTCGTCACATGACATGGATAAGTTTCAACCGGATATTTATTTGTTCCACACAATTAAAACTAATGAACGTGCTGCTGCTCTTAATGACAAGGAGCCTAGCCTAGAACCTTAATTTAAAAAGAAACTACTTACCACCACATATATAGCTAGCTAGCTAGCTATCCTCCTTTATTTTCAAAACTTAATTCAGCACTCTGTTATACATGCATTTCTTGTTCACAGGCGTATGGGCATGGCCTTCCTCTGGCATGTCCTCCTATCCATTGCCTAGTTACCTTCTTCTTTGTGGTTCTCTTTTTTTCTCTTTCATTTTTCAAAAACTGGCATTGTTCCTAGTCTCCAAAACAATATGACTGTTTCCAATGAAGCAAGCACCATATAATAATGAATAAATCAACTCATATAAGTTAACAACATCGTTCATTAGAAAATGTTTCATTCATACATCACAATCATCACTAAATATACAACCCCCCCCCCCCCCCCCCCCCCAGAAGAGAGATGATCCCAAATCTTCATCTATTTCACAAAGTAAGGAAGGTCAAGGACATAGAGAAGGAAATAGGCCCAAATGATACCAGAGATTCCACCAAAGAAGAACCCACCAGTGAATTTGGCCCACCCGTCAGCCGTTTGAAGCTGGTCGGGCTGCTTCTTCCTTCCGGTCAAGGTCAGTGACGGTGCAGTTGATGGCTCTCCTTCTTTGAATGATGAAATACCATAGATGGTCAAACAGATGCTTAAAATGGCTACAAGCCCACCTGCTGCCAGAGATCCAGCTGCGCCTGCCAATTCTGTGTTTCTCAAGGGGCCTGTTTTTACAAATGGGCCCACCAAAAGGAATCCATGGGCCAAACCGACCTCGACCCCTCGGAGGAGTGGGTTTACAGCTGTCCTGTACGCCGGTAGGTTGGAGAGGTACCATGCAATCAACGGACTCGATGTCACTGGAGTCTCCAGGCTACCAATGAATGGATCACCATTGATGGGCTGGATCACTTGATAAGTAGGCTGCACAATGGGAAAAAACGGAAATGGAAACTTACTATCAACCTTTTAAAAATCAAAGTATGAATGATCATTGTACACAGTTGCACCAGTTTTTTTATTCCTATTTAGTTTACTAAACCCGTTGTGTTTGTCATGCATACAAAATTCAAATGGATCTAAAGCTGGTAAGCAAATAAATCAGTTCAGAAATGAAAGTCTTATGTGAAACTTATTAAGATTTGCGAAGAACACAACCAAATGCAACTTTTTTCAATAATTTTTTCTTAATATCAAATTTTTATCTGATAATTTGATATTCAACATAGATCGACTACAAAAACACTGTCTCCCAGGTAAAAAGGTTAAGAAGTCTACGAGTATTCTCACTTCTGGCTGGGCAAAAGGAGTATTTGATGAGAAAAATCACAAGTCCATAATTTCAATTTCTTCCCCCCCCCCCCCCCCCCCCCCCCCCCTCAATTTCATAAGCTTAAGACCATGATTTTCCTGAGGTTTATGAATTTATCATAAATTCATGTAATCGACAGACTTAATGGGAGATGCAAGCCTAACTTATTTAGGTGATATATAGTGGAGTATAATATTCCTTGAAATAGTCTTATATAGGGTGTAATTAAATTGTTCCTAGTCCCAACATAATATTTTTAGGAGCATGTGCTTTATTAAGCCTAGTGAAACCATGCTAGTGTTTTTTTGTAGTATATTTAGACAGCATCACAAGCACACAAGAATCCTAGCATCTCTAGCTAAATATTATTTCTGGTATTTAAAGCTAAAATGTAATTGGGGATCCAAACAGTTCGTCAAATAAGAAGGAAGGAAGGAAGAAAGAAAAAACTCATATTTTTTTCTGAGGAAGGTAGCTACCTTGTCAGTCTGAATGGCCTTGATGGTGAAGGAGGAGTTTCTCCTGGAGGGTAAGACTCTACGAGGAGCTCCAGAGATGCCTTTGGGACTAACAAGTCCTCCTCTTATCAAAGCTGATGAAGTAAAACTGCCCTTGAGTTGGCTGGCCATTGTTGAGGCAGTAGCAGCCATTGCTAAGCTAGGCGATTGATTATCACAAAATTTTCTCAGACACCAACATATAATAAAGAGGTATGATAAAGGGAGAGATTGTGTCTTTTCTGCCTGGGTAAAGAAAATCTAGTTGCTGAAAATTTTGTGGTTCTCATGGGAGATGTTTGTTGTACATCCACACTTTTCATTGGACACATTGAGCATCAAACCTTATCCCTTATCCACATTTGGTAATATGGATGGAATGGGATGGCATGATATGTAATTTTGAGTCAGAATAAGGTCCTAAAAATAACCTTTTAATTTAAAGTACAAAGGTTAAAGGTACGTGTATATACTGATAATCTTGTTCCATTCTGATAATATATTTAATCTATATGTAAATTCTAATTAGCTAAAAATAGAACATATTAAAGCTCCCACCGAATTAGTTATCAGATTCAACAGTCCCACAGGCCGCAAGATTGAAAATTAACAACCAAATTAAAGACTTCGAGTGGAAATGGAAAAGAAAAGTAAAATGGGGACGCAACTCCTCTTTTAAATACTGAATCCACTTGGCATATTACTTATAACAGTGAACTAGTCAGTAATGAATTAATTCACAACATGAGACAATAATGGCGCACTTGTGCTACATTTGGAACCAAAAACAAAAACTCATCAAAACAGAACTTTCCTCCTCATCATTTTATACATGCATGCATGGGGCCTCAAATGTAGAATACGAAATCAAATTAGAATTAGTATTTCCCTTTTATCCATTACATTGAGAAACTTCGACAGTAATAACAGAGACTTAAAGGTAGAAGATAAAAATTCAACTTGATATTTTCTTCAATGACCAATCCTCAAGTCTAAAACCTTGCAGCATTTCTAAGGGAAGTCTAAGACCAACCACCTGCCCAACTACTGAGAACCATGAGACCATATATTGCTCGACCGGTACCCCACCTTTGGCCATGGGAGCCTCGTCAGTATAAAGCAGCTCCATCCACTCACTGGTTCCAAAGGGATGTAATGTATACCATGGCCTGTTCAAGTATGGGTGCTCCTGCACTTGATATAAATCAAATTAACTTTTGGATTAATACTCCCAAGGTCTGAGTTGATACTGAGCTTCTTTTTTTTCTCTACTTCATATAAAAAATCATGAGAAGATGAAAACAAATATACATTTCAGAATGCATAAAAAGCATGATGAACACAAAACAAAGGCAGTTATACAGTAATTCAAGTATCAACAACTTTACCACCAATAACTTTTACTAAACATGGTGTTTAGTTGGGTCTTATTTGTTGTGCACAGGGATTGTCTGTGCTTAGGACACAAGTTATAATGGCATATTTTTGTAGTTCGGATAACCTGCTGATTCATCCGAAGTAAAAATATCTGCATTCCATTATGAGACTAAGATAAGGAAGAAGTGATTATGTATGAATAATGAATGATTTATAGACTATTATTTATATTGCAACGCATCTACCAAATAAAATGAACATGGCACATAATTATGACCAGAAGTTTCCATGATAGGGGATTCTAATTTAAAGATTGTTGATTGGCCAAGTTGCAAGAAGAGGATTATGTTTTGGTGAAACAGAAAAAGTGACTCGCCCTCATAAAACTATCTCGTGATTGATGTACTTCAAACATGTAACAGAACAACTCATGGAATTTCATTCTTACGTAACATGAAATGTGGTCAAAGTATCATCTGGGGTTGGTCAAGAAAATCAAGGGGTGAAGTAGGTAAAAACCTATTTCATCCTAAGTTATTAAAATTGTATTGCCTAATACACGGGACATGGCCTTCAGTTTTAGCAAGCAATGTGGGTGATACTGCCAGAGTTCAAGCATAATCTAAAATAACATGGGGATATACAATTACAAGAACAGGAAGCTTCTTGCAGCTTTTTGTGAACAGAAAATCCACAACAGAAGAAAACAAAGAGCCTACAAATCTGTTTTGAAATATCAAAATTCTAGATACGCTAAATAGAGGGTGACTACCCTAGCACTAGCAACATGGCTGCGCTCCAAAAGAAAAATTCCCAAACCCTGTTGGTGATAAAGAGTCAAAGAACGAAGGTCTCAGAAAGAATGACCGGACCAATAGACCCTTCCTCCACAACAGAAGAATCACAAGAGTAGTCTCCAATCCAAAGTTCACTTTAGTAATACATAGCCCAAGTATATATAAAAAGTATATACAAGTCAAATAATTCATTTCTGATACGATAAAATCAAATTAATTAATCAAGATAATGGCAAAAAAAGTTACCGCTTGAGTTATGAAAGTCCACTTCAATTCTGTTCGTACCTTCCAGAGTTGGCAGGGAGGTCCTTTTCAATGTCATCTAACACGAGGTTGTCCATCTGCGTACATGAAAATAATCAGTGCTTTATCTTCAACTTGGGGCAAATCCAAGAAACACATCTGACAATACTAAATGTATTAATAACCCAAAAATTGTATGGATACTTATTTTTGTTTTGCTAAATCAGAGAAACACAATAATAAAACTCGATTTTCACCAGTGGAATAGCTGCCAGAAATGGAATAAAACAAGAGCATAAATATTGCAAAGACTCTCATATTCCTCTGGCTGGAATACCCAAGGAAACGAGGATGGGCCTTAACTACATTTGAACAATTGATGTTGCAAGAAATATTTCATTACATTATTTCATTGAACCGTTAACTTTATGCACAATGTGATTACTATACATAGAGATGGACGTACCAATGCAGCATGGATGGAAATATAGCACTAGAACCCTATATGAATTGCTGTACACTGTATGGAAGTCATAGCGATGTACTTCGCCATCACAGCTCTGGACCTTGCAAAGACAACTTCTTTATAACGAAGTAAAGTAGATGAGAATCAACGTAGTGCACATACTTATTGTCCATGCCTAGTTCTGATTCAAGTGACCAATAAAGGATATAAGAATCATGTCGTAAACTAAAACTTCCATGTCTAGTTGCTGGTATACGAGACCAAGTAGACTAGTTTTGCCCACATATGAGGATAATTATACATAATTGGCAATCTACTCGAGTGTAAATCAAGGTTTCTGAAAAATCAACGCTTCTGGGAGACAAATGTCATATAAGACCAGAAAGATCCATACCAAAGTAGCATTATCAACAGGCTCATCATCATTGGCGCAACAAGGCTCCTCATTGCTAATGTGACAGCCTTCGTCACAATCTTCCTGTACACAGAGAGTATTCAGCTGCAGTGAGTGTCCACATCATAAACACGGTTGTTGAATTCTTAAGAATATCAAGGCCAAACCTTAGTAAATTTGGGAGTTAAGATATTTTCTAGACACAGATATCCCTCTACCTGAAGGAAAAAGGAAGTTAATATGAAGAGACAAAACAAGAAAGATACAAGTAAGAATGAGCTGATCCGAAAGTAATACAATTATGGGTAAACATTAACCTCATGGGCAGCAATCCAAGGTCGCTTTGGACTAACCCATGACCACTGAGGGAGAAGAGAGTTAAACTTTTCCCATTTCTTAGGAAAAGCAAAAGCAAAAGCAGCAACAGAAAATTCTTTTGGCGAAAGGCTTCCATTCCAAGATGAGTTATCACGATTTAAAACCTGGAAAATATTTCCAGCAACAAAAAACCCTCTAAGCATTGAAAAAGCATAACATAATAAACAGGCAAGACAAATGGGTACTCAGGAAAAACCACCAAAATACATTCTTTTACAGAAAATATTCATCAACTACAGAATTATGTAGTACCCAGAAACACAAACAACAATATCTGCTCTCATAAAGCAAAAGCAAAATTGGGTGAATTTTACTTGTTCAAAAGGAAACATAATCAAATTATTAGAACAACAGCAAAGCGATTGAGTAACGGTTTTCCTAGGGTTTATACGAATCGAATTGTCACACGAACCTGATGAACGCTTTCAAAACGAACCATATTGACCGCGACTTTTTTCAACTTAACTGGCTTTTAGTTTTACCTGCTTGGGTTCAGGGTGTTTACTGGGTGTTTATTTATTTATTTATTCTTTTAGGGCCTGTAAAGTTATGTTAGTGTTTTGAGGTACTAATTTTTTGATTTATAAATTATTTTTGAAAAGTAATAAATTCAGATTTTTAAAAAATAAATAAATTATAAGTTATTTTAAAATAAATAAATTTGACTAAATATAAAGACTATTTTGTATTTATTTTTATAGTCTTTAGATCTTATTTTAACTTATAATTTATTTTAGACAAATATCTTTACGTTTTATTTTAACTTAATTTTTTATTTATAAATTAAAATATTATCAAATACTTTTATTTATAAATTATTTTAAATTTTAACTTATAAAACATTTTAAAATAAGTCATCTCTCCTCGATGGTTTAGCAGTTGGAATATTACATTTTTGCCTTTGGTCTGTCGACATTAGCTAATGGATACGTTAATAATTATTACTCTTTTTTTCTTTTGTGACCTCGCCTTTTGTATTTGATACATAAAAATAATATTTTTAATTTTAGAAAATATCTGTGTTTGACATATGTTTGGTGCAATTTATTTAACTATGAACTCCAGTTCAATTCAATTCAATTATTACAGTCCTCCTCGGTTGTGAGTGAGGCTAATGAATCAAACAAACATTACTTGAGCTTCCAACTTTTACCGTCTGTCTATAATTAAAAATAAATACTCCACAATTTAAGAGAATTTCTTGGGCATTAATGAATAAAAGACGCGGGAAAGAAGATTTTGGCCTTTGGTGAGGAGTTGGGGACGATTCATATCCCAGGTAATGTATTACGTACAAAAGTGTGGTCAAACTCAAATGGTGATGAAGAAGCTAACTGATTGTGATCATGCATGCAACTCATGTTGTTGCTTGTTTCTAAAGATTCCACTCCCATGATGACTTGTGCTGCTATAAATACAAATCCAATTGTTCAATATGTGAGCAAACTACTAATTAAACACTGTTCTACCTTTTACAAAGGTTTTAGTGCTTTATATGTAGGGATCTCAACACACCAAACATCAGGCAGGTTTAAGCAGCCTCATGCTCATAAAGCTGCTTTACCCAAATCCCTGGGCCGACACTTCAACATTAGAAAAACACTCTCTCCAAATACGAGATCCTCACATAAACATACAAAACAGAATTAGACAAACCAACATAAATGCAAAAACAAGGCATATATTAAAAGGTCACAATATCAGCTTGTACAACAAATTAATAAACAACAGGCCATGTTTTTTGTTTTTTTCCTGTCATTTTTACTGGATCAAACAGAGCAGCATCCAGCAAGTTGCAAGGGTTAACACTAACAGTTAACAGGATCATAATCAGAGTTTCACCATGTCTACAATCTAGTGAAGGTAAGGAGCCTGAGCCTGGTACCCGTACCCGTTCCCAAAGTAGTTGCCGTGAGCGGGAGATAAGTTGTAAGTAGCAGTACCCAGGAGTGAAGGAACGTGGTGGTCAGTTGGTCCGGCGTAAGCATATGGTCTGTCATACATGTATGGTGTGTACCTATCAGCCATTCTAGGATAGAAGTTCTTCTCGGCAGCAACATTATTTACTCGTGGCACATACCCAACACCATTGGCTCGGGGTCTTTTGGGTTGAGGTTTTGCAACTTCTGGTGCCCTTTTCTTGTCTGCTTTGGCCTTCTCCAGTTGGAGAACCTGCTTCTGGAGAGGATCTGGTGGGTACTCCTCTTCAAGCTTGTGGTCCTCAATGCACTTGATTACAGCCTTGAGTGCAGTCAGTTCCCTCTCATTAACCTCATTCTGAAACCCAGAAAATTTTATCAGATTATTCAAATTGTGTCAATAAATTATTACTACTGAATTATGTCTCTGCATAATCTTTTAAAGACCCAACATCAGCCAGAATACAATTAAGTGCCCATGTTTGGTGAAGCGGTGTTGTAGGCTAAAAGCACTTGGATTTTAAAAATTGCATTAAATAGTGTTTGATCACATAACAAAAGTGCTTTTAGCAGTATATGCACTTTTAGGAGAAGCTATACAGCTTTAAGAAGTTCATTTACATGAAGTTAAAACCTTACCAAAATATCTTTTACAAGTTATTTACCAATCACTATTTAACTTTTACATAAAAACACTTCTCCAACAGCTCTACTAGTAAAAGTATTTCATCTCACAACACCACTATGCTAACCGGGCACTAGGTCCACACATTTGAGATGGTTTACTTGAGCACCTTTTTGCTTTATCTCTCACTATTTTTAGCAAAAAGATTTACTCATAATAGTAAAACAATGAAAGAAAAAAATTAAAAAAGCTGCCCAACTCGGAGCCCAAGTGGGAGGGATAACATGTTTAGTGTGCTGCTAAAATTCCAGAAGGAAATATTGGCATAATAACTGTCATGAAAGTGTGCCCTGTAGATAAATAACTTTAAAACCATGTTCACAGCATAATTGACAAGATTAATGCCTACGTGAGCAAAATTATGAAGTAGAATTAATTTAGACAACTCGAGAATGTTTGAAGTTGGATCACGACATTAGTTAGTTAGGTTGGAACAAATCTGAGAAAAGATTGTTTAGACACTCTCTGTTCCAAATTTCCAACCTAAAGCATTCTTTCCATATTGAGGCATCCCAGAAACAGAGTCAACTTAGTAAAATTTAATTATGAAACTCACTAGTTTCAAAATTGTCTTCTATTGAATACACGCTCCTAACACAATACATGTGGCAATAAATACTCATTTTAGAGGATTACCAATTTAAAAATTTTCTTTAAAGTTAACTTTTAATTAAGGAGGACTATAAACTTGGTTGACAGGAGTAATGAAAAACAGTAACACCGACAAAGAGCCCCCTGCATAGGTGTTAAAAATACACCACTTGAGCACAACAAACAGCATGAAGTAGGCTCTAGAATCAGGAATTGAATCAATCATGTAGCTTGACTACTTAGCATTTAAAGATAGCATAAAGATCGGGAGGCAAAACCTCGTTAGCTACAAGCTGAAAAGAGTTGAGAAGAAACCTGGACAGTAGGAGACGAATTTGCAGATTTGATGGATGAAGCGACTTTCCTTGCCTCTGTCAAGTAGGATTTCAGTAATGAAACTGGAGAATACTTCTCTGTAAGCTCAAATGCAAAAGCTAGGTTAACCGCATCAATTTGTCTTCCATTATTGACCAACACATCAATTACACCTGCAAAATCCAAGAAGGCAAGTAAGTCATGCTAGTTTTCACAAGAACCGACTAGAATAATAAAAGCTTCAATCCATTTGACACTAGGTTAATTGGTACTCTAACCATCTAATTAGGCCGAGATACCACAACACAACTTCTCAGCAGATGTCTTGAAAATTTCAAGCACACTACTCTCATAGAATTATAAAAGCTTCAATCCATTTGATACTATGTTAATTGGCACTCTAACCCTCTAATTAGGCTGCGATACCGCAACACAACTTCTCAGCAGATGTCTTGAGAATTTCAAGCACATTACTCTGCTATAACCCATATAATGCAATGCAAAATATAAAGACAAAAATATGGGCTTACTTCATAAATTATCAAAACAGAAAAATTGGGATCCTTGTAATCTACCAAAGTGGCATTCTATCAATTTTCAGTTCTTTTTCTTATGATGCCTCCTTATTTTGTTCATACCTCAGTACTAAGTGGTCAAGAGGAATCAGCCAACTATTTGGCATTATACAAAAACAAATTGCCTAGTGCAAAAGGGAAAAGGAAGCTGTCAAAGAGATGAATTTCTTTTTGGTTTAGGTGGTGCAGCAAGGGAAAGCACTAATCAATCCACAGGAAAAACAATATACAGCCTACCTGTCCATGCAAAAAGGAAAGCAGTGCAGTTTGAAATTGGTCATTTAAGGTAAGCTAACCCAGGTTAACGCAAGAAACGTTTTTTTTTTCTTTTTAAGTGAAAAATTAGGCAAGTAATTTACCAACATGATTTGAAGGTTATTACCCATCTTCCAAACAGTGAAGTTCATACTCTATGACATGCTTTACATGTTTCCACCCCTCTTCCATATAAGAATAAAAACAAGACATGCACACATAAAAGCTAACAAAAGCACTTAAATGCATATATGTAGACCAACCTGGCATTTTCTCAGACAATCCAAGAGAGCGACACAAGTCAGCTGTTTGGCGACGACGAGAAACCATTGGAATCAGCTTGGATAAAATGCCCTGATCAAAATCAGAATTAATTCCGAAAGTAGCAAGAAGTTGTAAAAATGCGTGAGCCTCCAATGAGTTTCCATTGCTAGCATCCACATCAAGATCATCTAATTTCGGCTTCCACTCTTCAGCAATAGCCTTGGCTCTTTCTTTTACATTTTCAGAGATTACATTAGAAGCAGAGTCAACATCAAGGGTTGCTAATAGAAGGCTAAGGCACTCCATCAACATGATACATGTTCGGCGTAGACCTAGAAGATTCGAATCCTTTTTCCCATCCAAATTTGCCATTTCTATGCTGTAGAAACCCAGAAGTGAGTCCAACACCAAACTAGCTGGGTTAGCAGCAGCTTTGAACGCAATTGGAATCTCCTCTTTTATGGCAGCCAGGTTCTTACGGTTATCTGATATAAATTTATGGAGTCCTTTTGAATCATTCTCTTGGCAAAAGTGTACAAGCTGGGGAAATAATTTCACTTCCACATTCCCTTTTTGCGAAAACTTTTTCACGTCTTCTATGTTACTCTCAGAAGCCATTACATCGGGTGGTTTCTCTTCCACAAATGGAGCCCCACCTTGATCCTCACTGGTAACAATAATAGGTCCCACGCATGCCTTTTTATGCTTTGTTAGAGCATTAGCAATAGCTGAGACTGCAGCATCTCTCTTCTCTTGAAGCCTGGCCAGTGAAGCATGTTCCTTGGTTATAACATCTGCTTCACGCTTAACTAATATCTCTTGGGCTTTAACTGTTTTTTTCTTATACTCCTTTTCTTGGTCTTCCAGTTCATTAAAACGCCTCTTTAAGGACTTCTCAAGCCCGTGAAAGTGTTGTTCCAATTGTTTCCATTTCAGGTTAAGGGTTACTGCTCGGTGACTTTCAAGCTCTGCAAATGCTTTCTGAAGCTGTTGGATTTTAGAAGTGGTCGACTCTATGAGTGTAGCAACTGATTGTGTGTCTTCCATTGCAGATGATCTCAAAAGGAACTAGAAAAATCAAATGAATGAACAAAGAGATTAAGACAGTGGACTAAAAGAAATACAAGTTTTGACATCTTTGGGCAAATAAAAGTACAAACCATTTGAAGATTATCAACCATCTGAGTTCAATACATTTTAAAGGTGACAAATCTGAAAACTTTTGTACTTAATGACCTTTTACGCTTTTACAAGATAAACATTCCCAGAAAACATGTATAAGTAAAATGACTTCAATTGTTTTCCAGAAAATAACTTGCAAATTAAAATCGGTAAGTTATAAACCTAAGCTTTTATATGCACTACCAGTAAAAAAAAAACTTCTTTTGACCATTTTTATGTGTCATGTCAGACACCAGAAAATGCAAATATTGGGTCATTTTCCTTCAAACAATGGGAGCTTACATAGTAGCAATGAATAACTTTGTTTATGATCAAGTGAACAAATTAAATAAAGATCTAAGGTCAGCACATCATCTGACAATAAAGCTAATCATAATTATTGTCATCATTGAGCTATATATAAGTTACCCAACCAATTATAGGCAGCAATTTAATGCTTTAGAGAAAGAAAAAAATCTATTTGTGCCTAGAATTTCAGTTGGCCACACATACTAAATATGAAAACTATTAATGACAACTCATATCCATCAAACTTCAAATCCAGGAGCATGAGGCAAGAATATAACCTAAAATGTAATGTTCCTTGAATTACAGAAAAAAGTAAGTTCCTAAACGTTCCAGGATTATGCCACTCAACCATTTTCAAATAATTACATTGCAATATAAGAGACTCAATTTCTAGGTCCATCCTATGAATATGAAGCACCAACATGAAGAGGCCAATCTACAGCAAGTCAACAACAAAATATTTAAACCAGTGTAAAAATGAATTTCTAGGATCAAAATTTAAATGAGCCCATTTAATATGTACACAAATACAAATTTTACATTTTACACTTTTTAGCCTATAAGCCTTGAAATCCAGTTTTGGTATTCTCAATGATAGAACCCTAATGTAACTTAATTTTTTCAATGAAAATTTTGTAAATGGGAAAAAAATTAGAAATCTTGTTCGGGATTTTTTGGTGCAAGTCCATTAAACATGCTGTTTCCATCCATTTTCACTAACTCACTCAAAAAAGAAGAAGTTAATTAAAACTTTGACTTCATTCAATATATGCTGCAAAAGGAGTTTGTGGTCTGAATGCTATAACGGGTTAACTTCATGTTCAATTAATTTTTAAGCCCACAGAATACCAGCTCACAGCCACTATTAAGCAATTTCCCTAGAAATAAATATCATAAAATGGTTATATCAATTCAAACACGCAGTTTCCACCCATTTTTACTAACTAACTCTAAAGAAAAAGTTGACTAGAACTTTAACTTCAACTTCATTCAATATATGCTGCAAAAGGAGTTTGAGTTTTAAATGATAAAACGGGTTAACTTCAAGTTCAATTAGTATATAAGCCTACAGAATACCAGCTCACATTCACTTTTAAGCATGATAATTGCCCAAGAAATAAATACCATAGAATGGTCATATCAATTCAAACTTTTTTATCTTCTGATGAGTAATTGAAGCATTTTTTTCAGGTAGCTAGACAAGCGAAGGAGTCTAAAACTAAGTCAAATAGTGATTTCTTCTTTAGCACACTCTAAAATATAGTCCTAAAACTTAACCATACATACCCGTAAAGCAAACGCCCTTAAAGTTGCTATCTTTTCAAAAAAACAACTGCCATTGTGGCAGTCGGATTGAATTTTCTATCTGAATTTTAGAACTGAATGTCATTATTTAAAGAAAAATAAAGAACGAAGTGAACAAGACAGCATGTTAACATAATAAAAATCAGTAACTTACCCTAAAATAAATGCTAGCAATAGAAACTGAAGATTAGATCGCGCAGTTGAAATAAATAATTCATTCCCTAAAACTAACAAAATGAAGCAAACAAAGAAATAAACCATATTTATGAAACACAAAGACCAAGGAAGCTTAGATAAAGAAGGTAAAACTAATAATTGAAAGAAGAACATCAAGAATTCACATTCTCGATCTGAAGAAAAGAGTGACTTGAGGAGAGAGAGAGAGAGAGAGGAGTACATACCGGATCGGTGTGACAGATGGACGGAGGTGACGAATTTGGGCACGGAATCAGAGCATTTTGGCCGGGGAATGGATGGGAGCTCGGGTGAGGGATCGTGGGGCGCCGCGAATCCCTACAAAGAGAAAAGATGAAAGTATGATTTGGAATGTGAAATTCTACTTATTGCACGCAGCCTCCGACAACACTCTTTTTTGCTTTTTACAGGGCACTCCCGTATCAGCTATCACCAAACATATAGCTATAGGTGTAAACCGTGAAAGTGAAACCAGTCCAAATTGGTAATGCTAGGGGCAAGATGGATAGGCATTTTTAGTGTTTGGTATTAGTATATTTTAGGAAATTGATATTTCTACATTTTTTTTTAATATTTTTATATAAAAATTATTATTATAAATTATAATGACAGTTAAAACCGTAATTATAAATCTATAACGATATTTTTCATATAAAAATATCAAAATATATTGTGAAAATATCAGTGTCCATATTTTATCTATGCACGTGAAATGATGGACACATCATGACTAATTTCACAATAAGAATGAACACGATGGACACGAAAAAGAATGCAAGCAACGAAAATACAAAAGAGAATGGTAAAGATTCTCGACTCAATCGTTCTCCTACTTGAAAAAAATAGTGAACTCAAAAAATTAGGGTTTTATTCACATTTGGACACAAACATCATTCCGTTTTCAGTAAAAAAAATCGCCTTAAAGATTGATGTCGACTTAGCTTATTACCGTTCAATTTAAGACGGCACGAATAGCTTGTAGTGAATAGACCATTTATGAAACTAATGGAAAAACAGTCTTTAGTACTCGAGTAGTTAAGGTTTGGACCCTTGCAACTATGATAAAAAGTAGTTTGCTTGTTGCAAAACCCTTTTTTTTTTTTTTTTTTTATAATCCAAATTAGGTCTTTATAATAATAATAATAATAATGTTTTGAAAAATACTATTTTATACATAACACGAGAGGGGGTATTTAATTATACAAAATAATATTATTTTTGTATAATAACTCACACAATTATATAGAGTGTCCTTCACCTTTCTTTTTGTCATAAAATTAACCAACATAAGAAACACAATCTTGAACTTCTTAAAGCAGTGCACACATAGTACCCAACATAACTAGTTATTATAAAATTATTCATGCATATCACTAAATTATTTAAAGATTATATATTGTTTTTATATTTTGAATTATTAAGTTAAGATTAGAACGTATTATATTTGAGGTGTCCTTAAAGAAGTTATTTAATATCGAATTTAGCAACCTCTTAAAATATCATTTGGAGTTTTTATGGTACTTTTGTTTTGTTTCACAAATATATTTTTAGAACATTACAATATCAATAAATGGTATGATTCTGACATTTCCTAGAGGCATATCATAAAAATAAAATAAAAAAAGGTCCTTGACCGATTGGGTCAACCAAGAAAACAGCAATATTTAGTGTTCAACAAGAAATTAAGCGAATAAAAACTTAACGAAGTTCGCCCTATAAAAACAATGGAGGGGAGAGAATTGGGTTAACAGAAAACTAAAAAAGATAAAGACATGCGAGTAACTATTAGCAAAACTAATAATAATAAAATAATATTTTTTAAAGATAATTTTATGTTATCAAATATAATTTTAGTATAAGCTACAAATTTAAAATGTAGTGGTTTGATATTAAAAATAATAATAATAAAATAATGACAAATTAAGAATATCGTATTATTTTACAGTCATAAAATAAAAATATATCTTTAATTTAAAAAAAAAATACATATATTTAATTTTAAAATATAGAGATTATAACATAAAGAAGTTAATTGTTTTAATTTTTCTTATTCAACCCCTGAAAAGTATGGATGGTAGGTAGTAGATATAGGTGCGAAATTTGAAGAGGGGAAAAGGCAAGGAACCTATGACATTTATATATTTATTTTATTTCCTAATCCTAAACTCATGTCTTATGGCGTGTGCGATCATAATTTAAGTAAAAAAATTAATATTTTTATAAAATTTTATTCATATGGCGCGTGAATTTTATTTATTATTTATGTAAAAAAATTTATAAAAATATCGATCGTGATAAAAGGAAATAACCTAACACTTTGGGTTTGGCCATCCGCTCAACGGCATACGCATGTTGGACGTAATAACTGGGTCGGGTCGGGTGGTTTAATTAAGAACGCCGGCTCATCATAAGATAAGGTGAAGAAATAAATAAAAGGTTTATTGCGTTGACCTAAAAAACACTTGCACTTCTCCGCCACTGGGTTAACGCGTTAACCCAATTTATTGCCTCATTATTCGTGGGCCCATACAACGCCTTTCTAGTTGGGCTGCGTAGTATGGGTGCTCCCTGACCAACAACTTGTATGTGCTTCAACCACGGCATTTACGATTGTAATTTTTATTTATTAATTATAACCTATCTTATTAGCTAAATAAAAATAGTGTGAAAGCGAAAAAGAAAATTGTACCATGATCGTAGTTTATTTATTAATTATAATTTATATTATTAATATCAGTTAAGTAATAATAGTGTGATGTTATAAATGATAATAATAATAATAATAATCACAATAATAAATTAAGATTATCATGTCAATTATTATTTTAAAATAAAAATATATTTCTAATATTGGATTGAATGAAAAATAAAATTGCATCCGTAAAAAAATTTATATAAAGTGAATGAAATGTTATTTTATCTATTGTTTATTAAAATAGTTGGACATATAATCTTATCCATTGACAATATTCATATTCGTTTTTAGTGTTAAATAGAACACCTTAGCTCATTAAGACAAAAATAAAAATAAAGAAGAATAATTAAAAAAATCTAGATTAATGCATAATACATTTTAAGTTTCCTACAAAAAGAGTATTTGATATTATATTATATGAATGAGTTGCCTACAAAGATAGAAAATATTTTATAATTATTTAATCAAATATTATTTTGATTTTTTTTTTATATGAAAATACTTTTGTCAAAAACTTTACATTTAAAAGTATTTTATCTCATCGGCACAACTCCGTCAAAGGGACAGTTAGAGTTATTTGTGGAGCACTTTGAGGGACAGGATTATAGTGAAATGAAGTACTTTTAAATATAGAATTTTGACAAATTTGTTGTGAGAAATTAATTAAACTAATGTTTGTGGCCACTCTTTATAAATATTAAGAAAGATATGGGCTATATATATATTATAGACCTTTATTTTCAGCTAGCTAATGGCTGATGCTTCCTCTGAAAGTGCATCTTCCCCCATAAAGTACAAATTTTCTACTTCCACTCGAAATGCTTTGAAGTTATTTAAACACTTTACAAAAGCAAAAAGTTAAATACTTTTTGAAACTATGAGACTATGATGGCGCTAATAATTTTAAATATCTCAAACACGTAAATAAAATAATAATAATAATAATAATAATAATAATAATGCCAATATATATCACAAAATTTCATACAACTTTTCTATAATGTTGCAAAAACAGCTTTGCAATTGTGTAGTTAAATAACTACTTTTTATATTGAAAATATATTTTTTAAATTACTTATTACTTTAAGTAGTTTATTATCTCACCTCTTTGTTCCATCAAGAGAACATTTATTCACCATTTTGACTGCATTAATATATATATATATATATATATATATATATAACTAAGATGATGCCATTTTTGGGTAGGGGGAGGTGTGCGCTGAGGAATTACGTTTATATTCAAAAATGGTTGTTGCTCGTCTTAAGCTTTTGTGTTTCATATAATCATTCATTCATCCCCTCAAATGTAAAATACTTAATAACATATTCCCAGAACTACTTTTTCTTTTACAAGGTGGTTGAATACCATAGGAAAACATGTTTACTATTATTAGTAATATTAAATTTACTATCAGGGTGGGGTAGGGATACAAAAGAAAAGAAAAAGGATATAATATTCTTCTCACAAAAAACTAAAGTCGCCAGTCAGTTGTGACATAATAAGATGGGAAGACTTAGGGGATGTTTGATAGCAATTTATTGGGTCTGAATGGCTTTAAATCTGAATCGCTAAGTCATTCAGATTGTTTGATTTGCATACATGAAGATCTGAATGGAATGAAATTGGTCTGAGCGAATTAGCTTCAAATTTCTGGCTGGATCGGTAAGTTGAAGCTCTGAATGAATTATTACCTAAATACCTTCACACAACATAGAAAATTACTCTCAAGGTTTCAGTAGTTCTTTCTCTCTCTAGCTTCCTCCCTCGCGACTTCTCTCAATCCCTTGTCGCCGCCATCATCATCTTCTTCCCTCACCGCCACCATTTTCTTCTTCCGCCGTCACCACCACCATCTTCTTCCCGCATAGTTGCCACTACATCAACCACCATCTTCATCCATCACCGCTAACAATCACTCCATCCCTCTCTACATATGTCTGCATATCCTTCTCTCTATATACAAATACATATGTGTTCAGACATTAATTAATTAAAATCAGCTTCATATTTGGATTAGCTTCAGAGAAGGTTTAATTTTAAAAACTAATTTGACAAAATAAGAAGGGTAAGGGCAAGAGACTCAGATGCCCATTCAAAATTATACCTTTCATGGAAGAAACAAAAATTGTAGCAACCTGTGTGTATTTTTTACAGATCTTCCCTAGATTGTAGCAACAATATACATTATTAATCCCAAATTGCTTCGTTTAAGTGGATACAGGATATTTCTTTGTAGTTTGGTGATAAATGGATAAATTTTGGGGAGTAAGGTTTAAAGTATTAAAGCCTTTTAAGTTTGATCTTAAAATGTAGATGGAAAAAAATGGGTCTTTGTTTAAACCGACCCGTACAGCTAAGGTTTCTAACTTTTCTATTTGTAAAAGAATTATAATACATTATTGATCTTAGTTTATAGTTTTTTTAATTATTTTTTTTATATGTTGAACAATGAATATTGTATTTAATTTTTTTTAATATGTTCAGACAAAATTATATATTTGTTCAGCATAGCTTAGAGGGGTAAAATAGTAAAAGACTGTTATTCAGATGATTCAGACGTACCAATTATCAAACAACTTTTTTCATTCAGATTCAGATTCAGATTCAGATTCAGATTCATTCAATTTTTATCAAACACCCCCTGAAACATGCTTGTAGCTTCTCACCCCTATATTACTTAATTAATCCCATCAATTTCTCGCCTTTCATTTGAATTTTATTTAAAAAAATAAAATAGAGACTCACACATTATTATTTTATCTTATTACTTTTAAGTTTTAAATTAGGCGTAATTCAAATTGGTCATAAATTAGTTCAACATTTAAATTATTCAGTCCTATTACGACAATTTTATGTCGACTTATAATTTCAATACATAAAATTAGATAAAAATTATAAATGAGTTATATTTATCATACATTTTTCTATATAAAAAAGTTAGGTTACTATTAATGTTATTTATGCAACAAGCAACCGACATAAATAAATATTAATAATATATATTATTTTTTTATAATAAAAATTCAACTTTTCAATTTGATTAAAATTATTTTTCAATTGTTTGAATTTATTAAATCCTTAGATTGGAAAAAGGTACAAAATGGATTGCCCAAGTCGGATCAAGGTGTGAATGGTCAAAAATGAAAAATTGCAAAAAGTCATCACTTCACACGTCTCCTGTTCTCAGTCAAGCAATTAGTCGTTGCGCTCTTTTGCAGTCCAGTCGTCGCTGAGGCTGATAGATAGAGCTTCTACCAAGTTGCTGCCCATTCTTTTCCTTGACCACAACACCACTTTCTCCCCTTCCATTAATATACTCCTCGCTTTTCTTTTCCATTGAGCTTGAAAGATCCGATTTATACGAGTATCATCCTTCTTTATTCTATTTATCTTGGATCATACTAGTGTTCAAGTTGAAGTCTACTGCTGCCGTTGAATTTTCCATACAAAGACTTTCCTTTTTCTATTTTGAGGTCTTGGGTTACAATTTCTTTGAATTACGATCTCAAAGTTCTTCATTTTCTTTGTGGAAAAGACGATCTTTTGTTATTGGTTCACCCTTTTACGGGTTGTTCGATCGTTTTGAGTTAGGGTTATGATTTCTAAGGTGGGTATCTTTGGTTTCTTTAATAATTGTGATTTTTTCTTATTGAGATGAAAGATCAACTGATTATGCTGTTTTTGTTGCTTTCAAGTTTTTGTGAAGTCGAAAGACATTTTGGGAGGTTGCTTATTTGGCGTTTCTTTGCAATTGTATGTAGTTAAGACGTGTTATACTTTTCTAGTTTGTTTCTTGTCGTTTTAAATGATATATTGCATAAATTTAGTGAAGCAACTGAGTGATCTGATCTCTCTATCAACTTCGTAAACTATTTTATTTTGGGCTACACTTCGTCGTTCATTGAATTTTTATATATATATTGTGCTATATATTGGATGATGAACTGTTCTGGTTTCTTTTATTTTGGCAATTTCGGAGTTTATTTTGTATTGTGTTATTCTATGTACATATTGTATAAATTTGAATGCCTCTAGAGGAAATATCAGTACTTTACATGCCCTTTGACTACTTTTCTCCTTTCCAGATGTTCTTAGGATTTTATACTGAGTGCTGAATTTATTTTGTCTTTCTCTATATGCCAATTTTCAGTTGGTTTCAGGGTACTGTTTTACAGGTTATTGTATGCAGCTATGAAATGACAATTTAAGTCTATATCTTTGGGGTTAATAACTGTTCGCTTTGTGATCATGGCGCTGACTAGCAGAGCTCTTGTTCTTCTTATTGGCATCTCTACCTGGTTGTTCTTGACTAGCAGTTTCAGCTATGGAACTCAGAGTGATATTAATTGCTTAAGATCTATACACGACTCATTGGAAGACCCTTTAAACTACTTGAACGGTTGGAATTTCAATAATAATACCGAAGGCTTCATATGTAGATTTAATGGAATCGAATGCTGGCATGAAGATGAGAACAGGGTTTTAAATATCAGACTTTCAGATATGGGGCTCAAAGGTGAGTTTCCACATGGTGTTGCAGATTGCAAGTCTATGACAGGCCTAGATCTTTCCAATAATGAGCTCTATGGAACTATTCCATCAAACATTTCCAAAATCATCCCGTTTGTGACATCTCTTGATCTCTCATCCAACAATTTATCAGGAGGGATCCCACTAAACCTTGCAAATTGTTCTTATCTAAACGTCCTTAAGCTAGACAAGAACCAATTGTCAGGTCCGATTCCTCCACAATTTGCCCTACTTGGTCGAATTAAGACATTTAGTGTAGCAAACAATCGATTGACTGGGCAAGTTCCGCAGTTTAACTTTACCATTACGGCAGAGAGCTATTCAGGTAATCCAGGACTCTGTGGGACGCCTTTACCCCGTTGTCAAGGCACTTCAAGGAAAAATCATACTGGAATCATTGCTGCGGCAGCTGTTGGTGGGGTTATTGTTGCAGCATTAGTGGTAGGTTCCGGTTTGTTATTCTTTTTGCGTAGAGTGTCCAGAAAGAAGAAGGAAGATGATCCAGAAGGAAATAAATGGGCTAAGAATCTCAAAGGAGCCAAAGGCATCCAGGTGAGACAATTAAAATTCTTTTGGTAATTACAGGCCATTTTTAATTGTTCTTTTCTGTATTAAGTATTTCATTGGGTTCGCAGTCTATACTTCCTTTAATATTTCATAATTACATTGTATTGAAAAATGGTATTGTAATTTTCAGCTTTCTATGTTCGAGAAGTCAATTTCAAAAATGAGATTAAGTGATCTCATGAAGGCTACCAAGGGCTTCAGCAAAGATAATATCATTGGGACTGGAAGAACAGGGACTGTGTACAAAGCAGTGCTTGAAGATGGCACTGCGCTTATGGTGAAGAGGTTGCAGGATACTCAGCATTCAGAGAAAGAGTTTGAGAATGAGATGGCTACTTTGGGGAATGTGAGGCACCGTAACTTGGTCCCTCTTCTAGGTTTTTGCATGGCTAGGAAAGAGAGGTTACTAATTTATAAACACATGCCAAATGGAAACCTTAATGATAAATTGCATCTTGTTGGTGATGGTGCCAAATATATGGATTGGCCTCTAAGGCTCAAAATTGGTCTTAGGGCAGCCAAAGGGTTTGCATGGCTCCATCATAGTTGCAATCCGCGCATCATCCACCGAAACATAAGTTCCAAATGCATCTTACTAGACATTGAATTTGAGCCTAGAATATCTGATTTTGGTCTTGCAAGGCTTATGAATCCAGTTGACACCCATTTGAGTACTTTCGTTAATGGGGAGTTTGGGGATTTGGGCTATGTTGCTCCTGAGTACGCACGAACTCTTGTGGCCACTCCAAAGGGGGATGTCTACAGTTTTGGAGTAGTGCTTCTTGAGTTGGTCACTGGTGAGAGACCTACTCATGTGTCTAAAGCCCCTGAAAGTTTTAAGGGAAGTTTAGTTGAATGGATTACAGAATTATCTAGAGATTCCAAGCTTCAAGAAGCCATTGACAAACCTTTGGTTGGGAAGGGTTATGATAGTGAGCTTTTCCAATTTCTTAAAGTTGCATGTAGCTGTGTAATTCCAGGTCCCAAAGAGAGGCCAACTATGTTTGAAGTCTACCAGCTTCTTAGAGCTATTGGGGAGCGATACAATTTTACAACAGAAGATGAGATCATGTTGCTATCTGACACTGGCGATGCTGATGTCATGGAGGAACTTATTGTTGCCCGAGAAGTTAAGGAAAATCACTGAAAAGGTATGAATGAGAGATAGTACCGACTGTCACCATAATCTATGTGTAATTATGTGTTATTGCTAGTGGTTTCATTAATGTTTATAAATATATATAATCTTAGGGTTTTGCATAATTTATCTCATCTATTCTGTATTTGAAGAATCATTGTCAATCAACTATGTCAGGTAAATTTGTTATTTTCCGTCTGACACAGCTTTTGTACGCTATTGCATTTCAAATAACAAATTGCTTAATGGAATAAGCAGGCAAAGCAATGGCTTCCTTTAAACATAATCATTATTGATTATATGCATGTATATACGCCGTCGCCGTGCGTGAACAATGTTTGTCGTGGTTAACAATTTGTAGACAATAACTTTGTTTGGTTCACCAAGATCATTTTTGTTTGCCATCAGTGCTTAATCTCTGTTTCTGCATTAAGCAAAATGTTTAGACTTTGTAGTATTAAAAGTGTATTAGTAAAAACAAAATGAAACATAAACCAATATGATCTTTATAGTGTTTTGAGGTTAAAAATTGATGATAAAATTTTAAATTTTGGGTGAATAATTCTTGAAATGCGAAATTATGATTGTAAATCCGAGGATTGTCATTCAATACTCAATAGTGGTGAAGTTATATCATGGAACAGTTAGTGCAATAGTCACTTGTCAATACAGTTACTGGAACATCCTATCCATGAGATCTGAAATAGACTGATTTACAATCTTTGTCCGTATATTCTTTTGGGTATTTCACTTGTAAGTGAAGAAGGAAAACAACTGTTTGATACTTGTTACAAATTTAAAAAGTCAAGCTGAAAATGGAGCTGCCCACTCGAATTATTATATCCAAGTGGTTTATTAGTATTAATGGTTCATCTTCATGTTTAATATCTTCATTACAGTTAAGTGTTAGAGCACTACTTCTACTTACAGTCAGTTCGCTGCGTGCACGTCTCCACGTTTCGTGTGCTTTTTGTGTTATATTTCTTTTGGTGGTTAAGTAAACATGGCTATTGTTCTGGTTGTTTTCTCTCTTACCTTCATATAATTGGTACAATATGTTGGGATGACAGGCACGCCGTATGTATTGGGTCTGGGTGCTCATTAGGACAAGGATCTTATGTTTTACCTAAATTTTGTTAGTACTGATTAACATCTTTATCTTTTGACTTGGACATTTGAAAGACGGGTTTTTGAATTTTATGCACTTTGTCAGGGAACAATCTGCACCAAAACCAGTGCCTGGTCTTAGAGTGCATAGTCTTAGGCTGACCTTTATAATTGATACGGGGTGTCTAGTGAACTCACACTAACAGTTTGAAATGAAAGAAGTGAAACTTGAACATAAATTATACCTGCTAGGCTGTGACCAGTGAAAGGCATGTTTAGCTGTAGTACTTGACCTAACTGATGCTTAGTTCATGCATCCTTATCCTAAACCCGTGCCTGGTCTAGAGTGCACAATCTTAGGTGTGTATGCTTATTACCTGGGGGAGTTTTTTCATGGCAAAAGGCTTTTACCCTAATTCTCTGGTCTGTTATTATCTGATTCTAATTACTCCTTTTACCATGTTTACAGTTTTATTGAATGTGAAAATGTAATGCATGTCTTTCTGGTGCCTAGGTAAGAGTGTGAGATTCTCTGTTCCCATTCCCTATTACCAGTCACACAGAGGATATACATATATATATGTGTATATGTATATGTACATATGTATGTATATTCTCTGTGTTTGGTAACAGGGAATGGGAACAAAGGATCTGAGCTTCTAGGTAAGACATTTGGCGGTGTTTTGCTAGTTTAATGTGTATTGGAATGCACTATTGGACTTGGGATCTAACATTTTCTTTCTTCTTATTTATTATTATTATTTTCTTGTTTAAAAATATTTCAAATTAAATTTTAAAAGTCTATAATCTCTATTAATAAAGCGGCTTTAGAAAGCTGCCAGAGCCGTTGTTGAATTTGTGTCACAAGAGTGTTTTTTCATTTTGACCTTGCAAGATTATTTGTATTACTATTGTCTTTTTTAAAAAAAAAATTTAAAAAATGCTACGTGTTTTCGCTAGAGGTCTAGTTATCTTTAATTTCGATAGAGGGAGTACTATATAATTTTGGGGATTTAGAGAAACTAGTTGGATCCATATGCAAACTGATATTTTGCTGCAACTGTTGGTTGTTGTCATATAGTATTTTGGGTATTTCTGGTTTATCTTGTTCCCCTGATAACAGCCCTATTTGAAACTTGAAATCTAAGTTCGACTGAATGTTTTCATTATGGATATACCTTCTAATTGGTTGATATTGTTCTAGCATTCTCTTCAATGAATTTTCTTGCGGTAACCTAAGGTATTAAGGTAACTCAAATTGTGCAATAGCTAATTTCTTTTAATTACTCAATTAAGCTAGCTAAAAAATATAAAATTGACACATTTCGGCAAATAAATTAGATGCATGTTAAATTATTTTCCACGTGACTATTTTAAAATTAAAATAATTATAGTCTGAACGAAATGTTTAGGTGACAAGCCTGCTCATGTTAACTTGTGATGGTATCGATTTTTTTGTTGTCAATTATGTGGATAATAACTATTATTGATAATATTTTAACCATAGTGCTCAATCTAATAAGCTTACCCAATTCACGTATTGATGCAATGTTTGTAAATTCAGATCGGTTATCGAATTGAAAAGAGTACCGAGTTGATGGGTTACTAGTCTAATTAGTGGTTGAACTATTATTAAATCAATGACGTCATAAATATATAAAAAATATATTATTAATAAAATTTTAAAACATCTAATTTTTTATAAGTTAAAATATAATGAAATAATGTTATAATATTAGTAAAAATATTTAATTTTAAAAATAATTTTTTTTTGTACAAAAAAATAATAATTTAAAATCGGGTCAACTAACCGATTTTACAGGTTAGATCGATGGTCAACCGGGTCGATAAAAACCGTTTGCTTGGGTTAAACCAAATTGATGTGCCAACTGATTTCAGTTGAACCGTCGGTCTAAATTTACAAATATTCTATTAAAATATGTCGCAATTATAAGTCGGAAGAAAATTTTCATAACACGTAATATGACTCGATTTTGAGAAAATGGATATGCCTTCCGTATCTCTTTTTTTGTATCTCTATATTAAAAAGAGAGATTAGAGAAAATAACCATTTTTTTTGAAGTTGTGTCACTTTTTTTTCTCGACTAGTATTTGTGACACCTGTGCGTGCAATTCAAATAAATAAATAAATTTTAAGTAAAAATTATAAAATATACATTGTGTGCAATTATAATAAATAAATAAAATTTTAATTATAATTGTAAAATATGAGTGAAAAAATATAGGACAGATTAGTAGGGATAAAAGATAGAAAAAATAAAAGAAGTTAGAACTTAAATGTGACATTATTTTAAGAAAAACAATTATTTTTATTCCTCAATCTTTATAATATAAATAAATATCCCTTTTTTAACTCTCCCACTTTGTCTCTTCTCATATGATTAGTCCAAAATTAATCCCAGAGCATAATAATCCCTCACCCTAGTCACCTCCTCTCCACCATGTCCATAAAATCAACTCCCACATCTTGTGGGATTAGATCCATATATATATATATATATATATATATATAAAGAGAGACAAAGTGGGGTCAATGGCTGCACTCTTTCGATGACATGCCTACATAATATCCATAAATTTGTGTAAATTAATAATTAGACCGGAAGAAAAAAGATATAGACAACTTCAAATAAGCTCGCGTCTAAGATGGGTAAAGGGTATTTTTCAAAAATCGTCTTTCTGCTCATCTTCTTTTCTGGCTAACGAGATGGTGAAAATAAATGAATTTTTTTTTTGGATAAACATAAAACATGCATTAGTAAGCAAACATAGTACAACGAGATATATAACCTACCTAGACGACGAGCCAACTTATGAGGTCGATCGATAGAAAGTACTTTAGGAACCTTGACAGCAAGCAGACAAAATGAAAACATATATAGAACCTAGATATATAAACTATATATATGAGCTAGTAAGTTATAGATATTAGACGACACATAAAGAGGATCATCAAGTCCACAAGAAGTTTAGAGTGCGTATAGCATTCCATCCATGATCATCGATGCATAGCTGCCAAGAGCTAGCAAGGAGCTTGAATTAAGAGGAGCATGCAAGCAGCAAAGGAAAGAAGGACGACTATATATGCGTTCCACTATCAATCATCCCATACACGTCCAAGCAATATCTCAAGCCTCACAGTTACCATCCATCTTATCTTGATTTGTCCGAGGAGATGTGCAGCTCCTAGCTCCCAGCTCCCTGTAAGTCAAATCTGGTACGTACCCAAATTAACACACAACTGATCATAATAATTTTTGCCCGAAACAGGAGCTAGGCATACATACCACTCTATTGCTTAACACAAAAGATGATAAACGAGTAGAGTGATGTAATCGCAGTACTTTCTCCCAACTAGTCAGAGTGGAAAATAACCACATGCACATCTATGTTTCCATAACCACCAAAACACACAGTTAGCTACGTACGTACCGAGCAAGGTTCATAACTAGGGCAAGAAGAAATAACGATAGATAATCCTAATTTGACACATTATGAGATTGTAAGCAGATTAAAAATGAGATGGTAATATATATAATATTACATCCATATATAGATACAACCAAAGTGTTAGGAATACTATAATTTGATTACAAACGCTAATTTTACTCGCAATATAATTGATCGATGGAATTAATTAAGCAAATGTTGTAATACATCGCATCATTGTAATGGCCAAATACGTACATTACACACACACACACACACTTTCCATGAATAATATTTCAAAGATCATATATAATATCACTACAAGAAAAAAAATATTTCCGATAGAATATTCTATCGGAACTAGCCTTAATTTGTCAGAATTATCTTATTTCCGATGGAATATTCCGTCGGCAATTTGGCCGGGTATAATTTTATCGAGAATAGTTTCGTCGAGAATTTGGTCGGAACTATTTATTATCGACGAAAGTATGACAGAGTGAAATTTTGTCAATGATAAGGTAATTCCGACAAATGATTTTAAACTCGGACCGGACCGGCCGATTAAACCGGGATTCGGTTCAATGTCCGGTCTGATTTGGCTAGGTTCAATTGATTTGGTCAAAAATAGGTAAAACCGGTTAGTTGAACCGATTTTAAAGTGTTTTTAATATATTTTTTGTACAAAAAAAAATTATTTTTAAAATTAGAAATTTTTAGTAATATTATAACATAATTTCACAATATTTTAGCTTATAAAAAATTAATTGTTTTAATAATTTATTAATTATTAATAATATATATTTTATATATTTATGACATCATCGGTTCAATAACGATTCGACCACTGGTTAAACTAGTGATCTATCCACCCAGTATTCTTTCCGGTTCGATGACCGATCAGAATATGAAAACATTGAATTTCCGACAGAAATATACGTTGAAAATAAGGTTCCACGTGGCTTTTTTTTGTTACTAGCTATCATAATAGTTAAATTCCAACAAAATTTTCGTCAGAAATATAATAATCCATCGGAAATAATGATGCCACGTGGCATGTTCCTATTGATAATGAAAAGCCTTTATTTCCGACGAAAATTATGTCGGAAATGTATTATTTCGTCAGAAATATTGATTTTATTTTTAATATATATATATTTTTTGCAATTTTCAAATTTTTAAACCATGTTTTTGTACATGTAAACCAGTTTTATCCTAACAACACATATAGTAATCTATATCTTATGTTCACGTACAATGTAACAATAACAACAACATATATGAATTACCTCAACAAAATAACAAATATAAACTAATTTTTCATAAGTTATGCAAAAAAATTGTATAAAAATAAAATGATTTATAGAACTCAACTAAACTACAATGATTTACATCCAATTAAGCTAAACTAAAGTAAATACAGATAAATTATCTACAAAACTAAATCAAATTAGTACTATCACCGATGTGAGAAGAATCATCGGGCAAGGGTCGACGGTACTACTTTACTGTCTGAAAATCATCACCATCATCCCTCCACTAGCGATCAACATCGTCAGTTTGCTCGACATCGTCAGCCTGTTCATATAATTAAAAATACATCTTATTAGTCCGTAATTGAGTATTAAAATCATAACTAAATGATAATCAAATAACATGCATAATATACAACTTAAAATGAATAATTTAATTTAATGTAATTAATTAATTTTATTTTGTATTATATTATATTATATTATATTATTTAATTTATGCCAAATTTATTTTATTTTATTTTATTTTATTATATTATATTATTTAAATTTAGTTTTAATTATTATTTTATTTTATTTTATGTTATTAGTAGGAAACTAAGTAAATTCAACTTAGTTTATTTTAGTATTGAAAAACTAATGAAATACATAAATACATAGCAGGGCCCACAATTTTTGCAATTGAAGAATTCTGACAGTAATTTTGTTAGAAATTCCGTCAAAATTATCAAATATCACATTATCTCAGCATACCAACATACAAATTATGCTATAAACAACATACAAATTATATCATAAAATTATACACTATGCAAAAAGAACCCAAATTAAAGCAATTATCTAATTGAATAATTTAGGGTTAAAGCATTTGTTATTTTTGACGGAATTTCGTCGACCTTAAGTCCATTAAAATTAACTAATTTTCAAAGGACATTCTGTCGAATATAGTTTTTATTCCGTTGAGCTTATTGTTCGCGATAGCAAAAAATCTTTGCACCAATTGTTACAGTTATTTTCGACAGACTTTCATCGGGCTTCAGTTATTTTCGATAAAATTAACGCCGATGAAAATTTCCGTTGAAAATACCTTAATGTCGACAGAATTCATTTTGCTAAAGATAATTCAGTCGAAATTATGATCTTTTCTTGTAGTATATTACACAAAAGAAAAATAAAAAAGGATCACATATAATGGTAAACTTGACTGCATATGAACACAACTAGTTAATTCTGTACATGTTATTCGATTTTTAAGAATATGATGTGACATTTAGACGGATCAATAAGATACAAATAGGATTGCAGAAGTAAAATAATGCGAATTCAACGGGTACAAGTCCTTGCTGTTCAAAATATAACACAAACGTCGCCCTTTTAATAGTTAAAACTTGACGTTAAGATCTTTTAAAATAAAAAAATAATATTAATTTATAATTATATAATAATAAATTCAAATCAATTTTGATATAATCATATTATAGTTAACTCTAAAATTCCAACCATATACATCTTACTTTAAAAGATATACATCTCACTTCCACATTAGCTTTCTACAGTGAACTTTTGCTATCTTACACTCCTTTGTGTCATAAATGTCCCAACACTGTTTTTTAATTACATGATACAGAGTATAATACATGTTTGTTTATATGTTTAAATGTTATATACTATTATTATATATCTATTACAATTTCAAAAAAATATTAAGTATATATATGGAGTACTCTTAAAATTTGTATATATCACACTAAAAAGTGTTATAATAAATATGCGGCCAAGAGAGTAAATTTACTTTAGATATTCTTTGAATGGGAAAAATGTTATTTTTGTTCCTTTAAGTTGTCACACACTTTTAAAGTCATCCTTAAAATATATTTTTCGCCAATTTAATTCTCAGAGTAATATTTTTGTCATTTCTGTTCCTTTTATCCAATTTTACTGAAATCTACCCAAAATCCGACCCGATCCATTTTATCAAGGGCAAATTTGTCTTTACAAATATTCATAAGTATTATTAATACTAGAAATTAAAATAGAAAAAACTAAACATTAAAATTAAAATACAAACAAATAAACAGGAAAAGGAAAAAAAATAAACTAATTCAAATAAATTACTACACAAATATAAAATTAAAATACAAAATAATATATAAAAGAATCTAAATTACAAAATCATTTACAAAATTAGGAAAAAAAATATGATCAAAACAAATTTCTCAGATCTAATCATAATAAATTTAATTTCTCTTTGCGAAGTGGATATCAAAATAAATTTCTCAGATCCGATCACTTTATTTCCCTATCTTCAGATCTAAAGCATTAACAATCATTAAATCACGTCGTCTACATTCAGTAGAGATGAAATGGTACTGTTCTCCAGCTTCCTTGAGGCTACAGCTGACATCGTCTCTCCTCTGTAATGAAAATCTAAATCCTAATTTCGATCATTTGATCTGATATAGATCTAGAATTTGAGATGTAAATTATCGCTTGATTATAACATGTATGGTTCATTGTTGTTGTAGCCTTATAGGTATGAGGGTTGCTTATGGGACAACCAAGAACGGAGTTGGAGTTGCGTCTATGGGAGTGATGAAGTCAATTGTGCCGGTGGTTATGGCCCGAGTTTTGGGTATTTACGGTTTGAATCTTGTTGTCATCATAAATAGCCATGCGTATATAAAACTCACAGCCACAGAAGCAGAGTCATTGAAGCACCCACCGTCGAGCCCTTAATCCAAATCAATGAAATGAGGATAGAAAACGGAGAAAGCAAGAAAACCAAAATGGATCCAGCAGATTGTTGAACACAATAAAAATAAAAATAAAAATAAAAATAAAAAACCAAATCGGAATCGATAGACTGCTGCCAAAATATGCAGTACCCTCCAAATAAAGTTATAATCTAGGATGATCGTCAAAGCCGGTGCATTGGGGAATTTAATTTAATTTAGATTTGAGGATCTTGCAGTTTGGAGGGACAGGGTTGGGTCGGAGTGTAGGAGCGTTTTATTAATCGAGATAGTGATGAAGAGGCCTCCATTTTAGACTTTTTGAGTGATACCTAGATGGAATTTTTGAGAAAAGTGATTGCAAAATGCAAACTTTAGATTTACAGAGATGAATATGGGAAAATAGAAAGCCTGTTAGGTGGGATGAAGTTGGGAAAACAGTTTTTATTTTATTTTATGCATTTCTAATATTAATAATACATGTAATATTAAAGACAAATTTGTCTTTGATAAAATGGGTCGGGTCAAATTTTGGATGAGTTTCAGTAAAATTAGGTAAAAGTAACGAAAACGACAAAAAATATCACTTTAAGGATTAAATTGACAAAAAAATATATTTCGAGGATGATTTTGAAAGTGCGTGACAACTTGAAGAAGACAAAGTGATGTTATGCTCTTTTCATGCATCATGAATATGTTTACCTGAATGAATAACATCTGTTAGTGGGATGAAATTAAAAAACTTTTTGTTTAGATTTATATCTAATTTTGGTGCATAGCTCAGATGAAGTTATATTTTATGAAGGAGACTAGGAAACATATCATACTTTATATGACTAGGAAACATATTATATCTAATTTTGGTGCATCACAACTATGCAGCATTGACTGGATGACTAGGAAACATATCATATTTTAGAGTCATCTTACACCTATTTACAAATTTTACTTACAAAACTTACATACAGAAAAGATAAAGGAGTATGGCCCCCTACATTCACCTTAATAATTAAAAATTAAGTCACATTCATTTGTTTTTTATACGAGTAAACTTTGTGAGTAAAATTTATGGATAAGTCTAAAAAAATTCCATATTTTAATATTCGATGGGCAACCCAAAATCCATGTTATTAGTTTACTTCCACATGTAATGCGCATGCATCATAACTAGTACACATACGTATTTCTCTGTGGATGGCATTTAACTTGTATATACATCTGGATGTTCACAGTATGGATCTTGCTTCTTTTATGCTATTAGGTTTTTTCTTTAATATATATTTTGGGTTTGTGTCAACGTCAAATTTTGTACCACTCATTTAAATTACCAAACGAGTAAAAAAGACGTCAAACACAAATAATTTGCAGAAAATTAATGTAAGAACACAATAAATTTTATGTGGAAACTCAACCCATAGATTTCTCTAAAATAATGACGAGACTATGTGCTGAAAAATAAAGATTTTGTATGTAGTAGAGATTATATCCTTCAACCCTTCACGTAGCACCCTATATATATAAGTGTGTAGCCATTCGAGAACTCACGTAGCACTGTATATATGCAAGTGTGTAGCCTTCCGGGAACAATTGAGAATAAAAGTCTCATTCCAAAGTTCCCTCCTAATAGCAACTAGTTAATAATAGATTCTTCTCCAAATTAGATCCCTAAATAAGGAAACAGAATCTTACTCCAATAAGAATACTCTCGCCTAAACCAAATCCACACGAAACAAGTTAGTGGCCAACTCTACCCAACCCATAAATATTCATATCCCAGTTTGGGAAAAAGCTATTGAAAATGTTAGTGAACCACAATATGGATCTTTTGATTAGGTTTACTAAATCCCTGTTGCTACTCGTTTATAAACAGGCATTTTTAGGTGGTTAATTACTACTACAAAACAGTAAAAAGATAACACTTAAACAACAAGGTTTTTATAAAAAACGTTGTAGTGTTTTTTTTCATAACGTTTTTTCAAAAAACGTTATAGATATATATGCAAAAACGTTATGTATTTATAAGGAGTAATATTTAGTTTTAAAGTTATAACGTTTTTTTTAAAAAGTTATCTATTTAAAAAACACGGAGCTTAAAAAAATAGCGCGGAAGTGAAAACTTGAAATTAAAACACGGAACTCACTCATCCTCACAAGTGAAACAGCTCTCTCTCATTTTCCATCGAAGTCATCTACCTCACTCATCCTTGACTTAGCTCTCTCCCCTTCTCGCTCAATCTAGATATCCTCGCTCAAAAGCCATCTATGGTAACTATCCTCCTCCTCCGACGTCTTCTTCTCTCTCTATACGTCTCTATGACTACCACTGATCAATCACTAGAGGAGGCTTTCTCTCAATACGGCGATGGACGCCAGATCTGACCTCCTCCTGATTCTGTTCTTTACTACTACTGTTACTATGATTTTGATTCATTGAACTTATGTCACTGTTTGTTACAACTGTTACTAATGTTACTTTTACTGATCTAAAACGGTACGAACATCTTCCTCTTTTTTCACGAGGCGAAGATTGATCGATTTCCGAATTTCGGTCTTTATATGTATATTTGTTTGTGTATACTGTTTGTTTGGTGTAGATCTGGTCAGATCTGATGGAAATTTATTGTTTGATGTGTAGATCTGGTCACCGTCAACGAGGCGCAGTCTCGCGGAGGCGGTGGACGCCGTGAGGGTGGATATGGCGGAGGTGGTGGCGGCGGCTACGGAGGAGGTGGTCGCCGTGAAGGTGGATGTGGTGGTTACGGAGGAGGTGGTCGCCGTGACGGTGGAGGTGAAACTACTGAATTTGGTTTTCTCTATCCTCTCTCTGTGTAGTTCTCATATATATTATGGAAGTTGTGATGCAGTGACACCATTATGGTTGGGAGCAATGCTAGAATGATTCTTTTTCATTCCGCCATAGGCATTTAGATAAAATCTTCTAATGAAGAATTATTTGCTTCTTAAATTAGGAAAGAGGTAGAAACCCTTTTCCTCGCTATATTTAATATAAAGAACAATTGTAGTGCAAGATGTTATAAGTTATAATTATACATAATATGTCCATGTATGCGGAAAGCAGGATTTGGACACTTTTGAAGCAGATTCCCTGCTCCTAAAATTTTGGGTTTGTGGAGATTGAACCTCTGAACACCGAACCTGAGGCTCGCACTAGAGTCGGTGTAACATATATCTGGCAAGTGTGACAGAAAAATAAATAAATAAAATGAAACTTAAAAAGAAATCTTTTGTGTTGTTACTGCTGTCCTTCTGTGTAGGAATCTAGTAGAGATATCAGGGAGGATGTTCCAGTGCAGTTTCTGAATTAGTTTGAGCTTTCTAGAAACATTTTGCCAACCAATCAGCTGAGTTAGATAATGGGAAGCTTCATGGCTGAATCATGCAACACATTGTTTACAAAAGAGAAAACATGAAATTCCAACAGTTATCAACTGTCATAGTAGTACATCAGCAGAAATGACAAATAAAAGTATCTTATTAGTTATTCCTCACAGAAAAAGAAGCATGTTATTATTTTTGACAAGCTTTGTGATTTCATTAAAATTGGATTCATTTAATCAACATTCTGTTTTGGTTCTGGACTCTAATCTAAATTTTATCTTGTAGCATCTAATGCGTCTGGTTTTTATCTAGTAGTCTTTGACATCCCTTTTCATTGCCTATGGGTAATATTTACTTTCTGCCTCTTCTTACGCAGGAAGAGTAGAAGGTATGAGGAAAAGTGTTTTGATCTTCACAAGTGGAGAAAGCAAGGATGATGATTCTGAAACTATGTTAAGTCGGTAATTTTTAGTCGGACTTCATACCCGTATATTTAATAAATGTCCATAATGAAATGGCTATATCTTTTGAA
The DNA here is from genome assembly GCA_947179155.2 of Hedera helix. Taxonomy (NCBI): domain Eukaryota; kingdom Viridiplantae; phylum Streptophyta; class Magnoliopsida; order Apiales; family Araliaceae; genus Hedera; species Hedera helix. The sequence goes on from OX359271.1 coordinate 51,085,748, forward strand.
TGTTCACGTTCTTTGTTGATACTGTTGACTTTGGCTTTTACATTCTCTTGTACTTGTTAAATTCAAAGCTTACAAAAAAACTTAATATTTTTTCTCTAAATAAAATTTATGTCTCGTCACTTTATTTCTCTAAAATTTATTTTGTCATTCTCTCTCTCTAAAAAAAATTCTTGTCAATTTCTCACTCTAAAATTAAGTTCACTGTACCTGAGTGATTAAGTTCATTGTAATTAAGTTCCTTTCTGATTTCCTTCGTACTTTGTTCTCTTTTAGTTTGAAGGCAAAATTAGATGCTAATTTAAATGCATTCTGATGTTTAATCTGAAAACATTAGTACCTGAGTGATTGGAACTTGCACTAACTTCTTTTACGCAACTCAATTTCTGTAAAAGGTTACTACGTAAATGTGTTTGATTTGTGAAGTTATTTTTACTAATTTTATTTTCTTATTTTTACGTAAATTAGATTTTGTAGTTATTTATTTTATGCAATGTCTTTTATTAACACAGTCAATTTTTTTTATATCAGCTCGAAGCATCAAAAAACTATACTGATTGTGGATGAGGTTGATAGAATGTCTGCTGGAGTCTTGTGAACTTATACTGCTTACTTCTTAGCTTCCGAAAACCTACAAAGCAGCAGGTCCTTTTCATGCTTTATATATGTTAGTTTAACTTCATAACTAATATTACTTTTATTTATTGATTTACATTTAAATTCAAAAGGTATATACTCATGTCAAATACTCAATCTTATCTCTTTCATGTATGTTAAGGAAATTGAATGTTCTATAACCTTAGTCCTCGAGTATAAATTAAAACAATTATTTTTTTCATGTATATATAGACTACATTTTGTTTCAAACATAATAAGAAAACTGATGGCAGACCATGTCTTGTAGGAGGAAACCATTCGAAGGAAATGTAGCAGACTTGGAGACTTTAGCGGCCTTGAGAATTTCACTAGTACTTGAAATCTAGCTACATGATGTGTAGTAGCTACAGAATGATATAATTAGTTTATAGGATGTTTTATCCTTTGCCCTGCTGCTGCTTTATATATTTTTTGTGGATAGTTGTATATTTTGTGGATGTAGTAATTTGAAACTGTAAACGTATGAAATTATTAGATGTATTTTGAAACTGAGAATGATTGATACATTTTAGCTTTAAATGAGAATTTAAAGTATTTTTACCTATATGTCATTGCATTAATATTAGCAGTTCTACAAGTACAACATTGCAAGTACAACGTTGTCTAAACGTACTACAATAGATGACATCTTATAAACGTTGTATAAATTAGTCTAAAGGTTGTGTGATGTATCAAACTACAACGTTTTATACCAGAAAATATTGTGGAATGATACCATCTACAACGTTTTCAAGCATCTTAGTATTTATTTAAAGACAATGTACAACGTTTTTTAGTAAAAAAACGTTGTATTATGAGCCAACTACAACGTTTTAAAAACGTTGTATAAAATGTGTCAAATAGATGACACCCTTAACCTCGACGTTTTTAGGAGAAAATTACAACGTTTTTTAGGTGTTATCTTTTTACTGTTTTGTAGTAGTGAATGTTGATGGCATATCATAACAGATTTTTGCTCCAGGGATGAAACGCCCATTTTGTCTACAGATTCACTGCTGTTGCTTCACTATCACGGAAGTCTACTTGTAGCTTGAGTTTATTGTTGGTAACAATTAATTGTTCGCTCTAAATTATTTTGAACCTTGAACTTTTAGCTTAACATTTGCTCCTTGCTGGCATGATTGTGATATTTGTTCATTTTACTTATTTTGCAGATATGCTAGGTGCACATGATCAATTTTAACTGGTGAGGTTCTTTCCTCATTAGAACCCATTAAACAAGAGGAAACAAATGCAAAATTCTTTTCATTTGGCTCCATTTAGTTTATGGGTGTGTTTGTTTATGATTTACCCTTATAAATTTTCAGGTGTACTATTGTTTTAATCTGGTCTCTCTAGCTTCCTGGCAGTACCACCACCGCTTATATATTGGGCTTACGTGATAGCTTTCGAGCTCAATTTTTTATTGAAACTGGGTCATTAGGCAGTGTTTCAATGACAAATGGTGCAGCTGGTGATCATGGGGGCGTGGATATTTGTAATACACAAGCATATGGTTTTCTTAGAATATTAATTTGCTTTCAAAGAATAATTGCTCTTTCTGGCCCTCTCCACTCCAGGATTATGTTCATTGTCCTAGTAACTATGTATCACTGGTTTTGTTCACTGTCCTCCTAGTAACAATATGCCACTGTGATTATTATGACAGGAATGGGATTATTATCGATCTCCTCATGTACTAGCTAGCTAGTTTCCTCCCCACCCAACATGAATTTTGCACAAGAGGTTCCCCTACACGTACGTGTTTACCGCGAGCCAACCCCACATTGTGCATCATATTCTTCGTTTCAGCATGGTATTTTTTAAGTATTTTGAAAACCCACAATCAATAAAAGAAGATTACGAACTGCAAAACCTGCGTTTATTGTTTTTCTGAATTGAGAAAAATACATCCAATAAAAGAAAAGAGCATTGCGCACCACCTTCATTATTTTATTTCAGCAAGCAAGGTACTTTGAAAACCCGCATACGTAATAAAAGAAAATTAAATATTGGTGCAAATTGCTAAACCTGCATTTATCTTTTTTTTTAGAATAATATAATGAGTTATTTATCTGTATTCTAAACAGCACATTCTTCATTTCAACAAGATATTTTGAAAAGACACATACATATATAATAAAGAAAATTAAATAATGGTGCCAATTGCAAAACCCACGTTTATTGTTTTTAGAGAGTTAATATAATGAGTTATCTAAAACAGCCTAGCTACTCCAAAACAGCCTAGCTAGCGCTAGCTATCAACAAAATATATGCATGCTCTTAGTTCAGACTAGCTTTTATAGGAGTTGGTGATTATTTTCTTTCCGTAATGTTATGTTTGATTCTAGCTAGAAGAACTAAAGTTAAAAGAATGTGTTCATCATTTGTCAGCTTCCATGATTTGTTAATTTCTAGAACTATTTTTGGCACTAAATTAACCAAAGTCAAAAGAATAAATTCATTCATCATTTTTAGCTTCTATAATTTGTTTCTAAAAATTTATGAGGGATCGATATCATTAATTTACGTACTTTCCATAATTATATTAGGCGAGTGTAAAATTATTACTTAAACTAGTTATAATGTTAATATTGTTTCGTGTTGCTATATATATATGCAGGTGATCGATCGAAATCCCAACATTAATTAATTGGTTCAGTATGATAGTATGTTATAAAGGTTTCAAAACAAATTAATTAAGCCTAATAAAACTTGCAGGTGTGAGTAGTAAAGGACTTCTGAGAGAACATGATGATTGACTGAAACGTACTACATTGCTGGAACAAGCCTCAAAGTAATTAACTGTAAGTTCCGAGTCTTGAAATTTCCGAGACTAAAATGTCTAGCTAGCTAGGTTTATACATTGAGGACAGAGATATTGTATGTTTTTTGAAACAGCAAAGGATGTTTCTGTATTTAAAGGTATTAACTCTGGAATTAATTTAGTTTTAACTGTTCTATTGAAACCAAAAAAAGAAAGATTTTATTTAATAAGAGTTATCCTTTTACGTACTCCATCATTGTTAGAACGGTTGCTTGGGGCTTCAGATTAATTTAACAATTTTTTTATTGTACGTGACGCTTCTCTATATATATAACCATGGTTGTAAGTATGGGCTTTAGTGCCCTCTTCTTAATTATTCCAGCGGCGTCAGCCTTAAACTTAATTTTGTTATGACCGTATTATTTTGTTTGGGGTTTCTTGGGTTATGTCCGCTGTAGACTTGCATTCTCGATCTCTTTGATTCAATCAAAACTTAATTTTGTGTTTCGTGAGAAAAAGTAAATGTGATCATTCTCAAGGTAGGTACCATAATGCAAGGGCTGACGCATGTATAGTGCGAGACCATTTATACGGCTTAAATCATTGGGTACTTGTGCTGATATTGCATGTTGATGCCACTTTGTTTCTCATATGTATTCCTTCCAATTTCAACAAACAAAGGAATATATATATATGTATATATAGAAGGTTCGAAACTATTCAAGTTGGAACTACATTTGTTCTTCTTTCTACTACTTGGGAGATTAATAACAGACCGAGGGGCTTGACTATATATATATATGTATATATATATATATATAAAGGATTGACGATGCAATTAAGAAACTGTATATATGAAGCTATTATTTGTTGATTGATATTGTTAGAGGATTCACAATATATAGCAACTTTACATTTAAGAACACTTTTACAATTGTACGAACAATGTCTTGAAATTGAAAGAATTTTTTTAATTTAAATGTATTGTTAGTACTTGCATTTCATGAGAAAAAAATGAATATAGTTAGGGGTCTCAAATAATATGTCATCAATACATTGGTCGAATAGATCTTATATGATTGGCTATGCCTGAAAATATTATTAAAAATTTTAATGGCACGTCATTTGAGATAAAATTTGATACCACTAACGTTATTTAATTTTTTTTTTACATACATATGAAGCTTTTGCATATTGCTGTAGTTCTTGTGAATAGTTAAAAATGAATTAACATACTGACGCGTCTTATAAATATTTTCTGATTTAAGGGCATTTTTTTTTTCATTCTATTGATAAAGTTGGCACAAAAGGAGGAATATAAGAATTTCATTTGATAGATATATATATTTTTTATATCTAAAATAAGATTTCCTTTTTATTTTGGTGTAAAGAATAATATTACATAATCTACTTAACTTATCATCACAATCTCATTAGATGGACAATACTTAGACATGCACATGAAATAAAAACATATTTTTAAAATTTATATATTTGTAAATGGGACTTAGAATAATCAAGTTACATAAATTTAGTGATGAGTACCAGGTATACCGTAAAAATGTTTGAATTGTATAATGTTCATGATATATGTGGCCTCCAGTAATATGCACTGTTCTGACGACGATAGCACGACAAGGCAGACTCTGTTGCTGGTCACGGCTTCTGTTGACAAATAAATGGTGCTGAAGAAGTCAATCAGTGTAGACATCGATCTTAAAATTGCAGATGCTGTTATATGGTTTGGGTTGGGAGGTCCTCTATACCTAAACATCCACATCCTGGAGTTGCACTTTAAGATTGGTGGCTCAATCTAATCTTGATTGTGTTTGTTACCTTGTGATTTTGCGGCAGGACAAGCACACTAGTATGCTAACTCTTCTATCAACCAGATTTGTGAGAATGCTAGCTAGTAACATCAAATAAAAAATAAAATTGAGAGTTAATATTTTGTACCAGTGCTGACTTCAAATTTGTACCTACCTGCCTACCTCAGACCGAAATTCCTCGGCAGTTATCTTCATACTAACTGTCTTAATTTCTCTTGCATTTCTAAATAAATCTTTCCGTTCCTTTATTGCCAAAAGTCCTGTCAAATGAGGAACTAATTTTATCATCTCACCAATACATGATCAACACAGTATGCTGATCCTCTCTCTTATCTATTTAACTGGATATGCAACTATTAATTAGTTTTGACATGGGGAAAATTTTGCTCTAGGGAGCACTGATGCTTCAAAATCAGTAGCTCTTATGGCCAACTTCATATCTGTGGCCCGAGATGGGGAAAGCTGCTGCTCCAGTGAATCGACTCTCTCCAGAAACCAAACGAGAAAAGTTGCTTTATGAAGAAGCAGAAGCAAGAAATGAACTGCGGAAAAGGAAGAGAGGAGGTGACAGAAAGGATATTATTGAGCATGGAAATGTTAACAGACTTGAAGCTTTATTTGGTGAAGGTCGAATCTTCTCTGACATGCCAGCCTTGGCATATAGAGACAGCATTCTTCACAGGGATACACGTCTTGAGGAGACTTTTTGATTTGCCAACCACAGCAAAGGAATATATATCCATGGTCGAATTTTTAATGCAGTACCGAGCATTTGAATTGGCTTTCTCAACAGCCTATGCTTTTGCTGGCATGATGCCATGCTTTCTCGATCACCTCGATTTCTCAAGACCAGTTAGTACCCCCACTATCAACCTGGATAATTTATCTACTTTTGTCAACTTGACTTTGGACAAAGCTCTTGATTGAAAGGGGGGAACTTTAAACCTTCACATACTTTCTGTCCTTCATTCTCCCCTCTGACACCATCTTCCTCTTCGCACATTAATTGCATTGCATTACCAGGGAGGGACAACTTGCTCCCCTTGTAAGCTTGCTGTGCTTAAATGAAAATCATTTCAACTTCATTAGTTGAAGGGGATGTGGGTTGGGATGGAGGAGTGGGTTCATAGCATTGACATTTCTGTCCACGGATTCGTTACCAGCATATTTTAACACCAGCACTGAACCTGCTGCAACAGTGACTTTTCCTGATCTATTCAATTCGTTGTTGGTGCTGCAGTATTTTTCTCTTTTTTTTTTTTTTTTTACCCAGGTATCACTGGTGCTAATGCTTTATTTTAACGAGATGGACATCAACCATACATTCTTACATGTCTGCATTTTTTACTGCAATGTCTACTATATCAATATCAATGTTACATCTTTTTTCAACGGATTAGGTGGATGTTGGAGATTTCTTGCGTTTCAAATCATGTGTCTTGTCCACGGAATACTAGAATGCAGATCGGCCCTTAATTAACATCAAAGTTGTCGCTCATGTTACAAAGCCTGAGCTGAGGTCTAGCGAGGGATTCTGCAGGCCTAATAAACACAAGCTTTAAACGTTTAACAAAATCTGACATAAGGTCATCCCACCATGGGAGCTCTGTAATGCCAAATTACCTATGTCAATCAAAACGAGTATCATTTTAGATAACTTCTATCTTTTTATGTGTGTACCTCCGGAGCAGGTGTCAAACAAGTTCTACCTCACGGTACAATTTTAGAGCGCATGTATGGAGGCGTAGCCACTGGATCAAACATATGGTGGAGTAACATATATATATATATATATATATATATATATATATATATATATATATAAATGATATGATCATTTCTGGGTGCCTTTCTTTAACTTAATTGACATCCCAAAAATATGCTCATTACATTGTGTATTATTTCATCACAAGTTTCTCCTAGCTGCCACTAATACAAGTCTTATTATTGTTGTTCAACTCCCTCTATACCAGAATGAGAATCTAATTATAATTTTATTTTTGGACGTTTCAAGATGATAGTTCACATACAAACTCAATAAATCAAATCTCATTATTTTAATCTTGACATTTGATCTGCTAAAGACGTATTTTCTTTTTGAAAAAAATCACTTCTTAGAAGTTAATCTCGTGTTCTAGTTTACTTTATTTTCTGAATGCAGGCTATGCAGCCTAGCAAAAATAAAATAAAATAAAATAAAACTCTGAATGTGTTGAGTTCTGAAATAGGAAAATTAGTAATTCTGAATGATGGTTGGAACATGCTCAAAGAAGCTTCTATTAACCCACCCACACAGTGAAATACTGTATTATCAAACTCCTGTTTAGGTTGGATCCCAAGGGAGTAATTCAACCTCTAGTTTTATATATAGAGGGAACATGTGCTCATTGTCGGTACAATTATCTTTGATTAGACTAGTAGTTTAGTTATCAGAGCGGAGCATATCCTTGAGCATTCTGATATTCCATCATATCATTATTCGCATTGGATCCTAAAGAAAAAAATACAGAGTATATGATGATGATAACGATGATGCAAAGAAACTGGAAACAGATCCATCATCATACAGGGTCTTCTTCTCCAGCAGCTAGAATTAGGCAATCTATTTTAATACTTTAGAAAATTCATTTTATGAGTATGATCTTCTTTTTTTCCTGAACGTTTTTATGATATAGTTCATGGTTTTTAATCATTAATTTATGATTGAAACTTAGAAAATAATAAGGGAAAGAAACTGAAAAGAAGATAAGAAAAACGCTCTTAATATGCAAGTATTATACTAATGTCATGAAATGTTTGATAAAAAAAGGGAAAAGGAGATATGATGGAAAAGTTGGAACGACTCTTTCTCTCTCTTATCTGTGATGGATTCATTCCAACTTTTGTATTATTATGTTCTTTTCCCTTTTCCTTGCATTGGAGAATTTTAGCCTTTAATGTTGCCATAGTTGTTAAAAATAAAAAGCAACTTTCATCTGAAGTGAAAGGGTATCTATCCACCTATTAGATCCATCGGATTCCCTTTATGTGCATCAGTAAAATCAGTGGAACAGCCGGTCCCATATTTCTTTACCCAAAAATATCATACAGCCAATTATCAAATCATGAATGCTACCAGAAATCCCAATGTAATTTCACCATTGCATATTGGTTTTGTCAAGAATTTATGTATGCTTAAACAGTGCAACAAATCTGGAGAATAGTTCACTATACCAAACTTCAAACACAACAAAGAAAACATATTATTATCAAGGTCTAAGCATAAACTGCAGCTCTGCTTAAAGATTAGAGCTTTAAGAAGAATAACTTGAGCTTTAGGTCGTTTTCCCACATACTTCTCACTTGGATGCATTTCTAAGCAGAAAATTACTAGGGGAAATTGAACGAAAATAGTTGCCAGGGCAAGAATATGTGAACATGAAGTGTCTGCTTGTTTAACAAAACAGCCCTACCACAAATAAATTCAGTTTATCAGACAAACGAATCATTCTGGGGGGCTCTGTCTTGTTCTTCTGAACAAATCTACTCTGTACATATATCTATAGATATAGCGCAAGTATAATTATCAAAATCTTTTACATGGATCTATATAAATACAAAAGATAAAAAATTACATTTACCTAAAAATTGGCAGGCACCATCCTAAACAAGCTCCCAGCCAGCTATACAAATCATAACCATTAAGGAGATGAGCTCTCATCATCAGAGGAACTATACTGCTGCCTTCCCGGAAATCCAGCAAAACCAGAGGGCATTGTTGGATTTACTGGCACAGGAAATTTGTGGGCAGAACTGATTATTGTTCGCTCATTTATCATTCCTACTTCCTTGCAAACACGGTCAAGAATCGTTAAGAAGTCCCTCACTACCAAGAATATTCTGAAAGGATGAGCCTCTTCCTTGGCAGAGTTTCCATGAAAGTACTCAGTAATTTCTTTCACTAAAGAAAGTGCAACACTCTCCTGAGCTTGAATTCTTATGATCTCCTCCTCTGCCATTTTCATGAACTTGTTCATTGATTCAGAAAATCCTCGAGTGTTCTCCTCAGGTCCCATTGACTCGTTCATTCTTACAACCTCCGCAATGTTCCCAATACCTTTGGAAAGCTTCAAGACATCACCATTAAGCACCTCCGAATCCATGGCTGCAGCTTTCTTCACATGTGTGAGCTCCGAACTGATACTAGAAACAACCTGCAGGCCAAGCTTCCTACACTTGGCATCCTCAGCTGCAGTGGGTTGCAAATTTTGGTTGGCATTAGAAAGACGAGCACCTTCGCTTCTTATTATTTCCTGAACAACAAAATGCAAAAGAGTGGTTTTCCCGTCGGCGCCCTTGACATCAACAAGCTTAAGGAGTGTATCAAGTTTAAAGGCCTGGGCATCACCACGGTTTGTTCCGACATTCATGCGGTTTCCAGTTTTGAGCACAGCTTCTAAAAGCTTTAAAAACATCCTGCTGATCCTCAGCTCTTCGCATGCTGCCTGTATATTTAGAATGTCCAATAACATATTACCGAAACAAGTTAGTAAAAAATGTGCTATCTATAGCAATTAAAATATCACACAACTCGCATTAATAAAACTTTTCAATGATAATCAAGGAGTTCTAACAAACCAAGTAAGCATTAAGAGGAGTAAAGAGTGCTTATGTTGTAACAGTAAGAAAATAACACATATTATCCAGGTCATTGACCACGCATGCATTTGAGCATACTTCTTGCTTCCAAATATCTATGTTATCAACATTGGGACCTAATTGTTGTGAGTACTCAAATGTGACACTCCACACCCATAACAATGAGATCATTCTATCCGTGCTTAGTCAAACAACAGCTTACTGGCATTGTGAAAACTAAGATGATTGCTCTATTTGAGCTCAATTTTTTAGCTCAGAACCTTAGAAAATGTAGTTTGCTTCTACAAGGAAAGTTCAACAAAGGCAAAGCGCTTTGCTTTAATTCCTTTTCTTCTGTTAACATTTCCTCACCCGTACCGTCCCATCTACCTGGGTTGACATTTGAGCCCCCTTCATATGAAATTTTTGTACTCTACATATCGGAATTTTGGTCCAAGTTTTCCAAATAATTCCACAAACAAATCTAAATACAGTTTTTCTATTGACAAGTAACATAAACATAACTAAATACGATAAAATAAAAAATTACCTCTAGTGTTTCGAATGACTTTTTGAGGTACTCGACCTCAGAATTGAAATTAGATATGTAGAGCATTGCATCAACCCTTTTAAATGCAAAAGGTATATCAAGCATGGTCTTCAAAAATTTCTCAGCCGGACCAAGCTTGAATGTTGAATCATCTTTATACTCTTTCAGCTTACGTTCTTCCTCTTTAGTAGGAGCCATCTTTAATAAACTTTCAAGAAGCTCAGTTCCAAGGTTATCCACATTGCCTGCAAGTGCAAAACATGTTACCAAATTCCATGAACAAGGATACTTGAAGCCAGCAATTACTGATGGAAAATCATATAAGGACACAGATAGTTTTGGTTCCAAGAGAAGTTTTTTTTTTCTTAATAAATACTAATACTTAGAAGTAATTGTTAGATATGTAAGCAAAACCATACTCCAAAAAGCTGCTCCATCAGGCAAGAAAGAGTTTACCTATTTGGAAAAAGATGTCAAAATCCATACTTCTTCCTAAATACCCAAATGCAGACATAAATATGCCAAATTCTATGCGTTGTCACACCATTTTGTGGACATATCTGACTGTTGAGAGAATTCAACAGTTCATATCAATGCAAAAAATAAACGTATAGAGTATAAACTAGACTATATCAACCAAAAAACCATATTGGACTCAAGTATTTGCACTCTTATAAGAATCTTCATTTGCTAGAAAAAAAGTAGGATGTTTGAATGCAAGAACAAAAAGGAAAACATAGATTACCTTCCAAAAGAGCCTCACAGACTTCCTCTATTGTCACATTGAGGGCCCTTAGCAAAATTGCAATGTTTTGTGACTTCTTTGGATCAAGAACACGATTTTCTTGGCTTGGTGAGGGAATAACTGCACGCCGAGTTGTTTCCTTAGGAGTTGAAATCGGTTTATTCACAACAAACAATGTCTCAATCATCTCCTCATTCAATCTGCAACAAACCCAAACTTCAATATACTTTCAAAAAAAATATAATCAGTCAATAGATAGAACCCAGCAACTACTATATATAACAACAATAACAAAAACTAGCATGGAATGAGTACAGAATTTTACTTGAAGGAGCTCGATCTAAGCTGATCCCACACCATTTCACGGTCAGAACTTGCTCTAACTTTATCCCAGTGCAATGGCTTCAACTTCAATTTTGGAGTTTCCTCAATTGTCAACAAATTCTCATTACTTTGAGGCAATTCTACAGGAGATATCAATGCTGGAGTTTTTGAAGTTACAGGTCTTGAAGGTGTAATCAGAACTGGTGGTTTCAATACCTGCTGAACAATTTTGGGGCTAGGAGTTTTTGGACTTTCCCTCTGTTTTGACTGTAGTAGTGGTGGTAGTGGTGGCGGCGGCGGCGGCGGAGGAGCAACAGAAACAGGCACAGAATTGTTAATTCTAGCCGGAGATTGGGAAATTTGACCTGATGATGCATCTGACAATCTTGGTGAAGAGTCCCGACTTTTACTTAAATCTCTCTCCGGTGATGACGAAGAGGGTGATGATGTGGCCGTTAAATGAAGCGGCGGCTGAGGAGCATAAATGTTCATTCTCGCCGGAGAAAGTGAAATTCGATCCAAAGATGATACATTGGAAACTCTTGGTGATGAATCTTGGGATTCACTCAAATCTTTCCCCGGAGAAGTCTTAAGAGCAACTAAATCCGGCGACTTAGTCCTTGAGAAAGTTTTAGGGCTCAAACTGGCCGGGGGAGAAGTACTTAAAGAAACGGACCTTACCGGTGAATCCGAACCCGAGGGCGTATACGAAGAAGAAGTAGTAGACCCAATTTCTCTTCTATCGTCCTCAAAACTCTTTGGCTCATAAAAGGTTCTTCTTGATCCAGTCCCAATCGATCCTTTCGGAGAGTAAAATTCGTCATTTTCTTCTTCATCTGTTGTAAAAGGGCCTGAATAATTTGCATTCCTATAATTCTGCTGCGGCGGAGGCGGCTGCTGCCCACTAAGTCTAAGCGGAGGTAATGGCTGGAGGTCCGGAGATTCCATTTTTCTTGAATGAGTGCCATTTGAAGGAGGAGGAGGAATAGTATGAGAATCAGTAATGACACTATGAGAGTTGACAAGAGTGCCTAAATATAGAAATTCAGAGCTAGTTTCAGATGATTTTCGCGATGTCTTTTGATTTGGATTTGTGGGTACGTTTGTGTTTGAGCTGTTATTACTAGGTGTCTGTGGTTTTTGGTGGGTATCAGAAAAGCTTCGTTTTTTCCGTTTACGGATGTGGAGGAGGATGATGACGATAATGACAACGGCGGCGGCGAGGACCACCGCAACGGCGGTGGCGATGAGTTTTTTGGAGATGGGTTTGGTTGTGGGAGATTTGGGGAGGGAGAGGGAGGAAATGTTGGCGGGGACGGAGGAGGAGGTGGTGGTGGTGGTGGTGGTGGAGGTGGGTGAGGGGGGTGGCGGTGGTGGGGATGGGTAGTTTGGGAAAAAGGGCTGTTGGTCGGGGGTAGAAGTGGAAAAGGGGAGTTTAGGGGAAGGGGGTAGAGGGGATGGGATTGGGGGTTGAGATGGGGGGAAGGAATCTTGTGGGAGGAATGGTTGATGGAGTATGCGACGGTTGTGGTGGCGGGTGGCGGTGGTGGAGGATTGGAGGGCGCAGGATAAGAGGAGGAGGAGGAGAGAGAGGATGCGCATTGTAGTGGTTTAGAGAGAGGGGGGGAAGTAAATGGAGCAGCTGTGGCCTGTGGGTAGGGGCTATTTTTCACACTTAAGAGTGAGGTAGAGAGAGATGTATCTACATCGTCAGTAATGGCACAAGTGGTGATGGTGTGAAAAGAAAGAAACAGTGAAGAAGATACATATTGCGAGAGAGAGGAGAGAGAAATTATTGGACTAGTAATTTTAAGGAGGGTGAAGTCCAGCTAAGATTCTGCTGGACTTTGATTCTTTCTTTCTTCCTTCTACCTAAAAGCGGACTATACAAATAAATATGCATAAAGATTACTTTTATTAGTTTTATGAGTCTTACCATTGTCATGTTGCTCCCATTTATGTACATTTCATGAAACTCTACTCTCTACCTGATTACTTCCCGAATAAATTTATAGATATTTTTATTTTTATTTTTTTAATATACAAATTTAATCGTTATTTTATTCAAATAAAATTTAAGTGAATAAAAATAATAAGAAAAAAAATTATTTATTTAATCAAAACGACTTTTGAACTTATACGTATGTTTGGTATAAAAAAAATAATAAAATAAATGTACGTATAAATATACTCTTACTTCACACTTCGCGCTGTTTGAAATAGTATGAAAATCACTTTATATTATTGTCTAATAATACTAATATTCTTTTTTGAGAACGTCCCGTAAGAGTCGGGAGGGGAACTTAGAAAAAAAAAAAAATTAACTTCTAATTTTTTGCAGCTTTGTCGTTGAATCCTAACTTATTGTTAAGGGATAAATTCATATTTGTGAGTTTGTAAGGTAAAAAAAAAATATTTATTATTAAATTATCACTTTTAGTCTTAAAAACATAATTTATTAAGAAATAATTTATAATATATATTTACTATACATTAAAATTGGGCAAATTCGATCTATAACGTCTAAATAATGATTGGCATTTTAAAAAAATATTCATATCATACCGATATTATTAGTAACAGATGTAAACAATTCGTTATTAATAGTAGCAGTTGTAATATAATCATCATCCGTTATTATTAATAGAAAATGACGGGTTCTAATTTTTTAAATCTCAATTGTTATTGCTTATAATAAATGATATTGATATTATTTAATTACTTAATTTTATTCCATAATAAATATTTACTATGAATCATTCATAATTTATTTAACTCGAAAGTTGTAATCTAAGAGTGTTTTTAATGTCTTTGCAATTTCCATAACACTTAATATTTTACGATTCGTGCAATAAACTCACGTGACCATTTGTTAAAAATAGTAGTATTAATTTATAAAAAGCATTGAACTTGGTGGTAATGCTAAAACTTTTGAAAGGGAATTGGTAAAAGCAGTTTATCAAAAATGAAATTTGGTCGAATTAGTTTTTCGGTGCTAATAAAGGAGTAGTATGTATTCCTGCTTCTCTCTTTTAAAAGGAAAAATAAAATAAAATACAAGATTGGGAGTGGAGGCTCTTAGTCTTAGGAATGGGAAGTCAATTCCAATACCGACAATCGCGGCCGGGATAATATGTCAAAAGAAAGTGGTCGGTTTCTTATGATTTTGTTGTTAGTTGTCGTTTTGCCCTTCTTTCTCCCGGTCCCACCCAAGGTTAAAATGCTCCAGTTTTAAACTTCATTATTTACTTTTACGTTTTTTGAAATCTCACGAGTACGATATAATAATATAATCACGTAGGCTGCATCATTAGTTGATTACTATTACGATATCAAAAGGAGAATTGATATTTTTATAAAAAAAAAATTGATAATTTTGCAAAGAATTATTTATATAAAAATGAATCTCAATTACTATTCAAAATGTTACGGAAGTATCAATTTTTCTTAAAAAAATATCAATTCTTTATCAAAAATCAATCAAGCAATCTTAGTAGAGAAAGAAGAAATAACTCACAAATAAGTTTCATATAAAAATAAAATACACTTCGCATAAAGAAAAAATAATATAATACTATGATGACTAAATAATAGTTACCAAAAAAAGATGCAAAATGATATAGTTGGTTACAACTTTTAAATGTACTCAAATATGGTAGATCATTTATCGATTACATTTTGACACGCCATTTTGTAAAATAATATTTTTATAAGTGTAGTAATATTTAAGAAACAAATAAATTCACTTAAGTGAAAATCTAATATAACATTTAAAAGTCATGATACCTTAATCACAACCAAACTTAATAATCTAAAATATATAATGAAAATGTTCCTAGCTGAAAAAGAAAATGAACATTTCATTTTTAATATATACATTCCATTCATATAACAACACGGGTTAAATTCCGAATCCGAATCAAATCACAGTAGAATAAGGCCCAATAAGCTATCTCAATAATATCTTTTGGGTCATCTTAGCCCACCACAGACTCACCCAAAATGTTATGACTGAAGATATTAATGATAGCAACTTGGGTCCTTATAAACACATCCAAATATCTCACATTAACTGATGTGGGACTGGGGTGTTACAAACTCCCACACTTAAATACCTGACGTCCTCGTCAGGCCTAACACATAGTCACACAAGGCCCAGAAACTTTGTCTCTCTAACCATTGTGGGATAATACCAGCAGCCTACTAGGCCCGCCTTCGTGTCGCCACCTCCGTCAACTCAATCGGATGACCCGACTCGAGCTTTCGAGAGTCGGCTCTGATACCATATGTAACGACCCGGGTCAAATCCCGAATCCGAATCAAATCACATCAGAATAAGACCCAATGAGTTGTCTCAATAATATCTTTTGGGTCATTTTAGCCCACCACAGACTCATCTTCAGTCATGACCTTTTGGGTGAGCATGTGGTGGGCTAAGATGACCCAAAAAATATTATTGAGACAGTTCATTGGGCTTTATTTTGCTGTAATTTGATTCGGACTCAAAATTTGACCCGAGTCGTTACAATTCAAGTCTTAATTTAACAGTGTAGTTGTTTAATTAAGTGGTGGTTCAATCATACACACTTTTGTTTATAGAGTTATAGGCGAAGTAATGTCCAAGAATAAGTCATCAAGTCTTTGATAAATAATTCAAAAAATACTTCATTGAATTTACAAATTAATTTTAATTAAGAGCCGATCAAATAAACATGAACAGGAAACTCAAAATGGTGCTCAATATGTAACGACTCGAAATTTAAATTAAATTATAATATAATAAGACCTAATGTATTTTTTTTGATAATATCCATTATAGAGTCACTCAAAAATTTATTATTAAATATATTAATAAATTTTTTAAAATTATATATATGTTATGATATGATGGTACACAATATCTCCCCTTAAATTACAGCTTGTGATTTAATTAATTTTGGGTCAAATTGTATCAATAGGGAGACACTAAGAAAGTTAAAAACGTAAGCACCGACACTTTGAGAAAGAAAAGTAGTAACTAGTAAGTAAGCGGTAGTAATATTCTTTTTTCGTCATGCAACTATACAAGGAACGGAAGGAGTTAACCAATATTACTATTGTAAGTAATTTTAGGAAGATCGATTTTAGCGATCGGACTAATTTTATTTTATTTTAATAATTTTTATTATAAAATTTAATAATTTAAATATAATTTGAATAATAATATTGTACACCGGTCGTAAAGATCGGCCGCCCAAGAGTTAATGATTGTTATTATTACTGTTACACACGTACTATCCTGACATTGACTCCCTCCCTCACCATACGTATAGTCATTATGTATTTAGACTACTCCATACGGTGCAGAGACATGCATGCATATTCACATTCATATGTATTATATATATATATAGTCATCATCTTTGAACTTGGGAGAAAGCCCCATTCCGTTCCTCCCTCCTGATGAACGTTTCTTTCTTCTTCTCTCCCTTGTCCTTTTATTATGTGTATATATATATATATTCACATATTTGGCGCGAGTACCCATATTATATATCACCAAAAATCCTTTTTTCAAATGTTATTTTCATTTAATTAAACTCACCTGTGGTTGTAAAATTATATTTTCCAGATTAAACCGATCGAAAACTAAGCTTAAATATGATATTTTAAATTCCCTAACCTAATACCGGTAGAGACATTTTTGGATTAATAACATATTACCCACTCAATAATACATAATACAGTAGTACCCTTCAAGTTGATCCATTTAGAAAGCTGCTGCAGAGCAATGATGATTCACAATAATACAGTAGTGATTGATTTTCACCCGGCCGGCCGGCCAGAAAGAACGATAAAAACGCAATGATTTTTTTTTTTTTTTTAATATATTTTATAATTGTTGCTTCCCTGTTTTTTGTGGTTGTTTAGTTTTCCTCTGGAAAGTAAAGCAAAGCAAGCATACATAGGATGTCTTTCTTGCCTTGATGCAAGTAATTAATTGCCCACAATTATTTAATATACATGCAAAATTATTACAAATAATTAATTTGGGTCATAATCAACTGGAGTATGTATATATATATATATATATATATATATATATATATATATATATATTCACTCGTATCTAAACAAAACTATTGTTTATTCGATTCGTCCTTCCTACTCTTAAATTAAGTAGCTAGCATATTTGAGTATGCTTGTGTGCATGCCTAAGCAAACTGGGTGTGTGTGAAGTATACCCTTTACCTATACCTATATATGTATATATATTGGCTTGAACGAAAAACAGAGTCCTAAAGGATAAAAAACCAATCTTACAGCTAATAATCCGGATTCAAATTAACGTCTAAGCATTGTAATCCTTAAGAAGAAGATGAAAGAGCCCTTTAATTTTTCCTTTTCTTAAAAAATTATTATGTCCGAGTTTTGGTTAGCAATCTTTGAAACGTATAACATAACTTTCTTCATTAAACAAATTGAATTTGTCCCTAACAAACATAATAATACTATTATAATACTTGAAATTCATTCGGTATCAATTAGTATAATTCTAAAATGTAATGTAATAAATTTCTAAAATACAAATTATTTAAAAGAAAACTATAATACTCCCTGCTCCATTCTAAATTATATCACCGTTATTGAGATAGATGACTCATTATTAATATTATGAAACAATAAAATTTACGATGAATAATATTTTATAGTATTTTATCATTGTACTGCTTAAAATTAAGAGAATTTATTTATACCAATTTTTTAATTTAAAAATATCTCTTAAGTTGGCTTTAAAAAGTCAATAATAATCAAATAATATAAAATGGAGAGAACAATTTTTATGATATCACTATTTTTATATGTATTTTTAATATTTTTATATGATCCGACCTTACATGGTGATAGATCACTTTAATATCAGTTTTTAATTTTTAATTTTTAATATTCCTTTTGGTTGAAGTACTTTGAGTTTTGTATCATGTTTTGCATCGAGACGACCACGTACGTAAGAAAGATGCATCAAATAATTAATCAGTTGATGCCTTTCCCTAAGTAGGTAATGATGAAGTAGTGGTATTTATTAAATGAAATATCTGACCCTTCTAGAGGAATATTTTTCTGTTTAAATTGGCATATTATTATTATTATTATTAGTTGTTTTTCATCTTGGATGCAGGTGCAGCAGAAAACACGAAGCCCTCTTCCACATGGGGGTGGGTTACAACTGGATTCGAATAATATTTTCATTCTCTACTCTCCCTCCCACCTCTGCTGGTTTGGTTTGTCATTTCATGCTACTACAGGAGTGACGGTTCCCTGTGGAGAGGCACATACAAAACTCAATATAAATACTGGAGTATTATTCTCCCATCACTACTAACTACTAAACTTTTAAGGATTAATTACAGACGGGTGGATCCCCTCCAATGCTATTATTATTATTTGATTACTAGTACTGTGTGTGTTCCGTGTACCCAACGTCTTCAATGGGATTATAAATAAAGAAAGACCCACAAGGCTATCAAATAAATAAATAAACATTAGTAATTATTATGATAATATTGAAGATAGTCGTTACCCAATCTTGTACAACCTTCCACCCATTTTCCTTTACTAGTTATGATGTGGTGGTGGGGATTGGGGCTCATTACTCGTATAATCTTTAAAGTCATGTCCGTCTTGCTAATGAATGATTCCGACTTCCGACTACCAATACATCATACATAACAAACATCCAACCGCAGCCTTACCAAATTTCTCATTTGCAAACGAAAAACCAACCTTCACAGACAATAATAATAATAATAATACTAATACTATGAGCTTACTTGGGGAATAACCTCTAGTTTTTTTTTTTATATATGCTACTCCATGAGGAAAGCCACTGACGGAGGGGAGAGAGCCATACTTGAAACCTACCATTCTACTACTACGACCTACTGCAAGGGACCAAATTGCACTGTACCCACCCCAGCCCTAATCGGCTTCTTTGGCGAAAGCTCAGTTTGGGGCAGATGTTCCGGTCTTCATCAATAAGAACCTCCTAAAACGGAACATAACTTTAAAAAAAAAAAAAAAAAACCCACTCCTAGCACATTGTTAGGCATTAATTTCCACTCGATTCACAGGCCTAAAATTTCCCCAAGACTTGACGGGGTTAATATCAGATCCTCTTTCTGTGTCGCAAGATATATATTTGAATAATAATAATAAGAGACTTCCAAATGGGCTTTGCTTGACACAAGCAAAGGCAAAGAGGTCTGTGGTGGCACACGCCCCAAACAGAGAGAGAAAGAGAGATCAAGAGAGAAAGAGAGGAGTGCTAAAGCTGATGGGCTTAATCTTATTAATTTTTTTAAAAAGACATTGGTAATCTGATAATATTGTGAATTCTCCATGCAGTTCATTTGACTAATTATTTAATTACATGGACTATGCAAGTAACTCTGGGAATTAGTAAATATAATGACGTCTGGGTATAAATAATGCACCATCACCATCCAAACGAACATTGTAATTACCATCACTCAGAGCCCAAAGCTAAGGGTAGAAATATAACGACTTCCTCCAAGGATATGCTCCCTAATAAACATAGTTTTCAGGTAGCAATAGGAAAACAAGGACATTATGACCGTCAGTTCATTACATTTACAGACCAAACTTTCAATGACAATCCTCTCCCCCCCCCCCCCCCCCCCCCCCCCCCCCAAAACTCACTGCCTTTGCATTCACTCCAAGGCTCCAAGTCAATGAAAAAATCTAAGTACATTCAAGTCAATCTTAGTAATACATCACACAGCTTAGGCCCCCAAACTAAATGAAATCAAATCATCCTTACAGTTTACAACGCACTTAGCTGTATAACAAATCCTAGAATTGTCAATTTAAGCAACAAAACTTTACTCGTCGTACTAGCCATAGAAACTTGACTTTACTTCTTTGAGGTACAGGAAAAAGATATTCAGCATATTCAATAATAGATGCTTTAACAAAGTGCCAATTACACAATGAAATGTCCGGTGGTGGATGTTAAGACATTTTAGATTCACATCTCTATTCTGCACTATAGATGAAAAAAGAACAAATCAAATTACACACTTTTCTTAGCCTATTTTTCCCACTACCAAAGCTATAAACTAAGCAAGAGTACTATAAATCTTCGCAACATTTCTAAAATAACAGAGGACTACAATGAAGAGTAACTGCTCATATATTCAATGAGCCACAAACACTGAAAGAAAGGATCGAAGGTTTAAATGTCATTGCTGAATATATTAGAGCCCTTGCTATGATACAACAAAGTTCATTTTAGCCATTTGTACCTTGCATCTAAATTTACTTCCACAGGTGAATTCACCTTCTTGACAGTCTTTAGTTAGTCCAGAGATGCTTCTGCAAATATGGAGAAGGCAAGCACTAAGTACTACATGCCATAATGAGATAACTTCACTTAGTGTAATTAGTCATAAATCAAATGCTAAAAGAAACTATAACCAGAAAATACTGTGAACAAAAATGTAGGCAACAAGAATTAGAAATTGTTTCCTAACAAAAAACTACTGGCGGAAACAGAAAGTGTGATCTGGGAATATTGGAATTTGGAAAAGGCCTCAGGCCCATAAATGCAGTGGCTGTTCAGCCTTGATGATTTAAACATGTCGAGCCAATAATTAAATACTCACAATTTTGTCAGTCCAAACACTTGTAGAGAGTGCCATTGTAGTCTATTATCTACTCTGTTAAAACAGCTATTATACTACAGATTACTTGACAGCATCCCTTGGTTTAGCAATTATGGCATTCAATGCATTTTTCTTATGATTTCAGGGATTACAAGGTAATAACTACCAAAAGATTCTTTGGCTATGTAGGCGCTATGCCATCCTCTGTGCCCTCTTATTCGAGGGAAGTATCAAATATTTAGTTATTTTCCTCTGTTAAGGGATACATGTTCAAGGCTCCTAGCATCACTTTGGTCCATTATTGTGATGGGTGTTTTTCAACAAATTGTGCTTAGCAAAAAAATAGATAAATACATGAGACCGCATAGAAGGGGTGAAATACAATGTTTCTTGATCTCCTCTTCCCCCCTCACACACCCCTGGCATCCGCCCAAAAAAAAAGAAAAAGAAAGTAACAACCGTTTCTCCTACCCGGGATTCAGGAATACTAAGAAAAAGCCTAAATAACAATAAACTCGGGGCTTGTGACTAGTCCTGGTATCAAAGGTAATCATATTTATGCAGAGGTAGCTACCAACAAGCATGTATAAAATCAGAATAAAGATAAGAATGATGGCAGGAGAGAAAATTATGTACCTCAAATAATTTGACGCAGTAAGTAAAGGCTCCTCTAAATTTTCAATAGAAACATTTGAGGACAATAAATAATAAAGACCATGTGAAACTTCTCAGCCTGCTACCCTTATTGCACCCATTTCATCAATCTTTGAGCTCTTATGCTGCAACATTTACACAGGTGAGAAGCAGATTACTTGAGAAAACAGATAAAACCTATTAGGATAGAGCTTAAAATAGCATGCATGCCCATAACACTGATATTTCAAGCTTAGCATTAGATTTAGGCTGGCTCCTAACAATCAATAATAGACACAAGGATAGGAAGAAAATGGTTGTTTCGATGTTACCTTACTTTTCTTGTGTCTGTGAATGTCATTAATATCTTCATCTCCATCATGCTTCCTTTTCTGTGATCAAAGGAAAAATAAATTATTTAGTTATGTAAACAAATTAAAATGAGTGTCTGAGACTTTGTCTTAGCATCCAGAAATTCAAACAAAGGCTATAGCTTCAAACTGAGTCCTAATGGAGAACGGCACAGCCCAACCTACTCATTAATTTCAATTTATTCAGCATTCTAAAGAAATTACTTCAGGTAGAGTAGATTGATTGAAATAAAGTCGAATTGAGCAACCCAAGGGTAATTTATGACAACTTAGCAGGTCACACGCATTCATGACACCAATCAATTAATTTTCATGCTTAATTTATCCCTACAGTTACACGAGTATTTAGGTTTCCCAGTCAAACCTTATCTGAATAAATAGTACTTATAAAGAGTTTACTAAGCAAAGCAGCTGCAAGAGAGCGATAGTATTAACCTTCTCATGCTGTTTCTTTGAGTGTTCAGCACCAGAATCATGATGGCTGCTTTTATCCCTTTTTTTCTCCTTGTCCTTGTCTTTACTTCGATCTTTATGACGACGTTCATGCTTCTTATGCTCTTTATCCTTCTCCCTATCTTTATCCTTGTGCTTTTTATGTTTTTTCTCCTTGCCTTTGGACTCATTTTTGGATTTTCCAGCTATAGTAGGAGTTCCCTTTTCAAACTATAAAAACAACGATATAGAAATGGATCAGTACCTCAAACATAAAGGGCAGAACATGTAGTCAAAAAAACGGAAGTCTGAAGATGAGGCATAAAGGGAACATCATCTAGCAAAAGCTAATAAAAATTAACTGAAATCAATTATACCCTCGGAAGTAGATGTCTTACAATAGGCAGATCAACTGGAGCAGTTTCCCGTAATTGAAAAGCTTCTCTGAGGACGTCCATGTCAAAAGGTTGTATGCGTGCATTTGTCTCTTTCAAAAAGGATGTACTTTGAATTAGCTGATCCAATTGCATCCCCTCTCCTTTTCTGATTTCTGTGTCTCCCACCACATTGTGAAGATAGTGTGTGTCAGAAATTGACAAAGGAAGTGATCTCTTGCAGAAGAACTCATAATGAGGCAGCAACTTGTAGTGATTTATAAGATCCACAGCCCCTGTAAGTTCTCTTGGCCCTAATTTTTCACATAAGGCCAAGCTGATCACAATTATGAAACATTGAAACTGAAAGAAACTGGTAAACAAGGAATCTTACAGCAGAGAAGCATGCCTCAATCTGCAAAGGACATGCTTCAAAACCTTTACAAAAATACCATGAAATACTTACACTTTGTAATGAATAATTATAAGGTGCCCTTTTAAGAATAACAAGTTATGCCAAGGAAAGAGATAACAAGTCAAGAGTTTGCAGGCTGTTAACGGCTTGAGCTTCCAAAAAGCTAGGTTTCTTCATACCAAATTACTTTTCTTACTATACTCTTTTTTCCGGCCTCTGTCCAAAAATCTACTCCGTATGATTAAAAAAAGAAGCACCTGCACCGTTGCATAACTATTTTGATTTCCTTAACACTTCAAACCATGTTATCTTCTCTCACTTTTACTTGTAGCACCTCTACAAATAACCTTTTTCTCCTTTCTTATTATCTTTTTACTATCTTTTGTTCGTGTTTGCATCTCAAGTGTGATTCTCAGCTTCAAGAACCTAAAATTTCAACAACAAGTCAGCTATGAAATATCCTTTTTCACTATTTAGCTTTATCACGAAGTCACCCTCTTCTTTTGGTACATGTCATCCATTTGTCCTTAACAATCTAGAATGACTCAATTAACCAAATTTAAAACAGCACAGAACCCATGGCATCTTCTATGTCTTAAGCAGCTTAAAGTAGCTAAAATCAAAATTATAAGTCAAATATGAGCATCATTCCCCGAGAAAGGATGTTAATCAAGTTGACTAAATGATACTTGTTACTAGATGAATGTGCTAGTTCTATCATACTACGATTATCCACCCAAACTGAAATTACAGAACTTTGCTAAAATCATCCCAACTTTTTCGTCACCATTATTACCAAGGAGAAAGCATAGAGACATAAAATACACCAATTGGCAAAATAATATACCTACAAGCATCCATATGCAACACAAAAATAAGAGAGTACAAAGCTGACAAGCAGCACACTCTGACAAATACTACTTAAAAGGTCTAACCTCTTCCAAACTTCTTGCCTTCAGGATCCATCAGTCAATGTATCATACAAGGATGGACCATTATCGCCTGAGACTATTACAAGAAACAGAAGATCAAGAACTATCCAAATTCAAAATGTACAAACACTTCAACTTCATAATTTGCATCAGACTACATAATATACTTATAAGTGCGGAAAAACCATTGCTTTGTCACCGTAGAGAACTAAAAACTCAGCTCTGAAAAGATTAATCAAACAGAACAACCAAGTACAAGTAATAAGACGTCCCTGAGAATTTATTTGATTTCCTCTGCTTTATGTGTTTTATATATCTTTTTCTTCAATATTTCTAAAAAAGAAGAGGAAAGGACCTAGGCATGAAAGTGAACAAAGGTTCAATCACATATGTAACACAAACAGACTAGTGTCAATGCTCATCAAGAAGCTCCCTATGCCAAAAATCAAAATGACCATATGATTGTACACAATTTAGTTTGCCGGACTTGCTTTGACCCAATTATATAACTTCCCTTATTTCCCATATGATGAACTGTGCAGTTGCAAGCATGATATAACAATTACCAACATTCAAAAAACTGAACTTGAAATATAAAAGAATCACCCTGACAGAGCAGAAAGTAAGCAAAGTTAGCAGAGACAAGAACTAGGCATTCTTAATAGCAACCAATTTCATTATGATTGGTGATGATACATGATAATGCCGAATAGCAACAGACATTGTGGTAATTTGTGGAGCACCTTTAATCTGTAACTAATAGTAGGTGAGAACCAACGATTAAGACTTCTACTCTTGGGTAATAATTGTCCATAGAATTGTCTGAGGACGATGTAGGACGGGACAAGATTTGAAGAAGAATAATTACTAAAAATAATTGAGAAAACAACAGGAACTTAACTCGGGTGAGGCTCTGCACCTCACTATCCCAAAGATCTTTTATTTGAGTAATGCTCCGCACATCACAACCCAAATGATTTCTCAACCACAAAAGAGAGAAAATAGCTTATAGCTAAATATCAATAATCTATTTTGTAGTGTTATTAACTAATGAAGATTACATCAATATTTATAAGGACTTAAAACCCTAATATTACTTGAGAAACAATAAAAGAACTAAAGGACTAATATACCCTTATTAAACATTAAAATTCTAATCACTATTAGATGTCCTAAATCCCCGCTAATAAATAAATAACATCAATTACTCTTACATAAAATATAATAAAAATTCCAAATAAAAAATATAAAAAATCTTTGATTTGCTCTTGATTTGTGGTCCCCATTAGAGGACTCAATAACAATGGCGGCCTCCTAAAATGATCTACTAAATTTTCGTTCCAAAGGATCAAAACGGCCGGTTATTAATGGAATTCGTTGTTAGTTCCTTGTGAAATACTTGGCTCTAATAAAATATTAATTCCCAAGTGCCCGATTGACCCAAAAGTATATTAAGCCATCATCTTCACACTCAAACAGTAAAACACCATATCAACTCACGTGTTATCTTACCAAATCTCTTCCTTCACATGTAAATCCAAACTTCAACAAATTGCTTTCCCTTAAGTTTGAATATATACACTCTTAACACTCAACGTGCTGAGACTTGCACATTCCTTGAGCAATTGCTCGAAAAGTCTCAACACACTGAGGCACACAAATTACACTGAGGCACACAAATTACTTGAGAGCCTTACGAAGATTGTGAGTCCTGCCTCTAATACTAAAGCCCTGAGGGACTCACATTTTTTGAACTGAGGGAGAACAATGTAGTTAAATTTAATACCATGTATTTATAATGCTAAATTAAGTGTGATACATGCTTGAACATTATCTTGTCTTTCAATAGTTTTTCTTTTCCTTTCTGGCAAGGTAATAGCTGTCATCTTCCTTTATTTTACCTCTCACTTTCTGAGTTCTAAACAAGGCCATAATCTAAAATCTGTGTGATGTAGTGCCATTTAATAATGAACAACAAAACAAATTAAGCCAAACAACCTCAAAGCGATAGCTGCAAGTCACAATTCCCCATTTCAATGACGCAAAAAATGACATTGGACACTATGAATCATATTATTATTATTACCATTAATACTTTTCCTTTTAGTTTCTCTCGAGAACCAAACAGAAAACGTAACAAATTTGATCTCAGGATGCAAACCATTTCAAGTTCCCCATACAGCTACAAAGAGTTGCAGAGGTAAGTACAGAAGTGAAATTCAAATGAAAAAATAAATTTTCCAAGACAGTACTTACCTGATCGCACTGTGATACAGAGAGAATTTTGTATAATTTTGGTCGTGAGTTGTGTAGTTGCAGGGGAAGTACAGATTTAGGGTTCAGATATTCGCAGAGGCTTCGTTCGTCGTAGTCTCTCTCTTTCACTCGGTCTCTTTCTCTCTCCAACTGAAATAAACCCTAATACCGGTTTGAAGGTTGAAACATGAAGCTAAGGTAGCACAGCAGCAACTCACAAATGAAACAGACGGCTGTCCTTCTGTGTTAATATTCCCAGTTTAGTAGTCTCCTCTCCTGATGATAATACGGAGCTGTTGACTTACGTTGTTGCCCTTGGACCATCGTTCTTTTCGACCCAATAATAACAATAGGAGAAGGAGGAGAAAAATATGTGCAATTGCATCGAGTAACAAAAATATAAATCGTTTAATCATATATTTGTCATTTATTTATATGATGATCAATAAATAAAAACAAATGATCGAGTGATTCAATTTTCATGATAAGATTCTACCAATTTAATAATTTCTCTATAAAGTTTATAAAATCATAAAAAAGGGTTCTATTTTTTTTCTTGTTTGATTATGTCGAGTCAAGTTTTCATTCAATAGTTAACTTAAAACAAAAGTGATCGCTTAAGATTGTTTTGGATACAATTGTAATATGACATCATTGGGATCATTTTGTTATTTTATTTCTACATTTTTTAATTGAGTTAATTTCGATACGTGACATGTTGTCCGTTAAAGACGTGCCCCCTACATGATATAGTGTATCGTTGTTTCAATATTAAGAACCAATGTTGTGTTATGTATGGTTTAATTTCTTTCCAAAAATTGCATCAGCCAAGCTGTCGTCTTTGGACAAAAATTATCGGTGCGATTCATTTCAACTAATTTTAGATTGATTTTGAGTGATATTGTCATCGTTAAACAGATGAATGAATAATCTTCTAGTTAGCATCTGCATTAACAATGGGCTTCATTTGGCTAATTAGGTTTATTAATTAATGTTAATGGAACCATGCATAAAATTGTTTATGAGGTTATGAATGCTACTTAAACCGAATCTCATAGACAAATCCCCATGCAAAAACAAACAAATTTTCTTCTACTCTTTCTCTCCCCAAAACCCAATAAACTCCACTATTCATACATATAGAAGATACATGTATAGTTTGTGAACAACCATATTAATCCCCTTCACGTATACTCTTCTTATACACGTTGAGTCATTGTTTTTTCTGTTTCGTGTGCTTGTTTTTTTGTTTTGTTTTGTTTACACTATTTTGTAATAATATACGCAATATATCAATTTTATATTGAAATAAGTCAGATTAATTAAATTGTATATAATCTTAAATAGTGGTGTCAAGAATATCAATAATTTACCATGACTTTTAGGTAAACTTCATATTGTGATAATAATATTTACATAAATTCGATAGATACCGTGCCTTTTTTTCTTTTTTCTTTTTTATAAAATGTTTCTATGATGTATAAGATCTGACGTGTGAGAGACATTGAAATATATATATTCTCAATTCTCATACTATTTATATACAAGTTTAATTTGATGGTTATGGTTAAATAGAACAAATTGTACAATTAAGCTTACCCGTCATTTCTTTAACAAGCTATATTAACATTTTTACGCTAACATTTTCTAGAGTTTTTTTTTTTATTGTAAAAAATAAAATTACAAATTGTTTTAATAGACAAAATAAACTTTAATATTGTCATTTTGTGTGACACGTTGAGAAACAATATGTGTAAGACCCCGAATTTTATGAAATATAAAATTTAATTTTTCTTCGTATATATTTTTCCTAAAACAGTAAGTGGTTAAATTAACAAAGTTAAAAGTTAAGGAGGTTATGTACAAATTTTATTTTGTCGGACAATATTCGTTTTGTCGGGGAATATTCGATCGTACGACGGCGTCGAAATAACTAATTATTGGCGGACCTCACAACGGAATAATTGTCGGATATAGAAAACGACAGAAGTAACATTTTTAAATAAAAATAGTCAACGGCGTTATCGCTTTTAACTGTTAAAATACCAGTGATAAAATAATAATAGCATACGATAATTCATGGTATTTTACTGTAGTACACGGTATTGCACAATATCTCATATTATTGATCTGATAACGTGGTCATTGTATAATATTCATCAATAATTATTGTTGCACAGTATTTTGTATTATTGATTTAATAATTGTCATTACACTGTATTTCATATCATTGACTCAATAATTGTTAGTGCACTGTAGTTTAAAATTATTGAACCTAATAATTGACACAGTAGCAAATACACTGTAATTTATATTATTAAATTAATAATGATCTGTAACGTGTTTCTTATATTATTGTTGTAGTATTATTTTATTATATATGTAGGACCCAAATAAAGAAATATATATATATATATATATATATATATATATATATATATATATATATATATATATATATATTATTTTATGTGAATAATACGTGGACCCACTGTGGGGCCCACATGAAATGTGAGAAATGTGTTTTGTTGGGATGGTTGGTGGAGATTGCGCAGCAGCCTCTATTGAAAAAAAAAATCAGTTCACCTACTGCGCATATAGCTTCTTTTCCCCTATAAATAGCTTGCTCAGCTGAATAGAAAAATCACACATAAAACATAAAAATTTTCTATAAGAATTTTATGAGTTTTCTCTGAGAATAGTAAGGTTATCTTGAGTGTTTGAAAGTCAAAAGGAGTGCAGAATTTTTCAAGTAAGTCTTTTATTAAATAGTAGTAATTTCATAAATTTATATTTTTCACGGTATTTACAAATCTTCCTTTAGAAGACTCTTCTTTGAGAATATTCATTTTTAAAAGTTTTATTTGGAAGATTTATTTTGGAATATTATTTTAAAAACTATTTTAAAGTTGTTATATTATACTACAAAAATTATGTTAAATATATATAATTTTGATAGTTCATATTATACGAGTTATCATACACTTTGAAATTTATTTGGGGTAATTACTAATTATATTATAAATATATAGGTTGATCAACCTCATTTTTATCAATATTCAGTCACGTGATAAGATAAGGGGTATCATTCTTTTCATCATCATAAATGGTATTATTTTCTTATTACAGTAAGGAATATCGTCTTCTTTCATATTCTATTATTTAAACTTACTACGGTAAGGGGTATCATTCTTTTCATCATCATAAATAGTATTATTTTCTTACTTGTAAGGGATGTCATTTTCTTTCATACTCTTAAACTTAATACTGTAAGGGATTATCATTCTTTGATTCTCGAAAATAATATCGTTTCTTTCCTACTCATAAGATGTGTCATTTATTTCCATGTATTAAATTGTGGGAATAACCTTACGGCGCGGATTACCGTCTGTTGATGAATAACCTTTCGTATTCATTCATTATTAATCTTTGAGAATAACCTTACTGCGCGGATTACCGCCTGTTTGGTAAATAACTCTTCGTATTCAAATTTTATTAAATTGTGGGAATAACCTTACTGCGCGGATTACCTGTTAGAATTTATGCCCTAGAGGCCAATTATTTAATGTAATTGCTTAACTTTTCTCGATATTATATTTGATTGAATAAATGATATTATCTTATTATGTTTTTATTTATTGCGTTATATAAATGTTAACATAATAAAAGTCCTTATAATAGTGATACAAATTATATAGCTTCAAGTATGTGACTTGAACATGAGATCATATAATTACAATTAGTATCATTACTCTTAAATGTCCCTAGTCGAGTATCATTGTTAATGGGACAACAATGATGCATTGAGACTAGTATGTGGATTGACTGATGGCCAAATCTCATTGGTCATAAATATATGAGATATTTGAGTCAATGCATAGGTACATGTTAGAGAACAATGTACTAGGCAGACTCACCATGAGAATTCTACATGGAACATTATGCAAAGTGTCATAAGAAATTCTCATAGTGACAATAATGTAATGATCCTCCGACCTGAAGTCACTATATTATTACACGAGAATTTGTGTACTTTGATATCATCAAATGTCACCTTTAATAGGGTGGACAATAAAGGTAATTATTGAGTACATCATGAATCGTGTGAGGAATATGAGTGATCTAGATGGAATTTAACCCTCTTATATATTATGGGTGATATCCATAGGCCTCTTGATTGAGTAAGACTATGAAATGTATGGTCATGTTCAAATATTGATTTGTTCATATAGTCTACTCATTGATCAAGAAAATTCAGATTAAATTATGAAGAGTATGACACATTTCATGCCTCGAGTTTAATCTAGGATATAAGGTTAAAATGATTAAATTACTTTGAAACATTGGTCACGAAAAAGTTGTATCGAATCACCGATCTTATTATTATTTGAGTAACAGTGATGCATTACTAGATGCCGCTCGCTGTTTATAATTTTATAATATGATTTTAAAATTATTGTCGATATAATAATAACATATTGGGTCACACACTTAGAACGTATTTAAAAAAGAATTAATTTAAATTGTAAGTATTTTAAATATGTCAATATGATTGATAGTATTTAAAATTACGAATTTAAATTAATAGGATAATTTGTATATATGTATATTAATTAAGTAAGACTTAATTAAAATATAATATATATAAATTCGAATTTTATTTTTCTAATTAAATTAGGTTTTGGTTAATTCCTATTAACTACTATATATATGATATATCAGTAGTCTAAAAATCACGCAAGAAAAAAACTAAAAACCCTAGCCGTTTTCAAAAAGAGGCTAGAAAGAAAAATAGTTTAGAAATTCTGATCTTGATGGCTAGTACCGCAGATCCATTTCGCTGCAGATCGTGTGACGGTTCGCGGAACGTTCGTGTGGATACCGTAGAGACGTTGTCGCTAGATTGCGTTGAAGATTTGAAGTCGTTCCAGAATTCCATTGTCTCATGTTCATCTCGGATAATCGGTAAAATAATTTAAACCTCTAATTAATCTGTTTTCACTTGGATTCTGTTTTAGGGTTTCAGAATTTTTTTTAAATTCCGCTGCTTTCACTGTGTCGAAACCTTAACATTACTGTATGTTAGTGAATAACCCTTTGTATTTATTTTTTATTTGTCTCTTGTGAAAATAATTGGTCTATACGAATTATCACATGACACTTTATTCCATATTCGTTTGTAATATTATTTTCTTTCATATTCGTAAGTGATATTATTTTTCTTTATACTCATAAGAGATACCATATTTTTCATCTTCCATTATTCAAACTTACTATAGTAAGGAATATTATTTCTTTTATACTCTTAACTTACTATGGTAAGCATTATTTGGTAAAGTTTCTTGAAATAATTATATGTTCCTTAATAGTTTGTGCTTCGTCTAATATCATTTCAATTGAACCTTCCTATTTTTCTAAACATTTCTATTGAACTGTAACCGTTATTCTGAACTATGGATCTTGAATATCATTTTTGAATTTCACTCCATATTATGTTGACAATTTGGACATTATTTGAATCTGCACAAAGTAAACTTCCGATACTTATTGTTTATCCTGTTTCTTCTGTTCATCATTTGTATCACTGTTATTTGTACTAATCATCAAAAATCAAGCTGTTGTGAATATCTGTGGTCGGGGGCACAGATGGGATATAATTGTTGAACAGATGATAGGTTAAATGCGATATAATAAGTTAAAGGCGATACATTTGTTCGGTGTCTTTTATGACACGTGGTGAAAGTTCTCTTTGGCCCGTAGTGCAAAGATGAACTGTTGTTTGGTATGATTATGACCAAAAATTGAATATTGGTATAATCATGACCGTTGGTGTTATATTGAATGTCTTTGGTCCGTAGTGCAAAGATGAACTGTTGATTTGCATGATTATAACCAGGAACTGTGAATTTGTATTATCATGGCCAGTGGTGCTTCAGATGATAAAAGTTGATAATGTTTTTCCTAAAAAGAGAAGTGAGTGGACATTATAGTCTGCATTATTCTTCTAATAGATTGCTCATTCCGCTACTATTATTGATCTGAACGTTGTTCAAGAATTTAACTGCGGTTTTTTATATAAACCTTGTAGTCTGTTGTATTTTATCAAAAACTCAACTGTTGAAGGCTAATGATAATTTATTCGTCATTATCTTAGTCATGATATTTCTTACTGGGCTATTTGAGCTCACCATTCTTTTCGTTCTATTGTTTTTCAACAGGAGATGAGAACGTAGCTGGGTCTAGCCGGGGGATGGAGTGAGAGTCCGATGAATAGTCATCGTAGTCTTCACATGTTGTAAAATAGTGTGACAATAATAGTGAAGACTTAATTGTGTATTATTATACACTGTATTGTTAAACGTTGTAATAATTTTGTTGTAGTCTTTTGACAACTCAAGTTTGAGTTGTGTGGACCCAGATTTGGAGGTGTCACAACATGATTCGTTTTTTTTTTAGTGATTGAGTTATTATAAGGCTCTACTCCATCCGTTCCTTTTTACATTTTTGTTTTTTTTTATTTGTCGTTTATAAATCTTAAAAAAATATTAAATACTTAATTTTTTATATTATTCTCTATGAATTTATTTATCCTTTATCTTTTCAATAAATTTTAGAAAATTAATATTAAAATTTATACTCAATTTAGTCAATCAGATAAAGTATTAGTTAATTTTTTTTTAGTTTATGTGAATAATCTTAAAATATTAAATAAAAGGGGATGGAGGGAGTATATTGCAATTAGATTAATAGTATAATTTTTGGCTAACTAATTTTTATCATAAGCTCAACAACCTCGTACGAAGCATGAACAGTACGATAGTGATTTATTATATTATTAATTAAATAAATATTAATTAAGATTTTGAGAAGACAATTTTAGCTATTAAATTATTAAATATTTATTTAAATAATAAATATTAAATTATATATTAAAGGTTACTTCGATCAATTATTAAACTAAACATTTGAATGAAATACATACTTATTTGGTTATGATTATGATAAAATAATTATTTTAAGTTTATTTAATTTTTGTAATGGAATTCTATGCAAGTGTTTATGTTGAAAAGATTTTACTTCAAATTTTAATAAGAATAGAAATGTGAAACTCAAACTCTAATAAATTTTAATTTAGTTAATTATGACAATTAGTTAGTAATGAATTTAGTATAATTTTTTTAACTAATTTTATAATTATTATGTTTTAAAAGATTTACTTATATTATTCATACAATTAATCGCGTGATTTGGTATAATTTCAAGTTTTAATAAATTTAGGTAATATATAGTATAATGTGTTATATTGTCTTAATTAATTATATAAAACGATGATATAAATTGATAATATTAAAAATAAATTTTATTTTAAAAGTTTCTTTTTCTATTAGAGATTGATTGAGTGTATTTTTTTTATTTTTTTTGAATACTTTACAAATTTAGGTAATATATATTTAATTATTATAATTTTTTATAGTACTTATACTAATTTTAATATGATAGAAAAAAATATTTTTCTATTCTATTTCTATCAGCAATGAAAATAATTTTAAATTTAGACAATATTTGATTGATACGTATTCATACTAGTATGAATAGAAAAACTTAATTAAAAATTTATAAAATTATATTAAATTTATAATTTTAATTATATAGTGGATTCTAAACGGTCATTCAATAGTGTGAAAAAAAAATTGATCTCTTTTTTACCAACAGACAGGCGTAACGGAATAATTACTCCACCGTGACTAAAACCATTACTGTAAGTTTACGCCTGTTAACGGACAATGACCGTTTTTCACTTTACCAAATACTCCTTGCAGGCTTCAAATGGGCGGACAAAATTAAATATTATATTTATTTTAATTATTATTAAAAAATAAGACATCGTGCTCGATTTGTTAATAAGTAAACTAGATATACTGTCTGCACGTTGATTAGTTATACTTTTTGATTCATAGGAAGAAAACAAACAATTCTAAACAGTAAATAGAGCCATGGCTTCTCTCCTCACCGGAGCGATTCTCACTCTTCAGATTTTGATTCTGTTCATCGGATCGTTCTGTATCGTTGACATCAACGGTGGTGGGGTTGATATTTTCAAGGGACAGAGAGAGTTTGATTACTTCAAGCTTTCACTCCAATGGCCTGGCACTGTTTGTCGCGGAACTCGCCTTTGCTGCTCCTCCAATGGTTGCTGCCTAGGGTAAAACTTTCCTATCGCTACTCATCGTTTTCATCTGTTTAAAATTGGGCTCTTATTAGGTACTGACCTAGGTTTGTAGGTTCTAGCTGAAAATGGTTATTTATACTGTTACATTGGAAGAAACGGTGAATGCAATAAAAATTTATAGTTTTTGTTGGAAATAGTTATTTTTCTAATATGTTAGAGCTCACATTTTGCCTGTAAAGTTTCTGTTGATTCCCCCCCCCCCCCCCCCCCCCCCCCCCCCCCCCCAAAGAACAATAACTGTAGGAATATGATCCCAACAGTATTTGATTATAGACTTTCGTATAGGCAAAGTGGAGGTTGTAGATCTTATTCATGTAGATGTGGGTTAGAATGTTTTCCCATTTTGATAATGCTCAACTCAAGTATGTCTAGCTATGGACGATGTATACATAATTGACAAGATGTAGCCGATAGTTGAATATCAATAACTTAGCATATTTTTGTAACTTTTGTTTAAAGGGACAAAGGTAAAGCAGCGATGGATTAACTTTTATATGAAGATGAATCAGTCAATAGATGGAGTAGTTCCACTTGTGGGCACTTGAAGTTTGAGAATGCATTTGAGACTTTGAGTCCCGCTAATATGTTCATTTTAATTACGGATTTGGCTATTCTGGCCTTGTTATTCTTTTACATTCCAGCTAAATGAACAAAACAATGGATAAACAACAACTTGAGTGCAACAAGAATTATGAGTGATTAATTTTACATAATTCACTTGCTCTACAATATTCATGTTATTATTAATTTCTCTTTATGTTTTCATATGTCTTCTTTTGAGCATCATGTTGTGTTTTTCAACATTATTAATATTCTTTATGCTGAACTTTAAGCGTGTACTTCATTTTGCAAAACAAGAACTTACTATAGATCTTTGTGTGATTTTACTCAGATCAAATTCTCCCTCAGAATTCACAATCCGTAAGTCCAGCTCTTTGATTTTTCTATCATATAAACTTCTATATTTGTGGAGTCATAAAAGTTTTTACACCTGTTGCCTTCTTTCCTTCTTGGTTTTTACCAGTAAGAGTTTAGCTGACATGTATACTAAAATCTCTTGCAAATACAAAGGATGTCTAGTGTTGATATAAAATTATTATTATTATTTTGTTGTTATTGTATCTTCTCCCTTCTTTCTCTTGTATGACACACTCCAATATCCTTAAAGTACTTGCAGTTCCTTGTTTGATGGTTGCAAGGGTGCCACTCAATCTCACAGCTAGTGGTCTTGTTGCCTATAGTATTTATTAATAATGCATTTTCCCTGCAGATGGACTGTGGCCAGACTACAATGATGGCACTTGGCCCGCATGTTGCACCAAATCAGACTTTGATGTTAAAGAGGTATTTTCCTGCTTTTATTGTTTTCAGTTTGATTTTACCTCCTTGAGAATGCGATTCATTCATTTAGGGAGGTTACCATTGTGGTTCTATAAGATTCTAGTTGTATACAGGCATAAACATTGCTGTATTGTGTTATTATTGTTCCCAAGCTGATAACATAAATCATATCCTGGACAATGGGATTTGCTGTTACTAATACATATATGACTAAGTGTACATTTATAATTTCTTTGCAACTTTGATGACGAACTTATAGTTTCTCATAATCCAATTGTAACTTGTTTTAAGCTGTTCCAAAATTTAGTATTCTAACATAACTTAAAAGTTAAAAAGACTTGTGGTGTGAGCCAATCAAAACGAATGGTATCTAAATCTCCAAATTGTCAGCATTGACATTGCAATAGCCATATCGCAAGTTGGGCTTTTGCTTATTTCATTTTTATTATCATCAGATTACGTGTCTCACACTTGTAGTAAAAGGAAAGAAAGAGAATAGGTGTCTCACGAACTTTTCTTTCCTTATCTGTTGGTTCCCTTCACATCCATTGTCTGGCATATCCATTCCTTCAGTTGGATATGTCAAGTTATTTTCTTCTTCCGACTTCTGGGGCAAAAAGAATTCGAGGTCCATAGATCCAACACCTAGGAAGCACGGATACTTCCCGGAGGGCCATGAATTTGTGTTGGATACGTGTCGAATACGAATTCGCTCCAACACGCCTCAGACAAGCACCCGACAGGTGTCCGCGAGCTCCTATCTTTTTCTTTTTTTTTTTTAAAGCTCAGACACGTCAGGACTCGTCTCGGACACGTCGAGACACACTAGAGGACACTGTTGGGGTCAATTTATTTTTTTTAAAAATTACAGTACTTAAATTGCAATATAAAAGTTTTGGGTTATTTTATGATTTTTAAG
Organism: Hedera helix; assembly: GCA_947179155.2. Classification (NCBI taxonomy): domain Eukaryota; kingdom Viridiplantae; phylum Streptophyta; class Magnoliopsida; order Apiales; family Araliaceae; genus Hedera; species Hedera helix. Next base: position 51,122,781 of record OX359271.1, read on the forward strand.
TTTGAATATTATTATGTAACTTTAAGATATTTATTGTGCAATGTGCTTGTGTTTTTTACTATTTTGTTCAAGGTTTTATCATGCTATATTAATATTAAATTTATTTATTGTAAAAAATACTTTTATATTATTAAATATATAAAAAAAATTGAACGTGTCCCCGACGTATTTGATAGGGTTGAATTATACGATATTTTTATTCTCTAATACTTAGTTTTTATATTTATTGTGTGCTTAAATGTTTAATTATTTAGCTTATTTTGGTTTTAATAGGTTTTATAGGGTTTTAGTTAATTTAGGTAATTTTATAGTATTTTTATATTTATTTTTATTTATGTGTTTTTATTTATTTTTAGTGTTTTAGGTGTTTTATTTATTATTATGTGTTTTTAGGATTTTTAGTTTTTTTATATTATTTTTATTTATTTTTATATTTTATTTTGTAGGAAAAATAAAGCTCGGGGGCAAATCTGGAAAATCCGCAAAAGTTAGATGGCATTTTGGTAAATAACCAACGGTGGATGGCAAAATAGTAATTAAAGCAGCTGGAACACGGAGGGGCATTTTCGTAAATTCCGGAAACTGGGACGCGTGCATTGCGCGCGAGGAAATTATGCGGCGGTATGGAACGACGTCGTTTGGCAACACAGTAGAAGAAAAAAAATAAAACCCGTGCAATGCGCGGGCGTGGACGCTGACGTCAGCCGACGCGGTAAGCGCGTTGACTTGGTCAAAGGCGCGTGGAGGGGCTGTTTGTTTGCGCGTTAATTGCCAGAAAACAGATTATTTCGCGAATTTGCTACTTTTTGATTCCAAATTGGATTTTAATTCCAACTAGGGTTAGAATAATAATTATTTTTCTTTTTCTTTTATTTTTATTTGTATTTTAAATCCTATTAGGGTTTGGAAAGATTAATTCCAACTAGGTTTAGGAGGATTTTGGAGCCTATAAATAGAGGGCTTGACACACATTGTAATACACAACTTCTATTAGAATAAAAATTCTCTCTTCTATTCTTTAGTGTTCTCTATTATTATGAGTAGCTAAATTCTTTTTCTTGGTTTAAGTGATTGAAGCCATCAAGATTTATACACTGTGAGATCTAATTTATTTTAATTGTTCGATTTATATTTTGATTATTGAATATTCTTCTATGCTTAATTTTATGATTAATTTGTTCAATTGCTAGGAGGCCTACTAGTTTATTATTCATATTAATCTACTGCTATTTGTGAAGCAACTAAGTTTAATAATTGTTTTGCAGATCAAAAGATTATTTTATCTTAGGAAGAATATTCATCTAAATTAAATGCAAACAAGTGGCTTGTGTTGTTTAGTTCAACGATCTCTCTAATTCTTTATGCTGCTATTAAATTAAATCTTTAGCAAGTGTCGGAGGTTGTTTATTAGTAAGGATATTTAGACCAAGTGGCTCTACTTATCTAAAATTAAGGAGAGAGGAGAAAAATTATTCCACCTGCGAGTAGTTCTTTCTACGGTGAATCTTCAAAATATTAATTGATTTATTTTTGCATCAGTGATCAGTTGTAAATTCTTGATGGTGGATATTAACTTAAACCAAGGCTTTTTATTTATATTTATTTCTTACATAATTATTTTAATTAGTTTATTTTAAATTATTTCTTTAATTACAAAACCCCCCAATTATTATTTACAAAACATAAAATTAAATAATCATTCTCTGTGGGATCGACTCTTGCTTACACTACTACATATTTATTTTTTCAAAGTAAGATTTTATTTTTGGGTGTTTGCGACATCACACCAAATTTTCCTGTTGAAATTGTACAGTGTTAGTACTAATTTGTTTAACCAAATCCTCTAAAGACAAATTAGAATTAGATGATTGGTCCTGGTGTTTGTTGGGATATGACTGCTTTTATTGTTGGTAGCTTGCAAAGTTCGAATTTGTGGGTTGATTTCCTTGTGGATGTCCATAGCTGAAATTAGGATGATCTCTCCAACCTGAGTTGTATGTGTTTGAGTAGGGATCATATCTTCTTTGTGGTTGACCTGGAAAACCACCTGCTGCATGCACTTGTTCGTGGGACTCCTCTTGAAGAGTGGGACACATATCTGTTGGATGTCCTACTACCGCACAAATTCCGCAAGCTTTTACTTGTTGCGTATTACCTACAGCCATTTGACGAACAACAGAGGTTAGGCTATCAATTCGTTGCTCAAGTGAAGAAATATTTACCTCATTAACATTCGTGGATGAAAAATCAAGCCTAGTGCCAAATTGTTGGGAGTTAGCAGCCATGTTTGCAATTAAGTTCCTTGCAGCTTCGGGCGTTTTGTCCACCAAAGCTCCTCCACTGGCAGCATCAATCATGCTCCTATCAGTAGACATGAGTCCTTCATAGAAGTATTGGATGAGGAGCTGCTCGTTGATTTGATGGTGGGGGCAGCTTGCACATAGTTTCTTGAAACGTTCCCAATATTCGTACAGGGATTCTCCATGGTTCTGCCTCACACCACAAATGTCTTTTCTTATCTTTTCAAGAGTTATTAAATAAAAATAAAAAAAAAATTTATCATTAGCTAAAAATTTAAAATTCAATTAACTCATTGCTCAAGCGACACATCCTAAAAATAAAAAAAATAAAAAATTACTCCATTTTCGTAGGAAACACGGTTACACTTAGCAGGTGCAACAAACCTTTAAACCCCAAGGTTATCCCAAGTGGACGAGTTTTGTCTCGTGAGGGTTTGCAGTGAATTTACCCACAAAATTCAAAATTTATTTTTTTTTAAAATTTCCTAATTTTTTTTTTTTTTTTTTTTTAATAAATAAAACAAAATTTTAAAATTCCCTAAAATAAATATCCTAAATCCCTTCCCCCACACTTAAAATTTACATTGTCCCCAATGTAAACTATAATGCAAAGAAACAGATACAAATAACTATAAAAAGAAAAAGGAAAAGAAATGCAAATCTGTTTTCTTGGGTATTGCATTCTTTTTTCTTTTTTTTTTTTGAAAAATACCTTATCCCGTGTTGCGTGTCATGTCTGTGTCTCGTGTCCGAGTCGGTGCGTAATAGTCCAGCACAATTAACTCTCTATTTCCAGTTTTCCACCGTTGCCCATATTAAGCACCTAATCATATAGTAACCACAATTGTGTCTTCTTTGATGAAGCAAACTGCCACAAACATATGCAGATATTTTATAAGAAAATTCAAATTTTTGTTTGCTACCTATTGCTTTAAATTTGTATCTCTAATATAGCATAAAACGAAATATAGGTTTGTAACTCTGTAAAATTCTCAGATTTCAATTTTAGAGAATGTTTCTAAGAAAGAGATTTGAGGTGTTCGGTTGTGTCATGTTATTATAATTTAATTCCTTTTTCAGAAGAAACTTCTTTATGTGCTTTTTGACTAACCAAGCTTTCTAAGTAACTCCCACAGCTTCGGTTATTTAATTCACATATCATTTTCCATTGCTATGGAAGCCAGATTTCTTTCTGAGTCTCTTAACAGTTAACAGATTCTTAGTCTTGACAATGAGTTCCTGACATCAGCTATGTCTGCTTAATTCAATTACTAGATCGCAACATTGCGTGATGCCCTAGAGAAGTACTGGCCGTCCTATAGTTGCAGTTTGACATCAACTTGCAGTGGTAAAAAAGGATTATTTTGGGCACATGAGGTGATTGTCACTGCGATCTTACTTCCTAAAAACGTTATGATACCATCATATGGAACTAACTTTTCCTCCCTGTGTTTTTGTCATGCTGAACGGGAGATGTCTATGGCAGTGGGGTAATTATCTTTGTCTTATTCTGCGTTACATGATCAATAATGAAATAAGATTGTTATCTGTATATTATTCTAAATTCAAATTAGATGTGGAACTGAGGTCCAAGTAAAACTGATCTCTGAGCTATATAGCCTATTAGCCTAATACATATATACTAGGATTGGCAAATTGGCAATTTGCTGTGTGACATCCAAACTCATTTGAATTTTAAGCTGATGAATATCTTGAATTCTCTTACTTTCCTTATCCTCACCAGTCAAACAGTAAGTTGACCAGTTTGTGGAGTCAAGTTCATGCATATGGAAGAAGAAATTATGAGCGCTTCTATACAAAATGCAGATTGTTTGTGCCAATCTGCTTATATCAATAGCTCATTGTCATGCTACTTCTATTAATTGGCAAAATAGTTGTTGCTACTATTTTTAATGTTACATGTTTACAAGAATGATTATAATTTCTCCTATGTACTGTAATTGGTAGTGTTGGTGTATCAAGCAACATCAATCATCATAACTTCTTGACCTCTTTTTGCGCTGTTAAACTTAAATCTATGTTGACCCCATATAGGGGGTAGCAAAGACCTTCTTTGCAACATGTATTGTTTGCTTATAAGACACATATCTAGAGAGCTCTGCTACCTCAGATCACGACTATTTAATTGCCTCAACATTAGTCTTACACTTTATGTTTGCACTTTATTTGCAGAAAAACACGGAACTTGTTCATCTCCAGTTGTTAAAGACGAATATGATTATTTTTTAACCACCCTCAACGTCTATTTCAAATACAATGTCACGGTAAGGTTTGTGGGTTTCAGTGTTATATTTGTAGTCTTTATAAAGCGAATCTGCACTTACTATCTTATGAGGAGGACACACCCAAATCTTGCTGGTAATTTAAAACAATGCAATTATATTAGATTACCATGTTTTTAACGGCTGACCAATAAATGCAAGCAGGAGGTATTGAATGAAGCTGGATATGTACCTTCAAATTCTGAAAAGTATCCCCGGGGAGGCATTGTTTCTGCTATTCAAAATGCTTTCCACGCAACTCCGGAGCTTAGTTGCTCAAAGGGTGCTGTGGAGGAACTCCGACTGTGCTTCTATAAGGATTTTAAGGTTCTACTCTTCCTCAACTGTTATTATAAAAAACTCAGTGTTGGCTCCATATCAACTGACCACAATAAGTTAATTTGTTTTCCATCTCTTGTTTGCTGAGTTGTGTGGAGCATAAAGGAATTTCACTAATTCTTGTATTGCTTTTACATGAAATCCAAGCTTCAACAGATTATTATGTTTTTGTGTTGACCGCTCATCTTGATGAGATTTGTGTAGTAAAACCCCGCGAATAGTATATCCCTTACCAAGGTTCAAGAGTTAGTCGGAAGTTTTCAGATATTAGTATCTTCTGACTAACTCTTGAACCTACATGGTTCATTTTATTCCTTCATTCCAGAGCAACCTTTCTAGCGTTACACGTCATTCATGGGCTTTTCCCATTATGCTGATTTTGGTAACTTAATTTTCTTGCAGCCTCGAGACTGTGCGACTGGACCCAGCTGCAGTCAAAGTGACATGATTTCTTCAAAAAACTCCTGCCCAGAGTATGTCAGCTTGCCAGAGCATGTATCATTGGGTAAGCTTGTTAGGACTGCTTAGAGAACTTTTTTGAATGATTTGAGCTAATACTTGTGGCAAAATCTAGAAAACTGAACAGTGTAAGCATTATAGAAATTGTTAAAAGGATCGTGTGTATTTTCTGTTTGTCTGTGTTTTGATACATTTTGTAGTCTTGCTACCAACCACAATGTTTCATCATTCATATTCACGTGGAACTATGCATTTGGATATCACAATACAAAATGAACAATATGAATAATGTCTATGAGCATGGATCTTTTTTTTTTAAATGAGCATGAATCTTTTAGAAGATGATGAATGCTAAATTGCCAGCAAGCTGTACGCAGACTGATGAACAATATCTTTTAGCTTGTAGAAATCCTTTTCCTGGTACTAGTCAAATATGAACTACAAGTTTCCTTTGAAGATTCGCATACAAATTTTGCACAGGGTCGGCTATAATTGCATAATTATGTTATTTGGTGTTTGTGTACCTCTGCCGAAATACCTTTAATATTTTTTAAAGCATTCCATCATTAACTCTATTTTCCCCTCACAATATCTCTGTTTTCATAGTTGGAGCTTATTATCCGAATAAGAATGAAGCTTAGGATCTCAAATATTTGTTCTTGAATGTGTCTAAAATGACGTGGTATTGAATAAGACTATTTGCTTTATGACATAAATTACATGATATAATGAAACCAAGATAGTTTTTCATTTTTAATAATTGTTCTCTAAATATCTTCTTTTTGTCGTGATACCATCCATGCTTGACAGGAGTAATTCTCAACTAGCTCTTCCTTCTTCTGAAGCGATAATATTATTAATTTATTTTGTAGTTTTACTTTTATATTCTACTTGCAGGGCTCGAAAAGAAGGGTGAGACACCAGGTTCATGGTTACCTCATAATGAAGCCTTTTGAGCTAATTGTCCCTGACCAGCACATAAATTGTTTCCGTGGACTACATACAACAAATTTATGACATGCCAAATTACTAAGCTTTCCCTTTAAGTTGGTATTCAAGTAAGTGTATTGTAATCTCAAACTTGTGAAACATGTATGACTAACTTGAAAATTCAGACCGAGTTACATGTAAACAATTCTAAGCACCAAAATTTTAAATCGACTGTCCTCAATCATTGGCTAATGTATTTGTCTAATAAGCCTTTTTTTTCTTCTTTTAAATAATAATATACCTGGAATCATGTTAAAGAATCTGAAATTTGAAATTTCAATTTTAAAATTTGAATAATCTATTAGTCTCTCTCTGTCCAACTTTACAAGACTTTTTATGGTCAAATTGACCATATTCAAAATCAAATTTTATTTTAAAGTTTATTAACTGTAGGCACAAAATTATTACCATAATAAGAAAGAATATCGAATATTATCCGTAAAATAAAATGGGTCAATTTGACTGAATTAGGACGAGTGAAGTTTAGGCGTAGGGAGGGAGTATTACCATACACTGAAACTGAAGAAGCCATGCTTTTTTACTTTTGTCTAGCCTGTACACCAATTTTTGATTACTAGAGAAAATATACGAAAAAAGGGGTCATTATTCAACTTTATATAGGTTTGATATGTTCCGTGTCAATTAATCGGAAGTTATATTTTATTTAATTGACCTTAATTTTTTAAACGTTATGGATTGTATATTATAGGTCACATTAGCCGTATGATTTTGATTATCTTTTGGCCAATGTTAAACTTCAAATACGCAAGTTTATTATTGCAAAAAATATGTCTAAGGGGTATGCAAACCAGGCACCTTTTCATCGGAAGAAAATAGATTTTGACTCATAGGTGGTAAATGCAACATAACTAGCAATGCGGAATAGTGATTATGTTCGTGCATGTTTAGAATTATATGGAACTATAGCAGAGTCAGATGGAGGAACGACATATTAGACGCTGAAAGCTCAGTCATATAAATGATGACACAAAATCAAGCTAACTTCCACTCAGAGCACACATACATTTGCCTCGAAACAACATCAGTTTACCGAATTCATTTCTCATCATTCACTAGGTTCAGTCACCATAACGAATGGAGTTCAACAATCAAAGGCCTCTAGATTGATATCATTAATGTGGCATAAAACCAAATTAAACTACAAAATATAAGATATTTAGGACTAGACCGTCTCAGGAATTTACTTCAATATGTATGTGGTTCTCACGAGTCATCATAAGCCTGAAAGCCCACAGCTTCTTAAAGGAAGACGGGAAGATTGCCATGGCAGCTAATAAATCCATATACAAAGGCACTAGCAGGCTGAAACCTGAGCTATCGCCTTGCAGATCAGAGATGAAACCTGAGCCTCAGCTTAGAAACTATTAGCTACTGAAGCTGTCAATTAATTTTCTAGTCAAGTATAGAACAACTAACAATTGCAATGATATCTGTCAGAGGCTTGAGCCATGAAGCCTGAACATCACTGATCACCCTACAGATGACGATCAGTATACACTCGATCATTAGTAACTATTAGCTTTTAATAGATTACATCAAGTATTAAGACAACAGTTTAACATGCATAAACACAATTTGACAGGCTCATTAATTAGTCCATTACCTCCATGAATACAAGTGACCATCTGCATCAATTCTCAAATCTAGTTGAACTTCTTTGGTCTGTAATCATATGTGGAGGATCAAGGTTGGACTCCTACTCTTGAAATGGTACAGAAGCATGTCAATTTCTCTCACAACATCAAAATCATCTATAGTCAGATGACCTGTTTGAAGTGACGGGGAAAAAAGCAAGAAAATGACAAAACACAAGTTTAATCAAAGAAAACAGTCCATACCAATTCCATAAGATTGTAAATTAAAGAAGCATCGCTACAACTGATACGTTAATGCGAAAGGAATCAATCTCCATCTGTCCACTTGGCAAAAATCCATTTCATCCACATAGAAAAGCAATGCATCGACAAGTGTTCTGGTAAATCCACCTAAAGAACATTTTAGTTATTAGGGAATATTAAACACCATATATGCAAAATAATATATAATCGCCAAAAAAGACGAAGCATAAGACAACTTATAAAATAGCCATTTTTTTTTTAAATATAAGAAGTTGAATAATTTAAACGAAAGGTGAAGGATCATTACTTACAATGCTCCACGCAGTAGAATACTCATCCGTAGAGAGAAACCAACTACTTGCCTTACATTGCAAACCCAGACAATTGTCTGACAAATCAAGATCAAATGACTCATTTTTGCTCTTATCACGATCAAAATGCCTTGTCCTTTTCTTCCGACGCTTCTCTTTTTTCCTGCGCTTCACCCTAAGTGAAGGCCTTTCGTCCAAATCAGACCCACTCTCTTCTGAAAACCCATTAGGATATAACAATGGATACTTGTCTGACTTGCGAAAAGTTATTCCATTACTGATAAAAATTAATTCCCAGGATTTAGGAGTCTGTAATTCCTCTGATAATCTGTAGTGATGAGCAAACGACTGCAGGCCCAACCACTTTATTGAGTTTATGGATTTTGTATTGAAGCATTCTTTCATTAGTGGGGCCAAACTACTGGGATCGCTTGAGGATGTACAAACTTGCAACACGATATCCTGCATTTTCACTTTCTCCTCATGTGCCTCTTCTTCACGTATAAGCCGTAGAAGCTGCCGTCCTTGACTCATAACTGCATTTAACAGAAGTATCTGATCCATAGAATCAGAGATGCTGAACTTCGATAATATTACCTCAAACCAATAAAATGAAGAAGTACCAAGGTTCACACATTCCATCTTTGGGTTGAGAAATTTACGGCTTAAGTCCAGGAAAACATGCAAGTCCTTCTCTTCAAGAACAATAAGAAGATGTTGACATAGAGATGAGAAGGATTCCTCCATCAGAAACTCATTTATGACTTCCCATATCTCTTTCAAATCCTCTTTATACATCAAGTCAAGAAACAAATGAATAAAGAATTTTGAATCCATGAACAAAATCTCACCCCCTTTTAAAGACTCAGCAAACTCATCGGATGACCAGAATTCAGGCACATATTCAAGAAAATTTTCAACAGTTTGTAGAACATCCAAATCGAGAAAATAATGAGGCTTTGTAGCAACCATGGCAGGTGATTGCCCATGTTTTCCCTTCCATTCAAGCTCCTCCCAACAGATGTCCCGATTCACAAAAGCAAAGTGGGATAATGCCTTGGCACCTTTTCTATGCTCCAAATCACCACTTCCAGCAAAGCTGGAGAACCACTGCATAATACGCTTTGGATGTCCTGCATGTTCAATATTAAGGGTTAAATATGAATTCCGTAAACTGACATTAAATGGTAGATACATCTCAGCAACTTGATTTGCATCAATACTGAAAAACAATCCTACAAGTAACAGAGAAGGAAAAACTAGATACTTCAATGATTGCAATACTAGTCCTAGAACAAGGTTATGCCAACAATATAAGAACCCTTTGGTGAGAAACATTTGGGATGAGATATAGCTGAGAACAAAATGTACACCAAAAACTACATTACAAATTCTAAAACATATAAAGAGGAAAGATGATCCACAAAAAGCTTAATCTGAATACGTCCCAAACAAGCTCAAACAGAAAATGGGTAACACAAAATTGACAACTTGCCTCTGAAGAAATTCTCTAGCATGTAGCTTTTCTTGGCTAGGATAGCCCCAGCTTTATGTGGGTTCTTTTCAAAGATCATCTGCAAAAGTTGAGCTGCCAGGCCATGCTTCTGTGGTTTAGATCTCAATAGGTTCACAAATAGCTCGAGCTGATTGCGAGGAGTGATGGAACTTATGCCTGAACAAGTGTTGCAAAGCCATAGACGAGCCTCAGATCGACCTCCAGAGGAAATCAGTGACCAGACAATTGTTTCCAACTTAGTCAAGAGAGATATTCTCTGCTTTACAGATTCATCATCCTCTTTGTCACTCCAGGCGGGTTCAGATAGGAATAGTTGAATCATTTTATGCCTGAAACGTCAACATTTTCTACTCAAAAAACTAGCCAAGAATTTCACCAAAACAATAAAACATATTTATGTCCAAATAACCTAGTAAAAATAGAACCAACAGTACGTAATGAAAAGCATAAACTTTGAGATATACTGATGTTGATTTTTTTTTTAAATGAGTTCCGCCATATAAATTATGCTAATATCTTTAGACAAATATAATTCAGAACCCTGGTACCAAAGGACCGATCATTCACCTCAGCTAATGAAATTATATAACTAGGAAACGATCTAAACAACCATATGATAGAGAGTAATGCATCAAGCTAATTTTTTTTTTTTTCTCAAAAAAAGTGTATTAAACATTTATCAACTACTAAAGAATAAAGACCAACAGTTGTTGAGCTGGGATCAGAAATTAGGTGGATTTGTGGTGGCTGATGCAGACCAATCTGGGTACAAGCTTCATCAAATAGCATTTAAACACTACAGTTAAAACGGGGGACTATTTGTGAGCTAAACATTAGGTCAAGTAAGGAATTTGGTATCCATATAAAAATACAGCCTGCTGATTTGAAATGCTATAAATAAAATATAAATGAAAAGTGAATAGTTAGTTCTGAACTATGCAATAACAATTTTAATACAGAAAAATTAACCAGAATCATGCACAAATTAAAATTACAATGATTAGTTTCAGGAACTATTAGAAAATAAAACTAGAAAGGGATTATATTTACAGATTTCTTGCTAAACCAAGCAAAATTTTACCTAGTCATTACAATTCTGTGATGCATTTATGACTTTTTAATTACTCTTTGTTCCAAGGACACAACAATAAATGGACATTTTAGGGTTTCAAACAAAAATCATCTTCACCACTATCGTAAAAAAAATAATCAGAAATTATTGCCAATATCACTTCCATAACATAAAAAAAAAATTATAATATACAATAGAGAGAGAAAAGAGAGATGAAAGCTTACCTGAATTGAGATTTAGTCTCGGCGGAGACGAAGGTAAAAACTGATTAAATGGCCACCAAACACTAGCCTATTGAATATGGTTATATGGGGCCCTAATACGGCCCAAGATGTAGCTAGTTGTTCGGGCCTTCGGGCGGTTTTTTTATCTTCTTGTGGGTGATGGGGCAGAATGACTATTCTATCCTCATATATTAGAGATAAGTACTGTTTGTGGTTTCTTCGTTAGAGTATTAAAGCCGAAAACTTTTGAAGAAGTCTTTGAAGGTGTGAAAGTCCTGGAGCATTTTCTCTATCATCAAGACGTTGATTCACTATCTAGCCGTTGTTTTTCTACTGTAAGAATCCTCATCTGGTTCTTTATAATTATATTGTTTAGTTTTAGTTTATTTGATTTAAGTATATTTAATAGGACTTGAGTGTTTTGTTTCCGAGAATAACGATTAGGGTTTAACAGGACTTTAGTTATTTATGTGTTTGATATGTTGTAGTTGGTTTTTGATGAACTACAAATTAAGGGAATAAAATTGAAAAAGTGAAAATAATAAAAGGTATATTGGAAAATTTTGAAATATCCACACATTATGGTAATGGGCAAACGAACTGATGAACCCTAGTGTTTCTGTATAATTATATATTGTTAACAGGACTTGAGTGTTTTGTTTCCGAGAATAACACGATTAGGTTTAACAGGACTTGAGTTATGTGTTTGATATGTTATAGTTGGTTTTTGATGAACTACAAATTAAGGGAATAAAATTGAAGAAGTGAAAATAATAAAAAGGTATATTGGAAAATTTTGAAATATCCACACATTGAACACTAGTGTTGCAACGAACTGGGTTGTTATGAATTGCTTCCTTAGTGATTTGGGACATATCGAAAAGCATTATTTAATGGTTCAGAGGCTTTAAGAAATAAAAAAAAATTGGTGCTGATTTTGATCACCCCTTCTTCCTATTTGTCAGACAGTTGAATTTAATGATTTTAGGATGAAAACCTGTTCTATCTTCGTTTATTCTTCCTAAAGAAATAAAATGGGAATGATAGAAACTTAATAACCAAGAACTGGCATAGAAATAAAATGGGAATGATAGAAACTTAATAACCAAGAACTGGCAATTGATGCACTTTTTTTTTTATTATCTGAGATAGAGGGCTAAGCTTAGGGAAAAGATGAACTGGGAATAATACATTCTTTTCTTTTTATTTAGGTGATTAAGGTGGTATTTTTATGTTGGACTTTTCTGGCTGGTGCTTTTATGGCATATTCTGATGTACTGAGTTTGCTGTTTGCGGCTGGTGTTTGGTGTGCTACATATGCTTTGGTTGCAGTTCTTGGAGTCTTCCAAATATTCAGTTGTATTTGCAGTTCTATCGTGAATTGATATAGCACTCCGAGGAAGAAAAAGTATAAGTTGAAAAAGCTATAATGGGTTACGCACAGCTAGTTATTGGTCCTGCTGGCAGTGGAAAGGTAATGCTACTGATTTTTCTCCATACCTTTTAGTTGATTTCATAACATTAGCATCTTACTCCAAGGAGTCTGTCGGTGCTGCCTTACTGTAACCAGAACCTTCATGATCATATTGTTATCTTTTTTTAAGACTCAACTTCCATCCACCACAGCACTACATATGTCTTTTCTTGATGTACTTCAACATCCTTGACCTTTTGTTTCAAACACTTTTACTAATGCAAATGTTTTCTTCAAATGATATTCTTCAAGAAATGCTTTTGGCTTGTGATTAATCCATCATTTCATTATCAAATTCTCAGCAATCTGTTTCAATTTTTGTTAAACCTGAAACATTGTAGAATACAGGTAAATACCAAAAAAATGTAGTCAACATGTAAAACTATCTCCATAATAACATATCATCATGGAAGTACACATTATCCTTTTCCATTTGTAAATTCAATACTGTATTTACCTTAAGGGCATATCCATATATACCGGCTTTCCATTTCTCTCTTTCTCTGTGACATATACTGAGATGTGTTGTATTAATTCAGTCAAGAAATAAGTGGAAACTATTGATTTATTCACCTAATTTGCCACACTTGAGTACTATTCTTAGTTTTCTCTTTTTCTGTCTTTACTGCCCAATTCAAAGGAAATATATCTTAAATGAAAAGTTCACCAGGAAAGCACTCTATATATAATTTTGACATATGCCTACATTCATAACATTTTGGGGATCCTAAAAATAGAGTAATACTAGGTGTAACAAATTTGGGCTCTCAAATTGGGTAACAAATTATGTATCAAATACGACATCACTTGTGATTGGCCATGTATTAATTAATATCAAAATATTTGCTCCCTCCATTCCAAATCTAGAGATACGTTTTTTAAAAGACGACTTTTAAAGAAAAATTTATCTGTCCAAACATACCCCTAACATTTACTAGAAATGTAGTAGTACGGCATGCTAGTATTCAATATACCTAGAATATATTAATTGCATGTTAGGAACTTCATATCAGTTTATAGTCTAAAACTAGAAATGTATCTCAAATTTTGGAATGATCTAAAAAGAAAAAATGTATTTCTAATTTGGAACGGAGGGTTTATTTGTTACCCAACTGAGACCAAATTTGTTACCCCTAGCATTACTCAAAATTATTCTCTCCGTTCCAGAATAAAAGTCCTTATTACTATTTTAGGTAATCTCAAGTTAAATGTCTACTTATTTTAAATAATCTATTTTCTATAATAATTTGCCTATAATATCCTTAGTATTAATTGTCATATTTCTATTTTCTATGCATAGTTATGGAGTATCACTAGTCATGTGCAGAAAATTATGCAATTAAATGAGAATTTAAATATGGACAATTTTGTCATTTTATCCTTTTTTTTAATATGCGCAAAAAGTTAACCATGACTTTTATCCTGAACGGAGGGAGTACATTGTTTGTTGCTACCAGTATTTTGACAAAAAACCTCAAATGATGTAATCTAGTGAGGAATACCTAATCTAAAAGGGTAACTTTTTGAGTATTGGCTGCTATAAATAATCGCATTTGTAGCTTATTTTTGCTGGGTATTTTAATTGCTAAGACATCACTTGGCTGACTGTCTATACCAATTTTCCTTTTTCAATGGCAGTCTACATATTGTGCAAGTTTGTATCAACATTGTGAAACTGTCCGGCGAACTGTTCATATAGTAAACTTAGATCCTGCAGCAGAAAGTTTTGACTATCCAGTGGCTATGGGTAAGTAAGATTCAAATATTGTTTATTTTTGTCACTTCCCTTTACTTTCATTCTTTATAGATCAATGGATTGTAATATGGTTGCAGACATTAAGGAACTTATTTCTCTGGATGATGTTATGGAGGAACTTGGGCTAGGTCCAAATGGAGGTCTTATCTACTGCATGGAGTATCCTTTACATTCAATTATATTTTAGATTTCCTAAATTCTTTCTTATTACTCCTTAGATTATGTAGTCAATAAATTCCCTTAATAGCAAAAAGAGTACCTTAAAACTAGAATGTTTGTTTATATATCACTGGGTTCAGTTGGCATGTCCTTGACTCATCATGATAAGACACCTTGAAGAAAATTTGGATGACTGGTTAACAGAAGAATTGGATAATTTTGCGGATGATGACTATATTGTTTTTGATTGCCCAGGTATCTATATTTACTTTTATAATTTTCTGTCTTTATCTTTTATTGATCTAAGGGATTTATTAGTTGAATCCTATCTTTTCTCCGTTTGGTGGTTTACAAGGAGAAGCCAACAAGCGTGCGCACACCCGGCAGATTCTTGCAAACACACATAGATACTGAATTTTCCTTTGACAGTTCTTAAGAGCAATCGAGTAGATATTTAACACATCCAAAGGCTCCTGCTCTCTTTGTTATTACTTTATCTCTTGATCGCTATGTAGATTAACCTTGAGATTGAAGTAAAAGTTGAACTTTTCTTTAGAATAACAGAGTGCACTATTAGGATACCCGTGGCTTAACCTCAATAAACCATTTTACATGCTATTTCTGTTTGTAAAACGTTTGTTGCCTGGACTAAATGAACTTTCTTTTGGGGTAACTTTTTTCTTCATTTGTCGGGTTGCCATGGGCCGGCCGGGGGATGTACTGGGTACAACCTCTTCAGAATGCCTCTCAAACATTCAGCTCAATAAAGTCAGCGATTTACTGTAGTAGTCGTTTCTTCCTTTTCTGAAAAAAACCTAGAGAGTAAATGATAGTAGTTATGCTTTTCCACTCGTTATAGTTGAATCCCTCCAAGATTTATATGCAGTGCGATGGAGGGGTCTTGGCTCTCACATATAAATTCAAGTTATCGCAATCGTAACTTATTGGAGCATTGTATTAGAAAACTATTTAAGGATGTCAGCTTCTTACACGATTTGTAAAATTGCTTCCATAGGATTATAATTTTGCATGTTTTTCTTCATTCAATTATTGTAGGTCAGATAGAACTTTTTTCACATGTTCCTGTGTTTAAGAACTTTGTGGAGCATTTGAAGCGTAAGAATTTCAATGTTTGTGTAGTCTACTTGCTCGATTCCCAGGTCTGTTCAAGTTTTGTCTCATTTCATCATTTATTTCTCTCATTTTTCACTCAAGCTGAAAGTCCAATTACTTTTTGATATTAGTTCATGACGGATGTGGCCAAGTTTATAAGTGGTTGCTTGTCTTCACTTTCTGCAATGGTTCAGCTTGAACTGCCTCATGTTAACATCCTCTCCAAGATGGACCTCGTGAGGAACAAAAGGGACATTGAAGAGTATATCCTTTCATATCTTCTGTATTATTCTACATGTATCTAAGCTCTTTTGCATTTGTGATATTCTAATCCTTTTTTGCTTTTATTGCTCTTAGCTACTTGAATCCAGAACCTCAAACTCTGCTGGCAGAGTTGAATCAACGGATGGCTCCTCATTTTGGAAAGCTTAATAAATCTTTAATTGAATTGGTAAGTTACAATGCAGTGAGAATCCTCAACTTGGAAGCTTAACAAGTAGTTAGTTGATTTGGCAAGTTAAAAGCACTGAGGTTTGAAATGCACTTGAGTTTGAATTTACTTCATAGTCCTGTTTGTCAAGCAAATTATTGAGTAGCTGAACAGAAACTTGAATCTCTTCATTACAGACCTTGTAATTTTTTTACAACTCTTTTCTGTTGTATAGTTTTAGTTGCGGCGGATAAAAAAGATGATTTAATCATATTTATCCATCTGTTCATATTTTACTTTTTTCATATAACATCTGGTTTTAGTATATGCTTAAGTCAAATGTGTTGAATACCCTGTGCTTTCAAGATGCTATAGTTTTGCTGGTGGTTTCTAGGCTTCATTGCATATTTAGTGGCCCCGTAAATACGGCATATAGCTCTACCATTGTACTGTATGGAGCACATCTTACACGAGTCTGCTATGGAGATGCAATTAATGTAGATATAATATGTGTGTCTGCCTCCTCCTTAGAGAATGTGTGGCTAATAGAAAGTGACTTTACTATACCCAATAAGAGAAAATAAGTTGCTAATTTTGGTGCATAATATTTCCTCCTATTTCAACTTTAATGGTTTTTGTGTTATAATTTCAGTTATTTTTCGGCCTTCATTACCTATCTATATAAATATATGCACTTTCCAAGAGCCTAAGTTCCAGAAATATTTCTTTGAATGACTGGTTCATTTGCAGCAGTGCAGAGGAACCCGCCCCTCATACCTTCACCCCCCTACACTCGCACAACAAATAAAGGAAAAACAAGTGTAGGCTGGTAAAGTTGTTTTTGACTCTTAATAAAATTTGTTTTTAAATACCAGGTGGATCAATATAGCATGGTGAGCTTTGTTCCTCTTGATTTGCGGAAAGAGAGGAGGTAAAAGCTCTCTCTGTTACTTTCTCTCTTTCCCTGTTTTAAATGCATGTGTACCAGTTCTCTCATGATGAAAATTTAATTCCTTTGTTTTGAACTTGTGCTTTATAATGCGTTTTTTTTTTTGTAGTGTGGTTTGGAAAGAGCTGCAAAGCTTGTATCGACTTCTAAATAAATAAAATTTATGTCCATTTCTTATATTTGTATCATATCCAATTAGTCAGTTAAAATAGGTTTCTTTTTTTTCTTTTGTGGGAGCATTCCCTTACTCAATACCTCTTCCAACCTGGGGGAAAAGGGGTGGGGATGATGATTGAAGAAAATAATAACAGTATTTACAAAGAAAAGATTGGCGAAATAGTCTGATCCATTACCTTTATCTGACGCATTGTCCTTGTTTTAGTTCTGCTCTTTACCACCCAACCCCCTAAAAAAGGAATAGAAGGAAATGACTCTACTTTCCTGAAGAGCTGTAACACATGTATGCGACTGTTGCTTGTTATCAATTAGTGAAGCTTTGCCTCATCATTTGCAGCATACAATACATATTGTCACAAATCGACAACTGCATTCAGTACGGAGAAGATGCTGATGTGAAGATCAAGGATTTTGATCCAGAGGAGGATGATTAGAAGCAGCTTCTCAGAGTCTTATATATGCTGGATTCTGAAAACTTGCTATTTTTGGTTCACGTGAGAACTTGTTTTGGAATTGTGTAGCATTTAATGGGAAGGGGTATTTGGTCTTGCTAAGTTGAAACATTCTGGGAACTTCTTTTGTTAGAATGGCTACTTCTGTGTGGATGTTGACTTTCGAAAAGTGATTTCATCAAGCAAATTTGCTGTTGTATGTTAACTTCATGAAATCAGTTATTAGAAAAATGTCTATATAGCTGGAGTGAACCAGTTTCCTATTGGAAAATTTCAGTTGTCGAATGGAGAGCTTGGGTGTTGAACATGAAAAAATTAGTAAAAATATTTCCCTCTGAATCTCCATCTACTTCAATTCGGTTCCAACCCATTACACTCCACTTAAAGGCTAATATTTGTCTGACATTTATTAATCATCTCTGCTTTCTATTCATATAGAATTTGCACCGAGTGCACTGGTGTTCATACAAGAATGTCAGTGGGAGATGTAGTGGGAGATGTAGAAAACATTCAACTAATAATCTTTTAAGTGAGTGTGGTACTTCCCCGGCTCATCTTCCATCAAAGTCTGCCTATACATACATTTATAATATTGAAAATCACCATTTGGCAAGCAAAACGGGGAGAAGAGTTTTACGCTTAACTTGCTATAATAAATTAAATTTTAAGCCTCACCCTCATGTATGTAGCAACATGCATGGCCACCATATACATATTTGCATGCGATGCACCCCGGCATCAAGTTGTTTACTATCCTTCTTGTCAAAGCCAGCAAATCTTTTCTCACTGTGAGGTACATCGAGTCCACTATCCGATGCTCCCTGAAATCAGTAGAAGGATGAGAATGCTGCTACCCAACACACACATCCAAGGATACTTTATCGCCGAAAGAAAACACAATCACATGAAACTTGCTACCACTCAAAGATCCTTAAATGGAGTTCTTTTTATTTTTTTTCTTTTTCTTGGCGGGGGTGGAGGGGGGAAGTAAAAAACTCGAAATTTGAGGATTATGGCAGAAGAACATTAAAATTTAGTATCTATAGAGTCGGGCACTAAGTCTTCCTAAGTAAGATTACATTCAGACATGATTCTTGGCCAATAAACCAACTGCAAGTCGGCATAAATAACTAGTCAAGTACTAACTGAGGCTAAATCTGGGGGCATGAGATCCTTTGTAACCAAAATCCGCTGTTCCTCTGTGTCGAAATGTATGACAACGTTTTTTAGGATCTATGGTATGTCCCGTCGCCGTAACCCTACAAAAAAACTATCGTCATAGAGCATGGCACAAAGAAATAGAGAATCTCGTCCCAAATCTGGGGATACTCAAATATTTATACATATTACATTATTACTACTACCTACAAATACATAATTAAAAAACATACATGATACAAGAAACCACAAAGCACATTTGAAAAGGGATAATTATTCAATAGCCCTGGGGCACCTACCACGTGGTGTCTCACACAATGACCCACTTTAAGTGCTTACATGACACCACGTGACAGATGTCCCAGGAGTATCTAATAATTTTTTCTTAGAAAGTCTTTGTTAAATAAAACAAAGTTAGTACCTACCCGCATCTAACAAACAGGATTGCCAAAACGTAATAACTAAAACCATCCATGATGACAAAGGCCTTTGCTCTACCAAACTGAACCACAGCACAGACAAAGTTGAACAACCATGTTCTTTTAAACTGAAAATTCTAGAAGGAAAAGTCTAGTATGAACCTTGAGGGCACCAATAAGACGATTGCCTGTAGTTGTTCGAATAAGGCCTACGTCAAGGAGAGCACGGAAAAGTCTTCTGCTTTCTGCAGGTTCAACAGAGTAATCCTCCCCAGTTGCCTATAAAGAAAAGTATACAATGGTGTTTTAGTTAGTTCTCTCAAATCTTTCGGTTACCTCAACATTTCCCTGATACTCCTCATCCATCTCAAGCATTTTCAGAGGCCAGTACAGTAAGCTAAATTACAGCAGCAATAGGCAGATTAATATTGTATAGAAAGAGTGAAGGAAATTCAAAAGATTTAATGAGTAGTCAATACAGACCTGTAGCATAATTTGTAAGACCAACCTTCAAGCCCATAATGAGGCAACTCATGAACATAAGCAGCTGCAAGAACTATGTCGCCTGCTATACTAGCAGAAACAATTTGTGCAATAACATTCTTGTTGGTCTAATAGGAAGGTTAAGGTAATTTTACCGGGATAAAAATCAAGCATATATAATATATTACATAGGTAGGGCTCGGCGAACCATCTATTAGCTTGTTTTGTAAGAAGTGCGAAATAGTAGAGATCTTGAACCAAGATCCTGGATAAGTGGGAGCACAAGCCTGAGACATATATAATTTGAAAATTTAACATGCATGCATTCAGGGAATATAATTTACAAACATGTTGCTTCTTCCTGTGGATATATGTTTCCAGTTGAAGGGATCTTTCTTGATGAAACAATGATCTTCGTAAAAAGGTATTATAAGTGCACTGGAATTATATGGAGTATGATGCTCCATAGCATAATTACATTAATATAGCCAAAATGCAGCAAGAATCTAAGAGTACGATGCAACTATAAGCCAAATTTCCACTTACAAACTTGTATCTGCATGGTGTTTGCCACCAATTCAGATCTACTCATACTGTAGTGACCAAGGCAAGGGAACCAAATTTTATCATCCAACTTTAATGCTTACCAGATGACCATGTGCAAGGAGTAACAACTTATGTTCTTGCTGCACCAACCACCACACGGTATAACACGTACCCAACTTATGCATTTATGAGCAATAGCAGCAACTACATCAGCAACTATAGTAAAAGAAATACGAGCATTATGCAATAAACAGAAGCGAATCGAACAACAAATTGGTATTTGGGAGTGTTGTACTTATTCTTGTCCTGATTAATAAGGCGAATCCTGGTCTGTCTGTCTTACCATCTGCACAATCTCAAAAGAAATACCACATTGAATTAATGATAAGAAAAACATCAGACAAAAAGTGGGTGCAACAAGAATACCTTACCTCTCCTAATTCTCTTGAATGCTTATGATAAGCCCTTGACTTCTGATCTTTGTCGAACAGCTGTACGGAATCAAAAGATGGTATTAATTAGTACATACAAAATGACAACACATTGCAAACACGTAACCAAAATTTCTAAAGACACAGTCTAATTAACAATTGCATTGAACAAATCCTGGAAGCTAGATAGTTTGATGAATACGAAAATAGGAATAGAAAGCACAGTTGTACAGAGTTTGGTAATGTAATTTCTGTTTGGTAATGTTGCAATACATTTGCATTTTCTGATATTAATTCAAACTGGAAGAAAAATCCACAGATAATTAAAACAGAACAAGGAATAACGCGGATAATTTGATATTTTCACTTGATCAATCTTTTGCTCTCCAAAGTATTACGATATCGCTTGAATGCAACTTCAACGCAGCAATGATAGCTACTTGAAGAAGCTTACTATTACTCGTCTAGCAATCAATGAATTCACGCAGATAAGAATAGGTCAAAAGAGTAGATTATATACAATCTGGGTGTGGAAATTTAGCCGTCCAAAACTATGCCTAGATGAAAAGCAGATTTAAGCAGCCAACATATTATTAAACGGAAAATTTCATAAACAGGCACAAAAGAAAATGCCTCGTTCGGTCATTTAGAAAATGAACTAACAAAAAATAAATTAAACAGAAAATTG
The DNA here is from genome assembly GCA_947179155.2 of Hedera helix. NCBI lineage: Eukaryota > Viridiplantae > Streptophyta > Magnoliopsida > Apiales > Araliaceae > Hedera > Hedera helix. The sequence goes on from OX359271.1 coordinate 51,144,368, forward strand.
GAGAAATGTTCAGTCATCAGAAGCCTAACAAAAACCCAAATCGAAATTCACCAAACTCTAACAAAATTCAGTTGACTCTACACTGTTGTGTAGTCCAAGTTTCAAAAATCCATAACTAACATCAACTTCATCAAATGATAAAGAACCGTCAGTTAAATTACACATGTTATTAAAATTTTAAATTAGAAAGTAAATTTTCAGTTTTAGATTTAACTATTCTCTTGACCAATTAGAAATCCATACCCGGTGGTTCGAAAAATCAAGGATGTTTTGATAGTGTTAGATTTCGTGACTTGTATAGAAGCACGCTGATTAGTGTACGTTTGAAATTACGGGAAAATAGTTTAGCCATCTCCATTTGCAGAAGACTCGAGACATATCTAGTTTTCATTCAAGCACAAAAAAAAAACTGCACAAGGAAGGGAAGCAAACTGCTTGTCAAGATACCCAAGTGATAACTGGTTAATGCAAAAAATATATTGCAGAATCTTGATGATATTTACTGTGTGCAATTGTAGCTGGTCAACTGTATGCCCAGTTCTTCGTGGAAAATGTATTGCTCAAAGTTGGTGTCCAACCAAAATCACTTCACCATTCCTCTCCAGTAGGCAAGTAAGGCTCATTCTTACCAGTCACTGAAGTTGTTGTCCGACCTTTTTGATAAAGCTTTGAACAATTTCAAGCTTAGCTAACAAGTCAAACAACAATTTTCACAGATCATCATCAGGAGGGTGGTTACCCTCTTTCATCTTCACATCATTTAGTACAAGTTTAAATAAATTACGGAATGATAGAATGGCTCTCGAGTTACGTACAACATTGGGACATTTAGCTAAGTTCCACCCTTTGAAGCAGTGGACACCCACCCTTTTGAAAAATGAAAACTGTTCAATTAAAAATCTGCAATACAACATTCACTCAGAAGAGTTATCTCAGTTGTTTTTTCTCTTCCCTTCACGCCTGGGAGTAGTTATTCTCTCTTCCGTTTCCACAAACATAATGACCCATTGTTTAGTCTTAGAAATCATACAGATCTTGAAGCAAGGAACTTGATGATTATACTACTTAATAGTCTTCAACTCCTCGTTGTTTTCACAAGGAGAGTTTTTGGCCAGTTTAAGACTGCCACAAGCAATACATTTCCTGCACCATGCATTTGTCAGTTTGAACCTTAATTACTAGGTATTAACCTAAACTAACTTCCACCAAATATTCACTAGTGAGTTCAGAAGAACAATGTCATCAATGAGAACTCGATCAAAACTTTTACAGGAACCAAACTTCAAATTAAATTCAGCGAACAGCATACTCAATATTAATATCACTCGGTCATTAATAAATAGCTCACAGCAACTCATTACATTATTCTTCCTTCCATATTGCTAACAATGCGGGGTGCTTCAATACGTGCAGGACTAAGGCACAACATTTCTACATTGGAATACTAGTTTTCTAAATTTTTACGTGTATAAAGAAAATTAATTTTGATTTTTGAGAGAGATGGACGGAGGGAGATAGTTTATATTATTTCACAAAGCCCAATTAAACTGAGTCAGATCCTGTCTATACAGGCCATGGCAGCATCACTTTCATCTGTACTCTTTGTTAGTTTATGTGTTTATTATTTTAACAATGACAACATATTGTGTATGGAAATGTTTTTTATGAATTGGGCTGAGCATATATTGTTACCAAATGAGCACCGGATTTCGGAAGGCCCAACATGAAGAAAGGCTTCATAGAGACACCACTGGATTAGGTCTTTAGGAGATCACATAGGAAATCCGGCTCAAAATTTTAATTCCAAGGTAACTTTTTAATGGCTTGGAAATTCATTTAAAACTTACAGAGGCTTAAAATTCTATCCATTGGAAACTAAATCAGCTGAGCATTATATATCAAATTGAAAACTAAATCAGTTGAGCATTACATATCAAATTAATTAAATATTTTTAGCTGAGATTTTTAAAGATTTATTTTTGAAAACAAAATTAATTAAGATATTCCATATCATGCCCAAACATATCATCTGAGATTTTGTATTTCAAAATTACTGTTGAATTGATTTTTGACAACAAGTTTACTTATCTAGCTAGAATCTTTCCACAAATGGTGCTAGTAGTTGCAGCTGTGCAAAGAATACAATGGTGTCCAACAGATTTTAGAGCCTATTTGTACGGTAGTATTTGTAATTAATTGAAGATTAATTAATAAAGAACTACTGAGTATCAATTGATACCCGGCCTTAGATGTAGGCCCGTAGAATAGTGGAGTATAAATCTTGGTGTATTTGTAGTTTGATTATTGTTTCCGTTTGATTTGCTTAAGCATTAATAAATTACACACAATTTTATATACAAAACTGAAGTAATACACAGGATTTATAGGAACATCTTAATACAGACAACTCAAAGCAAACAGATTTTACCTATCAGAGTTACTTATGAAACAAAAAAAATTTAATTTGTCATTGTTCAGCGACTAATGCACATACACCTATTCAACCCCCCCTTCTAGGTGTGTTCACACGGAATTTCGCTCTTTCTTAACTCCATACTGATAGCTGCAAATCTCGTTGGTTCCAAATCTGTTTGGCTTCTTTAGTAGGATGACCATATCAGTAACTTGCATCATTTCCCCACACACCATCCCAGGCACCAGATGGAGCAGCCTTGGGACCCGCGATATCATTTTGACCCCCTTGGGGATTCTGAGGACCACCTGGGAGTGCATTGAATCCAGGGGGTTGAACTTTCTGAGGCTTTGTTCTTATTCCAAGAAGTCTCAGGACAAACCTAGCTAGCTCTCCATATAACATGCCTGATCGGTCAAATAGCTGCATACAATACATCTTATCAATATGCATCATAACATATAAGATGAGAGCAAATTTTTATCATTAAGCTCTGATAATAAAGAATATGGTTCTACAATATCTGGTAATAAATTAAACAGGGAGAAGTAAGAACTATAAATACCAGGGAGACATAAGAACTATACATACCTGTAAAAGGGCAGACATGAACATGTGAAATGCCTGAGTGTTCTGGTCTATCAAGATTGCAATACGGCCAAAAAACGTTACCACACCTTGCATCTGCCATCATTTACAAAAGAGCACAGATCCATAGTGAGACAGTTGAGTCATTGCCACCAGTTCCATGAATTCCAGTCATTGACACCAGGCAGTTGGAAAAAACACTAGTCATTCACTCAAACTTCATAAGTGCATGTGTCAAAATTTAGTAAGTAAATAAAAAAATACAATTAACAATCTCAGGTTGGCAGGCAATCTTATTAACAGCCCAACTAAATAATTAGTCAAGAAAAATGTTATGGTGGATTAGAATAACTGCCAGGATATTTCATAAATATAATTTCCTCCAAAACACACACAAACTGTCAATTACACATGTCAGCTATCAAATGCTGAAAGAACTAAAAACTAGCACCAAATACACAGGATATATCGATAATTTATTGCCATCATGATGCAAGCAAATTGCACAAGAGAGCTCTTTTAGTACCCCATCCCCCAACCTACAGCATGGCGAGCGCTGGGCGGCATGGATTTTCAAAAAGCTAGTTTTGTGTATAAGGGGAAAACTAGGAATTTTCCCACTCTAAGTGTTTTACTTAAAAAATTAATAGGTGCCCATCAAAACAATAAAGACTGCAGCGGCATATGTATGTAGGATCACTTTTATCTTTATATCCTCCTAGAGCCAGTATAACCAGCAAAAATGTCCAATCAGATAACCCTAAATCAGTTTTAGAAAAAACTATTGCCAACTTGCCATACTCTTTACTGACAAAGAATATTGCCTTGAAGTCCACAGAAACAGAATTGAGCAATCTAAATAAAAACATTTTACAACCATGATGCATGTCAAAGGCAACAGGAAAAAGAATCAGCTTCATTTACCACGCGCATGAAAGAAACCCAAAAGCCTGGTGGGGATGACGGAGCACCAAAAGGATTATTTGGATCCTGATCACCGTATGGAGGACCACCCATGCCCATACCCATGCCCACATTGCCTCCAAAACTACTATTATACATTCCCCCACCATACATGCCTCCTCCAGACAGCCCACCATAGCCCCCTCTGTACATGTTGTTTCCATACATCCCCCCACCATAAGCACCCCCAAGTCCACCATAAGCACCCCCAAGTCCACCATAAGAACCGTAAGTTCCTGACCCATAACCGGAATTATAATTCATACTGGAACCATAACCAACACCTGAGAATATCAATAAATACCTTAATCAGACATGGAAAAATAGTAAGATCAAATATGGTTGAAAGCTTCCACTTTAAGAAATATATTCATCTCTTCGCTTTCTTTCTTTTTTTTCTATCAATTTCAATTTGCAAAAACCTCGAAAAAAATATAACACATGCATGCCAGCTGAAGATGATAATATATGGCAAAAAGAAAACTTTACAAGTGCACACATCTGTAGTATATCACAGCAAAGAACATTAACTCAAAGTAAGTAGTGTGCTATTTAATGAAATTATAAGTAATAGGTATTACGGCATTACATGAAAGGATGATTACATGTTATCATTAGTACATGTAATCAGAGTGTTTATTTATTTATTTATTTTGGAGAAGTAACATGCAATCAAAGCTATGAATGGTATCCAAAACAATACTTGATATATAGTTGATAAATGTTAACGAAGATAATTGATAAACACATAATTATACATTTTAATATTCCCATTTTTATTATTTTATATATTTATTTTATTTAATTAATATATTTTATTTTGTTTTACAGGAAATAAATAAATAATTGAAGTTGAGTTGGAAAAGGAATTCTAGAAACTTTCAAGTTGATTTTTATTTGGACTCCAATAAAGAGTTGTAAGATTACCATGTAGAAATTGAAGTCAAAAAGGAAAGAAGAGACCAAGTTATTCCAAATTAGATTAGGGTTCAATTTATTTTCTCTATAAATAGGAGACTTGTTTTAGAGAAGAGTCATATTTTATTTTCTTTTTCTTTCCGGTTAGTTTCGGTAGGAATAAGCAGTGGATAGTATTCTATTTTCTTTTTCTTCTTTCACTTTTGGTACAAGCTTGGTGCAGGGAGGGATTCTATTTGGTTTCAATTCTCATTCATATATGTTGCACGGATTTAGAGAAGGGAGTGTTATTATTATTCATTGCAATCTTTTATTAGTTTAATAAAACTTCTATTTAATTATTAGTTCATTAGTTTTAATTTATTTCATGCAATTATTATTAGTACTTTTAATTTTACTTTTCTTTATTATGAATTCCATGGATAGCTAAATTTCTAATATCTAGGATGATGATGAAGCTATATATTACATATTAATATTTTCTTACCGTTTCGATATTAATGTATAATTGTTTATTCCTTCAAATTTTACCTTCGCGCATAATTCATTTTAGTTCTATATTAATTGCGAGGTTTTGATAGGTTATTGTTAAGATATGAGTTTTTCATAATTCATGCTTGCTCAATGAAGTTTTGATAAGTTATAGTTAATCCTTAAATTTTCATAATCTATACTTACCCATATTAATTATATGAATTACTATTGTTTTAAGGGAAGGAAAAATAATTAGAAATTAATTAAGGAAGGGAAGAATTTAATTATTATGTTAATATTTAGTGGATTCGGATTCCTAAGTAATTTTTCTCATTATTAGTTTTTGTTATTAATTTTTAATTTTCAATATTTGGTTAATTAATCATCTCAACCATTTTTTATTTCTAATTTGTTTGGAATATAAATTAAGGGAACATTGAAATTAATTTAGTCTCTGTATTTCGACCTGTACTTGCCCGTTCTTCAATTTGACGCTGTGCACTTGCGATTACTATTTTTTAGCACATCAATAATGCTTTATGATTCAGAATATTTTTGCATGTAGGATACTTGAAACAGTGTATGGATCCTAATGGAGCAGGAACATTATAATGTCAGTGAATAAGCAGCAACTTATACAATATAGCAACATGCAGATAATGCAAATGGGAAAATAACAACAAGACATACCTCCGTATGAGTTGCTATTATATGTCTGCTGTTCCCAGGGCCTAGTAGGTAAGGGCCTCCCAAGTGCATTTCTGTTAATAGTTGTATTTGCATCAGCTGTTGAAACAATTTCACCAGGTCTTGCAGTTCCAGAGGCCTCAACTACATCACTTGTGCTACCAGGAGACGGGGGTTTAAAAGGTGCAGGACCAGATGAAGACCCTGCTCGCTCCCAAGGTTTTGCAGGAGGACCTGCAATTGTAAATAAAGCACAGACATTTTAAGGTAAGCAATTTTAAGAAAGGGAATACCAATTAGAAAAACTTATTAATAATCATAACTAGTAGAGTACAGATGAAAAATACATCTCCTATTATGCGAAACATATATGTAGGCAAACTTATACAATGAAGCTGGGGAGAAGTAGAGTTGAAGATTTAAGTCATAGCATCATGCCATAGAATATTATTAAGTTGCTTAACAAAGTGATGAACTCCGGGTATTCAAATGCACATTAGACCCTCTTAAAGAATATTGCAAAGAACTATAAAGTATAGTATTTCAAAGAACTATAAAGTATGAAGCTAATACTGGAAGGGAATCCGATAAAACATCAAAACCACAGGTTTCCATGGGTGGCAGTATGCAAAAATATGAAGGTTGCCCAAATTGGGAGACCAAGCAGATTACCATATATTAATATTTCCTTTTCACAAGTGAAGCTGATCCCCTATACAGCACATCATTGGGTAGCTGAAAATTAATCAAAACTCTAATGAAACAAACAAAAAACAAGCAACAATATATATCACTTTTTCATTGAGTAACAAGTCAATAGTAACACGCATTAAAAATATAATTTTAATAACAATATCCATTGAGAATTTAAAAGTGATGGCTTTTGCAACAATAAGAATAAATAATGGGTATGATACCTAGATAATTTAGCTAGCTATATATATATATATATATATATATATATATATATATATATATATCAAATACGAGACAATTAAAAGCTAGATTTTTTATTTTAATTTATTTATTATTTAATAAGATTAAACTCAATTGTCACAGCAACTAAACAAGGCAGATAACCCTAACCAAAAAGTCATCCGATTCAACAATAACATCAGCATAAATCAATTCATCTATTATTAGGAATTGAATCATCAAAATCAAAACGACATGATCGTACCTGATTGAGGTCTGTTTTCCATCGGGGAGAGAGGGAGAGATTAGAGAAGACGGTCGAAAACAGGACAGGGCAGCATTCGGCTGGGTACACTTATATTATCCAAATTACTATAATACCCTTCAAGATACCCGACAAACTAAGAATGAAAAAGAAAATTACAGGAGAATATATATATATATATTGATGATAATTCTAGTCCTATTTATGATTAGATTTTTCTTGGATTGCTACGAGTACAGATTAACATCTCACAATTAGTGCACGTTGAGTTTAATCTCATAATTTTGCAAGTGAGAAAAAACATCTATGCAAAATTTTAATAATAATAATAATAATAATATTTAAATAAATATATTTTTTATACTATTTAATTATATTTATAAATAACAAAAAAAAAAGTGAGAGACATCACATATACTAATGTGAGTTACCATATAAAAAAAACATTATTTTGTGTAATTAATAAACCCTTCTTTCTATCATATTATGTACAAAATGGTGTTTTATAATTTTTTTTAAATATTATTATTATAAAAGTTTACCCAAAAACCTGAAGTATCATTCGCCTCTTTTTATAAATGTAGTTCTTTTTAATTTGTTTATTTTCAAAAATGTCAAGTTCCAAAGATTACCTATGCAAACACAGTATGAGACGGGTAAAAAGAAAAGGACGAAAGTAGTGAATTTGGCAAACGGAATGGGTGGGTCGGTTTAAATGAACACGGTCATAAATGGGTCGAATTAAATCAGAGTCTGATCAAAATAATTTATTTATAATTTAAGTTGGGCCGAACCTATTTTTTTTTCCAACAATTATAATTATTCTATATACATTAAAAAAATTGACTTGATTTTCTTTTTATTTAAAAAAAAAAATTATTTATTACCTAAAAAATACTTAAAATATGATATAATTCAACAAAGAAAATAATAGGGTTAACTACAACACAATTGAAAAGTTTTATTTCTCTACATGCATGCTGGATTCCATACAAATAGTAAAACATGATTATTATTATTATTATTATTATTATTAAGTAAATATGACCATTGAAGGGGATCAGAACAAAATGAATTTGAAAATTATCATAACCTTGTGGTGATGGTCAGAGAGAGAGATATATGATTATATGGCAGTAAAAGATTCTATTTCAACTTATTCACTCGTAGACAATTAAAATGTATTAAAAAAAGACTGCTCGTTACTTACATTTGAGAGCCTCGGGATTTATTTCTTACATCCTAGGGCACTTGAATTATTTAGTTTAAGGGATGCTGCATTATATCAAAAAAAATGTTGCATTCCATAAACTAAATAATTCTTAGTCTTAACTTAATCTTGTATAACAAATTTACTTAATCTGATTTGGCCTGGGTCTGTTAGGTTTTGACCATTGATTAAGTAGGGTCGGGTCTTTGACTTTTGACCTGCAGATCAGGTCAAGCTGAGTTTTGAGCTTGAAAATGGGGCACGTTGAGGCCTGTAGGCCAGGGCGATCCGATCTAGTCGATTCAATTAAATTTTAAACTTAATTGATATATTAATTAAAACTAATGTATTACAACTTGCAAATTACAATAATGAATTAAAATATTGTATAATTTTAAAGATATTGAATTATTTTATAATATCATTAATAAACTAAAAAATTATTTTTTATGAAAACTATATCTTTTTTATTATTATTATTTTACAAATGACTTTCTAGTTTTTACACTAATTATTTATTAAAATTAAGATGCAATGCAAATTTTGCAAAAAATGTAGGTTGCTAGCTATGTAAGAAAAATCCTTATATATTGCATTACTCAATGCGTTTTCATGAATTTTCTTATTCGTATATAAACAAACACGGATGAATGAATGTATTGAAAAACGTCAATTTTATTTGGTTTATTGAATGAGTTGTCACAAAAAGAAATTTTTTGTTTACAGTGGGAGAATTGAAATAACAAATAAAGAAAATTGACAGGTTGGGCCTGACTTTGGGTGAACCACGCGGGTCTAAGCCAAAAAAATGTGGCATGTTCATGGCCTTTAGGGCGGGCTGAACCGGACCAGGTCGAACCAAGGGTGGGGCGCAAGTCATTTGTGCACCACTATTTTAGCTTCTAATTTTTTGTAAATTTAATTTTACTAAAAATAAATATTTTGGCCCGTGAACCGGACTGACCAAACGATAACGAGTTGGTCAAAATTAGGCCAAACCACAATAATTTAAAAATTTATAGACTAAAGAAAGTAAGCAAATTTAATTTTTTATGACAGGACGACTAGGGTAGAGCATGGTGCGGTTTAAGGCCCAAACCGTACATGAAATCGCTTAAGTGCGGTTTGATAAATTCAAAACCGTATATGAAACCGTAAGGTGTGGTCTGGTGCGGTTTCATTTTAGTGCGATTTCAGTTTTAAAACCAATTGAATATATACATATTAAAAAATATTTTTACTTTTACAAAAATTAATGGCAATAAAAATATTTTTTTCAGTAAATGCTACTTATAAGAAACTAAAAAATGTCACATCAAGTAGTAATGACTCTTCAGATTCAATAACCCGTATAATGTAAATTGATAAAATGTGATTTGTTTAAAGATTAACAACTTAATCATTATTTACTTTATGAAATTTATGAACAAAATAAACCATTTTTGTTGACCAACGATAATGTAACACAAATTTATATACAAAAAAAAAACGAGTTGTCAAAGTTATGACATTAATTTGAAACAAAAAGAACATTTTTATAAGTTTAAGAAATAAGTAAAGAACTATTTATGTAAACTATCACTTTAACATAAAAAGTATATCCAAAATAGACCACCAAATATCATAAATAGAAACTTAAAGAGTAACTGAAATCACACAGTTATGAAAAAATAATTATGATAACAACATTATTTTGGTAATGGTGTGGCGCGGTTTTTTAAATGTGATTTTGCTTAGAAATCAAACTTAAACAACGATTTTTTAATTCATCTAAAATAGTCACATATACCAAAATTGTTGGTTTGATTTTAATTAATACAATTTCAAGAACAGTCGACTTCTTGCTCACCCGGGTGCGGACCCACTTTTTGCCAATTCCAATGTGCAGCCATAAAAGATTCCCAAATGGCCAAGTTGCGAAAAAATTAACAACTTTCTGCCCACTTCCGTACCCATTTTTCTCTCTCTCCTAAATCAATATTTTTTCTATATTTATATAATTATCAAAATAGAAACTTTACATATCACAATCTTCTTTCCCGGCGGCTTAGTAGCTCCTTCCCGTACTATGGAGTAATTTATTATTCGATCAATTCACCAAAAGCAGATAAAGAAATCCGGAGAGAACAACTGTGAAAGATAGAGATTTGGTGGGTTTTTTTTATTGATTGATGGCTGCGAGCGCGAACCCATCTGGGGATAACAATCAACAGGATGGCGTGAGTAATGGAAATGGCGCGACTACTAACGGTATCTCAGTACCCGAGAACTCCGTGGTGGGTCCAACCCAGGCTGCCCTGAGGCACAACCCAGGTCTTTGTGTTGAATGGACTCCCGAGGAGCAAACCCTTTTGCAAGATTTGCTTGCTAAGTTTGTCCTCTGTCTATCTCTAAGTGTGTGTATATATATATTGGTATAATTCTTTGTTATTATATATATGGGTGTGTAAGTACAGTTGTAAATTGGGTTCTATGCTTAATTGTCAGCTTCTGCTTTGTTTCATTGTTGGGACTTGAGAATTTTGTATTGTTTTCTCTTTGTAAACCCTTTTTAACTTTAGTTGTGATGAGGGCCTATTTGCTTTCTGCTTTTCAAATTTTTGAGTTTGGTATTGAATTATGAATAAATTTTATACTCCAGTATCTGTCAATGCTTAATGAATGTTCAATGTTTTTACTTATTACTGCATCATACATAGTTGCAGTTAGTTTCATCTGTTCAACAAAAAGAGTCCCACTTGGAAAAAAAATTGTTCCTCAAAAGGGTCATTCTTTTTATTGACAGTAGTATAAAATAACACAATGTCCTTAAGTTTGCCCTCATAATTTTATTATTATGCCATCACTACTAAACTAACAACTTATTATTTTAAGGGTAAATGTGTAACAAAAATACATCCTTAATGTTTGTAAATGGGAATTTTTTTGCGTGGAACGGAGGAGGGAGTACAGTTTGTTTTATAGTGTTAGTTAAGCTTATGTTTAATCAGAATATGACAGAAGTCTACATTCAGATTTGAAGTTTAGACCTGTATACATATGAATTGTGCATCTATGTGTGTTTCTGTGGAGAATGAAGTTGTGAATTGTACCTAGTGTTGAAAGGATATTCTTATGGAATTTGTTTGGGGATTTAGCAGAGCACTGATAAACTTTCAAAAGCTACAATTAATTTCTCAATTTTTCTTCTTTAATTCTGTGCAATCTAAAATTTTGAAATAATAAGTTTTCTTCCTAGGACAAATGTAAGCCGTAGCTGAGTAGGGCCCTTCAGTCTTAACATGTCTTGATGAATTTTCGTAGATCCATAATTCTGCTGTTTCTTGAACTCCCATCACAATGAAATTAGAAAGGAAAACGGAGTTAGAAATTCTGTCATGATCGGTATTAGCTGTGCTCTTTTGTGGGGTTTGTTTTCATTTTTTGAGTATTCTGTTCAAGCTTAGGAGGCTAATGCATCACATGGTTAGGATTTTACAGTGAATGGATATAAAGAAATGGCAGGGAATCTTTAGTTTCCCTCAACTGCAATTTTTTTGTTAACCACTGTTCAATCTTAGTTCTTAATTTTTCATGACTGTTTTTAGTTTTCAAGATACTAGTCTTGAAGATGCCAAAACCATTAGTTGATATCAAGAGGAAGATGCTTGATTGGACATGAAGTAGAGGAAGAGACCAAAATATATATTAATTGCTCTGCTAAGTTACTAGAGAACGCTGTGTTCCAAGTACCGGATACTAGCGTTCCGAATCGTGCTATGAGAACTAATATGCCTTTTGCATATAGCATTCCTCGTTCCTGATTTTGTTTCACAAACCCGGCTGATCACCGTTTCTAGTAACCATGCCCTGGTGTGACTATTTTGCATGCTTGATCGTTAATCATGTTACGCTGGATTCGTTAACTCTACAAAACTAGCCTTATTTCTGACTATATGGAGTCTTCTACTTCGAACTTTCCTTTTCAGATAAAGACTGTTATAGGTTCAACCTTAGGCAATCATGTCCTTTTAAGGCCTCTATGATGAGTCTTTAGTCTTCTTATTTGTTTTCTCATCCAGAGTAATGCTGACTCTAGAGTTTGGTTTTCATAGGGTTCTGGTGTGTTTTTGTGTAAATCCTTTTATCGATTACTTACTTGATCCCTAAATACGTAATCATTTCATTTGGCTAGCTTTATTGGAAATTTACGCTATAAAGTGTAGGCTTTTGCATGGTCACTGATTTTATTAATTTCAATACTATAAAGGTAAGGACATGTTGCAGATATAATGTTCGACAAGACTTTACCTCTTCTGTTTTCACCTGTTTGCCTTTTGTAGTCATTTTGCATTGTACTCCTTTTTTGATCTTTTAAGTTTTACTTGTCTCTCCTTCACTTTACTAAAAGAAAAAGAAGTTTACTTCTCTCTTTCTCATCTTTAAAAGCTTATTTACTTTCAAAAGATTATGTCATTCCTTGTACTTCCTCTTGATCTTATTGCATAAATTAGGTTTCTATACTACAAGCCTAAAACTATCTAGATAAGTTCTTATTTCAGAGATTCAAAAGCCTAAAATTATCTGTATAAGATCTGACTTTTCAGAGATTCAAAAGCATATAGTTTGGGTACTACTAAAACTTCTTTATAATATTAAGGAAAAGATTTATTAATTATATAGATAAATAGTTCACTTGTTGAGGAAACCTTTACTTAATCTAGAGTGCTCGACAATACTTTGGTGATGTGGTATTTTTGGTTCTTTGGGCTTCTTGGTTGGAAAGGATCGCCAGATTATATTTTAGAATCATTATGACACCTTTCATTTTTTGAGCAATTGAGCGATCCTTTGGATTCAGCCATGGAGATTTAGTTGGTATGCAAATTCTGATGGTCAGAGGGATTGGAAAACTATCCTCCTTTAATTGTTTTTCACCATTATTGTTTCTTTTTGGTGGATGTTTGTCCTCCTTCGTCATATATCTTCTTTCTATTGATGAACTTTCTGTTTCTATATGAAACGTACCAACATTCTTAATGTCCAATGAGTCCAATCCATATTCTTGTGTTCATCTTGTAGTCACTTTGGATTTATACACCAAAAAGAGAAAAGGAATTGATGCCTTAGATTTGGTTAGCAACATACATAAAAGAGAATTTGAAAAGGTAATGTATGATATGCAAATCATTACTGCTGCCATAGTAGTTAAGGAGTTGATATGGAGTGTGTCACAAACTTGGGTTCTTGTCTTTTTGACTCTCACGGGCAACCAAAAACTGGAGCTAGCCGATACACGTAGTTTATGCATGATTACATGGGTGTAACTAGAAAAATGATATATACTTGAACATATATTCACTAAAAGCCAACAGATGGGGGGTGTACACAACAAACCAAGGTAGAAGGGTATTCAAAATAGACACCTATGCCCAAGATCCAACTGGATTATGAAACCAGTAACTGGAATTTGAACACCAAGGCAGCAGAAAATAAAGAAACCAGTGTGGTCCTAACATAAAGTTTCCTAAAAGCTTGAGAAAAGAAATCAAAGATCTTGGGAGCACCTAGTGAAGCTGAAAGGAGCACAGAGAATTCCTGGATAACTCGTTAATTATTTGTTTTGAGCATTTTTCTATTCTTTTTTCCCAAGTATTTATTTCCCCCCCTATTGCTGGGTAATATGTCTATAGTGCATAACTTCTGTTTACCTTTTCTCAGATATGCCTCAGAATCCAACATAGTTCGCTATGCTAAAATTGCAATGCAGTTAAAAGATAAGACAGTTCGGGATGTGGCCTTGCGTTGCAGATGGATAAATGTAAGTACTGCAGTTCCCTTTAGTTGTTTATCCTCTGATATGATTATTCAGTGTTGAATTTCATGAGAATAAGCTGCAGTTAACAATTTGAAAGTTAGCTGAATATATTATCATTAAATGTGGCATCTTTCTGGTCTATTTTGAATATTTATGCAAGTAATTGAGCTTTTGAATTATAGGGCATGTATGTTTACGTGCATAGAAACATATGGAGTGAATTAAAGCTCCACAGTACAACAAGCTAATATGTTATTTCGCATTTTGAATTCTTAATTTAGCATACCATTTCTTTTGTTCCTTTTCCACGCATAATTAATAAAGAAAAACATTTCCGTATGTCTAATGGTAACCAAATTTATTAGTTGAGCCATTACTCATTTAATAATATTTTGGTATGAGTAGTATCCATTATGATATATATGCATATATACACTAGGAAACCCCAAGTGGAGAGAAATGGCAGAGGCATTGAGTACCTCAAGGTCGCTGGTTCCAATCCCTATAGATGGCGCCAAATTTACCTATCAAACACAAACACACACACACACTAGGACTGCTACTCGGCCTATAAGTAATGTTATATGCCTTGCTCACAATATACAGTTATTAGGGAAACTCTAATCGGCTCTAAGTAAGTTGATTTCTGAACCTTAGTACCCAAATCGTTCATATATGTGAGAGCCAACCCATGACAGCCTTACACTTCTTTAATTGAAAAGAGATGATTTCTATCTACTTCTGAATGCTACTAGACTGGCTCATAATTGAACTTATACATCATTTATATGAGCCAATTAACTTTTACCTGCCACAAGGATTGTAATGCAAAGAAGGAAACTGAAGTAAGAAAGTAATTGTTTATTATTCATCTGTAAGCATATTGTAGATTTTGGAAATTCATAAGTTTTTCCCCAAAACTAGAGTATGAGGCGTATTCTAAGACTATTCTCCAGTTAACTTCCATCATTTTTAACTTTTGCTCGTTAAGAGGTAAGTTATGCACTAAGATTGGTCAGTTATTTACCATACCTGTGCAGTTAGTCCCACAAAAAGAGAAAGAAATAAAGAAAGAATAGTTACCATGTGGTTTGATTAGTGACAGTCTAACAGATGATAGGAGTAAAATAATTGATGGCATGGTCTCTCAGCTTGATTTAGCTTATTGGTTTATAGTACTAACTTTTACATTTTCAGAAAAAGGAGAATGGAAAGCGAAGGAAAGAGGATCATAATTCATCAAGGAAAAATAAGGACAAAAAGGTATGCTCTTCGAAATTGCAACATGATAAGTATC
Organism: Hedera helix; assembly: GCA_947179155.2. Lineage (NCBI taxonomy): Eukaryota > Viridiplantae > Streptophyta > Magnoliopsida > Apiales > Araliaceae > Hedera > Hedera helix. The sequence goes on from OX359271.1 coordinate 51,159,895, forward strand.
TTTCCTCGCTAAGCTATGTACTCGGGTAATGGGTCTGTTTAGAAGGATACATGTTTCTGTTGTCCTTAAAGCTTGACAGTATGTCCTTCATCTTCAAGAAGGGCATTGTTTTTCCACTTTCGCAAGGACTCTAATCCACCTCTTATAATCTCTCTTAATTCTACTAAAAATTCTTGTACAAGTGAGGAGAGGAGTCATGATATATATAATTTTGGGATTAAAAGTTTGAAGTTAGATGTGCCGTGTGCGTAATTGATTTTTCAACATCCCACTTGTCCGTCAGTGTTCTTGGATTGTATTATTTAATATCCTTATTGCTCTGAGCAAAGTAGTTGACTCATCTCTCTTGGTTTCTGTCAAGTTTGTCATGCTTCAGTTCAATTAGTTTTGTCATTTTGTCTCTCTAGGAAAAAGTTGCAGATCCTTCAACTAAATCATCTTCTCAGCTTACAAACCGTTCAAATGGTCCTCCGTTTGCTCAAACAGCGATCTCTATGGACAGTGATGATGGCATCTCATACAAAGGTTGGTGCACTCTCTAATTTCTTTTTTAGATAAACATGTTAAGTAAAACTTTGATACTTAAATGTAATTTTATTAATTGTTGGTAATATACAAGAGCTCATATTCTACTTCCAATTTGTTTTAGACTGTTATATATGTGTGTGTGTGTGTGTTTTTTGAGAATGTTGTGAGCTCTAAACAAATATGATTTAGATAGATGTATGATTATTTTAACTAAAGTAAAAGAGAAGAGATATATGATTGCTGTGTGGAGAGCAGGTGTAGGAAACGGAAGAATTTGTCTGAGTTGAACAAGTATTGTTCTATGTGTAAGACTATATTTGCACCCCACATGCAAGGGGTTACAGTGAAGATAAAACAAGCACTTTATTGTATTCTGATTGCGGAGAGAATTACCAAACACTATCGTGTATATAGAGAAGAATTCGAACAGACAGAGAGAGAGAGAGAGGGAGAGAAGACAGAAAAATTACATCCCCTTGAAAGGGCTGTAACAGTTCTATTTATAGGCACATAGTGATGTTTTTGAACAGGCATGTCTGTTGTTGAAACCTGAAACCTGAACAGACGTCTGTTTGCTTAAAATTCTGAACAAACATGTCTGTTCATCTAATTATAGTTTTCGTATTTATAGGTGCGTCTGTTAAAATAAACTATTAAAATCCAATCAACATTCCATTTAATCCAACCCACTAAGTTGCACTTTGGGAACATGAGTCGTTAAGAATTCCAGCATGTTGTAGGCCTCGTAGGCACCACATGTGTAACAACTTACGTTGTCACATCTTGAGGTTGTAATTTGATGGGCCATATGAGAGATTTCCAAGTAGGAAAATGACACCACAAACGTCCTTTAGCCAAAGCATGCATTTTATTGCCACTTTAGATCCCTTGCCATTTTTCATGTGGATTGATAATTCCCTATCTGTAAAGGAGAGCGGGATATGTACTTTGACCACTTACCTAGATAATATGATAGACGTGTCTCCTCATCTTGTTGGTTAGTGTTCTCATATGTCTCAGATCAGACATGGGAATCTACCTTTTATTCATGAACAAAATTATCCTCTCTCTCTCTCTCTCTCTCTCTCTCTCTCCATTCTGCAAATGTGAGGTCTGGTTTTCCCCTCCCTCTCGCCCTCTCCTCTCCTGCATCCCCCCTCCAACTCATTATTCTCACCTCCTTTTGATATGATGTGTATGGATCCTCACTGTAGTGTCAAAATTAATAATTGATTTATATGCTTGTATCTCTTGATTTTGGCACCACCATATACTCGATATATCAATGGAATATGAAAAGGAATGAAAACCTGTTTAGTTAAATTCTTTCTGGTTTGCTTATAATCAACCATGAAGTTCAGCAAGGGATATTTGGCTCAGATTATGGCATAAAGTGGTTGGCTCCTGTTCATATCTTTCCAAATCAAATGGGAATCTGACGTAGATATCTGATATAGTTTAGCTGAATTTGTTTTAATAATCATATTAAGCTCTCAAATAGACTATGTCTTGAATCCAAATTTGGTAAGCTATGTTTTTAATTTTTTTTATGATATACTGAAATTATACCTTAAAGCTATTTGTGGCATATACAATTTTTTTCTAAATATTAGGTTTAGTTAGATCAGATCTTGGTCTGTTGCATCTACTTTGACTTGCATGACCTGTTGGGCTCAATATGCACAAGTTAAATTCGAATTCAAGGTGAAAAATCTTGTTCATCTCTAGAGTTGTATCTTAATATCCCCTACCTCGGTCAGAGTTTGATCCTGTTCTGACCTGTGAAATGAGTTGACTCCACTTCTTTAAGCCCTTCATAATTTCATTTGTTTTTTGCTAGCCAACTAAAGCCACACATAGTCAAGGGTGAGCTATTTAATTTCAGATTGACTTGAAATTCCCGAATGCGTTAGGAAGAGAGTATTACATAATACCATTATATTACCCAAAAATAATAAGTTTATTAACTTGTAAATTTTTACAGTTGACTTTAAAAACTGTAAGGAAGAAGCTGATTGTGGGGAATCATTTTGAACATAGCCACCTTGAATATAGTATAGTATTACCACATTCATGAGAATATGGTTTTTATAGAGTGTTGGCCCTGCTTAACTATTGGCATAGGTTTTTCAAAGGTGCTGTTTTTTTTTTTTTTTGGGTTTGATCTCAGTTTTCCAAAACAGCCACCAAAGGCCTTTATCTTGACCCCAAGAAATGTTTTTCTCACTTTCTCTGTAATGATCAAGACATATACTTGCTGTTGATGCTACCACCTATTCCACTGAAATGGTTAATATTTCTGTTATTGTGATGTAGATGTGATTTTAATAAGAAATTCATCTGGAAAAATTAACCAACTGGATTAAAAACCTGATACATGGGTAGTGTATGCTCATGCTCTACAAGAAGCTGAGTATGCTGCCATGAAATCTGGGTTCCCTTTTCTGTTGTTTTTGATTTCTTCTTCTCCGTACTGCACTCTTATGATGCAGTTTTGAACTGGTTATGTTGTCATTTACAGCCATTGGTGGTGCAACTGGTCAGCTTCTTGAACAAAATGCTCTGGCCTTGGATCAAATTTCTGCAAATTTTGGAACTTTTAAGGTTAGTGTCCAGTTTCAGTTCACAAATGATGGACATGAAACAAGGAGCGCTTTATAAGTTTTACCTAAATCTAAATATGATAATACCTCTTGCTTTTTAGTAATATTGTTGTATTCAACATCTGCTCAATGCTTTTTTGTTCTTAAAAAATTAATCCATGTCTAAATGAGAGGGGTAATTTTTATGTGGCTTTCCACTCTTAGCTAGAAGCTTAATTATGATGGTGAATTTGGACATTTGTCAAGGTCTGCATCCTTTTTGTGTTTACTGTGCATGCCTTCGTTCTTGGATTACGTCCAAGTGATTTTTTAAATCTTTTTTTGACAATTGGCTATAAATAATGCTTTAGCATTTCAATAAGTGGAAGCTTCTGTTATACACTGAGAAATATAGTCATCAAGTAATATGGATGAAACATAGAGTGGATCGGTTGATGAGATCCATACACCTGATGATTTTTGACTGTTTTGTGGAGCGAAATATAGTCCTAAAGGACCTAAACTTCTGTGTGATACTTGTCATTGCAAACATCATCTTGAAGTTATCACCCAATGGTTGTACAAGCATAGAAAATCAGTGGGTTGAGTTTAATTTTGTAACAAAATTTCTGGAAGGTAGACATCAGAATGTGAAGGGTTCATTGTCATATTATTGTGGCACTAGAGATCACGTTCTTGGTGCCTATTATTGTAGGTCAGACCTGCTGCTTGTGCTAACCAGACTACGAAATCGGGATCTCCATGTCGTGCTGGCCCAGTTACATTTGCTTAATGATTTTCACGTTCTGATTCATTTGCCTCATTTTCAGATAATTGTAGCATTGCACTCATCCTAGAAAGTGGACTAGTATTAACATTTTCCTTAATTCTCATTTCTTTTTCTTTTGTTTGCAGATCCATGATAATATTAATCTCTTTTGCCAGGCTCGAAACAACATTCTCTCAATCTTGAATGAGTATGTTAACATCCTTTTAGCCCTTTTCATTTACCGTCCTTATTAGGCACTATTCTTGCTGTTGGGTGCATATACGTTTCTAAGAATGCACATCAATTTATATTGTTAGTCTTGGCATGATCCTATACAATCTTCTTCTCCATGTCTATCGTGGTATAGTAAGTTTATGTGTAATTCTCTATCATTCTCATTCTATTTCAACTATCTATATATGTGTGATGTGAAGAAGATATCAAGTAGCCTTGCGTGAACTTTTTAAACTTTTTCCCTTGTAAGTTCCTCTCTTGGAATTGCGCAATAGAATCATCTGAATGGGTATATATGGTTTTACTATGAAATTGTAAAATATTAAATGTGTCTATATCCTAATATTTTGGAAGATTACGTGTATCCATGCCAAGGGTTGATAAAAGCATTGCTAAATGACTTTGTTTTGACGAAACAAATAATGGAATAAGAGTTATATAGCTTTGGAGATGTGTTCTGCTACTGGACTGCGAGGAACCCAAATATTCTTGGACACCGCATTATGGATTTTTTTTCTGATATCGTGTGCTTTGATCACATCCCTGTGGGCCTTGCTATGGGTGCTTTTCGAGGGGCGTCTCTGATGTTACAGAAAATGAAGGGCTGCCCTTTGTCAAGGGCTGTGTATTTGTTCCCTGCTTTGGCTTTCTTTGGAGGGCTTCGTGTTCTCTCTCTTGTATAGCTGTACCTTCTCTCCTCTGTTGTAGTTATGAAATGCTAAAGCTTTTGGGTTGGCTGATGATGCAGGACAGATTTAGACTAAAGAAGTAATGGGAAACAATGGAAAAATAAACTTGCTAAACTCCATGTTTAGATTACTAGGGTCTCTCAAGTGTATTAACTCCACGAATCAATACTAAAGATGTATAAAATACCTCTACGGTATGAATAATAATAATCATTTTCAATATCAATAGTCTATATTATAAATAATTTACGAGGATTACATCACTATTTAAAGAGACTCAAAGCCTTATTATTTGGGTAATAATAAAAGTACCAAATGACTAAGATACCCTTATTAATAATTCCTAATCACTAAATTAATGTCATATCTTAAATTTCCTCTAATAAATAAATTACATCAATTACTCTTACATTAAACATAATAAAAACTTCAAATAATAAATACATGAATTCTTTGTTAAAGTATTAACTTGTGATTTTCATCATTCTCCCCTTGTTGGTGAAAACTCAACCTCGAGTTTTATAACTTGATAGAGTAATCCATGAACTCCTCTGCACCGAAAGAACATTTTGGAACACCTTTGACAACATCTTCACACAATAAGGCTCAAATAATTTCAGAAAGAGAATTGATGAAAACATCACTTTTGTATTCTAAGGTGTTGAAAAGTAATTTTCTAGATTAACAAATTCAACATATTAACTTGGATTGGATCAACATCAAAGTTCTCTATTCGGTAACTCAGTTTATTGTTCACACACAATCTCTGGTTCAACTTTTGGAACTTAAAGAATTTTCATAAATACGGCACAACTGTCTGTAGTCCTGGAATTGTGAACATCTTCTTTTTCTTTCTCTTGTTCTTTCTTTGCTCGAATATAATCCAACAAGTCAATAAGACCATCTTTTATAAAAGAGATGTCATTTTTTATAAAAGAGATTTCATCTTTTATAGAAGAACATATAGAAACAATTTCATGTGTAGTCAACTTGTTGACGTTTCTGTGCTTTAGCTTGTTGATGTTTCTTTGCTTCTGTCCTTCTTTGCTCATCTTGATACTAATGTTCCAATTTTTCAAGGTTGTCTTAGGCATCAATCATATCCCATCTAAGTTCTTCTTGCTTGGGTTTCAAATATCTATGACAACGTGGATTAATAAGATAGCATATTCGGTCACTTTCATCGTCAAGAACCAAATATACTCTCTTGCTTCGACAGTCAATTCTATAGTAGCTCAAGACATTGAGTTAAAGCTATAAAATAACTTTCCTTCAAAAATTGTTTGTGGTTTTTTTTGTTGAATTTTCTATTTTTTATTTATTTAGGACACGTGGTTTTTTTTTAATACCAAAGTACTGGATGAAGGATTAATCAGGGACGGATCCAAGAAGGGGGAAGGGGGGCTAGTGCCCACTCTTATTTTTTGGATTTTTTTATAGGTATAGGGTTAATATGGTAAATTGGTGTTTCCCCTTAAAAAAAAAATTGGGTTATTTATCAACAATTGGATATATCAAATATTCTATTTCAAATTCAAATATTAATTTTTGTTTTCATAAGTCCATTTGATTTTTCCAATTTTTTAAGCTTAAGGTTATATATCATTAAATTTTTCTCTATTTTTTTATTAATTATCTATGAGTACTTAATTATTTAGTTTTGATTCTTATTTATTTTCATTCATTTATGCTAATTAGTACATCCGTACATGCTCTTTAATTTTACAGTATATATTTAAGTTTTTAGCATGCTTGCATGTCATTTGATATTGTATTTCAATCAATAAAGCCATAAATTGTGAATATATAATTTTGTTTTATGACTATATTGGTGAGTGTTTGATTTGCTCATATTATTAATTTATTATTTAGTTTCTCTATTATGTTTTGTATTTGTATTTGATATTTTGAATCAAAATGAATAGATATATGAATAAATATTTTTTAAGATCTAGTGGTATTAAACGCCATCGATTGAAATTTTCTTCTGATGAACCTACTTAAGAGTCAATTAATTATTTTTCAATATAAGAAATAAAGTCTTGAAGAATAATTTTGTACTGACTTTTATGTATTTTTAATTAAAATTGATATTTGATGAATTTTATTTTCTTATTTACTTATAAGAGTGTTCACCATTGTCGAAAATCTTGCGTCTGTCCCTGAGCTTAATGGAAAGATAATCCAAAGGTACGTGACTATAATTTTGGTATAAAAAATATGTACTTGTTTGTAGTGGGGCTGTTTGAGGTAAAAACAAATGTTGAGCAGTTTAAAATGTGGGCTAAAGTAGTATTATGTTTTGGGCCAGGTCTAAAGAGGGCATGAGAGGCTTAAATTTAAATTAGGTTTACCTCCTTTTTGTTCCCACAAACATAAATGTGCAGCCGTCAGATGAAACTACAACAACAAAACACAGTGGCAAAGTTGCTACAAAACAGAGGTACAACAACGGCAAAATTACACCTCAGCTACAACCTTCTTCGCCTTTGTGTTTTTTTCCCCGTTGGCATCACACTATGATGGGTATGCAAACCACGATGTACAGTAGTGCATAAAAGTAACTCCGTGAACCGTGATTTTGCGATAAACAGTAATCCCATGCCGAACGGTAACTACGGTCACGAACAGTGTTTCCAACGTGAATATTAATGCTGACAAACGTTTTTTTTCTTCCACCCAAGACCTCCAAAAAACTAAAAAATTAATGGAGAAATCTTAAGCTCTGATATCAATAATGATGCAGGACAAGTTTAAGATAAATAATTAATGAAAAATTATAGAAAAATAAACTAGGATTTAAACTCGTTTAAATTACTAGGATATCTCAAGTGTATTAACTCCACGAATCAACACTAAGATAGATAAAATACTTCTACGAGATAAATAAAATACCTCTACGGTATAAATGATAATAATTAACTTTAATATCAATAGTCTATGGTCTAAACGACTTATGGGAATTACATCACTATTTAAAATACTAAACGACTAAAATACCCTTGTTAATAATTCTTAATCACTAAATTAATGTCTGAAATCCCCACTAATAAATCAATTATATTAATTACTCTTACATTAAACGTAATAAAAAGTCCAAATAATAAATACAAGAATTCTTTGTCAATGTCTTGATTTGTGATTTCCACCAGCTGACATTAGCTTAAACAACTATAAGTGACTGAGTTGCCTCTGTGATTCAAAATATGCCCTATCTCATTCTCGTGACAGATTTTTGTTATGTCTTATGTCCAATCTATCGCGATTCTACATTTCAATAGTAATGTTGTGGGTTTAAGTTGGACACATTGGTTAAGTCTAGTGTGGAATCCAGCGTTGGGGGTGGATTCAGGAATTAGATTCTTACAGTTGTAGATTCCATAAACTAGATTTGAGTTGGTCAATAGCACTGGATTTATATTATAAAGATGTAATAAATTTTTCTTAAGTAAAGAAGTGCGTGAGAATGACTTAATATATTATGTAGCTATGCTGAGTTTTGGCTCCTATAATCATAAAATTAAAAGCTGTTGACCGTGTTGAGTAAAAATGTTTGTAACTGATTACAAGAAACATTGTTATATTTGAAAGCTAGAGAGGAATTGAAAAGAGCATGGAGGTCAATATGGTTTTCCAGCATGGTGACCGTATGAATAGAAAATAGTGTTTGAAAACATAGTTGAGTTACACAGGAAATAAATAAAATAAAATACTAGTAGAAATCCACTCTTCTGAAGCCATTACCGCATTACGTACTCATTCAACCTGATTAGTATTAATTAGAAACTCAGAATAATGTCAAAATGAAATATGATGAATAATGTATCAAATATCATCTATTGATGTAGCTGTAACGTCTACCGGCAAATGCCTAATTTTCCAACAAATGATTTCACGTCCTAATCAGTTCCTGCTAAGAAGTACTGAGCATCTGGTTCATGTTTGCTGTCTTGGGGTCTTCCTAATGAGTGCGTCAATATATAGGTTAAATGAAGTATGAATCCTGTTATATCTATAATTGTAGATATACATCTCAATTCTGTTGTGCATAATAAAAGTATCAAAATGGTCTTGCACTTTTTCCCCGTTTTTTAATTTGAAATTTATTAATTTTTGTTTTGTGATTTTTAAGGATGTGTACTATTGAATCAACCAAGTTTGTCATCCATGCTGATGTGAACAACTTACTTCTTGCAGTTTAAATGACTTGCCTGAGATAATGAAGCAGATGCCACCTCTTCCCGTGAAACTTAATGAAGAGCTTGCCAGCTCCATCCTTCCTCGACCATCCTTGCAGAAGAAATCATGAGTCACCAGGCTCACTAAAGATGCTACCGATTCATCTCTCATGTTCTATCTTTAGGTTATGATCTGAAAGCAGAATTACCTTCCTATTCACTCCAGTTTATTTTCCAAATATAAATAAATATTAAATGTCTTTTCTTCCTTTTTTTTCTGATTTCGAATATTTGTCAGTACATTGTTAAATTTTCATTTCCGTTTCTTTTGGTCCCTTAATTGGGTTTACTGAGTAGTTTATAAATACCTTGACCCTGTAAATGAATGAAGGATTAGAGTTACAGTTAGCTCCATATTACCATATTTGTTTGTTGTGTTTGCTTTATTTTTATATATTCCTATTCCTGCCTGCCTTGGTAACGAGTCTGATCGAAATAAATATTTACTCTTGTTTAGGCCGTTTTGACTTATATCCAGTCTTTAGACAGCGTTGGCAGTAATTTTCTTTTCTTCTGGTTGGCGTTTCTACTAGTAAAAGATCAAAATTGGTTTGTTGCATATAGCACAATGCAATTTTGAAGTGGATTATATATGTTGTTGCATCCAAAGGGCCAACAACATAGCTGTGCCAGACCCAGCAAATTGTCTTGTTTTGAGAAATTACCCAAACCGAGTCCTTTGAGAATAAACTTATTTTCGGTGCCAATACTTTGCTTTGAATTTGGCTTAGCTTAGGCCATATCAACAGTTGACCTTGTTTTATGTATGTTTGAAAATGAACCTGAGTGGTTCATAAAAAATTTTTTGAGCGACATTCGAATTCAATATTTAAACGAGTCAAATTCGAATTTATTTTGATATTTGGATACTTGCACAAGTTGAATATGAGTTATTTAGTGTTAACTTATTTAAAGTATCGAATTTCTTGTTCATCATTGATCTTTATTCTATACAAGCTCGTTGATATTCATTTAAAGTATCGAATTTTTTGTTCACTCATTTATATATTTTTAAAGACTCCATTTGGATCAGAGAAAAAGAAAAAAAGAAAAGAAAAAACAAAAGTATATGTGAAAAAAATATGATAAACTTAACCGCATATTAAAAGATGTAATACTTTTACAAACAACGTTAAAGTATAGTGTAAAAGATGAATAAAAATGCTCCAATACAAATTTAATTTATTTATTTTAATCAAGTTTAACTAATTAATTAATACAACAAAGGAGATTTTAGCTGTTAGTACTATTTGTTAAACCATATCGATTTTGATGGACAATAAATTTTGGGATTTTTTAGTATATTCATGTATATATATACGGATTTAATTGTCTTGTATATTTATTTATTTTCTTGGTAATAGAATGATAATGATGCGTAAGCATTTAGATAGAACGATTAATGTGCAAAACAGCTAGCTAAAAAAGCTCACGGGGCAGCCCACTCAATGATATACAGTACTATATAACTGAGTTTGGGCCGGAAGCCCGCTTACGCTTGCTTGGTAACAACTCTCCTCTGATTAGAGCAGAAGAAGAGTCCATTTTTCTGTTAAGATAGAGAAATGGTGGAGTTGAGCATGTCAAGTTCGCCGGAGCTGACGCCGGAGGATGAGAAGCTGGCTATAAGAGATATTGCAATGGCCGCTGAAGCTCAAACCAAAGAAGGCGATATATTCTATTTAATCACCCAAAGGTAATATCTTTCATGCCCACTTCTCTCCCTATATAGATCTATCGAGAATAATTACTATCTATATTTTGTACTTTGCTGAAAAATCTGGTTTTAGAATTCCTAATAGTGTGTTACAACTAGGGCTTTTCTGGGTTTTGATGGGATGATACAAATTTTGCTCGTCTTTTGAGTTTGGTTATATTTGTGCATTTTGGGAATGTCAGTATAGGTCTTTGTGGTGGCTGCTACTTATTATTTTAATTTCCATGGGATATCTACCGTTTCTTTGCTTTGTTATCCCTTCTTAAATATATCTAAATCAGCTGCAGAGAAATGATGGCGAATTTTATCCGCAAGAGTTAGGGATTTTAAATTTACACCTTTTTCATTGAGCAATAGTCTTATAGTCTCATTTTCGTCCCCTGAATTTTACTTGATTGTTTTCCCTAGTCTTTGGATTCTTTTAGGAACTTCAGATGATAAAGAACAGAATATATATACACATATGTGTATATGTATGTTGAATTTGTTCTCTCCGAAATTCCCGGTGGAAGGTGACAAAGCCATATGCTGTTTCTCTTTTTTAGTATTGAATTCATAAGTTTTATGGCTCAACAACATAAATGTTAGTGTAAAGAGGCCTCATCATTCATGCATAAATTTTAAGTTATGTGCTTTACAATAGTATCTTTAAGGCATGTCGTTGGTTTTTGGAATTGTGTTAAAGCTTTCAATGCCTTGAAGATCTTGTACACCTCCCTCTTCAATCTATTTATCAAATATAATTATGGGTAAATGCAACTACTTACACGAATTTCATTTTCCTCTTGCTCTATTGGCTTCTGATAGATGGTGGCAAGATTGGCTCGGATATGTAAACCAAAGCCAAACAACTACAGCAAATGATGGATCATCTTCTGAGCATCAGGATTCAGTTAGTTCGAGTACTTTTAAAAGACCCTCTAGTATTGACAATTCCGATTTAATCTGCGAATCAGCTTCAGAAGATCCCACCATGGGTATTGAGCTCAATGACAACTTAGTAGAAGGCACTAACTATATATTACTTCCGAAAGAAGTTTGGAATCAGTTATATGCATGGTGAGTTAAGATTGTAAAGTTATACATGAGGGTGTTATCTTTAATTTTCATTGTTTTGTAATAGTAACACTCTTGTTAATTTTGATGGAAATATTTACAGTATATAAACTTGTAGTATGCAGGTCTTTTTTTCCTTTTGAATTAGGAATATGTGATACATGTCATCATGTTTTCACCTCTATTCCTTCATATTTGTAATTCTGGAGAGTGGTTTCTAAATTTTTAATCATGTTTATGCAGCAACAAGCACCGAATATTTAGGATACCAAACAACTAGGATTAAAAAAAGAAAATTAGACTACCTTAAGGCATTTCTTCCAATCAGAAGAAAAAAATGGAAATTAGTATGTATTTTCCTGAAATTGGGATGGGGTGAAATTTCAATATGATATTCCCTTCACTAATGCAGGACAACTTCACTTTCTTGACAATTGAATTGCTTTAAAGATTGATACTTGAAGGTCAGAGAAAGTAGAGGAAGAACAAAAAGTGAAACCCTCATCAATTACATTTAAATTCTTAGGCATTCATAAGTCGCACTTCAGAAGAGATGCTGCATTATGCATCAAACATCATGAATAGTTGATCTAAAAGGACTACTTCATTCATTTGCAATCACTAAAAACACGTGTCTAGGTTGAAGTCAAGGAAACTAGGATTATAGTAGCCAAACACTTATATGAGACCAAATTCAAATGCCTACCATCGTCCTGTAATGCAAAAGTGGGGCGTACCCATTTTTCCTTTATTGATTACTGAATGATTCAGCTGTTTGTATGACAGTTTTTTTTTTCCTTATATAAAAGTATCAAGTTTAGTAAGACATCTCTTTTGTACTTGCTTTGAAGCTATATTTTGATTGTTTGGAAAAGTTTTGAAATTAGAGCTTTCTCAGAAGGTCTTATTTAAGTTTGTCTGAAGGATGTACTTCAAGAATGAATGTTAGTGTTTGTTGGGCTTAGGTATGGAGGGGGTCCTACATTGGCACGGAAAGTAATAAGTTCTGGTCTCTCTCAAACAGAATTGTCTGTGGAAGTGTATCCTCTGCGCCTGCAATTGCATTTGATCTCAAAAGGAGACCAATCTGCTGTAAGAATAAGCAAAAAGGTATGATGAAGACCATGACTAGATAACTGCTTTGTAATTTTTTGAACCACCTCCCTCCATCATCACCCCCTGTATGTATACTGAAGAGATGCCGCCAATATATTCTTTGAACAGGAAACTGTTGGAGAACTTCACAGAAAAGCTTGCGAGATATTTGATCTTAATTCTGAGCAAGTACAGTGCTCTTTTTTTTTTGGAATTGAGTTTCCTTAAGTTTCTGTCATATCATTTGTCGTATTTACCTTTGTTTGTATGATTTTTACTTCTTTCAGACCTGCATTTGGGACTATTTCAGCCATCGAAAGCATGCTTTAATGAATGACATGGATAAAACCCTTGATGATGTCAACATACAAATGGATCAGGATGTGAGTGTCCTTATGAATACATTTTTTAAGTTTTTTATTATATATATATATATATATATATATTAGAGAAACACGTGGTTTTGAGATAAAGTGTGGAGAGATTCAATAATAAGTATAGTATATGTGTGCAGTTAGTACAATAAATGTGGAGATAGATACTACATCATATTACAGGATTGGGTATCTAACTTAGCCTGATCGGGTATCTTCTGTGAGCCCTTGATTTTAATTATGGTTGTTTCCTTGATTTACATACTGAAGTTAATCTATGTTTTGTTATATTTTCAAGGGACTACAAAAAGTATATAAAGTCCTTAAAAAGAGACGTTGAACGTATATTAGTCGCTTTCCTGGATCTATATCTTGACAATGCTAGTTTGGATGCAGCTAGTAATGAAAGCTTGTCAGTCTTTATTATTTATTATTTGTCACTCCCATTTTGTTAATATTATCTTACCTCTTATTATGCTTCTTGAAACAGATTCTTGTTGAGGTCATTGACAATACTGGTGGTTCCATGAGTTCTGTTCAGGAGAATGGATCTGTGGGAAATGAACTAACGGTGGTTGTAGACCCTTCTAAATCAAGCTTGTCAATTGAAGGAGGTTTGTCTGTGAGCAAGGGTTACTCTAGAAACTGCAATTCAGAATTATCACAATTTCAGAATCCAACTCTTCCAGTCAGAGAAGTGGACAAGACACATGGGATCACTGGTGTTAGTACTAGAGGGTCTTCTGGTGGCCTTACTGGGTTGTTGAATCTTGGAAATACTTGTTTTATGAATAGTGCGATACAGTGCCTTGTTCATACACCTGAGTTTGCGATATATTTTCGAGAAGATTACCACCAAGAGATTAACTGGCATAACCCTTTGGGCATGGTTGTAAGTTTCAAATTCAATGATAGAGAAGCTGGTGGCTGTTTATCTTAGAATCACGTCTTATTTTTTGTTGCAAAAGCTGGTAGCTGTTTACTGCAAGACGATATTTTTAGTATTAGGAATAGTTCCGAATAAGCTGAGTGTCTTAGACTCTTAGTAAATTGCTGTTTAACTCAATGATTTTTCTTAATTTTGTTCAAGTGCAAAATTCATTTGTCAATATTTTAACCATCTTACTGGTTTAAAACTGTTAATTTGCAGGGTGAGCTAGCTGTAGCCTTTGGTGACTTACTTCGGAAACTGTGGGCACCAGGACGAACTCCAGTCGCTCCTCGTCCATTTAAAGCAAAGCTTGCTCGTTTTGCACCGCAGTTTAGTGGATACAATCAGCATGATTCTCAGGTTTGGCCTGTTACATCAAGTTCTGAAGAACTGTCTAATAATGGATTGAATGAAGTTGTCATCCAAATGTTTAATTCTCTGCTCAGGAACTCCTTGCTTTTCTGTTGGATGGGCTTCATGAAGATCTAAACCGTGTCAAACACAAACCTTACATCAAATCTAGAGATGCAGATGGTCGACCTGATGAGGAAGTTGCTGATGAGTATTGGTCGAATCACATTGCTCGTAATGATTCTATAATTGTGGATGTGTGCCAAGTGAGTACATGTTGATGATAATTTATGGGCACATACAATTTCTAGCTTTTGGTGTGGTGACGAACTGATGATATTAGATCAAGTTATTTCAAGATGAATTTTTTTTCATAAACCACTGATTTAACATGGTCCATCTTTGAAAGTTATCTATTTGATTCTGTTCTTGTAAACTTGCAATGATTCATATTTAGTCCTGTTATTATCTCATGTCATCTAAATACTTTTTCTTGTTATACGCATTTTCTTATTTACTCTTTCGATCTATTACATATGTTGTTGTTATTCTTAATATTCTTTGTAGGATTCAAGAAACCATAATTTTTCTTGAACAAGGAATATAAAAAGTAAATAACTTTACTCCTAAATCGTAAAATTTCTAATAAACAAAAGTTACATTTAGGACACGTAATTTAGTTCCAAGTCTGACACAACAAACAGGCTATAGTAGTTGGTAAAAAGTAAACAATAGACAATTTGGCATAAGAAGATCAGAAATATAAATTTGAGCTGCCTTTGGTTTAAGTTTTGGACATGAAGAAAAGAACTTTTATCTGGTTAACTTTTTTAAAGGTTTATAGGGTCTATAGACCCCTCTGGTTTTTATTTTTTCAGTAAAGGATATTACTAAATAATTTATATTTATCATGTGTGTAATATTTATAATTCTATAAACTATTTAAAATTCCAATCAACCAAATAGGGGACCACACCAAGAATTAGAAGATTTCAATTTGAAGCTTTGTTACTTCAGATCTAATCCACTTCCTCTCTAGAGTCCCTTTAGCCATTTACTAACTTTTCATCAATCATTGTAAGCGGAATATTAAATCACAAAGGGGATCATCATAAATGATGCTAGTTTTTCCCGAAATGTAAAAATTCTTCCGTGCTAATGTATTGTTTCCATCTAAAAACGAGAGTCTCATTTGATCTTTAGAGATTCCGTTTGTGCATATTAAGGCCTGTATTAGATACATACATACATACATATATATATACATACATACATATATATATATATATATATATATATATATATATATTAATGATTTTTCCTTCATTAACTTTGAAGACTAAATTTTGTTAATGGGAAGAGATAATGTTTTGGTAAATGGAACTCTCATTTCCGGTCGTAATGAATTTTGACTATTTAACTTTAATATTCGTTTTCCTTTTTGATTTTTTGGTAATTAGTACTCGGCTCCTATCAGGAAAAAATGCTGCATCACCAATGTATATATGAATAGTCATCTCAGTTATTTATTAGTTTATTTAGATGCATTGAAGAAAATTCCATTGGATTTTACTATTGGTGCATTATATGTTTAACACCTTATTTTCTATTCTCCAATTTTGTCTATTTAATTACTTTTTGTATGGGCACATTTGATATGAACATTCTTAGGAACCATTAATATGTTTTTTTTCTTTCTAATGCCATTACTAGGGTTACCTAATTCGTCCCTAAACATTAAATTAATGAGTGTACCTTACTTAGATCTTGCCAACAATTTGCAATTTCAACCAATCTATCTTCGTTCTCCGTCGATCTTTGTTCACCGCTAATCTTCTTTTTCTTTGATGAAATCATTGATTTGGTTAACAAATGTTTTTTCATCAAACTGTTGAACCGAGAAAGGAGAGAAAAGTGTCAAGGTCCCGAGGATAGAGACAATGTGTGAGGTAAGAGAAACACGTGAGTTAGCAAAGAGAAGAGAAGGGTCAAGGTCCAAGATCTTGATATGTTGTATTAATTACTGATTAATTGTAATTATTTAATAATAAAATATATTATTTAGTAGTTTATTATTATAAAATATTTAACTGTCAGTAACTTTCTACAGTTAAATATGTAACTTTATACAATAAACGAATAAAACCACAAAAAATTAATTGTGAATTGTGAATTTCATATTTAAAATTTTAAATCTCTAGAATTATCTTTATTACTACATACCTATTTTTTTATTTTATTTTTAAGTACTATCTTAAATTCTTATATGTTGTGTATAAAATTATAAATTATATATATATAACTACTGGGAGCAACCTGAATAAATGAACCTTCAAGTATTGCGACCCCAATTATCGACTAAGTATACCCCCTCCAAATTGCGTTCCTACAATTTAGCAAACCCCATCCACGACCCATAGCCTGTACTCCATGTTGCACAAGTTGGGTACACTGTACTGCTGCGAAGCGTTTGTCGATTTAGAATTTTAGATTGGAAGTAATATACAGTGTAAATCCAATAAAGGATATGGATCTGTGTCTTATTAAATGGCTCAACATGTATTATTTACCTGCCCCAAATGGCTGAACTTGTGTGGTGTTTCATGAACTTGCAGTTTGTATGTACTCATGATAATTTGAAACAATGAATCAGGGATGTAAGGATGATCAATTTCCTTAAATGCCAAACCGATTCTCCTTTGCTATACAATTATGCTACATGTTTTATGTCATACTAGAAGCTGTATAATGATTTTAACTTTCTCTTTTACTATAAATTACTCTTTTTAATTTTGGTGTGACCATGAATTACTCATCCTTGGTCTATGTAAAAGGATTCAGCAGCCAAGCTGCTTTATAACTTGGTCGTTAGAGTTTCTGGAGTCGAGTATTTACTTAGAGTCCAGTTATAATTGTTTGAAATTTGTATTATGACCTTATTCTACTTAATAGTCGGTCCTGTATATGTTGTCATGTTTGCTTACATTTTCATGCCATTAATTAAATCCTTATTCTGAAAAACACATCGAGTGTCCAATTCTTTGCCATTTTAGCTGATTAGATTTCTGTAATTTCCATTAATCCCTTCAGTCCTGTTAGTAATTGTTTTTCACCATCTATATATTTATTTTGTTTTATTTTTCTTTGCTTACATTCATAGAACTGGTAATTATGCAACATCAGTATTGCCCTTGAATTTATGCACAAACCGGTTGCCATTTGACAGGGCCAATACAAGTCAACTCTAGTTTGTCCTGTATGTAGTAAAGTATCTGTTACATTTGATCCCTTCATGTATCTTTCGTTGCCCCTTCAATCCACAACCACGCGAACTATGACAGTGACAGTTTTCACATGCGACGGAAGTGCACTACCAGCTGCTTTTTCTGTAACTGTTCCAAAGCAGGGACGTAGCAGGGACTTAATCCAGGCACTTAGCAGTGCTTGTTCTTTAAAGCATAATGAGAAGCTTTTGCTCGCAGAGGTGAAGCACATTGATTAATTTACCAGTTCTACCCTTGTATTATGTAGGTCTTTTTTTTTGTGTGGAGGTAATTCAATTTTGTTATTAACAGATACGAAGCCACTTGATTCACCGTTTCTTGGAAGATTCTCTAATGTCACTGTCTTCCATCAAAGATGATGACCACCTTGCTGCCTACAAGATCCCAAAGTCTCTGAAAAATTTCAAATTTCTACAGCTGATACACCGTCGGGAAGAACAGTAAGTATATTTGGAAACCATTAACTAATTATTGGGGGTAGTTAAAAGCCTCTTTCCGCAGGCATCATGTTACATGTTCCCCCTTAATTTTCATAGCAGTGGAAAGGGAAAAATATTGCATTTATTGCTTTACTGACTTTCCCTTTGTTTAAAAAACCTGTCTCTAGTAATTGCTTTATCTTTTGAGAATTAATAAGAGGCTTGCTACTGGGTATCCCTTATTTGTGCGGTGGTTGTCTTTGATCCTTTACTTCTATTATTATTAATGATATTAGATATTGTCTTTCAGGGAAGCTGGTAGTGCCCTGAGAAAAACAGGGTGGAAGCCTTATGGAACCCCTCTTGTTTCACCCATCTCATGTGATGATGTTGTTACGAGAGGTGACATACAGTCAGTAGTTTACACAATGCTCTCCCCAATGCTAAGGACTGATAATCTGGATACAAACACATCAGCAACAACATCAGACCCACCTCCAGCCGTCAATTGCACTGAAGCTAGTACTGATTCCAATATAGCTGATTCAAAACAGCAGGAGAGTGACAATTCTAAACTGCCGACAGTACAGAAACTTCCTTTACAGTTGGTTGACGAGAGCAATGCGTGCATTGATCTATCAATTGGAGAAGAGAAAACTGTTAAATTTTCCTCATCATCAATATCAATACTAGTTTTTGTTGATTGGTCTCAGAAGCTTTTGGATAATTATGAGACCAGTTACCTGGAAAACTTACCCGAAGTTCTCAAGTACGGTACCGTGACTAAAAAAAGTCGTAGTGAACCTCTTTCCCTGTACACTTGCTTGGAAGCTTTTCTACGCGAAGAGCCATTGGTACCTGAAGATATGTGGTTAGTTTCTTCATCTTTTCTCTAGGTTTTTGATGTTAATGATTGGTTTCGTAAGATGTTGAGTTGGTTTCGACAGTGAATTTCTAACCACACCAAGTATAATTATTGTTTGAAGGATTGGAATTACCGAAAAGGTAAGTTATCTTACATGTGAAATCTGTAGATTAAGGTTTCTACTGATGTTGCTAAACATTTGATGAGCTCACTGACAACGCCTAGTAGTGCTTTATGAGCCCCTCCCACTTAACAGCTTCTTGTGAGCCTACACTTAACAGCACAGTAGTGCTTTATGAGCCTATCCCACTTAACAGCTTGCAGTGCTTTATGACCCCATCCCACTTAACAGCTTGGTGGGGAGTAATTCCAATGGTGGTTTAGCCAACATGTAGAATGCCAAGAGCGTGTTTTGTTTTGAATGTATTTAAGCTTTTCTTCTGGTGAATGTTACACCTGAATTTTGTGCCTGGTAGAAGGGGGGGGGGGGGGGGGGGGGGGGGGGGGGGGGGAGAGAGAGAGAGAGAGAGAGAGAGAGTTCTACATTTATATTCACAGTGGAAGAAGTTTGTATTTCTCTATTCCCCTATGCGCTCCAACCTCACTATTTTAGTCTTAAATGCTTATTATTCATACTTTCTGATGTTTTAGATTGACATGTTATATTGTAACTCTTTTGGTGTGTGGTGAAGGTATTGTCCTCAATGCAAGGAGCAAAGGCAAGCAAGCAAGAAACTTGATCTTTGGAGGCTTCCTGAAGTGCTTGTTATCCATCTAAAGAGGTTCTCATACAGTAGGTCAATGAAGCACAAGCTGGAGACCTTTGTCAACTTCCCTATTCATGGTTTCAACTTGACAAATTATGTAGCCAACAAAAGCAACTCTAGACAACAACTATACGAACTCTACGCCTTAACAAATCACTATGGTGGCATGGGAAGTGGTCACTACACAGCACACATTAAGGTGAGCTCAGTTCTTCATTGAACTTGTCTTTCGACTTATTTTAGGAATTTACAACCTTTTTGATTTTAGCAGGCTTTAGACTGGTTTCTGTCTGTCAATTCGATAAGAGCATGGAAGCCTATATTAAAAGCTAGACAAGATATTCTGACTTGCTTTTTTTATTTCCCATCGTGGTTTATATAGAAAGCTTTAACCCTGGTCATATTTAATTAGGTTATCAGTCAGTTGTGTTTCATTTAGCATAATACTGTAGTAGGCATCCGTTTGAGACTTGTTATTTGTATCCATTTATTATTATTATTATTATTATTATTATTTTAATTTATATAAACTGCAATTTAGTCTGTAAAGAGATGCAATACTAATAAGTAAAGTCAAAAGATATTATTTATTGGAATTGTGGATTCCTGAATTTCGGCATTTATCAGTCCTTTAAGTCGAGACATTTGATTGGGTTTTTTTTATTGGATTATCTCCAAATCATAAAAGGTAGTAACTTTGCTACTTTCTGTGATGTGCAGCTCCTTGATGAGAATAGGTGGTACAACTTTGACGACACCCATATATCACCCATAAATGAGGAAGATGTAAGATCAGGCGCCGCATATGTACTTTTCTACCGGAGGGTGAAAACTGATATTGCCTGTGTGTAAGCAACAGAGCACAGTCTTGTGCAGGTTACAACAAATTTTCCTCTAAAAAATAGCCTGAAACGAAACAAAAAAAGAGTGGCTCCTTGTTTGTGTGTAAAGCAATATATGTGCTCTTGTAAAATATTTAAAGGATAGAGGAGTTACAAGCCTTGAGACATTTCAGGACTCAAATAATCAGCGAAAAGGCTTCAGAAAATGGATAGTATATCACAACAGTCATTGTAGTCTGAATCTTAAATTATGTGATATGTTTAAAGTAGTTCATGTTTCCTCTGCCTTGATGTATAAACTCGTTTTGGTGGGTGCTCCAGACGTATATGTTGATGGGTCAGAGGGCAATGTCTGTCCAGAACAGTTGGCCTAAGCTTTGGTTATTTTTTTTTACTGGGTGGGCCAGGGTCACCTACCACCTAGATTATACTACTACAACTTTGGACCTCGTCTTCTCATCTCTCGAATTTATGACGTTTTATAAATTTGTTATAAAATTTCTACCTACTTGTATATGTTTATTTATCTCAACTGTCATGGGTTTTATTATTTTCTTTCTCCATCATGGACACTAATAAGCTGCCCCAATCTCTTTTCAAGCAAACATTAGCAATACTTGTTCGATTAGTTTGACAAAACATAAATAATTGACGATTAAAAACTATGGGTACTAATGAATATTATATGATATATGGAACCAGACAAAAAATAAAATAAAAGAAAGAGTAGATACTAAGCATTCTTCTTTCTTTACATCAATCAATATATATATATATATATATATATATATATATATATATATATATATATGTGAGAAAGCATTTGACCGGCCAGATAATATTTGATGATTAGACTTTACATTAGAAGAAGAGCCAATTTCAAAAGTAGAAAAAACGAAAAGAAAAAAACGACAGGGAGAATCGATCGTGCATATTGCCTCCGTCCCGTTCGGAAAAAGAGCACTCAATGTTTATCCTTAGTTTAGTAGCGATGACATCAAAATATAATTGTATTACTATATACTTACCACTAGTATATGTTAATTTAGCATGATATTTATGAATGGCGACCTCCCAATTAATTATACATCTTAATATCGTGCTTCAAGGTATAAAATTTTAATAATTAATGAAAGACACACCATGTTAATTGACAATATCTATCTTACCCCACAAAACTAATCCAACCAGCCAGCCAGGTCAACTACTTAATTGTGTTTAATTAGTAATTACATTGGGCATCATCTGAGCACCCACCACTTTCCCATTTACATGCATACATATATACCCCAACAACCTAGCTATCAAAATTAAGAAACTAATAAGAGCTAGCTAGCTATCTAGTTCGATCATGAAAACAGGCAATATTAATATTTGCTTGATTAATTATCATCATCATCATCATCATCATATTCTTCAGTAATAGTAAAAGTGAGTTCCCAAGCTGCAGATTCATGCACTTCTAATCTTGACCTCAGTACGTAATGCTCAACTTCTCTTTGATAGATACTTCATCTCTTAATTGCCGCCCTGTTTGGGATTCCCAAAGTTTCATCCTCGGAGTAAACACCTTCTTTTAATGATATATTGTTCCTTTTTTCTACCCTTCCTTCTACTGTATATATACACACACACACGCGTACTGAAATGGATGGTTCATTTGATGATCTGCAGTATGAACAAACGTACAACACCAAGTTTGTGGAGCGAGCTTTGTTCTATCAGCCCCTAATACAAATTCCTTCCTACATACATAGGAATGGGGTTTTCATCAGACGGTAAGATGCTAGGGTCGAGAGCGATCGTAGGGTGGATAGCGACCGATCGATGGTGCAGGTACAATCAGGACAAACTCCAAACTAGTGGTGCCTAGCTAATGAAGGAAACTTGCAACTACTTTCAAATTCATCTACTATCATATCCGTATATATCATCCCGTATATATATGGCCTTACAGTTGAATACCACCTGCCGGAGAGACGAATTCTATACTCCGTCGGACCTGCCGGAAGGTTGCCCTTGTCGCCCGGATATCTTTTGTCCGAGCACACAGCATGCAATGAAACGTACTTCAAAACCAAATTAAACCATTATTATCAGGAAAAAAAGAAGAAGAGAGTCTAATTTCATTATACGTAGACGTAGTTGAATTTGTGTTGTAATTTTAACGAGTCGTAAAACTGATCATATATGGAAATTAATTAATTCTGAATATATTTCATGCTAACCAAATTCAAGTTGACCCATAATTGGGCGGGGACCATGACAACTAGCTAGTGGATATATATTTTAAATAACATGCAGTTTGTTGGTCTTTCTACATGTTTGACTTTAAAGGCAATTAAAATTTTCTCTAGGAATTTTAACAAGTTGTGATCTGAAACTTCGTAGGAAAGAAAGTGACTTTTCTGTTATTTCTTTTCGATTTTAACGTGCTTCTTTCGTGCGGGATATTATTCATCCATCAAAGTGTTGAGAATTAAGTCGACCATTATTAAATTAAATAATATAAAATAAAGAGAAAAAAATAATATAAATTTTAATGTGAATTTATTTTTAAAAAAAATTACATGTTAAATTCTGAATCTCTACTATATTAATAATAATGGATTTACAATAATCTTCTCAAATTTTATGCCCTAAAACTTGATATTTTACTACAATACAACTTTTAGTACGGACTACAAACTATAAAATTTTCTCTTTCATAATACAATTTTTTTTGCACAGAATATAAAAGGTACAAAAATCATCTACCTCACACAAACCCAAAAAAACCCTCACGCTCTTAACTTTTAGGATGTTACATGATATTTGGTTGCACTACATTTCAATCATGATTGTTAAATTCGGACCGAACTGACGGTTCAACCGATTAAAATCAAAACTGGTCGAAACACTATTTAATAAGACATTTGATACAACTTTATAATAAAATAAGATGATATTTATAAATTTTTAATTCCATATTCAAATATTCAGGGCTAACATAATATTAACGGAGTAAGTGTACTTTGTTATTAGATTGAATAGTTAATTTTATATTAAAAAATAATAAGCTTATAAATATTACTCCTACTTATTTACAAGCCATTCTTAATATTTATAAAATTATAAGTGACAATTTTTTTAGGGATAAAACAATCTAATTGCTTGGAGTTTAATATCTGAACTTATTATATGATGCAGTCTTTAAAAAGAAGAAATATGATTATTTATTTTAAACAAATCATTCTAGAATTTATATGTACCTCTATATTATTTATGAATATTTTCCTTTCTTTTTAAAACGTAATATAAAAATATTATGCAACCAATTATTTCCAATGGTCTAAAAAAGAGTGTCATTATCAATTATTTTTTTCAAAAAAAAATATTTTTAATTTTTGATAATTGTATAAATGACACATTGCTCTAAGAGTTTCCATAATTATTTCAGTATCATATCACTACTATTAAACAAACAACTTACAAATTTAGAGATAAATATAAGTTAAAAATATATTCTTAACATTTATAAATTTTATAAATTTATATTTTGTGAAACAGATAGAGTAACATTTAAAGCTATTATTTTTGTTATAAAGTAAATAATATTTCTTTTGTTTTCAAATGAATTTTCTACATTTCTAAGAAATAAAAATTGACTCAATTTTTTAATTATGAGAATAATAAATACTTAAAAAATTAAAAGACTAAATTGGTGAAGAAAAAATAAAATATCGTAATCGGTAATAAAGAGAAAGTTGAATTGGTAAACTTAAGGGAAAATATGATGTCATAATTGTAATATATATAAAATATTTGAGGGGTAAACAAGAATAGAAAATATATTTTTTTACACTTATAAAATTTTCAATTCACAATATTACTTTGTTATTAAATCGAACTATTAATCTTATGATAATTAAGTTTACAGATATTATTAGTCTTTTCCTTCCACTAAAATATTCTTAAAATTTGTAAATGACAATATTTTTGAAATAAATCATAGTCTAACTACTTGGAGGTTAATATGCTAACTTTTAATAAGATCCTGATTTTATATAAAACCTATAGATGGTGACAAATGTTAACAAATCACTAAAAAGGGAATTCATATGTACCTAATTATTATTTAAAAGTTTTTTCCCAATATTTTAAAATATAAGGTAGAAAAAAATTAATTATTCTCTTTGTTCTAAAAAGAAAATTATTTGTTTATTTCTTTAATTTATACATGAAAAGAGTTTTCTATTTTTAATGATCGAATCATTACATATTGTACTCCTTTTCTTTCTTTCTTTCATTATCATAATTCCATTATTATATAGCACTATTATTAAATTAACAATAGATATTTTTAAATTTATAAATGATTCTTTTATGAGAAGGAGAAAATATTATTTGAAATTATTCTCTTCATTACAAAGTTAATACCATCTTTTGTTTTTCAATCAGTTTTGGTGTGTTTTTAAAAATTAAAAATTAATGTGAATTGTTTAATTTTTAAAACAATAAATTGTTAATAGAGAAGTATAAAATATAACAATTATAATTAACAAAAAGTGCAAATTGGTGAAATTGAGTAATATTGTTAGGATGCCATAATTGTAATAATTAAATTTAGAAAAAAGGTTACAAATTGAATTATAAAATAATAATGGTTGGGAGTAAAGGAGAAAAAAAGAAGCAAAGTGATTATAAAGAAAAAGGAAACAATTATTAATGGCATGCATGCATGAAGTAGGGCTAGCTCCTGCTTGCATTCCGTTCATCCGTTGAACTCCTGATTCGCTTCCTCCGCGTATGATTCCTGTTTTAGTACGTATAGGTAATATATATATATATAGTTTATACTTTAAGGTGGGTATTTTTTTATTTTATTTTTTTGCATTTTCTTAATTCATCAATCATCATAATATTGCGTTGACACCCATATATCCATGCATCTTGTAGTATGGTAATTATTTTAAGTAAATATCAAAATTAATCTTTATATTAATTAAAAAATTTGTATTAATTCTTTTGTTTTATCTCAAAAGAAATTAAGACATGCAAGTGATGAATCTAATAGGGTTAATCTTAATTTGGAGTACGCACGTAGCAGGAATAATAATGTGTGGATTTGTCCTAGCTAGCTAGCTAGCTCGACAATCGTCTTAATTAGTTCTAACGTATGTAGATATGCACATGCAAGGCCCTTGGGATCTTCATTCATTCTTATATATATAGTCTCGGCTGCCTCCTCCCGCAAGTGATTGATTAATTTTTTTAATTTGTCCATTAATTACTTCACATTTCAACTTTAATCTTAATTAATTTACAACCCTTCTCAAGTTAAGTGCGTACGTCTTAGTTATTCATATATATATCCTAGCTAGCTAATTAAGTAGGTGTATTTTATTTGGGCTTTCTTTTGTACATTTTAACTGTAGCTAATTTACCTACAAGAATTTTGTCTCGTCTAGCTTAATATTGTAGCTAGCTAATATAATATAAATTATATAATGGAACGATGTTGTGATATACTAATAATTAAGTTGAATAATTTTGGTAGGTAATTGCAATTTTGGCCCGACCGACCGACCGACCGGATAATAAGGGATCGAAAGTACTGAGGAAATACTGGAATTGGTACCACTGTATATGCATACTGTAGGTAGGAAGGCCGGGTTTTGATAATTTTGGCGGCCGGCGGTAACTGTTTTCCATTTAATTAGGCAATGCATGAAGGAAGTAGATGGAACGTACGCTTGTGGTTATATATGCATGCATGCAGTTATTCTTGCTATATATCTTGTTTATTGTAGCAGCTAGCTTTTATTTTGGAGTTGAGGTTGTGGATGAAAAATCAATTCAAATTCTTGTATCATCTTGTAACTAGCACCTAGTAATTATCAGTTTCAATATTAATATTTCTTATTGTTGTTAGTGTTTTTTTTTTTCAACCCTCTTTCTCTCTCTACGTACGTATAAATATGTTTTAACATATATATATATATATATATATATATATATATATATAGGGAGACGTTATGGACTAAAATTAGGCAAATACCATCAAATTATTTCATTTTAATATTCAACAGCCGAGATTAATTATGTCAAATTTGTGTCCGCTAGTCTTTCTAGTTACCGGATCTTATCAGATCCGCGTCCGCTAGTCTTTCTAGCGGATGAATTAAATCTAATTACTGGATACGGTGTGTATACCAACACTATCTGGTAGTATGTCTAGCGCATGAGAGATTACCAAGTATCATACTACGCTGTAAAAACTTTCACTCTCATTCCTTCTTTCCTCCGGCGATTCAACTGGTGTGACTTCTTCCAACCGGCAACAATCTGTCCTATTCTGGCATAAAACTGAATAGAGAATCTGTTCTATTCTTCCAACCGGCAACAATCTGTCCTATTCATACCGGTTGCGAACAAAGCCATTGGATTACTTGTACTCTGGCTTCGGTATGCCTACAGAGGGGAATGAAAATAGAATTGCTATCAGCAGTAGTTCCATGTTTATGCCTCCTCTAATTCTGTAAAGATTATATAGATACAATAATAATGAATCCTTAAATCACTTCCATTTACTGGACTCTCCGATAACAACACTGCAGGGGTTATCGAAATCAGAAGTCTTTGTTATGTGTGGAGATGAAATAAGTTTTATAGTATTTTTACCAAAGAATTGTGCTAAATGAATCCTTACTTTGGAGTTTCAATCTCTTTTCGCTTTCTTCTGCCCTGCTCTGTTGAGCCTTGATCAATGTTCTCTGGTATTTTAGTAAGTCAGTCTTGTTGGAAAATATATGGAAGAGGATAAATTATAGAGAAGTGAGAAAGAGTGTTTAATTCTTAAAATACTTTATTCAACTCACTTGTTTTAAAATGTCTCACATATAAGACTATTTATAGGGCTCTTAGGACACTTCTAGAGCCATTTTAATAATTACTATATGACCAAATACATGTACATGAATCTAGCCATACATGTTCCAAGACACTTCTAAATACATTCATATACATACATGTATCATGAACTTAGACACTCACTCATTCATGTACCAACATAAATTAATAATATTAAATTAAGTTTATATTTTCAACATCCCCTCTTAAACTTGATTTATGAAATTCTCAATAATGTTGGAAAACTTTTTTGATCTTCCGATGTCTTCAATCGCAAGATTCTCTTTTGCCATCTTCATTGATGTATATGGCACAAATAATTGTCTTGGCATACTCGAGTCTTTAGCACGTTGAAATACTTTCATCAGTTTTGCAATTTCCTTGGACGTGAGAATTTTATCTCTTGTCTTTACTTTTGTGTCTCGACATTTATTCGTCACGCACGCTTGGAATTTCCATTTGATCTTCTTTATCT
Source organism: Hedera helix (assembly GCA_947179155.2). NCBI lineage: Eukaryota > Viridiplantae > Streptophyta > Magnoliopsida > Apiales > Araliaceae > Hedera > Hedera helix. The sequence goes on from OX359271.1 coordinate 51,188,002, forward strand.
TGTAATCTAACTTCTCATGGTTTGTATGTTTCATGAACTTCTTGTGTTGTTTCTCCATTTTACTATTTGCAAACTCCCTTTGATCATAATAATTCTCTATGTTGACCCATTTAATGTCTTCCACAAAATTTCTTGCTATAAATCCCAAATCAATTTTGACACACAAAATAGTTTTCTCATGCTCCTCTAAATTTTTGAACATATAGCCTTGATCAACAATCTTTTCTTCTATTTTCATAATTTCAACAAGTTCACCTTTGACAATTTTGTCAATTAATTCAATTTCTTTGATCACCTCCTCCTTTTCTTTTTCTACTTCTTTTACCTCTTCAAATACTTCTTCACTTATCGTCTCTTCAATCTCTCCTTTTTTATCTTCAACTTTTGTAATATCAACACAAATCTTTTTGTCTTCCTCTTTCATGACATCTTCAAAAAATTCTTTTTCACATTCTTTTTCCTCAACTAATTCGTCAATTTCTTCAAGAGATATCTCATCTTCTTCCACATATCGTACCCAAGACTCATTAGGTAACGGTGGACCTTTATAGTTATTGCAAATAGATTGAAGCTCATTCCATAATTGAGCTTGAGAATCGAAACTCGCAACACGTTTCCAAACTTCTTCATGCATTGCTCCTTGCAAAATCTCCCTTGCTCTTTTTTCTTTCATTTCTCGAACTCTTTTTGAAATACACTTTTCTGGATTTACAATGACATCTCGCCATACATTGCAAGCTCCAAGATATGCTCGAATCCTTATACTCCAAACATTGTAATTTGTGAACACTAATTTGTCACCGAACATAGGAAACATCATTTTTCTATAATTTCCCTCTCCCGAACACTATCAATATAATTTACCTTTGTGACGTGCTTCACTCACAAACTTCTTTTTCAAATTTCTTCTCAGCTAGCATATTCACTAGATTGCATTCCGGGACTCTAACGCGCACACATTGCACTCACCCAACGAAACTATTTGATAGCACCAAGTCACCTCAATTTGGTCGTCTACTGTCCCTTGTCGTCACCTTGGACAACTTGTCTAAAGCTTGGAAATACCTTGTATTTAACCTTGGCTCGGATACCACTTTGTTGGAAAATATATGGAAGAGGATAAATTATAGAGAAGTGAGAAAGAGTGTTTAATTCTTAAAATACTTTATTCAACTCACTTGTTTTAAAATGTCTCACATATAAGACTATTTATAGGGCTCTTAGGACACTTCTAGAGCCATTTTAATAATTACTATATGACCAAATACATGTACATGAATCTAGCCATACATGTTCCAAGACACTTCTAAATACATTCATATACATACATGTATCATGAACTTAGACACTCACTCATTCATGTACCAACATAAATTAATAATATTAAATTAAGTTTATATTTTCAACAAGTCTGCTGTCTGAGGAGTTGCAACCTGTGTCACAGTACTATAGTGAGATCCTAGTTGTCTTATGCTCAGAACGCTGCTTCCTCTCAGTCATCCCAAGCAGACATATTACTGACTAATAACATAACCCTACTTAAACTGGTACCAATTATTTGAATTTTTGGGCTGTTTGATGTTTCATGACCAGGTCATGGTAAATGGTGTTACCCTTCAATGAAGGCTACAATGAATTATAGTTCTTGGTTGTGATGCAAGCATTAACTTCTGTGTCGTGCAACCATAATTGTTTGGATTAGGATTTTGTTTGGGGTTTGATATTTGATGACAGATAAACTAATTTCATTATATGTGCACTTCCGAGTCAATAATATTAACCTCTAGGCATAAGTTAAGATACAGAATCAAGGAATTTCTATTTGAAATGCCCAACTAGGACACCTTTTAAGACTTTTGATTGACCGACACTGAGAAACATGCAGTTGAAAATCTCCAGTTTGTACGTTGTACTCTCTTCTATCTTTTTGAGTTCATTATTAATGTAGTTATGTTGATCCTATTTTTAATGCATGTATAAGTAGTTCATTGTGCTTGATCACTTCAACTTTCTCTAAACATTTATATATGAGGGTTTCTTAACTGGCTCAGATCATGGAGAACATGGGATTTGTGAATGACGTGAAGACTCTAGTTCTGCAACTTGGATGCGATCCTGGTGCTTTATTTACCGAGAACTATGAGACCAAGGAACCATTACGTATGTTGAACTTATGTGGTAAATATGATGCATCTAATCCTGATATGTGGAGATATGTATGTTGAACTTGTGAAGTAATTGTGATGCACCTAATCCGGTTACTTCCGTCCACCGGGCATACTAGCGGACTTCCTTTTTAAAACAGAGAACAGGTGTTAGATTCTAGTTGGCTAGAGATACTAGCGGATGATCTTTATTTGTTTGAGTGAGGGGGTAAAGGCGTTCAATAATTTGATTTAATATGACTAACGGAAGCGAATCTGTCATGATTAATCTAGGCCATTGGATATTAAAATAAAAGGATCTGATGTTATTTATTTAATTTTAATTCATAACAAGTACTTGTTATAAATCGCATATATATGTGTGTGTGTGTATTTTTACATATTAAATTAATATTTTCAGTTATGTTTGCCGGAATTATAAACAAAACTAATTAAAGCGTATATATTATTGGCATGTATATTTTTCGCTTACTTGCAATGTTGTAATGCGAGGTATATACGCACACATTAGAAATAACAACGAATTCATGTTATCGACATATATTTGAATATCTAGTTCAAGATTAAATTCATAGTTTAAAAGTACTCTCAACTTAAGTCAATGTTTTGAATAATTATTTATGTATATAATTTATTTATTTTGGGAATATTTAATTTAACCTTCACTGAGATGATGAAATTTATTTTATAAGCCTCTATATCATGTTTGTTTGTGTTGCGTTCTTGTAAGTTGTATAATTTAATTAATTGATGAACTTAATTGTAGATGATTGATTGCGTACATATATACGTGGCAATTAACACCAAATCACATCAATCTAAGAATATATTCGATCAATTCAAATAGCATGCATGCATTCTCTATTAATTGAGTTCAAACAAATTTACTAGAATATTGAACCCGTGACTGACATATATAGATAGACATGGACGAAGCTGCACTACAGAGTGCGAGGTCAATTAATCTCATTAAAAAAAATATTTTATAATATATGATAAATTTAAAAAAAAATTAAATATAATAAATAAATTGATCCTATTAAAATTTAAATTTTTTTTATTATACGAGATCAAATTATTTTTTTTTCAATCTCGTATCATTTGTGATCTTTATATATACATTTCTCTGTAGTCTACTTAAAATAAATAATAATTTAATTTATATTATTTTTTGAAATAATTAATATATCAAATATTTATGAATAAATTTGTGATTAGAAAAACTTATCAGCTGTTAGATACATATACATATATATATGTGTGTGTGTGTTCGCGCGCGCGCGCGAGTGCATGTATGTGTCTATTACTATTTATTATATTATCATTATAATTATATACATATTTTATATATACAACTCAAAAATACAAAATTATTATATAAAAAAATTTACTCGGAGGCAGCACTAACTTATTTTAGCCTTATTATAATTTTGACCCTATTAATAACTAAAGCTAACTTCGTCACTGTAGATAGATATATGCTTAGCTATACATTCCTAAGCTCACTGGCACATATTTTATATTTTGAACAAGTCTTTTAAAGCCAACTAACTCGATCGCTCGAACGGGGCCGTAGTCCTCTATGTATAAGCATGCAACTTAATCAATCAACATGTACGTACTCTTTTTCTTCTTCTTTTTTTGACATAGTCCAAAATATATATGGACGTGACAAATTTTATCATCCAATTATACTCTCTCTTACAAGTTACAACCAAACCAAACCAAACCAATGATAGAATACAAGAATGAACATCTCCTCATTTCAATATAGGTTAGCATTCCCATTATAGCTACCCTTTATTCTCAAATCATATGTTAGATATAATATCCACTCTATAGTGAACAATAAAAAAATTATTAGTTTTATATATTAATTGGGATATGATCTAAACACGGTTATTTATAACATTATTTTACGGCAACTCATTTTTGAATGTTCATAATGAGTATAAACGATTATGAATTTAAATTTTCAAGAATATACCAGATTATTTAACAAATTTTACAAAAACGTTTAATAGAACAATTTGTAGTACTCATTAGTAGCTTTGACCAATGACATTCATCCATAATTTAATAAGTTCATTAACATGTAAAGATAAATCATTTTTTTCTCACTTTATTTGACCATAATTTATATATACATCATTGAATTGGATTTTTTCACAATCTAGTCACTGAACTGATTTTTTCTTTACAAAACTAATTTCAATTTTATAGATGGACTACAAGAGAGAGAAAATTGTTACAGTAGGGGCAAAAACAAAATTTGCCAAAATTAGTAAGGTCAATGTGTAAATATTAGCGAAAAGAAAATGAAGTCGAATAACACACGACTGAACTGCAAAATTGTCTCTCCAATTTATATTATTTTTGTAAAATTTTCTCTCAAACTATTTTTTTGGCAAAACTCTCCATCCGATTTATATTATTTTTGCTAAATTCTCTCAATTTTTTTTTTTTGTAAAACTCTCCCTCCAAGACATATTAGTTAGATAAAAAGGACCCTTAACAAATATGTATAAATAAATTATATATAATTAAATAAATGACTAATTACGTGGTTCCTAAAAAAATTAGATTAGTTGAATAATTTTATTTTATCTCTATTTTTAGTAAAAATATAACCAGATAATATTTTTTTTTCAAAAATTATAATGAGATAAGATTATTTATACTAATCATTATCACTTCGAATTAATTATCTCATGATTAATTTGTTATTAAAGCCTATAAGTTGTGTTTGAACATTTTTAAGACCATTTGATGAATGATTATAAATCTAATTGAAAATGTGATATTATATAATTTCACTTTTAAGATATCGAATGACATTAGAAATGATAAAAAAATAATTCAAAAATTGATGAAAAACTAATCATTATAAATTAATTCAAATTAAATAATAAATTAGAATAGTCTGTATTAATAATAAATTAGTACCAATAATTTTATTTCATTATCATTTTAATGCAAGTACTAGTTTGACTCTCTATATCTTTCGACTAACAAATTCACAAACCAACCTTGTTATATTTGTAATATAAAGTTTTCTGCTAAAAATATAAAAGATCTGTCTATTTTATTTAATTTATCATCTATTTTTTTGTTCAATAAAAAAAGCATTAACAAAAAATTTTGAACAAAAGACTTTTGTTCATTTATTTTCTTATTTGTTTATTTTTAAACTTAAAATTATCATAAAAGTAAATGACTTTTACCGCAACACCTCATTTATCAACTAAACAAATAATAATTTAATATTTCACCCCATTTTTCAAAAAAAATTGTAATTGTTTAATATATTTTCTATGTTCTAAAATATAGAATTAAAATTAATATAAAATATTACATAATATAAAATAAACTTCACATAAAAAAATAAATAAAATAATGATATAAGGGTCTATTTTGCTCAACTAATATATTTTGAAGGGGGAGTTGTGCTAAAAAAAAGTTTGAATGAGAGTTTTATAAAAATAATACAAGATAGAGGAAGAGTTTTGTCAAAAAAAAATTAAGGGAGAATTTTACAAAAATGATACAAACTGGAGTCATGGTTTTGCATTTCAGTCAATAACATACAGTAAAAATAAAAAAAATGGAGAAGAAAGAGAGACAGAGAGCGAACAGGAAAAAGACGAAGAACAAGGAAAGACGGAAAGAGGAAAATTGAAAACAGGAACAAGAAACATGCATTCTGCGAACAAACCCTAATCTCAGCAAGATTCGTCCCTCATCCCTCTCTCATTTCCGCGTAATTTATACATATACACGCAATTTATATACATATCATCTTTAATCATTCACTCCTGAGCAAAACCTTCATTTTATCATTTCCATAGCCTCAATTGATTTTACTCGGACTTCTTTGGCCCTCCGATTCTAGATCCACACTGGGGCAATTCATTCCAGATCTGCTCAATTAAGAGCCATCAATGGATGATTTTGGTATGTTTGCAAGAGACTTAGGGTTTAGACCCCAGGGAAAATCCGGCCCGATGAAATCCTCTGGAATCGGATCCAACAGGTCACCAGCTACCTCATCTTCACCGTTTTCCGATGATCAGTTCGGTGATGTAATTGGTGGACCTCCTAAGTACTCGAGCTCCAGCAATAATAAAACATCATCCGTGTCGGACTTTGATTACGATTCAATATTTAAGAGCTCGGTTTCTAATGAATCAAAGAACAAATCGAATTCTGCTTCCACAGAGCCGGTTTACGATAAGCCGGTCTATGATGAGGACATATTTGATGGTTTACCTGGATTAAAGAGCAAATCAATGTCTGCAGCCGCAAATTACGATGAAAATGTGTTTGCCTCCATGAGTTCAACGCAGCTGAAACAGAGCAGTGGAGATCAGTTTGATGATCTTCTTGTGAATTTAGGTAGGAGAGAGAAATCAGAGCCCAATAATAAGATTTCTAAAGATTTTGATGACTTGATACCTGGTTTTGGTAGTGGTACTCCCAATAACAGGTATTATTATACTTACATCCATCATATAGTTTTTCTTTTTCAGCTGAACTCAGCTTTATAATATGATTGCTGTTGAAATTACTATTGTTTGTTTTTTCATAGCATCACTTGTTTTAACTGTCAAATCATTTCAGCTTCAGTATATTAGAACCTAATGCAAGTCAATTTTTTTACAATTATTTTTTAATTTTCTGAATATATATGTGAAGGACATAATCCCAAGGTGTTGTCCATGGATTAGTGCACATTATTATTTGGCTTTAGGGCATTTCTTGTAAAAGCACTGTAATGAAAGTGAGAAATATGTTCATTTAGAAGTTACACTTCGGAGTTTAACTCTTAGTACATGTTCTTGCCTCAGCCATAAAACTATATAGGAATGCTCTTGTAATAGAAAAATTGATCAGTAATGATCATGTCAATGTGCTCACCAAGTGAACAATTTTTCGTATTTTAATAATACACATATTTATCTCCAAAGCTTGCTGTAGGCTCAACTTTATGTGTATTTTTTTAGTAAATATGGAGCCTTGCGTTTTTATGCAAGTGTTAGATAAGTTTAGTATTCATTATGTATCAAAAGAGGCACTTCCTGCTTTTGTGGTACTTCTCAGATCATTATCGGTTAGGATGGAAAGAAGAATTAATTATTATTGTTAAATAGTTTATATTATTATCTAGAGATAAAGTACATGTAATTATCAATTATCTTATAATTATATTAGTAGATTATTCTAGAACTTTTTATTATAGTTGTAGATAATTATTAGGAGTTTCTTTCCAATTTAATTAGGGTTTTCTTTGCCCTATATAGATGGATGTAACTCATCTTATTATTATTTAGTGAATTAATTATATTGACTTCAAGCTTGGTGCTTTGTGATTTTTGTCGCAATATTCTTCTTTTTACACCCTTTATTCCTTCTCCCAGCCTGTCCTGCATCAATTATTATGGATTAAGAGATAGAAGGGGAAATCCGTTAATTTTATTTAAGTAGGTGTAAATCATGTTGTAACAACCATATATTTTTTCCCCTTCCTCATATAAAAAAATTAATTGAACTACAACCTCCAGGGACTTGTATGACTCCAAAAATTGTTTCCTGTGAGATTTATATATACAAATTACCATTATTATTGCTTTATTCAGTTTTTCTAGTTTTGATAATAGTATGTTTTTAGGACATTAAGTGACAAATTCAAGGTATATTATAGAAAATATAATTCTTGATGAATTGGAGAAATGCAGTGCTCACATTTGTGATAAACAGTAGCATGATTATTATTACAGAGGATAATGTTGGGGAAAGAGATGACAATAGTGCCCTGGTTGAAATGTGCCACTTATAATGAATATGTCCTCAGAACTAGTTCTTGCATGGAGGAGCATTGTAAAATTGGATTTGTGATTTTGGAACCAGTTATGCTCAACTCATTTTTAATGCACTAATTTTCGGTGCATGGTCCTTATTAGCAGTTTTGAATTGATTAAAATATTCAAATTACATATGGGCCATTTTAAATGAAATTATTATTAGCAATGTGACAAACCACTATATGAGGTTCAGATTACTTTAAGAGGATATTCACTGTGACCATTGGACATATGATGTTGATTTTATCAATTAATTTATTTGCATGGGTTGATTGGGATAGCATATCAATCTGCTTGATCTTGGAGTTGTTGGGGAAGTGTAAAAAGACTTTGAATTGGTTTAGTGTTAGATGTATCTTTTATGGTGTTCTCATCTTCAAAGGTTCATCAACAGAAAGGTAGTGTGGAACTTTCTATCACAATCTTGAACCATAATGTCTCAAGTTTAGCAGTTTGATTTGTTCTTAAAATAAAGTATTAGATCCGTTGTAGAAAGAGCATTTTCTTTATAATTTAACAAAGATTTGTGGGTTAAGTCTTTTGTAGGCCTCCTTTACATAATTGTTAGTCTACGTGTGTGCAATATATTGAAAAAAATATACTGTACTAAAGCAGATGCATTCGATATGCAGTTCCCACATACTTTGCTACTTAAAAGATACCATAAAAAGTTTTGAAGAAAGTACAATTGTCATGAGTTAAAGATAACTATTGGTGTCAACTCTCAGGGTTTTCATTTTCCTTCATTCTTGGAGACGACAATATGGTGGGAAAGTAAAGTAAAGCAATGGTCAATGATAAGTGGATAAAACACGTCTACTTGTTTTGTGATAAATAATGAAGGAAAGAAAAGAGATCTTGTTTTGAATTTATTGAAAACTTAGGTGTTTGTTAGCTTTTATGTTGAATTTCATATTGTTTAATATTTAGAGAAACGAATCTCAAAGCACAATTAATAAGAGACCATGAGATAAAAATTTAGCTGCGTTTTTATTAACTTCATAAATGATTATTAAGAATGGCATAAAACTTTGCATTTTGAATTGGACAAGATAATTTCTTATCCTATCTTCTATGCAAGTTATCTTTTTTGATGCATTTCTTTCTCCCGTTTCTATGTGTACTATATAAAAAAATTTGTTTCATTGAAGTTTAAATTTTTATAGTATCTTTATCTATAAGGACTAAGGAGCTTTTCTGTTCTATTGAACAAATGGGGAATATGTATGTCAAAATGGGATATTGTTGAAAATTATTAACTTTTTGAGGAGCGTTGACTAATGGAGCATGCTTTGGTTTTTGTTTGAGATAATTTTCTAGAGCTATCTGCGTGACTTGGCAGCTACCATCAAGGTTTAGTCAGTGTTCTAGAAGTCCCCGCTTAGGTGCTTGACAGTCCTTTACCTCCTCAATTTGACTGGGTGCCTTGGCAGAATTAGTCCTCTACTGTATCGATATACTGTTGTAGGCTTTGAAGCTCTATGATGGTTGAAATGATTACGTCTACTATATGTTGTATATAGTATGAACATATATATAATAGAAAAATAAATAATTGATACCCACCAATGAAAACTCATTGGCGTTAGGTGCCCCTCTGCTGCCTAGGTCCACCTAGTGCTTCTAGAACACTGTGTTTAGTTTCAGTGAATTGTTTCTGTTGAGGTGGAAATGTCTTAGAAAAGTTTCACTTGTTTCATGTGGTTTCTATTACAAGTTTTTGTTGTTGCCAAAATGGAAATATATCAACTGTTTTAAAACAGATCTCTGTCATCCACCTTTGGGTATTCCTCGAAATTGGATGCAGTAAGAAGAGATGATGCAAAATAAAATTCCATAAAGATCAAATGAAAGCATTTACTAAAATATATTTTATAATGTATGATTCCAGTATCTCTGATTGTGTCTCTCTTGCCATTTTCCCATTTGTCATGTCTGTAGCTAGTGCAACACACATCTATTTAACAGGCTTTGTAAATAATGGGTACTAGTTCATTAACTTTGCTTCATATTTTCTGTTTGCACAGGCCAAGTCCAGTGTCAAGTCAAGCCCCAAAATCAACCGGTAATTCAAATCAAACATCTAAGGTGATGGATGACCCTTTTGTGGTACTAGAATCAACTTCAACCCCTGGGGTTTCATCCCTAGGGTTTTTCAATGATCCTCTGGAAGAGATCAGTAAGCTTAGTAAATCTGGAAATACAAATCGAGATGGATCTTCTGTAAGTGGGGTAGTATTTGATGATATCGATCCCCTCAAGGATTTTGGTAAGTCTGTGCCTGTGCATTCTTCTGGGATGAAAAACAGGGGAAAGGATGGGAGCCCTTCTAGGGCAGGATCTAGCATTAGGAGGACACAAGATTCTGCTGGTAATGAAGCTTTAGGGAAACCTTCTTCCAAATCTTATTCTGAGAGCCACACACAAAAGAAGGTGCCTGTTGATGATTATCAGGAATCTCATCAAACCATATTTGACATGCCAGCCGTCTCAACAGATTCTCAGAAATCATTTGGTCAACACGCGTCTTCCCCTTCATATGTAAATTCTAATTTCAGTGAGACAAATTTTCAGGCAGATATGTCTCCCAGGTCAGAAGGACAAGGACACTTGCAGTCATCTGATGATGTGTGGCTCACTGTATCAGAGATTCCTCTTTTTACACAACCCACTAATGCTCCACCACCTTCAAGACCCCCTCCTCCGATACCTAGACACACTTCAAAATCTGAAAGAGGTTTTTCGGCTTCAAATGCAAGAAATAAGATTAATGAGTTTTCTTCTTCTCCAAATTCTGCTCAATATTCTCAAAGTCCTAAACCTTTTCGTCCTGCAGCTAAGAACCCCATGGTTGCTTCAATAGATGAACTCGAAGATTTTGTCATGGCTAAGAATCACTATAATGTGAATGAAAATGCTGATATTCATTCTGGTGAAGACATTAATACTGCATCAGCTGCTGCTATGAAGGAGGCTATGGATCGAGCTGAGGCAAAATTTAGGCATGCCAAGGAAGTAAGAGAAAGAGAACATGCAAAAGCTGCTAGAAGTAAAGAAGCAGTGCAGCTGGAAAACGAGGAGCAAGAAACAGAGGAAGACGAATTTAGGGAAAACCAGGAGAGATTGAATCGTGAGCGACTACAGAGGGAACAGGAGGAGGAAGAGAGAGAACAGAAAAGACTTGAGAAGGAGAGAGCAAGGGAGATTGAAAGGGAAAGGGCTAGACAAGCTGTGGAAAGGGCTACTAGGGAAGCCCGTGACAGAGCAGTGACAGAGGCCCGTGAAAGAGCAGCTGCTGATGCTCGCCTTAAAAGCGAGAGAGCTGCAGTTCAGAGAGCACAAGCTGAAGCTCGTGAGAGGGCAGCAGCTGATGCAAGAGAAAGAGCAGAAAGGGCCGCTGCAGAAGCTAGGGAAAGGGCAAATGCCGAAGCCAGAGAAAAAGAAGCAAGGGAAAAAGCTGCTGTTGCAAGGGCTGGAGCAGATGCAAGGCGTAGAGCAGAACGAGCTGCCGTAGATAGGGTTGCTGCAGAAGCACGAGAAAGGGCAGCTGCTACTGCTGCCGCGAGGATGAACCAACAGAAGAATGATAATGACCTTGAATCCTTTTTCAGTATGGGTTCTCGACCAAGCAGTGCACCGAGGCCAAGGTCAAGCTCTTCTGTAAGTACAAAGGCTGCATATGCATTATATTGTCTGACTTCTGTCTCATTCTATAGAAGGCTTTATTGCATATTTTTTGTGATTGCCCCATTTCAATCCCCATTTTCAGGACCCTTCAGTGGATCTACAATTTCAGAGCAGGGAAGGGCCTGATGGTACTATGAGGACGTCCCAAAGTGGAGTCTCATCCAACATGAAGAAAGCATCTTCTGCCACTAACATTGTGGATGATCTTAGCTCAATTTTTGGAGGTATCTGATTAATCTCCTTTCTAACATTTGTATTCTTCTGCCACTTCCTCTCTAATTTGCTAATTGCTGAAAACTTCTCCTGCAAAAGCTGCTCCATCAGCTGGAGAATTCCAGGATGTTGAAGGGGAAACTGAAGAAAGAAGAAGAGCTAGGCTGGAACGCCATCAACGCACTCAAGAGCGTGCGGTACGGTTTTCTTGCCTCGAGATGTTTTTTTATTTGAGTTTATCTGAGAGCATAATACCCCTTCTATCTTGTCGTTAATTGATGAGTTTACGTTCTCAGGCTAAAGCATTGGCTGAAATGAATCAACGTGACCTTCAAACTCAGAGGAATCAAGAAGAAAGACATGTAAGCAATTAAAGCATGAAGCATCTCATAATAAATGTATCCATCATTTTGTCTATCCTCTTCACTGCTATAGCACATCTGCTTCTTCCATTGTCAAAAATGATAAATAAGTTTAAAGCATAAATTGTTGTTATCAATAAAAAATGTAAATTACCAACATCGTAACATTATACATCAATTTTCTCTTTCCAATTTCACCCCTCCCTATTTCTACAAGTGCACGTGTACACACAAAAATATTTCAAAGTTCATTTTTCTAATTTGGGCACTTTTTTTAAGTACTTGACTACTTGTCTTGCATTTTTCCAGTCTTATTTTAGGTAGAAGTAACAAAATATCATTATACACACACACACACACACACACACACACACACATATATATATATCAAGAAAAACTAAGGGGATATGTTGTTATTGTATTTTCCTTATTTTTGTGATCTGGTTGCACCAGCGGGTTGGAATTAAGTGTATATATTTCTACTTAGATATGGGCCACAGTTCATTAAATAAGGGAATAAAAATTGCAATGCGCTTGTAACTTACGGGGAAAGCTTTTTAATAACACAATGCACTAATAAGGTTTTATTATTATTGGTGATATTTCACATGGACTCTTCACTTTTCCCTAAAGTATCGACAATCGATCAAGGGTATGGATGGGTATGGGTGTTGGATACTTTATTTCAATGAAAATTTTTGGCAAAATTGAGGAGTACCAGTGTTGGACTCTTCAAAGTACTTGTGTCCTACCGGACACTCCATCTGAGTCCATGTAACTTAGATTGGTGCTATAGAATTGGTTCTATCAATATTATATTTTATTTATTTGATTCACTTGGGTTTATGGGTTATATAGGGAGTACTTGTAATCCAGGTAAAGGTAATTATATTCTTGCACATGGTAAACAGAAATGCCCATATATTGTAAATAACAATATTGTAAGTTCTTTACGCTGGATCACTGTAACTGAGGACTTTCTTTAAACGTATTTGATTACCAGTTGTTCTTTAAACTCTGGATACTTTATCTGCTCCCAGAGAAAGAACTCTATGAGAATTTATTTACTGTTGTGTGTGAGTTTAACCTACACCGATGTGATAGCGAATCTTGCTTTGACTATAAAATGTTAATTTACCTGATTAGGATCTGCATTTATTTCAGAGAATTGCCGAAACATTAGATATTGAGATCAAGCGTTGGGCTGCAGGGAAAGAGGGAAACTTGCGTGCACTGCTATCAACTTTGCAATATGTGCGCCTTATGTATCTCTATCTTGTCCATAATCTTTTGTATTATCTTTTTAAAAAGCAACCTTTTTTGGCCTATTATTCGAATACCATTTTTGTTTTTAAAGAGAACCAACTTACATCCTCTTGAATGATGATTAGGTGCTTTGGCCTGAATGCGGTTGGCAGCCTGTGTCATTGACTGATTTGATTACTGGTGCCTCAGTTAAAAAAGTTTATAGAAAGGCAACTTTGTGCATTCATCCTGATAAGGTGCAGCAAAAGGGCGCTAATCTTCAACAGAAGTATATTGCTGAGAAGGTGTTCGACCTTCTTAAGGTACTTGTACATGTACATTCTAAAGTTCTTGGATATTTAAACATGACTGCACTTGATAGTTTTGTTAATTAGAGACATGTTTTGGAAAAGAGACATTCAGACAGCATCCCAAAAAAAATCTTGTTGTATGAACATGTGTCTGAGTTTTTATTTGTCAAGCATTTCTTTGTAATGCAGTGCTATGACTTTGTTCTAATTTCACAGTATTTGTGACTATACCTTGACAGTTAATTTATTCGTATTCATATTTTTCTCGAAAGGATTTTCTGATTTTGCTTCTCATATCCCCGAGTTTATTCATGCATGAGATGATGATGCATTATGTTCCACATTCATCACAATTAACTCTCTTTCTGACTTTTTTTCACTTTTTGTTGAATTTATTATCTCAAATTTTCTTATTTAATTTTTAAAAAAAATTGACTCAAGGAAAAAATCTTCATATAATTTTAGTCCCTCCATTCCCTAAAAAGAATCCCATTCCAGAAAGAGTCCCATTGTTATTGATGGTAGGCATAATAAATTGACACAATGTTCTTAAGTTTGCCATCACAATTTCATCATAATACACGGCTACTAAACGAAAATATCCTTATATTTAGGGGTAAATATGGAACAAAAATATAACCTTAAAACTTGGAAGTTGCAAATGAGACTTTATTTGCGGAACATAGGTAGTATTATTTGTTCATTCTATTGCATTTTCCCTCATTTTATTTTTTTTATGTCAAATAGGAGGCCTGGAACAAGTTCAATTCAGAGGAGCTCTTTTAAATGCTGTGATAATTCTTTAACTTCAAGCTACTTCATTTGGAACCTGCCATTTTTGCGAGAAGAGAAGCATTTATTCCAGCATGTATATGTTTTATACATCCACTGCTGCCCTGCATTTTGTTTTTACTTGTTACTGCATAATCTCTGGGCTTTTAAAGGAGACCTTGCTGTAATGAGTGAATGATGAAGTGCAAAAGTATGCTAGTGTTGCTGTAAATTTTGATTTTGAATGCCAGAGATACGCAGTCATGCGGGCATTGTCATCTTTGGTCGCTGTAAAGTACCATTTTTGCTGATCATCTTATGCTTCTATGTGAGACATAATCTGCCATATCATGTGTATCGGATGGATTTGTTTTACCTGATTCTTTTTCTTTTTCTTTTGTCTTTTTACTTTTCCAATTTCTTTTGTTTGTGATAGTGTTTCATCTGTCCAATGTATTTATTAAGATATGAAACATTAAGACTTGGATTGGTGAATATATTCTTTTTTGAGCTGCGAATATTTTAGATGGATCTTGCTTAATACAATTTTCTGATTCCGGAACGACTTTTCACATCTATTTGTTGTCAATACAGGCCATGTTGGATTGCAGACCAGTCTTTAACATTAAATTTAATATTAATCAGACCCTCCTGAAGTTCGTTCAATTCATTAAATAAATAATGGATGTTTATGCTTTGGAACTATGTTAAATGTGCAGCATCCCCCCATTTCAATGAGATGGGTGGTATATAACATACTGCTAGGCATTGAATAGTAAGAATAGAGGTATGCATGGTTGAATTGCATTAGTAGAGTGATCATTATGGATGTAGATTGTTGAATTTCAGATGAATATAATTTGAGATAAATTTGACACAAAGATGAAGTATGCAGTGCTTAAATAATTGATTAGACATTTTCTTTTGATTTGCAAAGTGGATCTGCTTTCTAGCAGTAAGTAAGGTATTTATTTCAATCAAATAAAAGGAATTTGATACTTCGTCCATTCTTGGATAATGTATCAAGGAATGTGCGAGAGAGAGAGTGAGAGGGAAGCATCTAAAAAGCTTGTGAAAATGTTTGCTCTAAATTATCCAGTATGTGGTGAAGTAGCTAATACAGCTTTTCTTGGTGTTTTTTTCTAAAAAAAATAAAAATATGTTAGAAAGTAGCTATATTACAACCTCAAAGGTACTGCAACCCTGACATTCTATGTACAATGCAGTTAGGTCGAATCTAGACACGATGCAGAACTTCGGTTTCATTCTGCATCCCCTATCAAGATGTTCTGCGTGAGCTTCAGCCAGCCGATTCCGCATCAAGTCCAAAGTGACCTGAAAATTGATAGCCATAAAATTTTTCAGGATCTAATATTTCAAATAGTGCCACCAGAATTGTTGTTGTTTTCGACACTAGAGATTTATCATTCAAATTCAGGGGGAATAACAGAAGTGCTGGACATTTGAAAATTGGGAATGATATTTCCACAAGTAAATGTCATAGTTTCACAAGTCTCCTCACATGAATAGTAAATGGATCTCACACTCATGTGAAAGGAAGCTTGTAGAAATATCAAATTTGACTTGTGAAAATATCAATTCATTGTTAAGACAAGATAAGTAACCATGCTTCTCAAGTAACCATCCACCAGAATAGCAAGTCCAGAGTCAATCTCCAATGGAGATATATTCTCTATATGTTGGTTTTGGGGGGGGGGGGGGGGGGGGGGGGGGGGGGGGGCGGCATGCAAAACAAAGGATTTGGAGTGTTTCATTTGCCTAGCACTGCAAAAGCTTCCCCGTGGTGATTTCAACCATAAGGGATGGAGAAATGAAGAACTTAGAACTGGGAACGAAACTATATGGCATCTACCACATGCACAATCACTACTGATGCCAGTACTGCCCTGTTTAGCATATATACATGGCAGATATATCAGCAGTACCTAAAGAACCAGCTATTTTTGTTTTCTCCGTAATCTAAACAACCAGAATTACACACATTCCAAGATTCTACTGCAGTAAACTTAGAAGCAAGAAAGAGGAAACAGCAGCAGAACCTCTTCTTCTCTGTTCAGTTTAAGTTCACAACGAGAACAATAAATATGAGAGCAGTTCTCTTGCAACTCTCCTTGCTTGCAGATGGGACACCAAGCCTTCTTTTGCACCTAGTAGCAATATCAAAACTATTAATTCGATAATTTGTTTATGAATGCCGTTTTGGAGGAAAGCAAAGTGAAATCAATATAATATAATTTAGAGTACCTTTAATGGACACCAGATCATAAAAATCAACATATGAGAAGTGATTCAAATCATTGACCGTGAAACAAGTAGTCCTATCAAGTACCCATAGCATTCAATGATTGGCAAAAAATTAGAAGCTTTCTTTGTTTAAAATATAAATCCTATTCTTGACAAAAGATTTTGGAAGGAAGAGGCTTTCAACTATTGTTGGACAGAAAATCTGTTTGGCTATCTCACAGCTTTGAAATCTTTACTGAAGATTACAATTCCATATTGCCCCCTCCCACTATTTCCCCATCTTTTACCCTTTTATTGCAAGTAACTAGGGGTGGAAGGGACTATTAAATTCTGCCAAGAATTGTAATGCACAAAACTTTTACTTTATATACAGAAAAATGATAACTAAATTACTCATTCATACAGGTTTGCAATTTTCAAATACAAAATTTGTGTTAGGTTCAATACTAAGATTCATCCATATTCAATTATTTACAACAATACACTTCTTTTAAAGGCCAAGCACAGAACTGAGCCACCCATATTTAACGTACATTATACAGGCATATTGCTAGCGCATACTGGAACACTGATACAGTTGTTTGTAACATACCTGCTCATCATTCAGCTGCATATGCTCAAAAACAGCACATGCCAAGTATTCGTCCTCCTTGTCTTCCCAAGTTTTGATACAGCTTTCTGGTTCTGTGAGGAGCTAAAGTAAATATAACCTCAAAAAATAATGAGTGCATATCATATATCCCCTCAAGAAAAACAAAAACACAAAAGGGGGGAAAATAGAAAAATTGCACTGAATTTTTTTTAATGCTTTAATAATTCTTAGCCACCAGCATTTTAGACAATTAAGAGACCAGAACAACATTAATGCAGACAAAATAATGAGAAATAGAGTGTCCAGTGTCCACTTTCTAAAAGAGCCATGCAGGGGATGGACCTAGAGGAACAAAGTGTTAAACTGAAAGAATTAAGAACAATGACAACTGTTCTGACACATTTGCATTTGTTAGAAAGATGAGGTGTTTACATTCAGTAAAATGCTGGGGATAACACATGAATTTAAAATTCTTTTACAACCTACGAACATGAAGGATTTTTACGAAGAAAATCAACACCTCACTAAATACTGATACAATGCTTATTTAAAAAATAAAAAAAAATCCTGAATGTGTTATTTTACACCTAAAGGTTTCTTGTCATCCATTTATTAGGATTGGAGGCTATAAATTTTCATTCAGAACCCACATGCAGAATAATTTTATAAACTCTTTATTAAAGAAACCCATAAATCACCTCCTCTAGTTTGATCCAACCTAAGATCGTCATAAAAAATTCTTTGCATTTCTAACAATATTTCTTCACATTCCTCTTGACAAGCTGCATGAAGATCATCATATTCCCATAACAAATCATCGGTTTCAGGAGCAGAAATTGGAGGACCAGCGTGGTCGTCAAACGTCAAGCCTTTAATCTTTCTGAGTTCATCAGTAACTATCTCCTGGAAATTTGACTTGATGAACTCCTGCGACCAAAAGAAATTAATAGAAATAGGTACGTAACTGGAATACTCTTATTTACTCCGAAGAGTAACAAAAGCATACATCCAATGCATAGTACATGCCACAATTTTTAAAATAACCAAGTAAAACCAAAATACTGATAACAATTAACAAACACAGATTTATTCATATTAGTGGTGTGACACACTATGTGCATGGTCCATAAATTAAAGGATAGTTTGCAGTTGTATCTAGGTATTATAATTTTCTTTTACAAAAATCTAATCTCGAGTCTTCACTTGATGGAGGTACCACACCAGAACTAACAGGCACCAACTACAATAATGTAAGATAGAACAGACAAAAGAATACGTTCCACTAAAAAATATAGGCAGGTAAGTGAATTTCTCTCTTCTACTTTTCAGGCTTGTTGAATATTGAAGTTCTAAATAGATCTTGCATGCAAAAGTTAATAGTCTTTAGCAATGACTATGGCTTTAATTCCTTTTTCTTTTTTCTTTTCCTTTTGAGTTTTTTTATATAAGAGTAAATTTTATTTGATAAAAAAGAGAATACAAGCATAGGGGACTAGAAGTCCACCCATCATATAACAAGTGAAAATTAAAAGAAAACACTTAAAATAGGAATGCTAATACCCTAAAAACATCCATGTTAGTGGCCTATAAAGAAGCAAGAAAAAAGAACCTTAATCCCAACAAAGTGAGAGATAAATAGCTATCTCTAAAAAGACAAAATTATGCTTAGCCAAGATCCTTAAAAGATATTGCACTTGGAAAAGCATCTTAACAGCCCTCTAAACCTCTGAACTGTGTAAGCAACAAATCCTCTATCGAGGTGCCCATTCCTCCCCAACACACCAATAATATAGATTCACAAACCCAAAGTAACAAGACAATATAAAAATAAATGAAAGTATGTCTCATCATTATGCTTACACAAAACAATATATATGAATGGAGACAGAGCCCTGTGAGGTCTGAACAACTAATAAAGAACATTAGTATTCCTTTGTAAAACCAGAGAGAAAATAAACTCCTTGATTTTAATTGGAACATTTGCCTTCCAAATGACAGAAGTCAAAAGCAACTGAACCGGAGCATGAGAATGAGGCAAGAAAGAGAAATAACTCTTACAATAAAATCTGTATCAAATTCAGCATATTATTCTAGACACCGATTCATTAGAGTATATATATTAACT
The DNA here is from genome assembly GCA_947179155.2 of Hedera helix. Lineage (NCBI taxonomy): Eukaryota > Viridiplantae > Streptophyta > Magnoliopsida > Apiales > Araliaceae > Hedera > Hedera helix. The sequence continues at coordinate 51,207,599 of OX359271.1, forward strand.
TTGAAGTAGGGACAGCTTAAAGGAGTATATATTAAGTGCTACAAGTTTCCAAATTCAGCTAAGAACCAGAGTCTACTATGCGTTAGAGGTCTCAGGAAGGTGTTTGGGAGTGGGGTAGGAGGAGCCTGTTTAACAATGCTTACAATGAAACTAAAGTATGCTTCCACTCTGGCACTAAATTAGCCCCTGGCAAGCAGGCATGTTTCTAGAAAAGTTTACCACTGGTCATGAGACACGTGAGACTTCTCCTGAATGTGCAGAAATTAGTGATCCTATGATTTGTTCACACATGCATCAAATGATGTTGACTATAACCAACTTATGTTACTGTAACGACCTCTATCAAAAAAAAAGCTATTGAGAGGCACAACATAAGACATCTAAAGGCTGCAAAACAAAGAGAAATGGTTGAAAAACTATTCAACATCTATTCCATCTCCTCTTATGCCACAAAAATCAAATAGATGCAAAAATTCGTGAACATTCTTCTTCTCTTTATAAGATATACGAATTTAAGAGTTTATTCCCGCTCACTATCCTGTTTAGCTCGTGGGTATCTTCGACGATGCACTATGACAAGTTCGGGAGGTTTCCTGAGCATATATAAACATCAAAAGTTCTAATTCATCTAGTATTGGCCTACATACAAGTGCAAAGATGTCCATCAGTCGCAGATCTATCTCAGTCCTTAGGAAAGGCCTATAAGTAGTTAAGAACCATATAGATTGTTGCTTGGTCAGTATTAATCAAGATGATAGAATGAAAGTCATGAAACACATCATAGAACAGTTTTAATATAATCATTCAGCTTAATGATGAAATTATACAAATAAAAGTATACAGGCAACATAAATAATAAAGATGTAGTAGTCAATGAACTATTCAGAAGACAAAAGATAGCTAAAAAAACAGACTGTAAAAACAACTATGGTTTAAAAGTGAAAAAGCAAAAATATTACGACAAAGAAAAACAACCTTATTGTTGAAAGATTTATCCTCAGCTACAGGTAATCTCATCTTCCAAAGCAGCCGGGTTCGATCATTCCGGACCCTTTTGCAGCAGTTTTCCCTGAGCTACAGTTTTGCAGCACAAAATCATTAACATTCCAGCTAGATGCATACAAGATTCAAAAAAAAGTGTGTTGAATATATGTGATACAATGATTTAAAATGTGAAAAATAAAAGAAGGGGTAACAGTACGCAGTGTCCCAACAATCAGAATCAGTGAAAACCATTCAATATTTGACAAGCACAGAGACGAACCTTGTGTCTCCATTTGGAATAGTTATTGAAAGAAAGATGGTGGGTCTTGAGAGAAGGCCGTGTTTGAGGCCTTGGATCCTCCTCGCGGTCTCCCATTTGCTTCAATTTGTTGTTTAGTTGCTTCGATTGTGAGAATATGAATTAATTAAAAAACTTTTAGTACAATATATATATATATATATGGCTTGATAATAAGGCCTTATAAATACTTTTATGGATTCATTTTTCCCCTTTCATTCTTTCTAAATTTTTGGTAGTTCATTTCATTTGCTAAGGATAAATATTTGTGTAGAATTTATAACTTCTCATTATTTTATTGAAAAGACGCAAAATCTTCACAAAACTTGTTAGAAATTTGTCGAGCAATTTGTAGGAAGAAAGAAAAGGAAAATAGGAGGATACAAATTTTATTGTTTTGTGTTTAGATTTTTAGTGAGTAATTATTTGCGCCTTTAATTAATATTTGACTTGCATTTTCAGTTATTTTTGCCTTTGATTTTTTTTTTTAGAGAATTAAATTAATTTAACATTTTTACAAGTGAAAATCCCATTTAATTTTATAAAAATATCAAATTAACTCGTGAAAATATCAATTTTCTTTATATTCTATCTATTTATAGAGTATTTAATACATTTAGAATTTTAAACGCATATCAAAATCTTATTTTTTTATAAATAATTTATTTTAAATATACTTTATTTAACTCACAAATATAATATTTGAAGTTTAAAAGAATTGCATAAAATGTGGACAAAAACACTAAAAATAATAATCGAATATAATAATAATAATACTTATAGTTTATGGACAGGTCTACATACACAATATTTAAATACAATATCAAATATTACATCTTTTTTAATCATTAAAAAATAGAGTATAATACGAATTTTAATATCATATCTTATTTTTTAATAATTAAAATATAAATATAATATTTAGTGTTGTACGCTTATATTTATTCATACTTTATGTGACACCCCCAAATTTAGGCTCACACAGCCCAAACTTGAGTTGTCAAAAAACTACAACAAAATTATTACAAAGTGGTACAACGTTCAACAATACAATGTATAATAATAGACAACTAAGTTTTCACTATTATTGTCACACTATTTTACAACACGTGAAGACTATGATAACTATCCCTCGGACTCTCACTCCATTCCCCGGTTAGATCCAGCTACATTCTCATCTCCTGTTGAAAAACAATGGAACAAAAGAAAGGGTGAGCTCAAATAGCCCAGTAAGAAATATCATGAGTAAGATAATAACGAATAAATTATCATTAGCCTTCAACAGTTGAGTTCTTGATAGAATACAATAGACTACAAGGTTTATATCAAAAACTGCAGTTAAATTAGCAATCTATTAGAAGAATAATGCAGACTATAATATCCACTCGCTTCTCTTTTTAGTAAAAATATCATCAACTTTTATCGTCTGAAATACCATTAGTCAAGATAATACAATTTCATAGTTCCTGGTCATAATCATGCAGATCAACAGTTCATCTTTGCACTAAGGGTCAAAGACATTCAATATAACACCAACGGTTATGATTATACCAGATTCAGCCTTTGGTCATAATCATATCAACCAACAGTTCATCTATGCACTACGGGCCAAAGAGAACTTTCATCACGTGCCATAAAAGACACCGAACAGATGTATCGTCTTTAACCTAGTATAACGCATTTAACCTATCATATGTTCAACAATTATATCACATCTGTGCCCCCGGCCACAGATATTCACAACAGCTTGATTCTTGATGATTAATAAAAATAACAGTGATACAAATGGTGAACAGAAGAAACAGGATAAACAATAAGTATCAGAAGTTTACTTTGTGCAGATTCAAACAATGTCCAAATTGTCAACATGATGTGGAGTGAAATTTAAAAATGATATTCAAGATCCACAGTTCAGAATAACGATTACAGTTCAATAGAAATGTTCAGAAAATAGGAAGGTTCAGTTGAAATAATAAAGTTCAACTATTATGGAACATATAATATTTTCAGGAATTATAGAAGCAATAGTTCCATAATAAGTTTCGATTTAGGAGTATGAAAGAAAATAATATCCCTTACCGTAACAGGTTTGATTAACAAAAGGTGAAAAAAATTAATATATTTTACCATAGTAAGTTTGACTAATGGAAGATGAAAAAGATGGTATACCTTATGAGTATAAAGGAAAATAATATCACTTACGAATATGAAATAAAATGATATTACAAACGAATATCGAATAAAAGTGTCATGCGATAATTCGTGTAGACAAATTATTTCCACACGAGACAAATAAAAAAGGTTATTCACCAACAGGCGGTAGTCCGCGCCGTAAGGTTATTCCCATCAATTTGAATACGAAGAGTTATTCACCAAACAGGCGGTAATCCGCTCCGTAAGGTTATTCTCAGAGATTAATAAGAAATGAATACAAAAGGTTATTCACCAACAGGCGGTAATCCGCGCCGTAAGGTTATTCCCACAATTTAATACATGGAAATAAATGGCACAAGAAATAAACGATATTATTTTCGAGAATCAAATAATGATAATCCCTTACCGTGGTAAGTTTAAATAATATGAAAGAAGATGATATTCCAAAAAAAATGAGATTCCTTACAGTAGTAAGTTTAAGAGTATGAAAGAAAATGACATCCCTTACCTTAACACGTGACTGAATATTGATTTAAATGAGGTTGGTCAACCTATATATTTATAATAAAATTAGTAATTACCACATATAAATTTCAAGGTGTATGATAACTCGTATAATATGAATTATCAAAATTATATATATTTAACATAATTTTTGTAGTATAATATAACTACTTTTAAATAGTTTTTAAAATAATATTCCAAAATAAATCTTCAAAAGAAAGTTTTTAAAAATGAATATTCTCAAATAAGAGTCTTCTAAAGGAAGGTTTGTGAATACCGTGAAAAATAGGAATTTATGAAATTACTACTCTTTTATAAAAGACTTACTTGAAAAATTCTTGCACTCCTTTTGGCTTTCCAACACTCAAAATAACCTTACTATTCTCAGAGAAAACTCATAAAATTCTTATAGAAAAATTCTATGTTTTAGGTGTGATTTTTCTATTCAGCTGAGCAAGCTATTTATAGGAGAAAAGAAGTTACTATGCGCGGTAGGTGGCTGAAAAAAATTTCAGCAGAGACTGCGCAAACGTTTTTAAATTTTTTTCAATACTTACACAATAACTTTGCACAGTAACTTTAAAATTTTTAAAAAGTGAATAGTAATGAACAATAACTTTTGTCAGCAGATGAACAGTGACTTTTTCGAGGTGAATAGTAACTTTTTCCGGGAATGAATAGTAAATTCTGGGAGTGAATAGTAACTTTTGAAAAAAAATAATATATATTTTTCTTAATAAAACAAATATCTTTTTATTATAATATTGTCTAATAAAAATACCAATTAGTAATACGATAACTAAAATAATGCTACAACAATAATTTAATAATAATGTAATAAACACGTTACATATTATTATTAATTTAATAATATAATTTACAGTGTTTTTGCTACTGTGACAATTATTAGGTTCAATAATTTTAAACTACAGTGCACCAACAATTATTGAGTCAATGATATGAAATACAGTGTAATGACAATTATTGAATTAATAATGCAAAATACTGTGTAGCAACAATTGTTGGATTGATAACATAAAATATTATGCAGTGACAATTATTGATGAAATGATGTGGAACAGTTACGGTGTCAATTATTAGGCCAATAATATAAGATACTGTGTAATACCGTGTGCTACTGTAGAGTACCGTGTGCTACAGAAAATACCATAAACTACCGTATGTTACTATTCTTTTATCATCGGTATTTTAACAGTTAACACCGTTGACTATTTTTATTTAAAAAGGTTACTTCTGTCGTTTTCTATATACGACAAATATTCCGTTGTGGGGTCTACCAATAATTAGTTATTTCGGCGCCGTCGTACGGCTCGAATATTCCCCGACAAAACGAATATTCCCCGACAAAACGAATATTGTCCGACAAAATAAAATTTACACATAACATCCTTAACTTTCAATTTTGTCAATTTAACCACTTACTGTTTCAGAAAAAATATATATGAAGAAAAATTAAATTTTATATTTCATAATATTCGGGGTCTTACACTTTAGGGGTGTAAATTAGCAATTTTCACATTCAGGGTGCAGAGACTATAAAAAAAAAAACTAATATTTTCACACTATTTTTTGATATAAATTTTACATATAGAATTCATCGTGTAAAAATATTAAAAAATAGTGTAGAAATATCAATTTTCTAAAAAAATTACTAACAAACTTTTAGTTAACCAAAAATGTCTGGGAAGTATCTACACGCTCTTTGAGGTCGCGTGTTCCTTATGCTCGACGACCCATCTGCAAGAAAATATAAGCTTTGCATCGTTGAATTTTCACACTTTGTTTTTCTTTCTCTCCACGGGAGTGTATCCATTTTCTCGACGGGGGCGGAGACTAAGTAGACTGACCAGAAAGAAAGTGTAAAATTCGAGGTCTGAAATGCTCCCCATCATCTAATTTCACCAATTTATACTATATATATATATATATATATAAAGTGTGGCGGCGGCGGCGGTGCTGGAGAAAGAAATAGAAAATGCTGGAAAACCCTAGCAGCAGCGATTCATCAGCCACAGCCAACATTGCCACCATCAAGCGCTATGCTCCTCCTAATCAAAGGTACTTGCTTTTCATACTTTCTGTCTCTTTCTCTAGATATACACCTTGATTTGGATATTTGACTGGTCGATTAATTTTGAAGTGTGCTCGTGATTTGATTTCATTTCTTACATGCAGGAACCGTTCTCTAGGCAGGCGCAAATCTGGAGGAGGTAATAAACAATTTTTGTTCCTTACTTAGTACAACTACTAAATCCCTTTAAATTTGCATGTATGTGCGAAGCTGAACTTGGGTAAATTAGCTCCGTTAAGTAAATGCTCAAGGTCACTTTCATTAAGCAAGAACTGTATACAGACTACCCCCAAAACGAAAGATTTGGTTCAATTCTCAACCTCACGTTGCCAAATTGTAATATTTCTACTTGATGCATTCCTATTTTTTCTTGATTTGTAGATGAAAAATTGTCTTGTACTGTGTTTTGTCTTCTTACATTGTGTTGGAATTGGATTCGGATTTTTTCGTTTTTAGCTGTCCTTTGGATACACTTGGTTATTTATTTCCTCTTTTGACTGCAGTCAGGTTTTTAATTTTAATGATATAAAGATGTATTTGAAACATATGGAGGCATGAAATTGAGCTCATCTTACTGTATCTCTACTTATATTTTTTGTATTTTAAATTGGTGAGGTTTTGGTGAATTTAACCTGTTGTATAGGAGAGAACATACAGATGGAAGCATATGGGCTATTTGATTCCCATTCATTTTGTACCATTTATGTGACTTGTCACTTGTGCAGTGGTTTAAAATATATTTGATAGTCATGATTGACATGATTGGCCCACTCCTTTTCACTCTTAAGTTTCAACATAGTCATGTTACGGAGCACATTAGTTTTGTATTGTTTTTTTTTCTTCCCATATTGATAAGAACTTCATACACTGGGCCCTTTCCCCCCTCTTCAAAACCAATTATACTGAAGGAGACAACAGATGCCACATGATCAGATGGATTTCTTCCTTACGTTGTTTTCACCATTCACTACTATTATCCTCAATGACCTAATTCCTTAGCATATCTCCACAACAACTTGTTCGTCAAAACTTTACTCTTTCACACTCGCACACACTCACTCAGTCACCCCCTTACTGGAGTGTGTCATGCCGTGGTTATCTCAACACTCTAATACAGAGAAATCTTGTTAGGAGAGTGCGGACAGAAAATTTGTTCATTTCAAGTATCAATAACGTTCTTGAGAAAAAAATTTAACCACCCTGACCCCTTGACAGATGCTGCCTTTTCCACCCAACATCTTCTCACCTCTTTATTGCTGACTGCCAACCTGTCTTGGCCTTAGAGAACACCCTTCAGATTCATTGACATTCATATGTTGCTTAAGAATGGCCTTTCCTAATGATTCTCCTCAATATTGTCGCAAGCGGAATAATTTGCATGTAGTAGTGGTGATTGGCCTGATTTGTGGGTTTTTTGTTTCATTTCTTGTTTAAACTTCCAATTTGTGGCAATTGGTGTTACTTATCTGTTTCAGTTTGTTGCCTTTGAATACTCTATAAAGTTACTTTCAAGTTTCAACTGTTGATCTTGAACATGCAACCTAAAAAAAGGGCAGAGTGTGAATGTAACTCTAACCCAACTGGAATAAGGTGAGTATTGATACCAAAAGCTCTGGATGATTAGTTTGTGGTACTTCAGTCAAAACTTGGAAGAATAGCAAAAGATAAAATTCTGGTTTAGTGAATTACAAAACTGTATATTTTGTACTTACAGAGTGGTAATCTTCTGTTTAAAGCATATGGAAATAAAGTAAAGATGACTCTCAACCATTAGAGAATAATCAGTTCCCCCCCCCCTCCCTATCTAACTTGTAAAACATGTTTGTGCATGTGATAGTTACTATGTTGTCTGGTGAAGGAAGCAGGAAACTTGGTGCTGCATTCGGTTATCTATATTCAGTAAACAATCTTTAATGCTGAACAAGCTCAGCTCTTTTGCTGCAGATAGATTAGAACGTGCAAGCAGTTATCCAACCGAAGGAGAGAGGAATCAGGTTGCTGCATCGAAAAATATTCCTAATTTAGATTGCAGGGATGCTGGCAGCAGCATTCCTGTGAATGAGAATGCTCATGCAAGGTTGATATCTTTGCACGGATGTTGTAACAGTGAAGCTTTTCATCTTCTAAATAACCGTAAGTCTCTACTATATTATTAGTTAATAATTTGTTGGATGTTTACTAGAGCCTTCATGTGGTATGTGTGCATTTTTTCCATTCATACAAGTCTCTACTGCATTATCAGTTAATAATATGTTGAATGTTTAATAGAGCGACGAATGTGATGTTTGTGCATTTTTCCATTCATATAATATGAATATAGTAACATGCTGACTCATTCATACAATTATTGCATGAGTTCTATTTCATAGGTGTGTTTTGTAGGCTCAAAAACCAATATGTATTTCTGTCATGATGTCTTTTGATTCCACATTTTCTCGAAATCTGTTGTTTTTTGTTTTTGTTTTTTTAATGAGTTAATTATTTTGTCTGACTATCATTCCACTTTATATTTTCTCATGCAGGTTGGGCTGCTGCTATGGGTGCGTACAATAATCTGTCAATAGATTCACCTGGTGAGTTAAAGAACCTTTGAAACATTTAAATGCTTGTTTGCATCAACTGTTTAGGCTATTTACCTTCAGTATTTCTCATCAAATAATGACTTCAATGTTATTGAAGTATTGGGTTTTTTCTTTTAAGACTCGTTACACATAAATTCCATAAAGAACAACAATTTCTCTTCAGACATTTGTATCTTGTGGTTGATAGGGTGTCCTTGTGGAATTTTAGTGAAGGGTTTAATGAAATACATGCATTTTATCAGTAAAGAAACTCTATAAATCCCAAAAACATTCCAACTTGAACCTTTATGGGTGTTGTCCAATATTGTTAGCCTTTTAAAAGCTGATACTAAAAATTAAAATATATAAAGAATGTCGAAGAATTAGAATGGCGAATGCACGTAAAAATTAAAATATTACTGTATTACTAAGATGACAGTTTTTAATCAGTTATTGTTGTTTGTCTATTTTCAGAAAGGCCAATAATGTATTCAGGAAGTGGTGCATCAGCATGGGGGAACTTCAGACTTCCTCAACAGGTAAACTAGATTTCTCTCTCTCTCTCTCTCTCACACACACACACACACGCGCACTCACATTCCCCACTCAAAATCACTCACTTGCAATTGCTGTTTGTCTTGTCTTCAGTTGATGCCCCAATCGCCCAGTGTTGGCCCTTCTTCTGGTTCGCAGATGAACTTCTTGAGCGAACTTAAGCGTGCAATGCAGAATGCAAATGCCAAATCTAACACCTAACAATCGTCAGACTTACTTGAAGTTTATGTTTGGTGTAATTTTTAGGATTTGAACAGCTTGATCAAGGAATCTGTTGTATGTTTATGAACCCTTATTTAAAAATTATTATTATTTGGTGAATGTATGTTTTTGATCCCAGATGGGTGCTTAAATGTGAATTATTTGACAAGGTCACGTTCACAAAAGTGATGAAAACAATTTATAAAACGTGTTAAAAGCTGAGAGCGGAGAACCTTAAAGAATTTCATGAAATAGATTATAGTTGCTGATATGCATTAAAGTTGAGTTTCAATAGTATGATTTTTAAATACTCCCTCCTGTCCAGAAAAGAGTCGTTAGTATATGAATGATAAGGTGTTCCCATTATGTGTTAGAAATGCCTTTCATTATGTGTTAAGAGTCATATTATATACGTTTTTGTTTTGTTTTGTTTTATCATATACAACAACTGTTGGCACCAAATCCTGTTGCTGCACCAGGTAACTAAATTTTCAATCCAGGATAAGTGCATGCATAAATCTAAAGGAAGTTAAATAGTTTCACGAGATTAAAATAACACTCTGCAGAATTAAATTTTATATCCCTCATCATCATCCATCAGCTCATCTCATCTCATGTGTCCAAGTCCAACCATCCATTTTGGGTTGTCTTGGCATGTTTACCACATTTATTTATAATTTGTAATATTTTTACCAAATCAAAAAATTAGAGAATGAATTTATGGCTTCTGTCCCTCAAACAAGGTGTGATCAAAGTTGATATCCCAGTGAAGCGTTATTATGCATGCATAAAAGAAATTAAGCCGCCCCTCCTTTCCGGGCAGAGCTAATATTAATCTGACAACGAATGAATTGTTCGGATACGCGTCCTATCTTGGACACACACACAAACTTCTTAGTAAAAGTCCCCAAGCCAATGAACAGGAGCAAATTCTGTTTTAAGAATTAGGATCTCTGCTTGACCGACTAACAAAAGGAAAGGATGGACTGATTTGGCAGACCAAGCACCTAAAATTGTTTGTCTGTTGATACATTACTAGAGTCGAGAATTTCCACTACTTCTCGCGCCTAGATAGGTCCTCCTGTTTGACAACTTCTTGGCATCTTTTGCCACTCTTTTCTTACTTGCTTTTGGTGGGATGGGCTCAAACCTACACTGCTTAGTGTAAACCTGCATCATGCATGACAAAAAATATATAAAAAAAAACAAAAAGAGGAAAATAAATTCATAAACACGTTACACAATAACTTCAGAAAATTAGAGCTCAGACAGATACTGTGAGGAAGGCCTAGAGTTGTTGCATTTTCCACTAGCTAATAAACAGACGGATTAGATCATCAATAAAAATGATTACCATGGATTACGTTGAAAGCTGATGATGATTTCAAAGCATGGCAATACTCGCTAAATAAGGGTGCAGTTGCTCTAATGACTTTTCTGGGGGAAAATGATTTTATTTATACTATTTGCAATCGTTCAAGAAAAAGAAGGCCTTGAATTGCATTAATATAGAGGTAGGAAGTTTGACCCCCCCCCCCCCCCCCCCCCCCTCTTAATTATGAAAATATAATTCTTACCACATCACAAAATATTTCCAAAAATTTCAACATATTTGCCCCCTTGAAGTTAAATCCTGGCTCTCCCCCGATGATTGATCTTTCATTTAACAGCGTATATATGTGTTCATTAATATTCTACTCCATGACCACCATTGTCTCCCGGCTCTTGACATTTCACTTGTGCAAGAAGCCAAATATAGGTTGTAACTGTTAAGATCGAGAGCTTCTTTTACTTCCAGACCATGGCCTCTTTATCCAGCTTGGCATGCAAAAGACTCTTCTCACCTTGATATATATATATGCCAACAGAAACTAGACTTTAGAATTTAATACCAAGAAAGCTAATTAAATAATAATGATCATGGGTGTGCACATATATATAGGAATTTATCACTGGGGTAGTGGAACCAGCAACTATATATATATATATATATATATATATATATATATATATATATATATATATATATATATATATATATATATATGTATGTGCATCGAACTTGAGACGAATGTGACTGAAGATATGTACATATTCTCCTACGTACATCATCATCAATTCTTAAAACTACATTAATTACTTGTGCATTTAGGATCTAGAGATGAAATGATGACTTCAAAAAATGATCGATCAATTGCATCTCTCCTTAATTGTGACCAAGTCCACTTGTCCAGTCAATGGAACAGATGGAAACTCCCACAGGCAGGCCAGCAAGTAAACCTTCATATATCCGACCGGCCTGGCCTCTTCACAAGAAGAAATATAGTGTCAGATTGGGGTTCATAGCCTCCCCCAATTAAGGCCTCGCCTTCTATTATCTCCACAACAATATTACGAATAGTTTTTTTCTAAACTAACCTAGCTAGATGATCGATCTTCACAATATTTCACACAAAGTTAAGTTGGTATCAAAGATAACAGTAAAAGCAGCTTACAGAAACTTAATTTCATGACTAATTATGTAGGTAGGTAGCTATACTTTGTATTTTTCATATATATATTTTCTCTGTGATAATTCCATGTTTGTACTACACAATAGACAGGGGGGGGGGGGGGGGGGGGGGGGTAATATTATGGTCTGCCGCCAATAAAACAAACGCTAGCCAAAATGACTATTGAGAGGTGAGAGAGAGATCATTCTAACAATCATTTTGTTTGTTTGTTTTGGACTCTTTTCTTGCAATCAATCAATTAGCTGCTGCTGCTTCTTCTCTTAAATAAATTATTTAAGTACACAAGTATAATAGGTAGGAAACAGCTATTCTTATATAGAAATAATATATATATATATATATATATATATATATATATATATATATATATAATACTATTAATAGTTTATTATTAAATTATATAAATATAACTATTTGAGTTTAAACAAGATTTTATTATTACATAAATAAATAGATGACCTATTATTATAAATTTTTAAATTTATTTAATTTTTCATCAATAATTCGTTATATATTATTAGTTAAATAGTTATTCTACAAGGAAATAATTTTATTTTTTTTAATAAAAATTATTGTACATATTGCTAATCTATTAATTAATGTATTAGTATAATATATAATATAAAAAAGATATAGACAATACAATAATAATAATTCTATAACAAAGACGGGATAACCAAAAACACGGAAGTTGATTACTTCTCTGGAGTATAATTTTTTGTCACAAATACACTCGCTCGCTTTTTAACTGTGTTCAACAAATTTTATTAACAAGTACATTACGTTTTAGACCATTCGAAGCTTTTTTTAGAAATAAACCCAATAAGTTTTAGTCCCTCCCACGAGTTAGCGAGATAAGTGAACTAAAAGTAATTTTCAATATGAATCTAGCTAGCTAGCTAGCTTCCACCAGGCAAAATATTATGGACAGTCAGTCTACAACCAACCTGATAATGCTGATGAGATTAATTGGAGATAAGTGAACACAGTAGTCATATAAATTCTCAAGATATACATACCCTTTCAACTTTTCAATAATTATACAAAATCATGTCCAGCTCATATTAATTAGCCAAGACCCACCATCTTTCAAGTATCGTTTTAGGCAAAGACCTGTTATGTTACCCATAGCTGCTATGCTGTACAAACACTACTAGTTTAACTTCTCTCTGACAAACTATTCAAGGGCTAAGAACCATTCGAGGGTTGAGAAACATTTGAGGGATGAATTTCCTCCGGATTAGATTGTTTGCGCATCACTCTTCCAAGTTGAATTCCCACAGCAGGAGCATCAGTTGAACTCTCTTCGCCAGCAACATTGGTTGCCATCTTCAACGCAGTCTTCTTCTTCACCTTTTGAGCCCACCCAACAAGCCCCACTTGTATATGCTCTTCAAATATTGACTTCTTAAAATTTGTTCCCATCTTCATTTCATTGCCAGACGGACAAAAGAAAAAAAGAAGGAAAGAGGAGGGTAAGATTTATTAATCAAGATTTAACAACTGTAAGATTAATTTACAGAATGCAACTAAGCTTTACCTGTGTTACTAAAGCATAAAGCGGCAGAGTACTATAACTGCAGAGCACCTGAATGAACACCCTAAGACACCAAAATATAACTATTATACGTAGAATAAATTCAAGATGGGATAAGAAAATAATGGCATGATAACATAGATCACACAACATTACCAGTATCATTCAAATCCCAAAACATGACAAATGCTTTTAGGGGAAAAAAAGGATAAATGGTTTTACCCTATAATCAGTCTTGGGACTATATATCTGACTTTTCCCATTATGCAGGAGTCGAAACCATACTGAACCTATAATTAGGTAAAATGCATATCATTAATAATTTGCATAATAACAACTTGATGACAAGCCTTTAAAGATCAACTTACCCATATCCAGAAGAAAAATGCTATCTCAAAAGCATTTTGGAAGAGTATGAAGTGTATCAAGAAAAGAACAATCCTGGGCCGATGGAACCAAAAGTGATCATCTGAAGGATGTACTACCAACTCCCCCTCAACGGCTATATGTTTCTCAGCAACCTCATGAGCCAACTGGGAAATTATGTGCTCTAGCTTAGTGCCCACAGCAAGCAGTAGCTGAAAAAATAAACATATGAAAAGAATCAAATAAAATCAGTTTATAAGTTCCCATATCACTTGTTGAATGAAAATAATCAACCATAATCAATTTATCAGATTGTACGATATGCATGATGCATCCATATGAAACGACAGTACATGTATACACCTTATAAACCTATTCAGTTACAAACAATTTGGATCAGCCCATTGCATTAAAACATCAAACTAGTAAGTGCACAAATGTTTACCCCTTGGATGTCTCTGTCACAATAATTGACTGGTATAAAGAGGTAAAGGTTAGTTTTAACTTTTGAGATGGCACTAGCGACAACCAATATTACTGGTTTCCTTGCTTTGCAAAGATGTTAGCATCAAGATTCATAAAACTAAGACTCCATTAACATAACATTTATCGATTTGGGAACAGATGATTTGAGGAATATAAAGGAGATGACACTGATTAAGAAACCAAGGTAAAAGACGAAACAAAAATGGGAAACACGTATATTTAATACTTGTGCCGATATAGTCCTTTTAGCAAATACTCCTCACTAGATGAATCAAAAATAACTCCATTTTTTTTCTTATTTCAATGCCACCCCACAAAAGGGTTGCAAGCCCCTCATATATGTTATTAAAAGTCATATTACATAAGTTAACTCTAACCCCTTCTTCATGTAAACAGTAATCTAAGTGATTCAAAATAAATCCGCCCTACGCTTCTACATAAAATTAAAGTATCAAATATCTATGCCTTATAAAAACATAACATAAGACTTGAAAGTCGTCATTTTACAGTGTATGTATAATCAATAATGTGATTGCTTTAAAAGTCAGACAACAAGTAATTGGGCCAAATTCAGAAAGGTGAGCATATATTCTACTGAAATGGAGTAATGCAGCAATTATTACAGTGCACATAAGGTTTATGTTGGTGCCACTTACAACGAAAGGAACGAAGGCTATCCAAAAATATGTATGCCAACCTGTCAACAGCGTAAAACATCATCTTTTAAGTAGTAATCTTAACATGAAGGCCAAAACCAAAAAACAACCACCCAATGTCACAGCACATAAGTGCATAAATCTCGTAAAGAAACACTATTGCCACAATCACAAGAAATTATCCAAATCTTTCATAGGTATCTGGTCTCTGTATTATTAAATTAAGACGAGCAAAATGTGTTGGATGAATAGATGAAGAGGTTAGATGGTTCTACAGTTTTGTCTTCAAAGAAAATAAATTGAGGGCATATTCTTTGTTCCCTTTTACTTCCAAAAAAAATTAGGATCACTTACGGACAATTGGAAAAAGTACCTACTGGGGGCAAGCAGAGAGCAACAGGCAAAACTAAAGATGAGTGTACCGATAAAGAGCAATATGAATCACATTGAAATAAATAAAGGGCACGGGAGGGCAAAAGCAAGGAGGTCGCTTCACATGAGAAAATCTAAATTATAGAAATTCAAACAGACCACAGGTTAAAGATATTGTTCATCCAAAATATTCTTTTACTTGCAACTCTCTTAGTCCTGCGGTGAATGTCACAATTAGATTTTTCTTTTGTCAAAAATGGTAATCATTCTTTCAGAAATCAATTGCACTATGTTTTATAGGACCCATTGTAAGTGCAACCACATTTATCTAGGTGTCAAAAACTCGCATTATGATTTATAAGAAGAAAAAAATAACATATGAAAACACCAAGTAAGGCATTCATTGCAGGATAGAAGGAGCACTTCATAGTTTAACATGAAGAGCTACGAATGTGTCCCCTTCCAATATAAAACAAAACTAAAAACGTGAGCAAATTTAATGTATACAAAAGGAATCCAAGACATTTGAGTGAGCCACAATAACTCAAACTGACACTAAAAAAATTTAAGTAGATTAATCATGAGAAAAAATTAAACCACTAAACAAGGGTTTCGGTTGGTCATGCCTAAACATTAAAAACCATGTTGAGTTTCTGGAGAGTTGTGAGGCATGAGGTCCCCTTTTTCTCTATGTGGACCGTTTGGAGGAAAAGAAGGACGTGATTCGAAGAAAAGAGCTCCACATGCTTAAGATTCTATACAGATGTGATGTAGGACAGATTATGGATTGTATATTAGATAGCAATAATAGCATAACAGAAACCTAGGGTTTAGATCTACTCATAAACCACTAGGGATTTAGGGTTCAACTCCGCATCTATTACCCTAGAAGGAGAATTATCTCTGCGATAATTAGAATAACTGAATAATCAAAATAATCAATAGCGTCTTTAATCTGAGAGTACATCAACCTTTAAATAGGAACAAATCCTAATTCAATTAGGACACAAACCCTAATTACCCTAAAAATATTAAATGACAAAACTACCCTACTAATTAAATAAAACACTTAAAATATTAAAAGTGCCCTAACTAATAAAATACTAACTATCTCCTAAAATTACAACAATTCCATAAATAAATAAAAAACATTAAATCTATAAATAAACTTAATAACTTGATCTTGATCCCCATCAAGATGTAAGCCTTCTTTTAAAATAGAGAAGGAATTTCCAGGTTCTATAGTGACTTCTGTAGACTTCTTAAAGACTTTGCACTGGGGGACTAGAGGCATATCTTTTTGAAGTATTGGCATTATGAATTACCAAGCAGGATGTGCTTAGATGCTATATAGTGTTTCTTTACTTTCTTACCTCATGCTCGCATAAGTTACGCTCCTTTAGGTGCTTTCTATCTATAAAATTATACTTTAATTAAAATCTTTATTTACAAGGAAAGAAGAAAAAAACTACACTGCAGCTATTAGCAGTAAATAAAGTGTTTCTAAAAATTTAAATGGAAGGGGCATACCATTAACATTCAACAACAAGAATATGACCACAAACACCCACAAGTACCAACTGCAATCAATAAAATCAGATGTTAACCCTGGATCAAGTAGAACTGTAGAAAAAATGTGGAATAAGGTATTGGATCGGCATTATGCCAGTAACATAAGCTGTCACTTGCCTTATGCCAACAACTTTCTTGAAATCATCTTCCAATGCCCTTATCATGTACTTGTGAAAATTAAAGTTTGGGTTTCCCCTGCAATGTGTCTATAGTAGAAATATGGTCAATAAACAAGTATGCCCACGAAGCATCAACAAAAATAGTGCAACAAAAGGTGTACATAATAATAAAGGGCATCTACATTATACTACGGCCATCTGGAAAAGACAGCCATACTTACTGTAATGAAACCAAGTCGGAGTGCTGCATAGTCAGTTTTGGTGACAGATCCATATAATTGCTTGAAAAAGGAATGCTGAAACATTCAACAAAGAAATGCTTTAAATAATGGAACTTGCACTTATGGAAAGATGATGATGATGATGATGATGATCGTATAGTAGCAATAATAAAATAAATGATAATATCTTAAATGGTTTAAATCAGCAATTCTAACATCTTTTCAGTAAGCAACTGAAGTCAATTCATTTAATAACACAGTATCAAGACAAGAAGTGTTGATACATTCAAAGTTAAGAACCAAAAGTGACGTCTCACATCAAAGTTCTCATCCAAAAGATATCATAAATGTCTACAAAATGCAGTTTCATACACTTATAAACCTTTTCATTTATGTTCAATTTCCATATAAAAAAATAAAGAGAGAAAGGGGTAAGAACAGTGTAATATAGGTGCTCAAGTACAATATATGCCAGATCACCAAAGTATGCGATTATGTACCAAACTAGACTTTAGGTACCAATACCAATCTCCTATCACACTCTAGCTTTTCTCATGCGAAAACAAAAAATCTGTATTCCAAAAGTAGCATACCACTGGTTCTTGGAAAATGAGACTTTGCAGTGGGCTATTGTTTCTTTAGATGATTTCTTAGGAAAGTTTTGGTGGGTGTATAAAGCTTTCACTGGTGCAGGGTGTGCTTTTTTTGTATTCTTCTCTTTTTTGGCGCCTTTTGAATGTATATATTTACTTATCATAATGAAACAATACGTTTTCTTAACGACATGCACTACACTGTTAAAACATGGAAATGGAAACTCTGAGTAGCCTCACAACCCAAGCTTTGTCGACATAATAAACCAATAATGGACAAAGTGAGGACCCTAAATAATTGCATTTTGAAATCTTCTTGCATTTCTAATATCTCAAACTTTTGACTAAAGCAACAACTATAACAAGAAAAAACTAGGGAAAAGTTAGAACCAACTTAAGAGGAGAAGAGATCACTAAATATATTGCAAATTAGACCTACTTTCATGTGTGACGCACTTTCTTGTATAATGGTTGACAAATGTAAAATGAAAAAGGGAAAAAATAAATATAACTTACCAACCAAACCTTGATGGCCGAGCGTTTACCAATACCCAAAAAACGACCTTTAATAAAATCATGTTGGCGGACATGGGTGAGCCTTGGTTTCAGAGCTGCATAGAAGTGCCTATGATTAGAAGCAACATGCAAATGTGGAAATTTATGGTTTGAAATAAGATGAAGTTAAGCCATTGTCCAATGAACAGTTTGATCGATGAAATATTAAACATAATCATATTAAATGATGTGAAACAATTCCAAAAAGTTCCAAACTGTTGCAACATAAAATATATACATGAAAGCAGGGGCTTCGCCAAGTAAATTGTTAAGTTCGAGTAGAAAATGCAAAACTAATGTCAGTTAGAGTTTTCGTGTTCAATAGTCCTTACCTTTTTCAGTGTCAAAACTCTCTTTTGCAATAGAATCCTCCCAAGACTTCCATTGACGAATCTTCATCACAACAAATAAATCAAAGGCAGAGAAACTAAAATCAAGATCAATTTATTTTTTTAGAAAATAAGTTAGAAATAGCAATTAGCACTACCTTTGCGCCTCCAAATATAGCAGTGAGAACAGAAAATGTGACATGCACAATCGCTAGGACAAAGATAAATATATGTAGATGATGCAATGCTTCAAGGGATAACAGCGGGACCTTATTCTGTAGACCGAAGAAACAAGGAGAGAAATAAGAAAATGATTAGACCATTTACTTTCAAGATCGATGTGCAATTATAGGTCAAGGTACAATTACTAAACTTAGATAAAAGCATTAAATTTGAAATATGCTATAAGCATGCCCCGACACAAGCATAAACTAAATATAATCATAGATTCATAATTATATTTCTGGCAAATAGAAAATCAATTGATCTATAAAATAAGTCATCTAAAAATGGCACGAAAAAGGAAAGGAGATAGATGTGGTTACCTTAGCAGCACAGTAACCTTGTGTAGCTGCTCCTTCAGAAAGCAAGCGCCCAAGATGGAAGGTTGTTTCTGGGTTGGCAGGGGATGAATTCTCTTCACCAGAAGATTTTAATGATAAAGAACAGGGAAGAAGGTGTTCTGTTATATCATGTGGCACACAAATCTTAACAATGGTGCTTTGGAAGACAGTCAGAAGCAGTGAAATAAACCCCAAAAGCATCAACTCTGCATCCACCCATACATACAGCTTATATATCATTATAAAAATAAAGAAAGTTCAAATTTTGACAAAAATCCCTTAATCAGTGTCCTCTACCTCTAGTATAAATAAATAAATGAAAACGAAGTAAGAGTAACAGAATACATTAAAAATAATAATAATAATAATTAGAGATAAAGTGGGGGTTGGGCAGCACCTTCTTTGACTTTCAGTAGAGCCTCATAGAGAGGCTTTTGGTTTTTCTTCTTGAGATACTGCATACATTGGGTTGGGATGGAGTAAATCAAAACGGGTTCCAAGATACTTAGTTATAAGAAGAAAATCTAAAATTGGATACTAATAATAATAATAATAAAAGATACAGTGAGATACTATAAATAACATAAAATTAAATAAAATGACTGGGAGTAAGCAAGCACCTTTCCGGTGAAGTGGAGAAGGCGTTCGGCGGCCAGAGAGATAGCGACGATGATAGTACAGACAGCGGCGACAACCCAGGTTGGCGTGAATTCCAAAGTCCCTTCATCTTCTCCTTCACCTCCCCCCGACATTATCTCGATTCGCTCTCTTACTTTCCGATTCTCTTTCTATCGGTATTAATGGGCCACTGCCTACAATTAAGTAAATTCGAAATCTATTCAGTAGATTGATTCATACATAAATGGCTACGAGCAGGTCCTTCTGTCTAATCTATATCATATTTCTAAAGCTGTACCGCACTCTCTCTCTCTCTCGTCTCCATACGGACAGGGACAGATACATAAATACATGTGGAAGAGGGAAATTGAATGAGTTTTTTTTTTTTTTTTGTCATTTCTTTTTTCTTTTCTTTTTTTAACGATGTGCGGTAGGGGTGGACAAATTTTATACTAACGTTGATTTTTACATTCTAAACTTAAAAAAAATACTTGAAGTACAGCTCAAATTTTAATTTATCAAACAAAATATATATTTTTTGCATTTAACCGGTCAAAAGTGTCCGAGACTCGCACACGTATGAATTTGATAAGGGTATATTTGTTTTTTCTATTTCTTATTTTTTATAATTAAAAGTAATTATAAAATTGATAAAAATAAAAATATAAAAAAAGGAGCTAATGAGCTAATCAAGGGCTTCAGTGTGTGTAGCAATTGATAAAGTAATCTCACTGAAGTTTGCTAAGATGATTAAAATTATCATCAAAGCCCTATTTTTTATTCTCCTTCTCGCATCGTTAAACCCTTGAGAAACAAAATCGATCCAACCACAATCATAAATGGCCGTTGATTGCTCCCAACTCCTTCCTGAATTGCTTAACACAATCTCCAACAAGATCAAATTACTCAATGATTACATTCGATTTCGAACCGTCTATAACGATTGGCAAACCTCAACTCCAAAAATCCCATTGAATCTCCCTTGTCAGCAACCATGGCTCATGCTCTCCACCACTCGCGTTGATAAATGCCACACCTTTTTCAACATCTCCAATGGAGCTGTCGCTGCAGATCCTTCCACTGCTGGCTCACAGTCCTTGACGAATCCCCATCAGATTATGGGTTTGAAAGTTTGAGTCTTTTGGTGGAATTATTGAGATTCATGAAGGGTAATAGACATCCGAATGACGTATTTGTAGGAGTCTGATTGTTAAAGTAGATTAGTATGCACAAAGCATTAAAGAGCTCGGTGATTATTGGAACTGTTCCTTAATTGGTTAAGATGTTGCCCAATTTGAATGCTGAGTCCTTAGAATTAGCTTTGTATGTCTTTGAAGTTTTGTCTACAATTTTGGAGGGTAGGTTGGCTTTAAAGGAATGCCCTAGCACTATACCGAATGTCGTCTAATTGTTGATGAAAATTTCCTAGAGTTGTACTCAGTTAGTATTATCAATTTTGTGGGCAATTTTTGAGACCATAAAAATATGTAGCAGTTGTTGTTGTTGATGCAAGTGTAGTTGCGAAGCTGCTACTTGTAATTAAGAGTTGATGCAATCCAGTAATAAAGCAGCGTATAAGCATATTTTCGTAGTAATCTAAACATTATTAATTGAAACCTAAATTCGACTTTTTCGCTTTTTTTTCCATTTAAACACCATTAATTGAAACCCAAATTCAACTCCCAATTTATGTATTTTTTCTAGACGATTTTTGGGTTAGAACTATCGAAGGTGATGAAAAGTGTGTCCATGGTGATGTGACGTGAAGATGATTTTGATGGGAGACTAGTTATTTTGGGAGATAACAATTTGGGATTTGGGCTTTTGGTTGCGACATCTATGTTCAACCATGACTGCAGCTATATGATGACAAAAGATAATTTAAGACACTGGATTAAAGGTTTCATTGGTGGATTTTTTTTATGTGGCGATTAATGGAAGGTGGTGCTAGCAGTGGTGGATCGAGATGGTGGAACGGTGGTGGTTGGAATCTTTTTTCTTTTCCCAGAGTTGAATTTGGAAGAAGACAAAGAACAGTGATTAAAGTTTCTAATTGTTTAAAGTTATTTACCCAAATTACCCTTATGTAGTAAGTATTACAGGCTTAACCGATCACTTTTGACCCGTTAAGTGCAAAAAGTGTACATTTTGTTTGATAAATTAAAGCTTGGGGTGTATTTAGACACTTTTTTTCAATTTATGGTGCAAAAATCAATATTGGTGTAATATTTAGGGTACAAAGTGTCTTTTAGTCACCTATTTATAATTATAGCATAGCATTTGAGATTGAATTATTAATCATAATTCACTTGTCTGTTTTTAAAATTGTATTTGAAATTATTAAATTTGACCTTTTTTAAAAAAATAATTTATTTTTGATAACTGTTGTTTTAAAAATGCAGGTCTAATATGAATTAGAAATAAATTTATTTTCAAAACAAAGAGAAATTAATTCGACCGCAAAAAGTGGGGGATGAAAAAAGATTGAGAGGAACAATTAATTAATTAATTTATCTTGTAAAATGAGAATTTATGTGTTATAAAATTGTGTTGATAAATTTATTAAAAAATAAAGTCCCAGTGAGGGTGGTTCGTTCCGTTCCTTTTGTCTAATGAATGGAAGTACGAGGGACAGAGAGATTAATTAATTTAATACTCAGTCCCTAGTAAAGTAGTAAAAACAAATTAAGGGGGTGTATTTAATAATTTTTTTTAAGAATTTATAAATACTTTAAAATTTTGGTTATATTCAATTAAGACATTTAAAGAGTTTATAAAAGTTTAGTGATATTCAATTAAAACTTTTGTAAAGTCTTTAAAAGTTAGGTGGTATTAAATTAAGACTTTTACAAAATCTATAAAAGTATTTTGGTATTCAAAAAGTCAGAGATTTTTTAGATTTATATCAAATAGTGGAGTTTGACAAACTTTTATAAATACCAATTCATATCCAAAGTCCGGGCTCATGTCCAAAGACTTTTAAAGACTTCCAAATATTTGAGAAAGAGTGAAGATGAACAAATGTGGGAAGTGAGAAAAAAGAACGCTTCAACCTTTCACATACATAAAAAACTTCACTTTTAATCTGCTCTATCATTAGCTCACCTACATACATGTATTATTAGTTTTTTTTTTGCCTCACCTACATGCATTTTGAGAATCTCACATATATACATGCATGTATTATTAAGATTTTTTTTTCTTAGCCATTTATAATTCAAATAATTAGAGTTTAAAAATACTTTATTTTTTAAATAAAATTAAAAAAACAAATAAAAATATAAAGATGTATAACATATAATAGTTGACACTTTCATAATTGAAAATGTACTTGAACTTATTTACATATATTTAGGTATATACAAAATTTAAATATAAGTAAAGCGTAATATGATTTTTTCTAACAATTTGTTTAGAATAATTTAATTTGAATATATATATTTTTTATTAATATTTTACTACTCTTTATATTAAGAATGTAATAGTTGCACAATTACCGACGCAATTTCCTATCAAAACTTGTGTTTGTATTTGAAAGCATAAAAATATACACAAAATTTGTAAGAGCATTAAATTAATGTTTAATATATATAATAATTTAATAGTTTAATCTTATATAATTAGTATTATAATAGAATATTTCCAAGATTTATAAGTTATTTAGAATCAAATTAAAATATATGAATTATACATTCACTTGAAAAGTTATTAATTACTCAATATTAAGATATTACTTAATTACCTTCTCAATTAAATATAGAATTTTTTAAATAATCCTATTTAGAAAATTTTAGTGAGAAATTAAATTACATAATACTATTTTATTTTAATAGTATTTTTTTAAAAAAGTCTGAGTATCCAAATTTATCATGAAATGAATAGAATAATATGAAGATTTTCAACGTATATAAAATCTCGTACCACAAAAATTTAATGAAATAATAAAATTTCTTCTAGTTCATGAAAAAAAAGAAGGAAAAGTTGTATACATGAACTAATTGATATATTAAAAGTATACAAAAGTCTACCGTAATCTTGATAAAAAATCTATAAAAGTCTGTCACTTATTTTATGAAATTTTTAAAAGTTATTAAAAGTCATTTTAATTTTTTTTAAAAATATTTAAAAGTCATTAAAATTTATAAACTCTATAAAAATCTATTATTTAAAAAATATTTTTAAAAATATTTAAAAATCTTGATCGAATACACCCCCCAAGAAGCGCAGACAGACCGGACGGTGTTCTCATAAATTGTCTGTCCGTCTGTTCCCACATGTGTCAAACACGAGTACTGGTTTCCAAACTTAATTTATTATTCAAAAGTAGTTACTAGTATTTTCGAATTCATATATATATGAATAAATACTAGGACTATTAGTTTTAAACTTCATTTATTAAAATACTACTACACTTAATCATCATCATTATATATATATATATATATAATAAAAAACGCGGCTTCATTAAGTAAGAAATTATTATATATACCTAGTGATTGATTAGTATTTAAAATGATTTTCCACCGTCATCGTCGACCCTTTACTTTGACCAACTGTTTGGCTTTTGGTCTTTCTCCTCCATTTTTTCTTCCTTCCGGTTTTAGCTCACATTGATTGATTGATTGTGGCAACACAAATGAGAGATAATTTATCAACCAAGTAGAAGTAGTAGCAGTAGTAGTTAAGTGAGCGTGATTTACTCTGGCTGATGAGATTGAGGGGGCACATCCTTCAAACTTCCACATGCACTTTTATTCATTGATACATAATTAAATCACTTGACTTCCACACCGTGTTATTTGTAATATAATTCATTCATTAATAGGTCATCACATTCAGATATAACAAAATAATTATAATAAATACAAAAAATTGAGAAAGACAAATTAATAGTGTTATTTGTAATATAATTCATTCATTAATAGGTCATCACATTCAGATATAACAAAATAATAATAATAAATACAAAAAATTGAGAAAGACAAATTAATAGTAGTAGTAAATTTATAGGGCCAGGCCAAAAGATAAATAAATAAATAAATTTGTGACAACAAAAGCCACACCAGCAACTTCTGCGGATGAGCTTTTATATTAAGAAGTAGTATATAGAAAAGAGAGAGAGAGAGAGAGAGACAGACACGAGTAGGAAGGAATCTTGGAGGAGGGAGGGAGGGAGGGAGGGAGTCGCAGCGTGATGGAAAGAATCTTCGAGGCATTCATTCTGCAACATGGGTTTGGTTTGGGCCCAGAAAGTGCTCTCTCTAGGTTGGGTTACAGTGTCAATGTGTGGTGGGTGGTGTTTCAGTCCAAAAACAATGACATACAACCAACCCTATCTATCTGATTGCCAGAATCTAAAATTTAAGGAAATTGTACCATGTGGTGTTACGTACTCAAGCATGCATGGAAAATTTCTGCTGATGCATTTTCCAAATTTCATCCTTCTCTTGTAACCAAAATAGATGAATTCTCGTCTTCCACAATGTAATGGCAGCAGCAAATAGCAATAGACAATAGTGCTGCTGATCCCCCAAGATTCTTGGATCTTCTTCCCTGTCTCTTGCATACATATGCGGAAAAAAAAAAAAAAAAAAAAAGAAGCTAGAAATATATAAATTTAGTTTGCATAGAGTATGAATGAAAAACAGCATTTTAGGTACGTTCCTAAACAAGGTTTTTGATAAAGTTAAAATATTCGTTCCACCGAAATTCCACACCATCTGACTACCAACCTTTTACACCAATAGACCACATTTCTAGTATTCAAGTTAAAAATACCACAGGAAGGAAGTGCTCCCATGCCCCAAATACACAATGTTCTCTTTTGCTTTCAATTCTTTGACCTTGGTTTGAACATGTTGTCCCTGTAGTATTTAAGTTCTGCTATGCTCTCCTTGATGTCATCCATGGCTCTGTGCTTGTTTTTCTTTTGAGGCGCCTTTCGGCTATCTGAGGAGGAAATAAGAAAACAATGAAAATATACCACATTTAAAATGCAAGGAATACAACAAAAGCCCAGGTATCAAAATCTGAGTCAGAAACAAGGACGGTCACTGTATGGGTCTACACCAAAGTCTAGGGATAGCTTTCATATTCAGGAGTTGAGAAAGGGCAAAACAAACAAGATCAATTCAGTGTTTCACCATATAGGTCCAATATGATTTTAAAGCTTCTGGAAATACTTAAAGAAAAGGAGGAGACAGCAAATCAAAGAAAAGATTAAAGAAAAAAGAAGTAGAATAAATTGTCACCTTTTGGGTACCACCGGATGCATAAAGCTTTAACACTGCTCACATCAACGAGTACATGAGGGACAAGACTAACCAAATCTGGCATATACTTCTGCACAAGAAAATTTTCTAAGTAAAGGCTGTGAACAGATTTAGGCAAAAAGAAAATAATACCGTTCATTGTTCACAAGACTTCCTTTACAGAAATCGAAATAAAAAATACATATTGGGTAAACACGGATAGAGTTCTAAAGTTTTTTTTTTCTCATTAGGTGCTCACAACAGAAGCTCAATGCTCTTCAACAAGAACAACGATTGCTAAATGCACATACCTACGATCCATCTAAAACCAGGTAATAACAAAGTTTACTTGTATACAGAACAGTTATATTTAAATTATTTTAATGTCACATTCAGTTATCAACAGTAGTTCGATGGCATACATAAAATCTATTAGAATATTATTAAGCCACTCTGCTGCTGTTATATTAAGTTTTCGATTTTTTCTTAGTCAAGGATAATTTGAAGGTTTCATCTAGGGCCCAAATAAACCTAAAATTCAACTATTAGAATGAGTCTTAGCTCTGATAATTTATACAATAAATTTACTACGTGTTCGTGGAGACCAAATAAGGAGCTAACCCGCATTCTAAGGGAGAAGACCAACTTAGCAAAAAAAAAAAAACAGAGAATACCATGCTCAATTACATTGGTGTATTGATTGTAGTGAGAGCTCGCAGGTGACAAGACTTGGGCGTTTGGTTGCAGCATTGTGATAGAGTGAGATTGGTCTTTGGGAGAGGGGGGGAGAGGGGCACTTTCCTTGATACGTAGAAAAACTTATTCCCATATCAAAAAATTAATATCTACCTATTATATTCTAAAGATTCCTAGTATTATTTGATTTAATATGTATGTATATAAAATATAAATAGACTTTTACATACCTTCAGGAATAAAAGGTCCACATAGACTGAATTTCCTGCAAGAAGAGGCGTATGTGCACCCAAATTTCTCTTTACAAATTCCATAACCTACAAGAGTGCTAAATATGTTAAGGGATATATTTATAAGAGACCAACTTCAAAGGACAATTTCACAAGTAAACTATTAAAGTATACATTGAAATACTAGAGTACATTTCAAGTTTTCAACCACATGGCTAAAATGAAGAATCAAATAAGTATTACATTATAGTCACGCTCTAACATAGAAAACGCATCATCCCCATGTTCCCAGACTAAGAATAATTCTATGCCTCAAGTAATTTAATTTAAATTTTCTAGATACTTCTTATTATGCCCTCAAGAGAATAAGAAACAGTTTATATCCTTTATTAGTTAGAGAAGAAATAAATCTATGCACATAGATTCTGTACTTTACACCACATGACAGACGTATAATATAAATGAAAATTAAGTTTTGAAGAAAAATAATGCGTAGTTACCTGTTTTTCAGCTTCATTTTCACTGAGCGTGCTTTGAAGCACCCTCTTTGTCAAACCTAAATTAAATTTAAAAAGTTAATGCCTAAAAGATAGATAAACAAAATAAGCATTCATTTGATAATAATAAATACATTGATAGGAAAAATATATATCAAATAGGGAATTGATATTTCCACAAGGGAATTTGATAGTTCAACAAGACTCTTGTCACATGAATAGTAAATAACAAACATTTATGCGAGTAAGGACTTGTGAAAATATCAAATTTCCTTTGTGCAAACAACAATTCCCATCAAATAATCACTCTATCAGTTCGTCCCATTTTTTATTTCAACAACAATGTAAGAGGCACAGATTTGAAGATGAGCTGACTGAGCGTTAGATATTATACTTTTAATATAATATTTTTTTTCTTCAAAACTACACTGCTGATACTATATAACTTTAGGGGAAGCACTATATTAAAAGATATAATCTCTGAAACAGCTGATTAATGGTTTTTGAAAAGACTCATAAGATGGGACGGATGGAGTAAGACTTGATCTGGGTAACAATAAGTTTGATAATAAAAGGGCAAACAACTGAGAGTCTGCTTACCACTTTCTGCATGATGACTCTGACACCATTCTCCCATTTTGTCTAGACACTCCTTGGATTGATGGATAACCAAATCAGGACCCTAAATATACAGAACAAGGAATAATCTGTGAGAACAAGGAATAACCAAATCAGGTGTATTCTTTAGCCTTTAGATCATACTCATTGTTTAAGACAAACAGGTGAACAAGGCAGTACCATTTGATGCTTGAAAATATCATGATAGCTATACAGTAGTGGCAGAATAGCAGAAACTAGGCTAACAGTCTGTACGGGACCACAAAATATTAGAGCACAACTATATCCTCCCCCCCTCCCCCCCCCCCCCCCCCCCCCACACACACACACACATGCACCATCTTTTTCAGTCTGTAGGTCCTTAGGTTAGGGCATAGGTGCACAACTACTAATGACGCACACTTGATTTTCAAGCATATTGTCCACATTCCTGCCCTTTTCTATATGTTGTGATCTTGTGGGAGAGGGAGGGTCAACAAATAAAAACTTCAGTTTAGAACTTCTCCACGAGAGTATGTGTTCACGAACTTTATTCATAACACATGTTTTTCTTCACAGTATGATAAGGTAAAGATTAACTCTATTGAAGCTTTAAAACAATTGCAGTACTTTTGCTTTCTAAGGAAGATTGCAACTACCATACTAAATACTCAATCTCAAAACAAAGTGCCACAAATAACACCTCATTGAAACAACAGTGTTCATTAGTGACTGAAACAGAAATATATGAACATATCAAGAATATATAGAAGTCTTAGATATCAGGGTCTACAAATGTATGAAGGTTCCTATGAGAGTTGATTCTCCATAGCATTAGATATATTTCAATGACTCCTACTATTGCCACACTTTCAGCAGTTAAAAGACAAAGAAACCTGGAACTAGAAAAATGGAATTAAAATATACTCCCTCAGTAACTCAACTCAACAATCCTTTTTATCCATACTAGTTGTTACTCACTCCCTACATAAATATTCTCTCTTTTTTTTAATAAAAAAATTACAGCTTTTTCTTTTGTCATTTTTTTTTCTATGGGATATTAAGTTTTACACAGAACAACCTAGCATAATTTTTATTTAGTAACAAACTTTAACTACTAATAAGTAAAATTTATTATCTGAGAAAAAAATAATCATTGGAAACAATTATGTCCGAGTGTGTTCTATGCAAACCTTAAAATTGTTATAAAAAAAAGACTCTCTTAATCTTCTTTTTTTCCCCTGATGGAAGTAGTATATAATTAAAGGGTTTAAGATAAAAAAGAAAAAGTAAATGCAATTATCAGAGAGCAGAGTCAACAGCCACTTCAAGAAATCATCAATTCCATGTAGAAGTTAAAATTACGGAATTACCTCAATTGATTTGGTCAAATTTCCATCAGTAATCACACAAGCTATCTCCAATATTCTATCTTCTTCTACATTCAAACCTACATAGGCAGAAAAGGTGGAATAAGTATGATAAACATGTCGTAAACCATTCACTATCATACATCCAGTCAAACCCACTGACCTCCCCCCACGGGGGACGGGGGGGGGGGGGGGGGAGAACATAAAATATGCCATGCATAAGATTGTCAAAAAGCTCTTAGACGAATTTGCTTTAATGCAACTAGTACTCTTGAGTCTTGACTAACAAAGATTTCAGCCAACATTACCACACGTGTCAGGATTGGGAGAGAGCATGATTTGATCAGTTGAATGGAATAGAAAGGGAAATCTGATGAGACCCAAAAAAAAACGAGAGTTGAGTCTCGTATAACCTAACTAGAAGTGTGATCAAGTTAAGGGAAAATAGAGGTAAAAGCTGGAAGGTACATGGTTATAACATGGACAAATGTCAAAGTATATGTATATCTGAGCAATATAGGAAACCAGACTGAACAAAAAGAAGAATAGAAGTGATGCGGGAAGGTAAAGACCAAGATGAATCTCAGATTGACAGCAAATGAACCGCATAGTAGCTCATGAATACAGATACTAATGAGGGACACAAACTGCATCTCAGGAACCTATGAAAGATTCAAATTCTAAGTTTTTGGCTTTAACCCAACAATTTATTAGCCAAAGGTAATATATTATTGACAAGCCTAACTATACATATGGCTAGAATAGGGTAAAGCACCTTGATGAATAGCAAAATCACAATGTAAATGTTTACAAACAAGTATTTATTATGCAAAGGATGATCCACATCTTTTCTACTACACAAATTTCCATAAAATTATATCAAACCCAGACTTTGATAAGCCAAAACTATATGACCTGTCTGGCAACCAAATAGTGACACCCTGGAAAGCTCATTCAGCTAACAGGCAAGGCATCTTGTATAGTTGTATGATTAAGGTTCTGAATAGATTCTTTGCTTTAGGTCTATCCATCTAAAAGAACCCATCTCTAGTTCATTTTTCAAGAACCTTAAATTACTAACTACCTGTCATTTCCAAATCAATCCACACAAGAGGCAGTTTGTACTCGGCCGAAACCACTTTTAGGTTTTGTTGACTGTCGTTCTCGTCTTTTGACAGGATTATATCTTCAGAGCTGTCACTTTTTTTTTTATTCTTACCTGCATCACAAAAATGTTTTTTATTGGTATCATAGTTCAGACAGTTCAATTTACAATTGTCAGCAGTAACAAAAACAATATCTGTTGAGGTTCGGGATAAATTCTGGACATTAGGAATCAGAGCATGGAGACACATATACACTTAATATTTGGGCCGATAAAAATTTTACTGGCACCAATTTATTTCTTTCTTACATCTGTAAAGTAAACCACTCCTTCAAACATACATAATGTATATGGCATGCCATGTTTCAAATTTGATAGGAACTCGGAAGACTACAGTTTATATCACTAAATTGAAGGAGAAGTATAGAAAGCTTAATTCTTTAAAACAATCAAATAAACCTTTTCCTTTGGCATTTTCTCCATTATTAGCAGCAGCAGTGGTTATCTGTATCTCATCATCAGGCACATCCAGTGCTAGTAACGAGAAGGCATTTGAGTGATTCATTTCAATTTGGGAAAGATTGCAACTCTACTATCATTCAGTTCCTGGTGCAACAACTCATGGAAATCAGACATAGAAGGGGCAAAAGGAAAGTTGTAGATAATGTGTCAGCTGCTATTATCCGCATCTATGGACTAATGAAGCAGTAATTGCATGCACAAGTTTAACACAAGGAAATGAAAAAGAAAAAGATTAGTTGACATGCACAAGTTTATATGTATGAATATGCTCCAGTGTATACAACAGAACAGCAAGCCATCAGCTGATCACCAATGTCAATAAATTGGATAAAATTTATTTCTTTTTCAACTGTTGTACAAAATATCAATGTTAATTAACATAAAATTTGTTTGAACTCTATAAACTAGCTTGATATTGATAAACCACAAATTCTTAAATAATTTCAAAAGATTCATCAGTTGTGCATCAGGAAACATCCCTCCCATGTAGCAAATACAAAACCAAAAACATAAAAATTAAACTAAAAACCAAACTAATGACTATGGTTCGAGAATATGTTCGCCATTACTGTACAAAGTTAAGAAATTTCAATTTGACAAATTTGCAAGAATTTCAAGATTTAATTTGCCATCACAGATCACAGTTACTAAACAAATAAGAGATGATAACAACTCCTAATGCCCATGGCCCAATACTGCCTCTTGAAGAACAACCTTAAAAAAATTGCATATATAACATTTCTACAGCGAACAAGCATAATTCTCCAAATTCAAAGGGGAAAAAATCTTCAAGTAGAAACAATTAAACAGACAAATGCTCGCTAAGAATAATGTGAAGCAGGACAAAGTAGTGTCGGGGGTAGTAGCGTGAAGGGAACAGAACAGTAGTACTAGACTAGACAGTTGACAGTAGAAACATACATAACAAGGAAATTTAGGTTGGGAAGATGCTTTAATCGCCTTTGAGTTTGGGGAATTCTTCTTCCATTGAAGAGAAGAGATGATGATTACTACTAATTACTAATCGTCAGAATGAATGAAAGAGATTCCTAACTTGGCCATAAAGACATAAATTTTGATGGCCCTGGTTGACTTGGATCAACTCAGTCCGGTTTTAAAGAAAAAATAATAACATTAAAAGTTTTCGAGGAAAAAAAAATCATCAAGCATTACGAGAATGAGAGACATAATAATAATAATTAAAAAATTAATATTTTTTTTAAGATCAAATGAAATTTATTTGTAAAAATATTAAATTAATTTATAAAAATATTAATTCTCATATAAAATTAATATTTTTACAAGATTAAATAGATCTATTAATAAAAATATTAAGTTAATTTATAAAAATATTACTTTTTTAATAATAATAATATATAGTTTAATATTTTCATAAAATTAAATAAACTTATTAATAAAAATATTAAATTTTTAATAAAAATAATAGGTTAATGCTATACTTAAAAATCTCTACGACCAATTGAACAACGAGGGGCTGAAGCCAGAAAGCAAACAGACCGGCTTTTATTTAACCAAACAGACCCTATTGGTTTTCGATCCTGGGGAAAGGTTTTTCTCCTCTACTGCTCTGTCTAGCATTTTGTTACTCCAAACCATAAACCCTAACTCTCTCTCTCTAGCCACGCCGAAGGAAGAAGAAAGAGCCTAACTTCTTCTTCTTAGATTAGAACCTTTCGATCAAAACTTGTTTTTTAAGTATAATGGCCACACTCGATCCTCCGGTGACTTCAAAGCCGACGGTGATCGAACCAGAGAAAGTCGATTACATGGACTTGCCTTGCCCCATTCCCTATGAAGAGATTCACCGCGAAGCTCTCAGTTAGTTCCCTTTATTCAACTTTGATTTTTTTATTTTTTTGCTCGTCAGTTCAATTTAATGTTATTGAGTATTATTGTTAACAGGTTCTCTACTGCTCATTAACTCATTAGTGAAAGTCTTATAAGATATAAAGATTATTTGTTGTAAATTGATTTTGTGTTGAACCATATTACGAAACACTAACTACTCTCCAAATCTATGCATGTTGTGCTATGAAAATTAGGGCTTCAATCTTTCATTTTTTTATTCTTATATTCCTTAGTAAAATGTGCGTCTCACCCAACTAAAATGGGTAGGTAATTTTGTATCCTTTGTGGGGATCTCGTTTGTGGGTAATTTTGTACTCTGTGTGGGGATCTCGTTTGTGATGGAGGGGAATGGTTACTTGCTAATTGCTATTGTTGGTCTGTCATTAGTAAAGCATCTGGGATATATTGCTGCTGACATACGTTTTCTAAATTGTAGTGTATCTATAATATGATGCTGATGAGGATGCAAATATGTTTTTCTACGATACTCTTGAGAAGGTCGTGCTGCATTCTTTTGCTAATCTTTTTATATATGTTTGCAGTGTCCTTAAAGCCAGAACTTTTTGAGGGATTGCGATTTGATTTTACTAAAGGACTGAACCAAAAATTCTCACTAAGTCACAGGTATTCAAGTTCCCTTTCCGTTGAATTTCTTACGCTTACTTTGCCATGCCCTTCCCCCCTCTTTAATCCTTGTCTCTATCTTACTGGTTTTGTTGACACTGCCTTCTTAATTCTATTGATCAGTGTGTTCATGGGACCTGCTGAAGTCCCTTCTCAATCTGCCGAAACAATTAAGATCCCCACTGCTACCTACGAGTTTGGTGCCAACTTTATAGACCCTAAAGTATGTAGGCTCTACAAATTTCATTGAACTAATTGATTCTTATGGACATAATTCTAACTGCTACACTACTGATGGGTGTTCCACAGTTGATGCTTATTGGGAGGATACTGACAGATGGTAGGCTAAGTGCAAGAGTGAAGTGCGACTTGTCTGATAACCTTACTCTGAAGGCCAATGCTCAAGTATATACATGCTCATATGTTTTTTTAGCCTGTTACTTTTACTCAGGGCATGTTATTGTGGGTAAGCCAATTAAGTAACTTCTACTCTTTTTTCCTTTTACAGCTTACAAATGAGCCACACATGTCACATGGCATGGTCAATTTTGATTACAAGGTAAATATCATTTATATGTCAACATCTTGGCATTTTATTAATATTTCATCTGTAGTTTTCCACAAACAATGGTGTTGATGCATCAAGCATGTATATTACATGTTGGTAAGTAGTTTACTTGTTTATGTAGTTTATCTTCACTCATTCTTATTTATACAGGGAAAGGACTTTAGGAGTCAAGTTCAACTTGGTAATGGTGCTTTATTTGGAGCCAGTTATATCCAGGTGAATGGCACGGCCTTTTCTGTATGAATTAAGTGGAATTTACAGACAAACAAGATCATGTAATTTGCTTGTGCATCAAATCTGCATACTGGCTTGTAATTCTATTGACTGGAGATGTTAAAGAATTTTGCAAGGCTTATTTGTCTTTTATAAATGAAATACTTGTTGATTTTAAAACATATACAAAAAAAAGTTCATGGACTTGAGAAACATATTAAATTTGGACATCCAGTTCTGGCAAATAATCTTATAATTCAAATTGTATTTTACAATTCGTAGTATGTTAAGTGTGTATATTTTCAAAACAGGCCCAAGATTTAGGTCCAGGTTAGCCAGATCATAGCAGTACTTATTCTTGATGTGGAAGAAAATGGAACTGTTCCTGCTGCCTTCTTTTTCATCAGTGGAACTATCTACACCTCTTTTTCTTCTTCCCTATGTTCTTTTCTCCAATTGTTTGTTTTTACCTTGTAGGGTGGTTTAAAAATTAAAAGGCAAACAAGACCATGTATACTTTATCATATAAAAGTGCGTTCATAGGATGAAAGGGGGAAAAGACAGTTTTAATTACTGTTACGTTGACAAGTCCTTCCCCCTGCATCATAACGTTGCTATTCATGTACCCAAAGTCTGCTTGTACAGCTACGACAATGGGACATAATATTTTTCTAGTCTTTTTTTTTTAAAGATTGCAATTTACTCCGTAATAATAGTACCTTAGTCCCTGATAAAAGGTGGAAAACATGTTTTTTTGGTCGATAACTGCTGCCCCAGTGTTCGGTGTTCCATGTTCCCCATGATGAATGCTTTTTGTAACCTTTGTTCTATTGCAATTGGCTTCTGTTTGCTCCTTTGTTATATGTATAGTGGTGGCAGATTACTTTCTGTATTCTCTCTACTTTTGTCCTTATCTTCTCTCATATTAAAGCTATCTGAACTAAGTTACAACTTCATTCTCCCCTCCGCCTTTGAAATTGCATACTGCTGGCAGAGTGTGACACCACATTTTTCCTTGGGTGGTGAAGTATTCTGGGCTGGTCAGCATCGGAAATCTGGTATTGGTTACGCTGCGCGATATAATACAGATAAGATGGTACTACTCTTAATTTCCTGCTCAACAAGCTTTTCATATTTTATTCCATTGGCTTTGATATTTCACCTTTTGTCAATTCCCGATGAAAGCTAATTTGCATTACCATCTGTTTTGGGTCGTACTCCAAACTATGGTAGCTTAGCTGTTGTTTTCTCACATTGTGTCTGGAAGATCTTCATTTCTCTGAATGCTGAAGGGAGAGAAAACTACTTCTCCTGTAACAACGAGACGCTACTGATAGTGGTCCTTTTTTGAAAACTTTTATAGTCTATTTTTAAGTATCAGTCGTAAAGTTTAATGTTAAGTGATTACATTGTTTTATTGTGTCATTTTCCCCTGGCTGTTACTTTTTTTTTGGTTGCTTTTCTTAGAGGTTTGTGTAACTGAACCAAATTTATCATCTTTCCAACAGGTTGCCACAGGGCAAGTTGCTAGCACCGGAATGGTTGCTCTGAGCTATGTTCAGAAAATATCTGATAAGGTAGACCATTAGATCGTTTCCTGATCTATCTCAGTTTGATAGTTATACCTGTTTTTTTTCCTCATGTAGGTTTCTCTAGCATCGGACTTCATGTACAACTACATGTCTAGAGATGTCACTGCAAGCGTTGGTTATGATTACATTCTTCGTCAGGTGACTTCTACTGTTTTGTGTTTTTTCTTTTTTCCCTACTTTTGCATGGCTGTTTGTGTGCACAAAATCATTGTATCTTTGGTTTTTGGGATTTGTAGTCGTGAAATGCAGTATTCTAGGACATGTATCATAACTTCATAAGCAAAAGCTGAACCTGCAACTGTGAACTTAACCACTGGTTATTTGTTTTTTATTTAAGTTCTAGCATTTGTTAACTTGTTTATTACTAAAGCACCAAATATGGAATATTTTTGTTCCAGTTGGTATTTCCTTGTTTTGTAGTTCACTTGAAACTTATTTTATTGGTGCTATGAGTTCAGCACTTTCACCTGGTTTGTTAAAAATGTTTCAACCTAAATGAGGTCAAAGTATCTTGTGTGACATTATTTAGCAATCTCGTATAATGAGGTCAAAGGCACTGCAATACGGGCACCACAATAATCACATTTAATCTTTCTTTTAAGAGGACTTGTAAGTTACATGAAGCTTAGTATATGTTGTTTGCTCTTTTTGTAATTGCTTGGATTTTGTCGAAGTCAGTAAGACTGTGTTTTTGAGGTATTTATAATTTGCTTATATTTGAAATTCCTTTCATTTCTTTATCCCTTCATTTTGATATCACAGCATTTACAAAATCAATTTTTTGGAATTTTGGAATAAACCCATTTAACCAACAATGTACACATGCACAGGCACAGGCATAGGCACAGGTTGGGGTGCACAAAAAGCCTAGGGCCTGAGCCCAGCCTGGTCAAAGCCCGGCCCGATCAGACCTGGTCTAAAAATTTTAAACAAGCCGCCATTTGGACATAAAAGCCCGGCTTGCCTGGACTGGCCCGCAGCCCAATTTTTAGTCCACTAAAAGTGTTGGACATACACAACTTGGTTTGTAAAATATAAAGAGTGAAATGAGAGTTGGGGGGGTCTTCCTCTTGTAGGCGATGTGGGACATGAAACCACTTATGAGAATTAGGTATTAAGCATAACATCATTATCTGGTGCCTTCAATGAAACTACAAGAACCTACTTAGATGGAATGCAGTAATTTCTATCAAATTATGGGTGTTACAGTACCTTCTGGTGTACTTGGAATCCACCTTTTGCTTTCAATTAGAGTCTTGCAGATGAGCCAACAGTGTCATCCTCCGGATGTATCCTCCCCATTCAAAGGCTATGCTGCTATGATCAGAGTGGGAAATCAAATCTATTGTTACAAGTATGTAGCAGTGACTTTGTGTTGTTATTGTTTCATTCTTCTTTTTGGTGATGATTACAATAAATATATTCTACGGCTTTACGAAGGAAAAACCATCAACACGAGATGATTCTTCTCTATCTTGATGATCAGATCGCACTGAGTCTCGATTAGATGCCTCAAGATCTGAGAGATCAATGTCAAATTGGTAAGACAATGGAGTATTGGGAATGTTTTCGCTCTGATCCATGGCGTTGGACTGGTACTTGTGAAGCAAATGAAGGGGAAAGTGATGTAGCTGCACAAGATATGAAGGGCTACCCCAAGCACAACTCTCGCTATAGCCGACACTAATTTCCCATGAAAACATGTTTTGTGCCCAAATTCGTACTGCATTTTGGACAAATTTGATAAGTGATCGTGGAATTTGGTAACCAAGTCGAACTAGAAAGTTGGTTCAGAGTCACTTACCACTGTGAATAGAAAGAAGGCCATCTGGAATGCATTCTGCACAGGAATAACTAAGTTGTCCTACATCAATTGCACAACAAATCCAAAGCACCACAGCAGTATAAATAAGGCTATTGAGGCTTCCTAAAACTAGTTACCCTGCTTGGGGGAAATGGGCCATAAAATAAGACCCATGATCATGGCGTAGGCTAGTTACCACTTTACCACTTTGGAGGGCCTTTTGCCTAATGGAGCCTGGCCTGGCCTATAGGCTTCAACAAGCTAGAGTTATATTGGTCAAGTCTGGCCTGGCCTGGCCAGGAGGGCTCAAAGTTGAGGCTCGGCCTGATCAACGGTCAAAGTCTGGTAGGCCCAAGCCGAACCAGGCCAGATTGGCCTGTCGTGCATCACCAGGCACAAGCACAAGCACAAGCACACGTGTTTGTGTATTCTGGGCATACAATAGTTTCAGCATCTCCAGAGCTGTTGGTTCGTATTCGGAAACTCTTATCCTTTGATCCTATTCTTTATCTCATGTTAGACGCCTATAACATTCATATCTCTCTCTCTATATATATATACATAATAGCATGTGTTTGCATGCATATATTTCTTGGCCAATAATCAGTTATTCAAATCTAGCTATTTTCTCTATAATTTATAAACAGCCACATCATTTGTATGAACTCTTGGGCTATTCGGTTCCTCGTTTCCAATTGCACATTTAGTTCTAATCATAATGTATCCCTCTTTCAATATTACACCCATTGAAGACTTTTAGGTTGAAATAGTCCTTTTTTACTACAGAAAATTCAGATTGATGTGCACTGTGGGTTGTGTTATTGAGCTAACTCAGAGATCTTTCCATCCATATATAGTTTTCTTTCTGAATCATCCGTGTTCTATAAATGTATGGAGATGCTACCCTACTAAACCAGCACCCTCCCTCTCTCTCTCTCTTTATTTTTTATTTTATTTTTAACTCTTCTTCTGTGTTGTTTTGACCTACTATTCATAATACTAGGAACTTCTCGCTAATGCAAATTACAACCTGACCACTGATAGTCTAACATAGATGATAGAAGGTGAATGTGAAATTGCAAATTTAAACTAGGTCATTTAACAATATTTAACCCGTATATCGGTATATGTAGTTATACTTGGACTTTACAACTTCCTTGCCATGGGCATTGTATATATAGATGATATTACTAGCTGAACTTGATGGGAAATGCAAGCATCTTTTCCTTTTTGTACTTAATTCAGCATGAATGCCATACTACATCAGCATCGTTATGGCATTGTCAGCAAATTCTAAGTAGCAACAGGTTGAAAGATTACCATTGAGAAACTTATAACTATATAATAATTGGTGCTTTTAAGCACTTCACCAGTTACTGTCTTTCATCTAGCAAGTCATACTATGTTCTCCAAGACTCATAATAATAATAATAATAACAACAACAATAATAATAATAATAATAAAACTAAAATTCATGATCTCTTACAATAAGTATCTTTCCTCGTTTTTGCAAGGTTAATGGTACTGGTTACTAATCTGTTGTTGACTAGTTTCTTCCTTAAAAAAAAATCTGTATTTGTTTTTAATCTATTATCATTATTAATTTGTTTATCGTCATTGTGACAGTGTCGTCTTAGAGGGAAGATAGACTCCAATGGCTGCACAGCTGCCTTTCTGGAAGAGCGATTGAATATGGGTCTTAACTTTATTCTTTCTGCAGAGGTTGGTATCAAACATTTGCCAGTCAATAGTTTTAATTTTAACCTCTTCTCTAGCATCCACCTCGCCACACCTCTCGATTGTTTGATGTGGCAGATGGTTGTTGGAAAGGGGGTAGTTTTAATTATGATGGAAAGATAAAGAGGTTCCTGCATTTGTGCCAAGCATATTTTGACAGGATCTCACTACTCATGGCAAGTGAGTTGTGTGAAAGGTTGTGTACCAATAATTAAGGGAAAATAAGAATGTTCCTTCAGTCAAGGCAAATATGGTGCAACTGTGTAGGTTTGATCGTGCTATTCTGCATTTATGGTTGAGGTGCATCAGAAGGAACATGGTAAAGGATAATAAAGGAACAACCCAAGTTAGTTTCTACAATCGTCACAAGTATTTTGTGACAGGTTCCTACCGGTTAGTAGGGCTGTCAACGGGACGGGTCATGACCCGACCCGACCCGACCCCAATCCGTTCATCCGGATTTGGATCCAGTTTTGAAACCTGATTACCCGATAACTAAATGGATCGGATTCGGATTGATATAAATCCGACCCGATAATACTCCAATCCGTTAACATATGATATATATATACATTCTAAAATATGATATATATACATTTTTAATAGATTTTATTACATATATATACATTTTAATATATTTTAATACTATGATATATATACATTTTAATTTTAATACATTTTAATACTAAGCTTAATCGGATTGGGTTATCGGAGTATTATCGGATTCGGTCCTTAATATCTGAGATCCGTCGGGTTATCGGGTCTGCTCTGAATTCGATAATTTCTTATCGATTCGGATCCGAATCCCCCCCGATCCGATCCGAATCTGACCCGTTGACAGCCCTACCGGTTAGGAGCTCTCCTCAGTGAGGGATTCAGCTGCATGCTTGTATGAGTCGAGAAAAAAAGAACCATGCTTGCGTGATTCTGTTCACCAAGAAAGACATGTTTGATCTTCCAGATTATGTTTTCAGTAGTTTCTGTTTCTCTTATATGCATCTGATGTTCTTTTCTACCCCATTGTTGGTTATTATTATCTATTTTTTTAAGAGGCAAGTGTTCCTCCTGTTTGTACCTTGGGACTTCATATTTAATTAGTTTCATACTCTGTCTTGCAGATTGATCACAAGAAGAAAGACTACAAGTTTGGTTTTGGTTTGACAGTAGGAGAATAGAAAAGGCTCCATTGCAGTCTTGAGTTTTAGTTAAGCGATGTTGCTGCAAAAAGCTCAGCGCATGTGTTGGAGGAGACGATTGTTTTACTCTAGATGTAGGTCGGTCAAAAGATAAATTTTGTACAAGTTGAGTAACATTTATTTGTGGCTGGGTAGTTTATGGAGCTTCTGTTTACCATATATATATATATATATATATATATAAAGCTGTAGAAGTTTTTATAATGGAGATTGAAATTTACATGATCAGTGCGAGATCACATTTATGACGCAAAAAAGATTATATATATATATAGTTGTTGCTAGCCATCACTCTTTTGTTCTGCAGTTTTCAATAATAAGTAGTATCTGAAAATTCAGGAGTAATTTTGGCTGGTTGTTGAATGCTCATAAAAATGAGTGTATACATCATAGAATACGGCAAAAGACTTGGCGGCGTAATTCGTAGCGGGTCTGCCAGATAGGAGGATGGTACTGATATTGGTTGGAATTTCGATTTTGATTGATGAAGATAAGATGCTCTGCTTCCTCCTCTATTAATGGAATTCCATTGACTACTAGAGGAAAAAAATTAAAATTATTCAGTGGTCTCGATTATTGATATTTTAGATGAATTACATATTTTCATTTGAGTACATATCTCCATTTCAGATATTGGATGGTTTGGGGCCCAAGATGTTGGAAACTATAAGGTTAATTTTAGTGACAAAAATTATTTAGAACTACTATGCATTATAATAATAAAAAAATGAATCAATTATAAATATTAAATTTAAAGGGTGAGAGGGCATGAATGATGATCTGACTTCATGGGTACAGACAGGATGGATGATGGACCATCAAGTTACTTATTAGATATATAATTATTAAAAAAAGATATGGATAATAAAATTTTATAATGATTTATGTAATAATTTTTGTAAAAAATAGTAAAATTTATTATGTAAGTGATGAATTTTACTATTTTTTATAAAAATCATTGTATAAATAAATGACAAAATTATTACACAAAACTGATAATTATTCCATTATAGGGTGGCGTGGGGTGAATCTTTCGAAGTTAACTGAGGAAAAAGGCATTTGGAGGTGAGTCATCCATCCATCCGTCTATGACTAATATATATATATATATTTATATATTTATCTTTTTCCTGGTCCTTAGACCTAAAATTCCTCTACCTTATCCTCTCTCCCCTTTTTTGTCTTGGCTGTTTCAAAAAAACCATTAATAGATGGATTATTTACACATCACTACTAATAGATGATGATCGTGACTACCAAGCTAATCGGGCTACCATTCCATTCCATACAGGCTGTTGCTGCTGCTGCTGAGGTAGATTTATCAAAAACGTTGATGCATGAACTTGACTTTTAATTAATTGTTGATAAATTAAATTCTCGATAAAAATGAATGAAGCTGTCATAATTACAAATTAGTACTAGCAAGTAGATTGATTATCATTAATACTGATCTTGAAACCAAACTAATGCTATGTTTTGCTCATGTCATGTACTTCAGTCCTAATGTCCTGCACTAATATTATTCAAATGAAAATTATTAATAATCTAATAAATATAATAAAATCTAATAATATTAAATTTTCACATTTAACATTTAAGAATGGGCAAGTTTGTTTGCGAGCATGATCACATAAAACTTTTATTTTTTATTTTTTTCCCTTTACATGCATGAAATTAATATCCATAATAAAACACACACTCTCTCAAATAAATAAGATCTTAATAAACTAGATATATATATATATACTAATTTGAGTGTGTATATTTATTACTACACTAGTACTCATCACCACTTAAAAGAATTCCTTAATTTTGAGTTGCACTAAAACAAGTAGTCTGAACATATATACGATATTAAAGTTATTTCTTAAAGAATTAATCTTTTCACTTTTATACGCAGAAGTTAGAAAACCATGCATGCAGATATAAATCTTGAAAAGGAAAATATATTTATATCTATAATTTGATAAATAAAAAAAATTGATGTGGGCTTCAAGTTATGGAAAAGAAGGGTAGGGGGTAGGGTGTAGGGGAACAGCAGCCGATACATACATAAATATATTTATTGATGGTTGGAGGCTTGGAGCCTGGGCTGGATGAATCTGGAAACTAGACTTGCCACTCTTGCTAATCTCTCTTCTTCTTTTCTCTCTCTCTGTCTCTAAGCTGGTACTGGTGCCGGTGATAGTAGTAGTAACATAGTAACAGTGTGATTTCCTCCCTCACGAGAGATCTCTGATCAGGTAATCAACCTTTCTCTTCTTCATTTTCCTCAACATCTAATCGTCTCTGTGCAGACTGACTGACTGTGTTTCTGTGCAGAAGAAAAAAAAGTTTATGTAAAAAGGTTCAGAACCCACCCCGTTTCACTTCTTAGATGTTTTATTTTCGGTCGGTCTAGATTTCTTCTTATTTTTAGACATTCTGCACAAGGAGTTTTGAAGAAGTAAAAACTCAATTTCTATTTTGAAGGAAAAGTGAGAGATGATCAAGAATATTCTAAATCTACCTGATATGTGCAAAAGTCCAACATACTCTCTCCGTTCCACAAAAAGACTTTGATCCTCCTAGTCAATTTGAGAAATCCTAGAATTCAAATTTATATGGATTTATTTTATTTTGATTAGCTAAACTTCTTAAGAAGTATTATCAAATACAAATTTGTTGTCTTCATTTGGCTCACTACTCTATGCTACTAGATCACTGTAAGTTTTTTGGATTTCTTTTTAGGATAAATTAGTTTGGGGGAGTGTTGGTATTAGCCTGGTTAATTCCATTCCAAGTTGACAATGGTTGGAAGTGGCCAGCTTCACAGTGAT
The DNA here is from genome assembly GCA_947179155.2 of Hedera helix. Taxonomy (NCBI): domain Eukaryota; kingdom Viridiplantae; phylum Streptophyta; class Magnoliopsida; order Apiales; family Araliaceae; genus Hedera; species Hedera helix. The sequence goes on from OX359271.1 coordinate 51,251,139, forward strand.
GGTTTTGTTGTACTGATGGTAGTGTGGTGAACCAGTGAAGCTCATCACTCATGACTCCATAGGTATGTTAGGTAGTTTCCTAATAGAGTTTTGATTCTGCGAGGTGGGTGTACATGGTTTTGAAATACTGGTAACTGGTAGGAGCAGTATTGATTGACCTATTTTATGGGCTTATTTTCTTCTATTTTATTTATAAAAAATACTTTCATATTTGTATGATTCTATATTCCCATGTCCTATAGAAAGAAATGAAATTGGTAGCCTAACCTCCTGAAACTAAAGCCAGTCATACATGTTCTCAAATGGATACTGCTAAAACTACTAAAAAATATATTCAAGATAAGATAGGAGGTTATGTTTCCGGTATAATGATTTCATTACCAAAAACAATTTTCATTGCAGTATGACGATGCAGGGTCAAGTTTTCATCCTTGTGTATACTTGTGTATTTGCTCTGAAGTAAAATCTTCTATTTGCCAAAATGGTTTGTCACTGTATTAGCTGTATGTCTTGGGGATTGTTACTTCAGTTATCAAGCCAAATCTGCTAGGTTGAGTAGATATTTTTCTGCACTCTGGTTAAATCTTGTTTCAGAATAGCTGCAATGCAAGGAGGATTGCGAGCAATCCTGTCAAATGGGAGTATCCTCAAGAATGCAGTTTTGCAGCACGTTCGTTTGGTGAATCCAGTCATGCGGCCTCTTCTGTTTTCACGCCATGAGTCAGTTTCATCTGCTCGTATTGAAGAGCATGGTTTTGAAAGCACCACGATTTCAGACATCTTGAAAGGCAAAGGAAAAAGTGCTGATGGCTCCTGGCTCTGGTGCACCACAGATGATTCTGTTTATGATGCTGTGAAGTCGGTATGTATATTTGTGCTTACTTATCCTGGTGAATGTTCTTACTTTAGGGACCTGGGAATTATTTCTTTTGACATAATTCAGTCTCGCATAAAATACACGCTTATACATACAAGGTTTATGTGAATGCATAACTACGTATATGAGGACCAAATTTATGCATTTTTGATAATTTAACAAGAATTTAATGTGATTAAGTACCAAATGAATAATGTCTACTGCAGATGACTCAGCACAATGTTGGAGCCTTGGTAGTTGTGAAACCTGGGGAGCAAAAGGCAATTGCCGGAATTATCACAGAAAGAGGCAAGAGAAGTCTTTTATACTTCTGCCCTACCATGACAATCTGTTTATAGTGTAGCTAGTTGCTTCTGTTAACATGTGATACGTGGGGGTAGTATTGGTAGAGTATTTGTTCGGCCGCTTGATTTACCTCAACCTTACGTAACAAATCCTACAGTGTGAAATTCAATAATAGATAGTTTAACTAATTAAACTTTGGCTTAAATTTCTTATCTAGGTATTCATTGTGTTTTCAAAAATAATTAATATATATATATATATATATTGGCATGTGTAAATAAGTGGCCTTCAAAAGACGTTCCTTTTAATATGCCACTTATTTCCTGCTTAGTCTTGATATGTTGTAACAACTTGGGTCAAAGTCAAACTTTAAGTCTAAATTAAATCATAGCATAATAAGGCTCAATGCGATTTCTCAGTAGTATCTTCTTGAGTCATATTAGTCCACCACAGGTTCACCCAAAAGGTCATAACTGAAGGTATTACTAATAACAGCTTGAGTTCCTTATATATACATCCAAATATTCCACATGTGACGATGTGAAACCGGGGCGTTACAAACTCTCCCACTTAAATATCTAACATTCTCGTCAGTCCGAACACATAGCCACACAAGGCTATTTGTCATCCTGAGGGCAGTATCATGGTGCTAGTTCCCCCAACTCGACCTTCTATCGTCTACTTCTTCAAGGGTAGGGCCGAGTTCGTCCTATCCAGCTTATATGGAGTTGATACATGAGTCGCTGAAAAGTCTGTCTTTTCCATCCAATAGCATCACGCAAGTATATTAATATTGGAAAGAAAGATGTAAGAGACTTGCTTTCCTCTACCCTATTAAACTCCATTTGGCATTAAGGATTTTAAGGTCATTATGTAAGCGATACTAATAATCTAAAGCTTTGAAAAACTATAGATTGTTTCTTTTTTCTTTCTTCGTAATCCTGCAAAATGAGCAACTGGAAGCCTATGAATCTATTATACTTAATTGGCTTATGTCACCTGGGATAAAGTTTGGCATTCCAAAGCTCTCTCACTCAAACCGCTGTTAAAACTTAGTTATGAACTTGGAACTATAATTTAGGAGTGCTGCCATCTCTGAGGAAGATTGCTGTGCATGTCCTTCTATCATTCTTACATCGATGCTTAAGTTATCTATACATGTTGCATACCTGATTCCTCAGATAAAGTTCTTCTCCATTCGAGGATTCCCTGTCTTGATGATGCTTGAATGATCTTATTCCAGATTATCTCAGGAAAATCATAGTACAGGGAAGATCTTCCAAGTCAACAAAGGTTGGGGATATTATGACTGAAGAGGTATTGGTTGTGCCTGCTTCTATAACAAAGAGTTATATTAAAAAGTTAATTACCAATCTCAGATGTTTCGTGTAAGCATCCATCGACACTGCCAATTTATTATACCTGATTTATGTTGTGGTTGCAGAACAAGCTTATCACTGTTTCACCAGCCACCAAAGTTCTGAAAGCAATGCAACTAATGACAGGTAGCACTTATAGACCATTGAAATTTTTGGCTTATGGATGCTTTCCTTAGAGAAAAGAAGATAAACTTGTAATTGGAACACACTCATCATTCATTGGCAGATAACCGCATTAGGCACATTCCAGTCGTCGATGACAAGGGAATGATGATAGGCATGGTATCCATTGGAGATGTGGTTCGTGCTGTGGTGAGTGAGCATAGGGATGAACTTAATCGCTTGAATGCATTTATTCAGGGAGGGTACTAGATGATGATGTTGACCATAGGTTGCTTAGATAATACTTGTTGTTTATGAACCAGTAAGCTTGATCCTTGTAAATATTGTTTACTGTTATACTACTTCAACTATGTGATGTTATCCCTGAAGCGGCTTTTGAACCGAGACTCACAGATGTTAATAATAAGCACTCAGAAGCTACTCGCAGCTTGGCTCTTCATATTCATGCAGATTTCAAGCAACTATACTTTTAATTCCTCGTTATGATAAAGTACATACAAGTAATGCCCATACGACAATTGAGAAGTGCATAAAGTGTTGGGTGGTAGTATTATACATGTTTTGAAAATTATGACTACGGCAATTTTGAAAACCTGGGACTCTGACTTTACCACATGGTATCAAATATCAAATTTAACAATTTGAAATGTTTTTAAATTCAAAATTAATATAAATTTATTTAATTTTAAGAAAATATAAAAAATAATACTCTTTTTGTTTCAAGATAAAAAAATTTATTACTATTTTAGGTAATTTCTTAAGTTAAATGTCTAATTATTTTAAATAATTTATCTTTTACAATAATTTATTTATAATATTCTTAATATTAATTATCATATTTTTATTTTCTATGAATATTTATAAATCATCGCTATTCATGTGCAGAAAAATATGCAAGTAAATAAAAATTTAAATATAAATAATTTTATCCTTTTTTTTTTTTTAATATACGTAAAAAGTCGATCGATCAAGACTTTTATCATGAGACGAACGGAGTACTAATTACAAAAATTATTGTTTCTAAAAAATAAATGAATCACATGTTGAATTTAATTTTAAATGCAAGTTCAAAAATTGATGCTGTATCATGCATGTCAGCGGAAGGAATATTGTCTATGATCCACATGCTCGCTTCTAAATTTAATCGAACGTGTGAGGAACATAGTAGGTGCATACCGATGATTACGACAGTCCGTCCAAGCCAAAAAATGAAGCTCCAAACAGATGACTATTTCTCTCGTCTCGGCGTCTCTTTTAGGAGCTGCAGGTTCGAAATCCGAATAACACAATAATACATTCAGTGGCACAGGGAAGAGCCTTGAGATTTTTGTTGATAATTAAAATGATAATTTCCAGTTAATCTTCTGTTCTCACAATTGCCAGAAAGAAAAACGTCAGCTGGAGTTGTGACCCCGTCCTATCATTCTCAGAATGTTACAAGCCCAATGGATAATAATAATAATAAATAAAACACAACCATAACACAACATTATAAAATCCAGAATCCTAAGAGGAAATGTAAGCAAATTATGATTCTAGAAGCAAACCCCTCGCACAATGGTCCAGAGATCAGCAAGGATAGATAACCAGCATTTCACCAGATCTGACCCTGGAAATAGAGCATTCTTCATCTAGTGTTGCTTGTTTTCTGTTTGGCTTTTTCAATAAGCGGTCTCAGCTGCTTCTTTTCAGCAAGAACCTTGAGAAAGTTGAACAAAAATGGTATATAATTGTGTTTTCGACGAATGTTTTCTGTTCTCCACTTGTTGAATTTTTCCTCTTCCACCAAAATCTTCTCTGTAGCATTCTCAATCCCGGTATTTACTTCTGAAAGAGATTTATTTAGTGCTTCAACATTGCTGCTATCAACCAGTCTCTCCGACTGTAAGGTAGCCAGCTGCTGCAGGAGACGCTCCCTCCTCCTTTGGAGCTCTTTAAGTTCAGCAGTATACACCTCTTTCCTATTCTTTATTACAGCCAGGAGGTTGAATCGTATCTCGTTTTGGGAATACCTCTCAATGCGTTCCTGAATCACTGGCTGCACCATCTTCAACCAATCCATATCACCTTGCCCACCAGGGCACTGCCCAAGGCTAATGGGCCCCTCCTTCAAACCATCAAGCTCGTATAGCACACCATCCACTGGTATATAGCTTATGAAATGATACACATCATCGTCTTTGCTGGCGGCTTTCTGCTCCTCAGGAACAAAGGGTTCAGGTCTTGCAAAACTATTGTGGGCTGTACGAATTGGTTCACTATTATTGATAGCTAAACCTTTAAGCTCAGGTGGAAAGTTCTTTGTAAAATCTTTTAATTTCGACAATTCAGGGCCAATATCAACATCAGGACAGTTCATAAGAATAGAAAGAATGGCTTGGGTTGCACACGCATTATTAATAACCTGCAAGGACTCCAAAATAACAACATTATAAAAAGCTCACTTCACTGTCCTTCAGTATTAAGATTTTGTGTAAACTGACCTGGCTAGCAAAAAAAAGGTTTGGATTCGGATCCTTGATTACAAGACGATCATCCTTCTCGCCAGCACGCCATTTAAAAAGGAATATCAACCCATAAACTGGCCTATTAGAGAGGGGGGGGGGGGGATGTGTGACATGTAACCATTTGTACACGTGCTACACGCTCAGTTATCTATGCAGATAAACCACAAAATCGAGTTAAAAACAGAATGAAACAATTTACCTAAGAGAATTCAACGAATCAGGATCCAATGAATACAACTCCTCAACCTGCTTGAGAATTAAACAGTAAACATTCAGAAGAAGAATAAAAAAGTGCTGCTTTTGCAATTACATATTAGCGACGGCAAAAAAGGAAAACCACCCAGTATTCCAAAATGAACTTAAATATATTTATACGGCCGAGAAGCCAAATCCAGGTTAATGATGACTTAGCCATTTCATCAACATGCTGAATAAGGCTCGCAATTTGCTACGTAGTTTCCTTAAAACACTCATTAGTGCACCCTTATATCAATTCCCGAGGGTGGTGAAAATAATTCATTTGATATGGCTTGTGCACACAGTTTCGGAAATAAACGGCTTGAATTTTTTACTAGAATATGAGTTTCTCAATCACAAACTAATACTACAAGCATAATTCTAACTTCTAAGATTGGGAAAACTCTTTTTCATTTTTTTCTTTATTCATTTTTTTTGGGGGGGGGGGGGGGGGGGGTGGTTTGGCAGAGTGCGTATGAAAAAAAAATCACTGGACAATTGAAGAAATTGGAAGGTATTGTGAAATCCAGCACATCGTAGTCCAGAAGTGAGTATGCCAATTAAACAATACTACTACAGGCATGAAAGCCGTGTTCAAACAATCAATTTACTGAGCCTACAAATCCTGTTTGTTGAAGTCACGACAGAAATAATATATTTAATTGAACAGCACCAAAGAAAAATCCCCAACAATGGTTAAGGTAACTTGCCAAATAGATATGGACTGTCAACCTCATCAAAAAAGAAAACAAAGTTAAATAAAATATCAGAAGAAATCTAAAAAGTTCAAAAAGTTATTCAAAATAGCATGTCGTCCTTGCTCATCTCATACTTCAGCAAGCCCGTTGACCCTCACCACAACAAAAACTGTAGGAACATAGAGAAAAAGAAGAAAATGTCATGTATGCGTATCAAAAGCAATACCTGCACACCTTTGACTTGCATCTGCTGTATGAGTTCAGTAAAAACACCTGGAATAAAACCCAACAATCTCAACAAGTACAAACTAAAACCCATTAAAATAGGTTGCATGTATTTATACAAATTACAAACATAAATATCATTCAATGGGCAGAACTGCTGCAAGTATAAGATCTAAATGGAAGTATTCTACAACCCTCTATGAAACACCAACAAAATTTGTCTACCTTGAGTTCCTTTTGGTTGCCTCACTAAACTCGTACATGGATGAAGAGTTTATTTTCAGGGCTAAGGCAAGTTGTGTTTCTATAATTTATTCAACGAGGTCCCTATGGTAAACAATATAGTAACTTGGTTAGAGTAGAGCTACTTGTAGTATGTCAAAAGATCTTCTCGTCTAGCTAGGAGTTAACTTATCAAGTTTTTCATTCACAAAGCTGCCAAAGACTTGAACATATTATAGCATTTAAAGTTCCTGATAAAGCTCTAATGCAGAAAAGTATGAAGTATTCTTGATTCCTGATGCAAATGACAACTACCTAAACCCCTCCCGAATAAAAGCTTAAATACAAAATATCACTTGGAACTAACATTTTTCAGTTAAAAACACAAGGCTTTTTTATTAGACAACTGAAAGGTTGCAAAGTAAAATAAGATTCTTTTCTTCTTGAAATAATCCAACCACCAACAAGGGTCATCATAATCCTTTCTTTGTTACTCCCTTTCATTCCTTTCCCTTCCCATTCAATCCTTTCCTTTCCCTCTTAATTTCCAAAGGATTTTAATACAATAAAATAGATTAATAGGTAGAATATAAGTTATTTTGAGGGGGTTGTGATGTTAATTGAAGGGAAAATAGATTCTATTTGAATTTGAATAAATAAAATTACATGATCATCTTGAAAAGGAAAGATTTCATTATCATTCTATTTTGTAATAAGTCAAAGAAATGTTATTTTTTAACTCAAGTTATAAACGTTAAACAGCATACCAGGATCAGACTCAATAGTGCACCAAGACATGATGGGAAATATAAATGCTGCAACAACAAAATAATTTCATCATTAGTAAATAAGTTAAACATTCAAGATCACATCAGAAGAAATTAGTCAACTATTCATATCACGAGGATAATTTCCGAAGCTGAAAAACTTATCTACACAATAACCTACTCCTGAGGTGAATTGCACAAATTATACTTGAGAAGAAGGATAGAGTAGTTAACAATTCCAAAAGCAGCAGCATATATTCATAAATTCCTCTACCAAATAAAAATATATTCATAAAACCAATACTATCCTCTAGAGCTAGGTTAAACAGATACAGGACATATATTTGAAAGTATATTCATCACAGCCTTTTGTAACTATTAAAAACTACTTGAAAGGCATTTTTCTGCCAAACTAATGTTGTGACAGTGCATGCTTTGTTCTGAGTTGTGTGAATGATGGAGTAGTGATTAATAAACATAGTTGGCTTCATCTCAGCTACGTGACTCTTTCTTGTTTCAGTGATATGTATATTTGCCAGTTAAATGTGCTTCCACTCCACACACCAAGTCACCAAATAATTATCACTCATCCTGTATGCTTCCACTCACTGATAATAAACATTGTGACCCGTGTATCGTGAGGAGTATCAAACATCAAAGGAAACCCCAATTTGTAACAACTGATTTGCACAAACTACATTAATCCCAAATCTCTCCAATCCCCATTACCCCAAACAAAAAGCTCATTTAAAAAATAATCAACATAACAATCAGTTAAAATCCATTGTTCACAAATTTCCAACACTACTAATACTGCTAATAGTATAAACTTCGGTTACAAAACACTAACTTATAACTATTCTCTCACATATTCATCAGTGAAACATAAATTCATGAGGAGTTAAATCAAGCTAACAGATTCTAATTAGACCCAAAAAACACAGCATGGTCTATGCTCATACAAATACGGAATATACAACAGTACACAAAAACACACAGAGATTCACATCCATATATGTAATTAAGAGATTGGGAGAAACAAGGTACCAGATTAGGGCTTGCGACAAACAAATGTTTGGAGTCGGTCGGGGTCCAACTTCTCTCTGTTCTTAGTTCAGACGTAACTAGTAACAGGTTTTTGTGTGTTGACCAATCGTGAAAGGGTCCTCACACCTTATTATTTTTTATTATTGTTAACTTTTAAAATTTATTTTTTAAAAATTAAAATTGACATAATTTTTTTAAAATTTTAATTAATACAATAATAAATATTACTGTATAAATTATTTTAAAAGTATTAGTTTTTATAAAGTTTATTATTTCATAATTTTTAATAATTTATCTTAATTTTAAATTTAAAAATATTTTAAGTCGAGTTTGAAATTTTAATAATTTATCTCAATTTAATCTATGGTCCAAAATTTTATAAGCTCAAAATAGGAAACCCGTAGTCTAAGTTGGGTTAGGCTGAGGTGGTGTTTGATTATATCTTAATAAATTTTAATTGTCCATCTTTTAATACATTTTAATGATTTATATTTTTGTATTAAGAGATCCTCTGAATAGTTAAGATACAAATATAAGTCTGAACTATTCAGAGGACATCTTAATACAAATATATAGGCTGTTAAGATGTATTAAAAAGTGAGTTATTAATATGTAATTAAACACCATCTGAGTCAGCTTGCGAACCATTTTTTTTCCGCATGCTACTATATCAATTTTTATGAATTCAAAATTTAGGAAAAAGAAAGATTAATACTACAAGGAAAGACAACAATTCACATATTTTGACTGGAGTTACTAAACATGAATATTTTTATGATTAATTATGTAACAATTATATTTTTTCGAAATTTATATTTAAATAAAAGGATTTTATAGTTTTACTAAACTAAACAACACATGTTTACTTCTATACATAACAATTCTCAATATAACGATTCAACATAATGTTAGAGTTTATGTCCTAGAGGCTAATTATTTGATGTAATTACTTAATATTTTTTGATATTATATTTGATTAAATAAATGAATTATTTTATTATGATTTCACTTACTGTGTTATATAAATGTTAACATAATAAAAGCCCTTAGAATAATGATACGAATTATATAGTTTTAAGTATGTGACTTGAACATGAGATGATATAATTATAATTAGTATCATTACTCTTAAATGTCCCTAGTCGAGTATTATTGTTAATGGGACAACAATGACAATGATGCATTGAGACTAGTATGTGGATTGACTGATGACCAAATCTCATTGGTCATAAATATATGAGATATTTGAGTCAATGCATAGGTACATGTTAGAGAACAATGTACTGGACTGACCCACCATGAGAATTCTACATGGAGCATTATGCAAAGTGTCATAAGAAATTCTTATAGTGACAATGATGTAATGATCCTCCGACCTGAAGTCACTTTATTATTACACGAGAATTTGTGTACTTTGATATCATCAAATGTCACCTTTAATAGGGTGGACAATAAAGGTGATTATTGGGTACATCATGAATCGTGTGAGGAATATGAGTGATCTAGATGGAATTTAACCCTCCTATATATTAGGGGTGATATCCATAGGCCTCTTGATTGAGTAAGACTATGAAATGCATGGTCATGCTCAAATATTGATTTGTTTCATATAGTCTACTCATTGATCAAGAAAATTCAGATTAAATTATGAAGAGTATGACACATTCCATGCCTCGAGTTTAATCTATGATATAAGGTTAAAAGGATTAAATTACATTGAAACATTGGTCATGTAAGACCCCGAATTTTATGAAATACAAAATTTAATTTTTCTTCATATATATTTTTTTTGAAACAGTAAGTGGTTAAATTAACAAAATTGAAAGTTAAGGATGTTATGTGCAAATTTTATTTTGTCGGACAATATTCGCTTTGTCGGGGAATATTCGTTTGGTCGGGGAATATTCGTGCCGTACGACGGCGCCGAAATAATAAATTATTGGTGGACCCCACAACGGAATATTTGTCGGATATAGAAAACGACAGAAGTAACCTTTTTAAATAAAAATAGCCAACGGAACTGTTAAAATACCGGTGATAAAAGAATAGTAGCATACGGTAGTTTATGGTATTTTCTGTAGCACACGGTACTCTACAGTAACACACGGTATTGCATAGTGTCTCATATTATTGGTCTGATAATTGACACCGTAACTGTTACGCATCATTTCATCGATAATTGTCACTGCATAATATTTTATATTATCAATTCAATAATTGTTGTTACACAGTATTTTGCATTATTGATTTAATAATTGTCATTACACTGTATTTTATATCATTGAGTCAATAATTGTTGTTGCACTGTTTTTAAAATTATTGAACCTAATAATTGTCACAGTAACATATGCACAGTAATTCACATTATTGAATCAATAATTGTCATTACACAGTAACGTATGCTTTATTTTACATTATTGTTATCTCTATTATGATGTTATTTAAACAGTTGTATTTCATTAATTTATTGACTTGATATCTAAGAGCTAACTATACTGTATTTATAATAATTAGTCATAATAATTGAATTGATAAAGTTATTTGTTTATAATATAAAGTTAGGTGATTATTAGGTGATATGAAATGAATGGTGTAGATTAAAGTGTGAATTATTGTTGAATAATTGAATTGATTTGTTTATAATATAAAGTTAGGTGATTATTAGGTGATATGAAATGAATGGTGTAGATTAAAGTGTGAATTATTGTTGAATAATTAAATTGATTTGTTTATAATATAAAGTTAGGTGATTATTAGGTGATATGAAATGAATGGTGTAGATTAAAGATAATATAATATTTGAAATGGATGGTGTAGATTAAAAGGTGATCTTTAAATGAATGGTTTAGATTAAATGAATGATAAGATTTTTGGCTATAAATAGAAGCCTTAACTTAAGGATTTTTCATAAACTTCCTTACTTGTTCTTTCTTTCTCTCTCTAAATACTTCTTGTGAAAGTTCTCTCTAAGTGTGCTTAAGTCATCTTGAGTATTTGTGAAGATCTATAAGTATACGTGTACTGTTCAAGTTAATCAACCTCATTTAAATCAATATCCAGTCACGTGTTACGGTAAGGGATACCATCTTTTTCATCTTCCATTATTCAAACGTACTATGGTAAGAGATTATCATTATTTGATTCTCGATAATAATATTGTTTCTTCCTTACTCATAAGACGTGCCTTTTATTTCCATGTATTAAATTGTGGGAATAACCTTACGGAGCGGATTGCCGCCTGTTGGTGAATAACCTTTCGTATTCATTCATTATTAATCTCTGAGAATAACCTTACGGAGCGGATTGCCGCCTGTTTGGTGAATAACTCTTTGTACTCAAATTCTATTAAATTGTGGGAATAACCTTACGGAGCGGATTGCCGCCTGTTGGTGAATAACCTTTCGTATTCATTCATTATTAATCTCTGAGAATAACCTTACGGAGCGGATTGCCGCCTGTTTGGTGAATAACTCTTTGTACTCAAATTCTATTAAATTGTGGGAATAACCTTACGGAGCGGATTGCCGCCTGTTGGTGAATAACCCTTGTATTAATTTCCTTCACCTTTTGTTAATCAAACCTGCTACGGTAAGGGATATTATTTTCTTTCATACTCCTAAATCGAAATTTATTATGGAACTATTGCTTCTATAATTCCTGAAAATATTATATGTTCCATAATAGTTGAACTTCATTATTTCAACTGAACCTTCCTATTTACGTGAACCTTTCTATTGAATTGTAACCGTTATTCTGAACTGTGGATCTTGAATATCATTTTTAAATTTCACTCCACATCATGTTGACAATTTTGGACATTATTTGAATCTGTACAAAGTAAACTTCCGATACTTATTGTTATCCTATTTCTTCTGTTCATCGTTTATATCATTCTAATCATCCAAAAAATCAAGCTGTTGTGAATATCTGTGGCCGGGGGCACAGATGTGATATATTTGTTGAACAGATGATAGGTTAAAGGCGATATAATAGGTTAAAGGCGATACATCTGTTCAGTGTCTTTTATGGCACGTGGTGAATGTTCTCTTTGGCCCGTAGTGCAAAGATGAACTGTTGTTTGGTATGATTATGACCAAAGGCTGAATCTGGTATAATCATGACCGTTGGTGCTATATTGAATATCTTTGGCCCGTAGTACAAAGATGAACTGTTGATGTGCATGATTATGATCAGGAACTGTGAATTTGTATTATCTTGACTAATGATATTTCAGATGATAAAAGTTGATGATGTTTTTCCTAAAAAGAGAACCGAGTGGACATTATAGTCTGCATTATTCTTCTAATAGATTACTCATTCCGTTGCTATTATTGATCTGAACGTTGTTTAAGAATTTAACTGCAGTTTTTGATATAAACCTTGTAGTCTATTGTATTCTATCAAGAACTCAGCTGTTGAAGACTAATGATAATTTATTCGTCATTATCTTAGTCATGATATTCTTTACTGGGCTATTTGAGCTCACCCTTTCTTTTGTTCCATTGTTTTTCAACAGGAGATGAAAATATAACAGGGTCTAGCCGGGGAATGGAGTGAGGGTCCGAGGAATAGTTATCATAGTCTTCACGTTTTGTAAAATAGTGTGGCAATAATAGTGAAGACTTAGTTGTGTATTATTATACACTGTATTGTTGTACGTTGTGTTTTGTTGTAATAATTTTGTTGTAGTCTTTTGACGACTCAAGTTTGGGCTGTGTGGGCCCAGATTTGGGGGCGTCACAGGTCACAAAAAGGTTGTATCGAATCACCGATCTTATTATTATTTGGGTAACAGTGATGCATTACTAGATGCCGCTCACTGTTTATAATTTTATAATATGATTTTAAAATTATTGCCAACATAATAATAACCTATAGGGTCACACACATAGGACGTATTTAAAAATGAATTAATTTAAATTGTAAGTATTTAAATATGTCAATATGATTGATAGTATTTAAAATTACGATTTTAAATTAATAGGATAATTTATATATATGTATATTAATTAAGTTAGACTTAATTAAGATATAATATATATAAATTCGGATTTTATTTTTCTAATTAAATTAGGTTTTGGTTAATTCCTATTAACTACTATATATATGATATATCAGTAGTCTTAATCATGTAAGGAAAAACTAAAAATCCTAGACGCTTTCAGAAAGAGGCTAGAGAGAAAAATAATTAGGAAATCCTGATCTTGGTGGCTAGTATCGCGGTTCCTTTTGCTGCAGATCATGGGACGATTCGCGGAGCGTTCGTGTGGATACCGTAGAGACGCAGTCACTGGATTGCGTTAAAGATTCGAAACCGTTCCAGAATTCCATCATCTTCTGTCCATCTCGGATAATCGGTAAAATAATCTAAACCTCTGATTAATCTGTTTTCGCATGGATCCTGTTTTAGGGTTTCAATTTTTTTTTTTAAATTCCGCTGCTTTCACTGTGTTGAAACCCTAACACATAAAACCACCCGTTTAAGTTATTAAATAGTATAATACATTCACATTCTCATTTTTATTGAAAATTGATTTAAAGTTAGGCTATAAAAAATAGTATATTAATTTAAAAAATGATAAAAAAAAAGGAGGGCTAAAAGATTTTTTTGGATGGACAGGGCCAAAATTTGGTCGGCTAAAATAATCTAAATTATTATGAATTATAAAAATAAAGTCCAGAGTCCAATTTTAGTGGACAGGCTAAGTCGGCCTATGGACTTGAGCCATTTTTGTCATGTCAAGGTGTAAACAAAATTTTGAAACTTTTTTTTTGAAAATGTCTTTTGGCTTTTAAGATAGTTTCTATATTGTCCCTTTTATATTGTTTTTTTTTTCTTTCTCTTTAGTCTTTCAAAATTTATAAAATTCCTATTTTATTTCACATAATTTACGCACATAGAACAAATTATTAGTCAAAGATGAATGGATAATGGGGCAAGTTGTGGTCAATTTGGTTGCGGCTTGGGTCTAAAAGGATGCATTTTAATGGCGGAATAATAAAAACGTCATTGATAAAAAAAAAATTTATTTTTTTATTTGTGTTACAAAAATAATTCTTTCAAAATTGATAAATACATATATTTTTTCTCATAAGTACTCCTAATAATAATGATTTTTTTGTGTTATTTTATAGTGTTATCACTAAAAAGTAATCGTTAAATAAAATAAAAATTAATAAGAGAGATTTTTTTTTGTGGTTTAGAGAACTTAATCATTAACAAAAAAGTGTTATTATATATGTCGTGTTGATATTAAATATGAACGTGGGGGAAATAAAGAAGGCACTCAACCAGAAATTACTATTTCATCTTAAAACTTAATTTTTTATATTAGTTGCAATTTAAATATGTGATCAAATTTATTGAAATATAAATCATTTTTCTTAATAAATGATTGGGAGGCTACCTCCTGCTAGTCGCTATTATCCCTCCCTCTTCATTCGGTCCACGATACGCCCCTCAGCTTCGTGCAAGTAAAGGAGTCCAAGTTTCTATCTATACTCGCAAGGCATACTCCAATCACGTCTATTAACTTCCATTCCATGTCAAATCCTCTCGATTATTCTAAATACTACCACTACTACTATAATTAATCCTATTCTTTGTTCTTTTCCCTCTCGTCTTTTCAAAACTAATCACTCTTTCTTTCCTTTCCCAATACTACTGATTATCTTTTGCTCGTTCTACAGATTGACTCTTTGCATCCTCTCTCTCTCTTCAGAATCGCCTGGTGGTAAGTATATTCTGTATTTTTTCAAATATGATTTTACTATGTGAGCTACTTCCCCTCCTCGGGCTCCGCCTTGTTTCTGCAGTTGGGTTTTAAATTTTAACAATTAATTAGCAAAATATGGGGTGACTAATGACCAGGGTCCGTCAATTGGCCATTTCTTAGCGTTTGATGGGTGAATTGACTTACTTTACACTGTTTACTGCAGTTTGTGTTGATATTATAACCCCCGTCAGAGCAATATGATGGATTTTAATTTCCCACTTGGTTTTATTACTACATCCGGTTATGGTAGTCCCAGCAGAGAATTGGGTTGGCTTTTGTCCGTCTTTGCCGGCATTCTCATGTGCAAAATTGTAAGTATATTACACATGCTATATGTGCAAAACTGTAAGTATGGCGGTTTCATTTTCTAAATATTAATTACGACATGCTACTCCCTCAGTCAGGACTGAGATTCCTAGTCTTTTTTTTTGTTGACTTTTTTTTTTCTTTCTGGATATTATACATTTATATATTTGCTGGCATCCTAGTAAGTATGGTGAAAATGTGCAACCAATGATCATAGATTTGAGGTCATGTAATCTAACATAATCCGTCAATGTTTAACATTGGATTTCAAACTACCAAATGGGGAAAGCTGTAAATGCAAAAACAGGTAAAGTGGTTATGCAAGTAGATATTTAATATATCTTTTATAAATTTTTGTTTTTCTGTACTCTTGATTTAATTTAGAACTCTCTTTGCTCTCAAGGTATACTCATCTAAATCTAAGACTACACTCGTAGGCATGTATTTTTTTATACCCCTTTATGTTTTCTTATATTTCTATCCTGACAGTGATGCCAAAATATATGTGAGCATTTGGTATAGATGTTATTCATATGTCTGTCTAATCAATACGATACCTTTAAAGAGGGTTCAATTTTGCTTTTGAAGGTTTATGAATCAACAGGTGTAATTAGCTTTTCATTGTTCGAGGGATATACCAAACTAGACAATGCACAGAAACTTGAATGGAACAACAGGTAGTTGTTTTTCTCTGTGTTAATAATAATACCTGTTTTTTAAATTATAGTTGTTCACAGTTGATGTTATTTGTTTCAACATCTTATATAACTGTGGCTTTTGATGGCCAGGGGTTTTTCTACTTTCCATGCGTTCATTGTGGCAGTTGCTTCTGTGTATATCTTGCTTGTATCAAATTTTTTCGATGAGGGTTCTCAGACTGAGTTAATCACATATAGGACGTCTACTTTGTCCAATACTATACTAGGGGTACGCTGTTTCTGCAAACATCTTTGTGAAGTTCCTTTGTCATTTATTAATTGATTTTTCTGATTTTCATTCAAGAATAAGGTTCTCAATTGATGCTTGATCAAGTTATATCATGATTTCAGGGTTTGCAAATACTACAGGAGTTACAGATTCTATAAATATAACTAATGTTGTATCAATCACAGAATTAAGATAAATCTAAGAAATCTCTGATTACAGTGACACCTGCTTTTCTCCACTTTGTTGTGTTGTTATTCGTGCATTGATTTTAGGCTTTGATTGATATCATAGACATAGATATGAGTTTATGTCGTGGAAAAGTAACTCTTTGTTCTTTTGGTCCTAATTCAAGAATTTTAGTTGTATGCTGGCCATGTTCCTTCCTGTTAGGTAGTCCTGTAAGAGTCTGTTCTTAATGACATCGTTAGCACCATTTACACATTGTTATTGTGGACCCATGAAAAAAGAGGAACTATGTATCCATCACCATGGGGATGGTGTGGGATGCTGGAGACCAGACTTTAATGAGCTCTGTGAGAGCTTTAGTAGAATCCTTTTGGTTTAGTTAAGTAATATATTTCAAATTTTATTGTCTATCAAAGCTTGTTAAGTGTAAGAGAAGTACTAAATGTATTAACGTTAAGAGAGTGAGAGTTCTATAAATCCGCATGGTTTGGAGATCATAATCTTAGAATACTTATGTAATTATATTCACTATTTGATTTATTTTTGAAGATGGTATCTCCTAAGATGACATCTAGTATGTCAATACATTCTTATTTTATTTTTGTTTCTCTGTGACTTGATGTAAAGTAATCTCTCTTTTTTATTTTCTTAATGTTGATACAGATATCACTTGGTTATTTTATGTCAGACTTGGCAATGATTCTTTGGAACTTTCCAGCTTTAGGTGGTATGGAGTATGTAAGTATAATGATACATTTTGGATAGGGTGATGCTGAACTGGATCAGTAAAATGTTTCTTTCAATTTTTATTTTTTTATCCATATCTCCGCACTCAAGTATAATCATTTTGAGTTTTTGGTCATTTCATTCTTTTGCATAGGTATTACACCACGGACTCTCAATATTTTCACTTTTTCAATCCCTTGTAAGTGGTCAAGCGCATTTTTACATACTAATGATTCTCTTTACTGAGGCCACAACTCCCTTCGTGAACCTAAGATGGTAAAGACATTATCCAGAAATTTCTTTCCTTCATTTTTTGTGATTAAACTCTGGTTAATCTCTCTTCAAACATATGCAGGTACCTGGATGTCGCTGGTAAGAAGAAGTCTAACCTTTATACCTGCAATGGTGTTGCAATGTTCCTGGGGTGGTTGGTACAGTCTACAACCTTGAACTCTCTCTCCCCCCCCCCCCCCCCCCCCCCCCCCCCCCCAAATCCCATCTCTTTAATCTGTTGGATTCCAATAAATCTGTATGGTAGGTTGCATGTTTTGTATTGTGAATTTACAAATGGACACTGGTTCTCATCTGCAATTGGAGAGCTGTACATCCTAAGGAATGAATATTCCATTTGGGCTTTGATTATATTTAATTTCTGATACAATTAAATTAGGTTTAGATAATACTAATTTAATCCCTCTAGATGTTTAAGTTTGAGAATAAAATCTTAAATGTCTTGGAACAGAAAATAGAAATCTACCACTCAACCAATTAGTTATGCAGATTGCTAAATAAATGTGCATGGTTTACAGAAATCTCACAATTTTGTAGCTTTGTCGTTTCCAACATTAGGTTGAACAAGTAATACTTTAATATTTGTGATGCTCCTATTTGATTTATTTATTTTTAAATGTTTTTCTTTATAAAAAATGTCTAACTATTAACTATTTGCATGACTGGAAGCTGATTGACTATATATTTTCGTATTCTGTTAGTTTTCAGTGTCTATAATAAGGATATTTGGTTTCATGATAAAATATGGTGATATGTAGATATCTGATGCCTTCAGGTTGCGAGGATTCTTTTGTTCGTCTTCTTTTTCTACCACATATTTGTCCATTTTGATCAGGTGAGTGGACTGACCGTGGGTAGTTATGAATTGCAAGCCTTAAGAACATAGCCTACGTTTTTAAATAGCTGCAAGTTTTTTATTTTTATTTTTAAATACTAAAATCATTTGACAATATTTTTTTTCAATACTTATAGACATCAATTGGGTTAATTTATCTTTATCCTGGTTTGTAGTTCAATGAATAGTCAATGTAATCGTATAGAGAGCCTTCATAATCATTATTCACTGTGCAAGCATGTTGATCTGTCATTGTGTGCTACTGAGATTGTTCTGATCTGAGGAAATTTTCTAAACTTCAATTGCATTTTGGTTGCTGGGGAATTAAAATAATACAAACGTTAAATCCTACTTTTGTTTTTGTTTGAAATTATGTTTAATCCATGTTTGATTATCTTTTAACCTCTCTCCCTCTGCCAACTAAACAACAAAGGATAATGGAAGTCAGTTATGGGCTGAAGTGTAGCAGTGCATGAACAAGAGATGTTAAAAACATGCACGGAGTAATTTTATTTGGTTTTCCCTTCTAGTCACCATTTAGAGTAGTGTTTCAGAAGCACAACAGAAGTAGGAACTTTTCAATTTCAAGAAAGAGGTTAAGTTGTCATAAAATATAAAGAAAATTGCGAGCTGGATGTAATTGTTAGAAACTCCGGGGTATCTAAAATAATGGCATGTGTAAAATGCTCCCTCCACCCTCTCTCACTCTGGTGGGTATGTATTATATTTTGATATTTAATTTACGTGTCTTTATAAAAGAGCTACATAATTTTTTCAGGTTAAGGAAGTCGACCCCTTGGGCTTCTACAGCTTGATTATAATACCTCCCGTGTTGACGATGATGAATGTGTTTTGGTTCTGGAAAATCACCAAAGGATTGATAAAAACGCTCTCCAAGGCAAGACACGGTGCATAATCTGCCTTACATGATAACTGTGCAGATGAAACCGTCCGTGTAAACTACATTCTGCACAGCTGTAAATATTATTCATGGGGACATTCTGAT
Source organism: Hedera helix (assembly GCA_947179155.2). Taxonomy (NCBI): domain Eukaryota; kingdom Viridiplantae; phylum Streptophyta; class Magnoliopsida; order Apiales; family Araliaceae; genus Hedera; species Hedera helix. The sequence continues at coordinate 51,270,559 of OX359271.1, forward strand.
CTTGAATATTGGTGCCCTTTAGTTGTGTGCAAACCTCAGTGTTTCTGGCAAGGTTGGTAGTTTTGGGACTCCTTTTTTGGCTGTAATTTGGGCGTTGATGTGCACATTTGTTGAAGGCTTTTTGCCTAAATAATAATGTTATATCGCACCGTGGACTTATTCTGTGGTCAACATATAAATTAAAGATATATTATTATTACACACTAGTTGGAACGGAGTAGATAAATAATAAGAGTTAAAAAAATATAAATATAATATTTATTTTTTATAAGTAAAGTTTGAGATTTTTTATTTGTATTTAAATTGATATGAATCATTTACAAAAAAAATATATTGACAAATAAAAAGAGTTTGGAATTAACTTTAGAGAGATTATTATATACGATACGTACGTATTTAGGAACGGATGAATTACACAATTTGATAGTTGCTTCTATTTTCGTCTCTTTCCCGGTAAGAAAGTTTATTTATTCCTCTCTGTAGATCGGGTGGGCCTGCTGTGTGTGTATGTAAAAAACAAAAGCCTGGACTTTGTTTAATAAGCGAATATTGAGGAGCAGCCGACAGGCAGGCAGGAGGCAGCAATATTATTAGTCTTTGATTCAAAAATTAGTTGGTTATTTGATGACAAATAAAAATAATAATAATAATAATAATATGTAGACGAATTTATTATTAGTGGCATGTTATCAATGATTTTTTTTTTTTAAATATTTCTTTTTTAACATTAAAATTTGTGTTATATTTAATTTTTTAATAAATATAATTTTTTAATTTTGTGTTTGAACTCCTACTCCCCTAATAAGAAAGCAAGCAAGGAAGGAAGACTATTATGGTGGTAAGGTCGGTCGGTAGTCACTATAACTAAAAATACTACTAGCAACCAAAAATACACACCCTCACTATTATTAGCAATTAACTAGCATGGAAGGCCGCAAAATAACACAAAGAAGAGCAGAGCGTCCCGGAATAATAGACACCGACCTATATTGTAATTAAATAAAAAATTAAACGTTATATTCATTTTAATTACTCAAAATAGATATCATTTTTATAATTACCTAACTTGTACTTTTTCATATTTGTATTGGGTCAGAGCAGTCAGCAGTGTACCAAGCGTGTCCGTTGGATCCTCAAATCCACACGCAACCAAACAGACAAACACAATTCACCGTTTAAACGCTCATAACGGACCTCCTGGTCTTAACCCCTGCTCCGTTCTTCTCGCCCACCACCACGCCCCACCATTATTATATATCTTATCTATAAACACATTCGTAGCTCAGTCCCATATACATACACGCGCATTATTCTCTCTCTCATCGTTTTCTTTCTCAACTTGATCTGTTTCAGCACTGCATTAAGTATTGTTTATGTATGTACGTATGTATGGCTAAATACTTAGCAGCAGGAGGGGCAATACTATTCATATAGAAGAAGAGGGAGAGAAAGTTGAGTTTTGGGATATTCAAAGAAAGAAATTAACATGTGGAAGTCGTCGTGTAATTTGTTAAGACAGAGTGTCACATCGGCGGTTAGATTTAATAATCCTAGGTATTGTGCTTGTTTCACCATCGGAAACACTAGTTTTCTGTCCTCGTTTTCGACTTCTTCTGCTGCCGGCGGTGGTGGTAAACAATCGGAAGAGGGTACTGCTATATCGTTCTCGGAGGCGAAGAAGCTGCTGAGATTGGTGAATGTGGAGGCCTTGAAGATGAAGTTGGGGACCGAGGGGAAAGAGGTGATTGGGTATAAGGAGCTTCTAGACGCCTGTGAGACTATCGGTGTTGCTAAATCTGTTGACGAGGCCGCCGCCTTTGCTCGTGTTCTTGATGAGGCAGGTGTTGTTCTTCTCTTTAGAGATCAAGTTTACCTTCATCCTGACAAGGTCCGCATTCTCTCTCTCTCTCTCTCTCTCTCTCTCTATACATATATATATATATATATATGTATGTATGTAATCTTATCTCTTTTTCATGTTATTATTATTAAAATTTTCTGTTTGATTATGATATTGTGTTATGATCGGGGGGATTTCTAGATTTTTTTGGGGTAAATTTTCACTTATTGTATTGGGGTTTTCTTTTGGGTGGAGGAATTAATTCGTTAATTTCTCTCATATTCCTTTCTGAACTTACTTTCTGTAGCCTTTTGGTTCTTCACGTATGATTTATGAATCTCTTCTTAATGTTATTCATGGGAACACTTTCTAAAGGATTTGTTAACGCTTTAATCTGTCTCCTGTCACAGTCACCCTACGACGAGATACTTGCATATTTAACAAAACGTTAAACACCCCACAGATTAGGTCACGACTTGGGCCGTCCGAAAATGCTCCGATAAAAATAAGTATAGGCGATTAAATGTCACAATGAAAAATCGAAATATATGCTGGAATTAATGTAAGATATTTAATAGCTCTTGTTTGCATGTAAAAGCATTACCTAGTTCACTTGTGAGATTTAATTTATATACTCTTCGTGAACCGTGAGGAGTCGCATCAACTTTATCAAGTGGGAGAAATAATATATTTTCCTATTAACCCAAACCGCTTTAAAGATAAAAATACTTGAATTGACCGACCCGTGGTCCAGACATATCATAGAATGTAGAAATGATTCAGCCCAATTCCAATAAAGAATAATCCTTGGACTATATTTAAAATAGGGGGTTCAACAAATTATGACCTAACATTGCGCCCCCCCCCCCCCCCCCCCACCCCCCCCACTCTCCTATTTTTACACCTAAAAAATAAGAGTGTGCCAGTTACCCTATAATAAGCACATCAACAAATAAACCGTCACACGTCAGCTCCCCACACGCCTACAATAAATGTAGCTGCCCTAAATTACTGCGCCACTTATCATTTCTTTCTAAGATATACTACGTCTGTTCATTAACCATTTTACTTCTTTGAAAAACTTATCATCTCATCTCCCGTCTTGCAAAAAGCAAAAAACTTCTGGCAACCTATCTTTCCTTTTCCGACTGCACCCATCTTCTCCGTCAATCTCAATGGCACAAGAACCAAACTCACCCCCCTTTTTTGACAGTCTAGTATGTAGTCTCATCACAGAGGATCACGTAAACCCCCATCCTCATAGAAGCAAAGAAAGCTGAAAATATCAATCGAAAACGATACAATTTTGTCGAGGCATACGACCATGCTAACACCATTTCTACCATTAAATCCACTGATTTGGAGTCCATCCGCCAAGAATACGAAATCTCTGCGCAATATTAGCTTTTAGCACCCGACGAAGATGATAAGATGTATCACCGAGCTTATATGAAGTACACCGCCATTTACATTCAAGCCCTAAGATATGGGCTTCAATTTCCCCTCCATGACTTTGTCAATGTTTTCTTTACCCTCACCTGTATAGCTTCATCACAACTCCTTCCCAACTCGTATATTCATCTCATCTGCTTTATCCGCAGGATTAACGTCAATCCTTCTCCTGCTCACCAAGTATCTCAAAAAAATTTCGGACCCAAGGCCGAATGTACACTTGGTAGGGTTAAGGCGCATATTATAAAGTCAAACAGTCCGAAAACACTCTTCCAAATCCTGAAGATGATCCTGCACCTGAAGGTTCTTGACGATCATATCATCCACATAGACTTTCATATTTTTCCCGATCTATTGCCGGAAGACATTATTCATCATTCTCTGATACGTGGCTCCCAACATTTATTAATCCAAATGTCATTCTATTATAAGCATAGATATCCCAGTGAGTGATAAATGCTATCTTTGGAATGTCCTCCTTTGCCATGTAGATCTGGTGGTACCCTGATAAGGCATCCAAGAAACTCAAAATTGCGTTCCCCGATGCAGCATCAATGAGCTAGTCGATATGCGGGAGTGGATATAAGTCTTTCGAGCACGCCTTGTTCAAATTAGTATAGTCTATGCAGATCTCCACTTCCCATTCTGTTTCCTTACCAGCACCACATTAGCCAACCACTTCGGATATTCAATCTCTTCAATTACCCCCAACATCCAAAAGTTTACCAAGCTCATCATCTATAATTTTTTGGCGTTCAAGGGCAAATATCCTTCGTTTTTGGAGAACTGACTTTTTGCTTGGATCAACCGCCAACCTATGGATAGCCATATCCTAGGCTACCCCCGGCATTTCACGAGATGTCCAAGCAAAAATGTCGGCCTAATCTTGTAATAGTTGAACTTACCCAAATTTAACAACACTCGGTGACCCTGCCCCTATCTTTATCATCTTTGAAGCATTGTCAGGTACCAGTTCCACCTCTCAAGTCTCCTCAACTAGCAACGCCAACGGTTCGGTCACGCCCTCAGTATACGGTTCAATGTCAACCAACATGGATTGCATCTGTCTATTTATACCAACTGCAGATGACGTCACAGCATGACGGTAACACCTTCGAGTAATGTCAATGTCTCCTTTCACTTCACCTACTCCTCCGGACGTTGAAAACTTAATTTTGAAGTGAGGGATAGACGTAACAACATTTAAAGCAGACAAAGTCGTTCGACCCAAAATTGCATTATAGGCAGAATCGACTTGTACAACAAAAAACTTCACCATTACCTCGGCCTGATGGGGAGCAGACCCAAACACCACTGGAAGTTCAATAGTTCCTACCACGGGTACAACCTCGTTACCAAACCCATACAGTGGGGACTCTATGCCCACCTCTAATTTTACGCCCTAAAGATCCATTATTTGATAGGTGTGTCTGTGAAGTACATCCACTGACGACCCGTTGTCGATCATAATTCTCTTCATATCCACTAGGCCGACCTGTGCATTGATAACCAAGGCTCCCTCCCTCATGCTGCTAAGCCGCATCAGCTGGATAGTTCTCCTTGGTAAAAGAGATTACTGTATCGGGGAATAGCCGCTCTACTCTAGGCACTTGATCGGACAAAGCCAAGATCGTATTAGAAGGGGACCGACGCCTCTTCCCACTTTATATTGACCCCCCAATGATAACATCTACTATCTTCCAAAGATGATTCCCGTGCTCCGCCCTCTTCTCAACCACATGCTCGGGGTTAGGAGCTTGTCCCTCTCGACCAACCACAAACTGAGTCTATGAACTTTTGAGTCGATCATGTCCTTTAACCCGACACATGTCTCCGTCGAATGTCTAGCCTGACGATGATACTGACAATATGAATTTGATCTATTTGGCCTTGATCCTGTTGGTCTCGGCACAGATGTCGTTTCATTCCTTATAGCCTCAAAAACCTTAAACCGATCTGCGTTTAGAAGAGTGTAAGGCTTGTTCTCCGTCCGAGGCTGGAAATGAGGTTTATTCATATTCGCCTGCCCCCCTCTCGGCCCCATTCGGTTAAAGACATTATGTCTGTTATCTCCACCTTTATTTTCACCATAAGATTTATAATCATTACTTTTGTTTCTTGGCATCAAACTATCCATGGCCTTCTCAACTGCGATGAACTTTTTCGCTCGTTCATATGCGTCTAAGAGGTCTTTTGGAGGATTGAACACCATATCCTTCATTATCTTTCTGTTCCGAGTGACATCTATCTCCGTAGTAAAAAATCCCAACGCCTTTATCATATTGAGGTCGGTAATCGTCCCCACGACATTCCAAAACCTCTGTACGTGTTGGCTCAAGGACTCTCATAACTTCTGCTTCAAAGACGCAGTCACTTTGCCCCTCCTCTTATTACTTCCAAACTGTTCATGGAATCGACCACATAACTCGGTCCACGAATTGATACAAATAGGAGGTAACGACATCATCCACTGTTACACTTTTTAAGCGTCGTCACGAAAATCTGATACATCCCGGCTTTAGAGTGGTTATAATATCTCATCGCACTGGTGTGATCATACGGGTCAACTGAGCTATCGTACATCTCCAGAGGCAGTAGCTTCTTCTTCGGGTCAGCCTTTTCTTGGTCAATGGCTACCAAGAATGGAGACTTTGGATCCAGAGGCATAGACCTTGATGCTTCCGGCTCGGACTTGGCTGTTGTGCTTACCTCTGCTACAGCCAATCTCCTTTCCAGCTCGAAAATTCTTTCACTAACCGGGTCGAAAATAGACACATAAGGAATTATTTGTTGTTCTTTCCGACCTGGTTCTGCCCTTATTCCTTCATGACCCTTTCTATTTTCTGGAGATCGAGCTCATCCCTGAGAATATCGACCTGGAGAATCGGACTGTCTCCTTTCTTCCGATTGACCTTGACCGACCTGGTTGGGTTGCCTCATATAACCCTGAGACTGATATTGACCTCTGGTATTATCCTGATCGACCCTTCCAGGCTGCCTCGTATGACCTTAAGACTGGTATTCTTCCGAGTTCAGATCGACCTTGACCGACCCGGTCGGGTTGTCTCATATAACCTTAAGACTGGTATTGATCATCAAATTCTAATCATTTTACCCATCCTTGCTTTGACTGAGGTTGACTTTGTGGAGTATCCGCCTGCTCCATGCTATCAATAGGTAGGGGATCGACCCTCTTCATGCAGCTCCATTAAGTGGGCTTTTACCATTCTTGGTGTTCACGTTGTAGGGCTTCCAACTCACCCTCTGCTTCTATAATTTTGTACCGTCTATTCCTATCTGCACACTCACGCTGTGAAACTCTTTGCGATGGTGTCACCCCATCTTCTAGATATCCTCTACGTAAATCAAGTTCCAGCATGAGTGATGGTGTAAACAAACGTCTCATGACAGACTCTGAATAAGCATGAACCTATTTTCTCCTTGACTGACCAAGCCCCAACCTTGTCACTCACTGGACCTCTAATACTCTGCATGTGTGGTTCAATGGAGGATCCTTGATGATCCCAACTTGAACTACGTCTTTCTGCCATAAAAACAGCCTTCCAACTAAGATAAACTGGTGATTTGTATACTAAATATCAAACAGACCCTCTTTCTAGTGCTAATGTTAACGAGTGAATCTGTGTCCCGCAGCAATCACCCTACGACAAGATACCTGTATACTTAACAAACTGTTAAATACCCCATAGATCAAGTCACTGCTTGGGCCTTCTGGGAATGCTCTGGTGTAAGAGTAAGTATATGCGATTAAACGTCATAATGGAGAACCGAAATATATGCTGGAATTAATTTAAGATATTTGATAGCTCTTTTTTTCATGTAAAAGTATTACTTGGTTCACTTGTGAGATTTAACTTATATACTCTTCCATGCACCGTCAGGAGTTCCATCAACTTTATCAAATAGGAGAAATAATATATTTCCTTACTAACTCAAACTGCTTTAAAGATAAAAATACTTAGAATGGACTGACCCATGGTCCAAGCCTATCATAGCATATAGAAATGATTCAGCCCAACTCCAATAAAGAATAATCCTTGGCCCATATTTAAAATAGGGGGTTCAACAAATTATGACCCAACAGGATTAAATGTTGATGCTTGGTTCCTCATAAATACATAAACTTTAGAAGCTTTTTTGCACTGTTAAGAATAAAGGATTTTGCCATTTTTCCTCTGTTATAGAATTCGGTGGCAGGTAGTTGAAAAACTTGATTTCTCTGGTAATGAGTTATTGTACAACTCAGTTTGTTGAAAGTGTAAATGTAACGAGTCATATTTTAAAATACTGGAAATTTTATTTTAATTTTTATTTCAATGGATCTCAGGCTCATGTTCTTTATTATTGTTATTTTCCTGCTTTGAAGTTTTGCAATGTCTACCACTCCTATTGTACTATACATCATTATTAGTGAAAATGCCATTCATGACTTAGTTATTTAGGTTTAACTTTCATACTGGAGAAATTTTATTATATTTTTTGGGTCAAAAAACCTTGGTTTCGTTGCCTCCTAATTCTTTATTACGTTGCCTTTATTGTCAGTGAAGATCTGTGTTTTCTGAAGCAAGATTGCTTTCTGCTGTTTGGTTGTTATTTTTTTCAATAATATATTTGAAAAGTTTCATTTATTTTGGGTTTGAATTATATAAAACACTGAGCAGGAATTGCAATTCACTAATGTAATTGCCTGCTGCTTGTTTGAACAATCACTGCTGAGATTATCACACACACATACGAAGAGAACACTAGGAACTCCCCAAAACCCACTCCCAAAATGCATCAAATGGCCTCACCATATAATGTATATCGACATGGTCTCCCTCATTAATACTCTGGAGTGTGTATTTGTTTGCTTGAAGTATGGAGTTTTGCTTATCGAAAGCAAAGAATAAAGTACAGAGTTCTGAATCCTAGAGTTGTCATCTTCACTGTTGATGGTTGTATGTTTATTTTTTGTTTCCGACAACTCTTCTTGTTGAAAGTGTGCATTCCATGAGAGTGTCAGTCTCTTGTTCTTATTTCTGTTGTCTAGGATGATATGGGTGGTCCTAATGCTGAAATCTATCAAGATTTGTGCTACAATGACACGTGTGTGTGTGGTGAAAAATTGAAGAGAACAACATAATCAAGAAGAATGACTTGAAGTGCTCTTTCATCTGCATTTTAGAATTGTGGACACAAAGAATGATGGAGAAAAAGGACAAATGGGGTGATGTTAGCTATATTATATAATCATCAAGGGCTAGTAATATAATAATAAAAATCTAATCTTTAAGGTCGGATCTTGAGTTTCCAATTTGTTACATGCTTAGTCTAAGTTTTGAAGAAAAAAAAGTTCTAGGTAAACTATCTCAGTTTCATGTGTGATTTGTGATACCCGCTGTATGTGTGTGTATTCGTGGCTTGGGGATTTTCTTTAGACCAGGTGGCTTATTTTCTGGTATTGAAGACTGGTTATACCTCCTTTTATGTGTACCGGGATGTGAAACCCAATTTTCATGATCAAAATGAATGGCTTATTTTCTGGTATGAAGACTGGTTATACCTCCTCTTATGTGTACCGGGATGTGAAACCCAATTTTCATGATCAAAGTGAAAAAGCTGCTTTGCTATTTCCCACCCTCTTCATTGATGTAGTACTTGTCTGTGTATAGTCGTTTTAGGTTGATTGACATAGCTTACATTATATCTGGTTTTTGCTGCTTCTTAGTTGCTTGCTCATTCCCAATTATGTATTATTAAAAAGCTTAATTGTTCTGAGAATGCGACTCTTCTTGTTGTGGGCTTGGGCTAAACCAGATATGAATTGGCACCAGAGTGATACATGTTAAAGTTGTTCTTGAAATCCATTTCAGTTATTGCTGTATCAAATCCTTGTTTGAATTTCCCATTTAATTTTGACAGCTGTGGAAAGTTTGATAACTGGGGTTAACATCATTTTGTGTATGTCCAGGTGGTGGATTTGGTTAGAAGGGCAGTGCCCCTTGCTCTAACAGCCGAAGATGATCCTAGAAGGGATGAGCTGAAGAAGCTGCAGGAGAAAAAGGAAGAACTTGACATACTTGCTCATAAGCAGGTCAGGCGCATCCTCTGGTCAGGGCTAGGGATGGCTGTGGTACAAGTTGGGCTCTTCTTTCGTCTCACATTCTGGGAATTCTCATGGGATGTAATGGAGCCAATTGCATTTTTCACCACCACGACTGGCCTAGTGATAGGTTATGCCTACTTCCTGTTCACTTCAAGAGACCCGACTTACCAAGATTTGATGAAGAGGCTGTTTCTCTCAAGGCAGAGGAAGTTGATCAAGAAGCATGGTTTTGATGTTGGTAGGTTCATGGAGTTGCAAAAGCAATGCAAATCACCCCTAGATGCCCATCCGTCAGCTAAACATCGGATAATAGGCGGGGTGGAATTGGAAACTGAGGATCTTTTACACAGGCATTAACAAGGCTCTTTTTGGTCTTTTGATGTTTTCCTTGGAGCTTATCTTACTAATCACCACACAGCCCTCCTATTTTCTTTGAAGCAGGGTTTATATCTTTGAACTTTCTAGTGGCTTTCCAGGTCCAATTTTTGAATATTATAATTGGGACTCGGGAAGCTCTCTTTTTCCCAGGAGAGGAAATTCACTTGTGATTCCAATTCCTGGCTTTTACGTCTTAAAAAAGCTGTACCTGTATACTGGTTTCAAGGAAATGATTCAGACATTTGCCGCTGGTAATTGCTAGTGCACCTTAGGTGCAAAAAGTAGTAGTTAAGAATGGTCCGACTCTGGCATACATGACTAAACTTCTTGTCTACTTGAGAGAAGAAAAATCTCAGTTGCTTGGACAATCCATGACCTTAATGCTATGTTTGGATTGGACAATCCAACTGGAATGGAATAAATAATTTCATTCTCCATTTCATTTTTTTCACTCATTTCATTCATTCGATCCAAACGCAATATAAAAAAAGAGTAGAGAGTGGCGTAGCTGATGAAATGTGTAATAGTAGAACATAGCAAAAAAGTTCAGTTTCTCCTCATTTTCAGCGGAAGTGTCCACAGTTGCTTTTTTATTTTATTTTTTTTACTCGTTTTATTCATTCAATCAAAACGAAGCATAGAAAAAGAGTAGAGGTGGCGTAGTTAGTGAAATGTTTAATAGTAGAACATAGCAAAAAAGTTTAACTCCTCCTCTTTTTCAGTCCACCATTGATCCAAATAAATTTGAAAGGAGTGTAATTTTCAAAACTGTGTGTTTATATTTGAAAATGGATCGGGTAAGACTTTTTAATATTTTTTTTATTTATAGTATAGGAGTAAATACTAATGATTATCAAGTAGGGGTAGGGGATATATCCTTCCTTCCTACAAGCCTAAGCAAGTGTTCCAACTTATACACACGACCTGGTTGATTATTCCCTAGTGATTTACTTGCCCCACAAAATATATTTCTTCTCATTTAGTTATCAAATATTTCTTTTTTTATAAAAAAATTAAAGATAAGTTTTATTTTAAAATTATAAAATTGACAAAAAAAATTAAAAGCTACCACTATTCTATTCTATTCATATTAGGATAAATTTAATAAAACTAAATTAATTAACGTGAAAACATATCAGATGTTTGATTTGTTACCTTTAATAAGTAACTTTGTATGGTTAAGAGGAGGAGGAGGAGGAGGGCCTTGGGCTTCCCCCTATCCGGAATGTGGAGAAGGTCCTGAAACAAATATAAAGTGAATACGGGGCCAATATCTAATTATCCACCAACATAACAACACAAGATTCGAGAGAACCTTCAAATTCCCAATCTAATCCATTTGCAGCAAGGGAAGAAGAAGAAGAAGACGAAGAAGAAAATGGCGTGCGGGAGCAGTTGGGCAACAACAACATGGAATATGTCATCTCTCAAATCCGCCTTACCTTCCGTCAATATTAACAAACCTTGTTCAATTCGCCTCTCACTTGCCTCTCCTTCTTCCTCCTCTCGCCTCAGAATCTCTCCCGCTTCTAAGCCTCTTCGCTCTTTCCGCGGCCTCGCGCCTCTTCACCCTCTTCTCTCTCTCAACTCTCAAGGTACATTTTTGCTTGCCCCCAATTTTCTATCTACTCTTATGTATTTGTTTACAGTTTATATTTTCATGTATTTGCATTTTATATACTTCAAAGCTTTGTACTTCTACCCACTAGTATCACTGATTGGTAAGTTAAGTCTCTCTCCCTTGTAATTCATGCCCACTGGCATGGTGTTTTTCTAGACCAATTATTCTCTGCTGCTCAAGGAAAATATTGGGGCTTCTTTGGCCACAGTGTAATGATGGAGGCGAGAGTCTAATGTTGATGCTTATTACTATTATAACAATGATATACTCATTGATTATACAACTTTTAGGCTTGTTTCAATTTCAAAATGGAGTTACAGAATAAGTTCTAAACTAAAAAGTTACATAGTCCCTAGATTTGGAAACACTAAGCATAGTCACACCCCTATGACATTTGTAATTCGCGGTGTAATTAGACAACATCTTGATTCGAACATAGAGCCACCGTCAAAACATTTTCTTCTCTTGAAAGATGAAAACCTCCTCCCTTATGGTCTAGAATTTGCTAAAGAAAATAAGAAACACTTGGCATATACAAAATCTCAGTTGTGAACTTTGTATTAATTTATTGATAGATGACATTTTATGGACTTTGCGAGGTAGGGAGCCCCTTTACGGTGATAATTTGTTCAGTGACCAATCGGTGTTTTTGTAAAAGGAGATTTAACAAATATTGATACTCTACTAATCTTGCACTCATTGGTCATTTAACAATCTCTAATATTTCAGGAATGAGTTCTAAAATCAAGATCACTTTGATAACTCTAGGACCGGTCCGAGCATTGAAAAGCATTGTGTTTGATTTTTGCTTTTGTATTCTCCAGTTCAGAGCATCTACAACTTGCTGGATTTAACAGCTGCTCAAAATTTGCCCTTTTTTTTGTGTATCTTCTCATGCACACGTCTCATTCACACTCATAAATGCACACGCTTATGCTTAAAACATGACTTATTGCACACTAACCCACTCGTGTGCATGAAGGAGCAATAGCTATGAATGGAAAAACTTGAAGTGTTTGTACAGTGCACTAGTAAAGCTTTTAATGTCTAATATTATCTGTCCTGGCAAAGTTGCCAAATTCACTCTACTCAGGACTACTGGCAAGTAGAATTTGTTGTAAAAGCTTTCTAAAATCAGTTGGGGAATAAATCATTCCCTGATTGATTCTAAATAACTTTATTCAAATACTATCGTGGATCATCTGTATAACAGTTTCGTTTGAAGCTTTAGGATATGTTGTATAATATTTCATTTTATTATCATGTTGTGATTTATTCAGTAGCAACTGCTGTCAAGTTGTGTTTCCTTTGCCAGTTATTAGATTTACTTATCCATAAAAGAAAATTATTAAAATTTTCATTTTGATTCTCATGTTGTTTCTCTTTACATGGAACTTGCTGGTCTTTCTCTACTATTTTGCACTTTGTTTAATTTCTTGCAGAATCCAGTAGTTTTGTGCATTGGTTCACAATTATTGACAATGGGGACCGAATCTCTGCTATGAGACATGGGAGACGTGTCCCTAAACTAAATAGGCCCCCGGACCAGCGCAAGGCACTTCTGCGTGGCCTAACAACCCAGCTACTAAAGTATGGACGTATTAAAACTACTAGAGCAAGGGCTAGTGCTATGAGGAAGTATGTTGATAAGATGATCACCATGGCTAAAGATGGATCTCTTCATAAAAGGAGACAAGCCCTTGGCTTTATATATGAAAAGCAGATAGTCCATGCATTATTTGCAGAGGTCCCTGAAAGGTATGGGGAGAGGAATGGAGGATATACAAGAATAATCAGAACTCTTCCTAGGCGAGGGGACAATGCACCTATGGCCTATATCGAGCTTGTTTAGTTATCAACCTTTTTATTCTGCTTACTGTTGTTATGCTTTATGATCAAGACCCTGTTAATGATCCCCCATCAGTTTGTCCAATTTTTGGCTTAAACCATTCCAGTTAGTCTGCTGTTGGTTGGCGAAGTGTTTAATCATGTTCACTGGAAAGATTATAGGTGGTTTTGAAAAATGTTGTTTGATTTTGTATTTGTGTATTGAATTAGTATATCCCAGTTTGTGGTTCTACTTGCTACTGATGCTGCATTTGATCTGTCCTGGGTATTGCTAGATCCTGTGTCTAAAAGCAAAATTTTGTATTGGGCCAATTCTCGGTGCAATGGTAAACTCTAAAAGCAGAATTTATGATATAGGATTTCATTTGATGTATTGAGTTGGCAGGGAAGGGGGCACTTAGGTAACTGAGAAAAGGCAAATGAGGCAGTTACTCAGTTAGTTGACTTCTACATTTTCTCACCCCTTTTCGCTGCTGGTTTACTTGCTTCTTTCCCCTATTCTATCCATCATTGGGCTCGAGAGATTTTATAGGTAAGCTGACTAATTAACGTCTCTCCTCGGTGATGGCCCCAGTTTTTAAAAGCTCAAGGCACATGTTGATTTCTTTCTATTTGTTATACACAAACAAGAAGAGTAGCGGTATTCTTTAATCAATTACTTCCTCCGTTCGAGGGGGGCTAGTTGCAAAATTAAATCTTTTTGGTTTTATATTTACTCCTAAATGTGTATCGGGTGTTAACTTAATAATGATGAGATGATAACTAAATGGAAACTGATATTTTCACCACATGAAATCAAAACAAAGGATCTTGGTCAGAGTTTAATACATTTCTCAAATATAAGAAAGAAAGACTGTGTTATGGGACATATAGACAAGCCAAGGCGAAATAATTTGGGTTGGGAGGAGCAAGTATTAATTAATTGGTGAAGCCGGCCCGAGGGGATAAGGTGAGAGTGGGAGAGACAAGGTTGGTGATTTTCTTTTCTTGTTTTTGTTCATCTTCTTCCTCTTTATTGCTGCTGCTGAGACAGTTATAACTATAATAATAATAATAATAATAATACAGTTTTTTTTAGTGTACATATCAAATCGAATCACCTCATCGGTGGTTCGTAAGCCCACCGCCCATAACTATCGATATAGCTGTAGATATGATCATCATCCCCACAAAACTTCTTCTCTCCTCCACCATCGTACACATCTGTCCAAGCTCACCACCGCCACCTCCGTAAGGACGGCTGTCGCCGCCGTCAACTCCTCCGGCTCTGTTGAAAAGGTTCACTTCTGTTCTTAATTATCCCCCTTTGTTTTCTTTCCATTTAGGTGGGTGCTACTCTAGCTATATATGGTGTGGAAATTATACTAACTGGAATTGAACTAATCACAAATTAAATTGATACACTAGAACAACAATTACTTCTTAGAAGTTGGTCTACCCACAGTCTAAAAACCATCATGCTTAATCATCAATCATGATTATTATCAGTACATAAAGATTTTGTTCTTTTCTATTGATGAAATACTAATTCTTTATTTATTTACTCTGTATTTATTATTCCCCCTTCTGTATTTGAACTTACAATGCAATGCAGGAACAAGCAAGCAGCAAGAAATACTAATTTGCTGTTGCCAACGCTAAATTCATGCTGGATGTAGAGGAACATTTTCAGGAGCAATTGGCTGAGCGTGTATCCGCCTCTATGGAGAGCATAACTTAGAGCAGGACTTTTGGCTTGTGATTGAACCCAAGTTCTTGGATAAGTTTCCCAACTTCAACAAGAGACCCACCGTTGCTCTTATTTCAACCAACGGCCCCTGGATCACGTAACCATTCATACTCCTTCTTTACACGAATATCCTCATGTGCTAGTTTTTTTGGCTTTTACATTTACAAGCATTCTGTTTGCTGCGAAATAATGAAAATTAGTAGTTTAGGTAGCTCCAACAAATACAATTACACTCTCCTAAAATTTATGTGTGCCCCCTTCAGGACTCTAGGGAAATGGGAGTTTTGAGTTGAAATGTTCAGTCTTTTGCGGTATGATAACAATGTGTACATTAAAAGGAAAGAAAACAGTTTCTTTTTCTTGGTTTTGTTTTTGAACAATTGAAGAATCGACAAATTAGAAACAGTATCTTTGCTGATCCATTACGACTTTGGACATGGATTTGGGCAGGTTCATGAAGTTGAGATTGGACCGAGTTCTGTGCGACAGCTATGAAGCTGACAGTCTAGAAGAAGCATTGGCATCTAATCCTGTCAAACTAGAGTTTGAGAAGCCAGAAAACTGGGTGGTCCCATGCCCAAAATATGAGTCTGGGTGGTAGGAGCCCTTCTTGCCTGCAAGTTCTGAGAAGCAAAGAGGTATGATAATATAACATTTGGACTTTTTCCAGTTTTAACATAATGTAACAGTAACCTGAAGATGGTGAGGCTTAAAATAAGTTAATGAAGGCAGTTGAATCAAAGTTCAGGGCACATCAAGCAATGAAATCTAGAAACACCTATGTAGGACTTGAGAAGCAGGCATGTTAAAGACAATTGAGCAGTGTTTTGTGTAGCCAACCCAAGTAGTTGTGGAGCTGTAGACTTTGAGTGAAATTTATTTGGTTCAGAAAATGTGTTTATTAAATTCAGGAATATTTAGAAATGTACAAGTTGTTGCAACTTCTGAAACTTTGTCAATTAAGTTTATTGTGTTCGGGATCCTCATTCTTGGGGCATCCGTACAAGTGAGGTTCCTGTGAAGATGACGCTTGCTTAATACATATGCTATGTTATTTAAGAATTTAGCTGTCTTGATTAATCTGAATAATACATGGTTTGATAAACAGCATCTAGAAACATGTTGCAAACTCAATCTATTGTAGGTATTCCCTACAAATTGAAGTGCATCACTTCAAAACCATCCAAAAGAAGAATTGGTACAATACCATCCTAGAAAAACTGTAGAAGGACCATTTCCCATAAGTTATTGTTAAAGAATACACTAGAGACAGAAGAGGAAGAACAAGGGCTTGGTAGTTCAAGAAAAAGGAAAGACACGAGGGTAGAGATTTATAACTAAAACCCAGTCAAAACATAGAAGCTGCAAGTTAAGGAGAAGACACAGGTGGAGGCATTTGAGAAAGAAGCAAATCGGAGTTCCTCTGCAGTGATGCTTAGTATCAGTGCTGCTTATTATCCTTCATAAAAGGGATTTTGGGGATCTTTCGGAGAACCTTATTATCCAATGCATTGTACCGCTTCTTGAGTTCACCTGTCGCCTTCTCAGCATAGGTATCCACTTTGTCTTCATTCATTTCATACAACAAGGGTACCGTGAGCAGCATCACAAAAACTGCCATCACAAATATCACCATGAGTAGTTAGTTCCCTATGCAAGTGAGTCGTTAAGAGCAGCAAAAACTAAAACTCTTAAGACTGATCAAAAGACTCACTGATGTATACAAGGGTCAAAAGATTGAACCAGCTGCCAACAACAGAGACAACCCACAAACCCAAAATCACCTGCATGCCATGTCTTAACTTGAATTTAAGTTGGAAGATAAAAGTGTCTATGCTGTCCATGAATATACTAGTATAATGAAGTAAAGGAGAGAAAAAATGTACATATAGAAACTTCCTCAAATCTTTTCCTGAAGCCACCTCCCGAAACAGATAAAATGCCTTGTTAACTCGGTCCCTCAACAACAGAGCTGCTTTCATGGACAAGTCCTCCGGCAATGCAATGTCAGGAAAGACCGGAGGAGACCTAACACAGAGAGAGAAGCAGAGCTCACAAACAACGTTTATATATACGAGGGACATTTTCTAGAAATTCAAGGTTGTTGACCAACAAATTAAAGCTTAATATCAACGTTACCCAACAGAATAAAATATATACAATAGTGATTGAGAGAGAGAGAGAGAATTAATCTCACTTGTTGAGAAAGGAGGATAGATTGGACCAGAGGAACAAAGCTGCCAAGGTGAGTATTAGGGAATGACAAACAAAAGTGAGGACATGATAGCCTATCCGCTCAAAGAGAAGCCATATAACTGTTGCAGCCGCAAGCATGCTTGCCGATATCTGCTTGTTCCTCCAAAGTATAACATCAGCAGCTGAATAGCACCAGAATCAATCAGCTTATATATGTTTGAACTTCTTAATTACCATACATCAAATCCCAACATTCAATCAAGAAATACATATATACATATATAATATTGTTCTAATGCTCCTAATACAGCATTAGGTCCCTAAGGGAAGTAGAAGATCAGATCAGGCACAAGGCCCTCTATACAAAGTCCTAATTAATTAACTTGCAAGGAGGACCCATAACTTGATAAGCTTATCCGAATTAATTCTCCTAATACTATTGATTACCCAATATGATGCACACTTTGCCAATGTACGTCTTCTTATAAATCAATCTCACCATATATATGTACACCCATGAATATGTACACGAGTCTGTCTCCATGCATGACATATTAATTGACACGCAAAAACTCAAAAGCAAACACGTGCGCGCATACCTACCTTCCTTGCACAAAAATATACAACATACACAAGGAAAGAGGAGATATTATTCGGTGCTCTCAGGTATTGTCACTTAGTGCTATAAGACTAAATATATGTTATTATTTCAGTATTTGCAGTGAGTCATTTATATCTGAATCTACTGTGCATGTTAAAATGACGATATGCATTTGGTGTGAAGTATCACGTAACAATGCTTCACAATAATTTTTCACAAAGAGGCCAGGAGCAGTGTGTGTATATATGTACGTATATATAGTGAGAGAGAGACTTACGTTTGCCACCGCCAAGGACGCTGTGAACGGGTTTCTGACGGCCGAAGAGGCGGTTCTTCTCGAGGTGATTGGTGGCAGGCAACTCAAAAGAGACATGGCGGTGTCCTTCATTATTATTATTATTAGCTGGAGAAGGAATAATGTCATCATGATTATTATTAGTATTATCAACCACCGGTGCTGCTGCTGCAGCCGGAGGAGGAAGAAAAAGAAACTTTTCTTGTTGTTGTTGTTCTTCTTTCTTCTTTGTCTCATCCTTGGGCGGAGGAGATGATCCAACCACCACATCATCATCATTGCTACTTACTTCCGTCATCTTTATTTAGTTAATTTATTAATATTTTACCTACATACACATACAATTACACTTACAAAACAAACAATTGGGAGTATTGGGCCCGGTCGGCCTCTTGATTTATTTTGTTCCTTCCAATTCTCTCTCTCTACTAACTCTCTCTCTCTCTAAAAGTAAAACTAGGTTAGAATTGACATATTCAAAGGAAGCTAGGAAAATGGCCCCCCAAGCTCCGCCCAAATACCATGGCCTTTAGTTCCCACCCTTTTTCTTCGGATATGGATATTCTCTCCCCTCCTACCATTTATATATATATATATATATATATATATATATATATATATCAATACAGACTAATTTTTACTTTAGTAAAATATATATTTTTATATAAAAATTGTAAAAAAACCGACCAATATTCTTATTTAGTTAATAATAATAATATATTTATACTATATATATTTACACTATATTTAGTTCAGTTCCTTACTCTAATACTTATTTGAATAGACCTATCCATTTAATATTCTATTTATTAATAATCCACATGCTTTTCCCATTATGGAGTCTGTCTATAGGAACCCAATATTTTCTCAAAATTCTAATTAAATATATTTATACTCTATATATATTAAATGTGTTAATAACTAATTGAAAGACCTTCAAACATATAATTTGTGCTTCACATGGAGCTATTTGCATTATTAATTAATTTTAAAAAGTCAGTTTTTTCTTTCTTTTTTCTTATAAAAAAAATAATTCATTTTATTAAAATTCAATTATAAAAATGCATTTCAATTCTACAAAATTTAAGTGACCTGAAAAATAAACCTCAAAAAATTTATTTTCAAATAAGCTGTCACATATGTCTCAAAAAGTCAAAGTTAATTTTTATAATTAAATTATAATAATATGAATTATTAGAAATTTAATTTTATGATTAAAAAATAAAGCTAGGAAGGAGGAGCTAGTGGTGCATAAATGGTCTGCGGCCCGCCTTAGGTAAGGCCTGGTCGGCTCAATCCAGTCTGTAGGCCACGAAAATGCCACATTTGTTTAGCTCAGATCCGACCTGACTCGGCCTGTCAACAAATCTGGCCTTGTAAGACCTTAATTTTTATGAAATACAAAATTAATTTTTCTTTATATATTTTCTTCTGAAACGGTAAGTGAATAAATTAACAAAAGTTAAAGTTAAAAAATATTTTGTGCAAATTTTATCTTGTCGGAGAATATTTATTTTATCAAAAAATATTCGTTCTGTCGGGGAATATTCGATTTGTACGATGGCGACGAAATAACCAAACATTGGTGAACCCTACAACGAAATATTGTCGGATATAGAAAACGACATAAGTAATTTTTTTAAATAAAAATGGTCAACGGTATTATCACGTTTAACTGTTGAAATACTCGGTGGTAAAGAAAATAGTAGAACACGGTATTGCACAGTATTTTATATTATTGAACTGATAAAGTGACTATTGTATAATATTGACTTTATTGAACCAATAATTGTTACATACACAATAATTCATATTATTAAATTGATAATTGTCACAGTAGTATATGCACAGTAATTCACACTACTGAATCAATAATTGTCATTACATAGTAACGTGTTTTTTCTTTTATTTATTTTCTGCATTATTGTTAGCACTATTATGATGTTGATTTAACTGTTGTATTTCATTATTAATTTATATTTTTGCTTGTATTATATGTATTTAACTCATAAGTCAACTGCACTGTATTTACAATAATTGGTCATAATAATGAATAATTGTGAATTATTGTTAAATAATTGAATTGATAAAGTTATTTATTTTTTTATAATAAATTA
This sequence comes from Hedera helix, assembly GCA_947179155.2. Classification (NCBI taxonomy): domain Eukaryota; kingdom Viridiplantae; phylum Streptophyta; class Magnoliopsida; order Apiales; family Araliaceae; genus Hedera; species Hedera helix. The sequence goes on from OX359271.1 coordinate 51,290,745, forward strand.
TATAAAATTATTTACTTTATATAAATTATGTAAAGTAAATTATTTTATTATGATATATTATATAAAGTTATTTATTTTATATATAAAGTTAATTAATTTATATATAAAGTTAGTTGTTTTATATATAAAGTTAATTGTTTTATTAAATAAATGATATAAATTAAAGAAAAACTGAAATAAATGGTATAAATTAAAGATAATGTAATAATTATAGAATTTAAAAGGAACGATATAGATTAAAGATGATCTTTAAATTTATGATTTAGATTAAAGAAATTTTAAAAGTTGAAATGTGTGCTATGGATTAAACATTATCTTAAAATATAAGGTTTTGATTAAATTAGAAAATCTTGGATTATGATAAGATTTTTGGCTATAAATTAATTTCTTAATTTAAGGATTTTTCATAAACTTATTTATTTGTTCTTTCTTTCACTCTCTAAATATTACTTTGTATAAGTTCTCCTAAGTGTGCTTAAACTATCGTATATATTTGTTAAGATCTGTAAGAGTATAAGTATTGTTCACGTAAGTTTTTACATAATAGTTAGTCAAATAACAACACGTATCACACAGTGTTTATAAATCTTTTTTTAAAAGACTCTTCATTTTGAAAAACTTTTTCTTGAAGATTATTTTAAAATATTATTTTCAAAAACTTTTTTGAAGTTATTATACTTTATTCTATACACTATACAAATTTTTACTATCAAATCACTTTTGATGATTTCATACTAGTTGATATACAACATGAAATTTATATATGGTAATTACTAATTTAATTATATATATATATACACATAGGTTGATCAACCTTAATTTTATCAATATTCAGTCACGTATTAAGGTAAAAGATGTCATTTTATTTCATACTCTTAGACTTACTACAGTAAGGGATATCATTTTATTTCATACTCTTAAACTTACTACGGTACAAGATAGGATAAAGACGATATAATCGTAGTGTGTTTTTTAGGGAACGTGGTGAATGTTCTTTTTGGCCTGAGCAAAAAAGAACTATTGTTGGTATGATCATGACCAGTGGCGTTTAAGATGATAAAAGTTGATGATATTTTTCTTAAAAAGATAAGTCAGTGGATATCATAGTCTAAATGATTCTTCTAATGGATTGTTCATTTCGCCGCTATTATTGATCTAAAACTTATTGTTTATTATATTTAATCAAGAATTCAACTGTTGAAGGCTAATGATAATTTACTCATTGTTATTTTAGTTATGATACTTCTTTATTGAGCTATTTGAGCTCATCTTTTTGTTTGTTTTCTTGTTTTTCAGAAAATGATAGAGTAGTTGGGTCTAGTCGGGAGATGGAGTGAAGGTCCGAGTAATAACTCTAGTAGACTTCACATGTTATAAAATAATGTGACAATAATAATGAAGACTTAGATGTGTATATCTAATGAGTCGGTTTGAATATGGGGACAAGAAGTAACGAATCAGTTTGTTTAACTAACTTTTATTTTGTGACCACAATTAAGAATGATATCCGAAAATCAGGAAATGAACTATTTAATGTCCCAAACAAATGTAGCTGAGAATCAGGAAGCAACAAATAATCCTTGTGCAAACTCAAAGTTGAATTATTTGTCTGAAAAGAAGAAGGTGAATGCTCTACTACAGTCCTTTCAGATTCGTTCTTAGAAACAATTAAATGATGTCATGAACTTGTAGAAATTATTGCCTTTAATCTGCCCGTTAATCGAGAAGATTATATCACATGGTTATGCTCGATAACAAATGATCAGAATATCTGGACTTTTCAAATCAGTTTTTGGGATTTATAGTGTTCCAACTATGATTTTCAAGATTATTTAAAAATGTTGTTTTTATACTTTTGGGTATTACAATTTAGAGGAATTCAAGTTAAGTTAGTCATCATCAAGAAAACTGTAGTTTATCAAAAATATTATTTTAATGAAAATCATTGATATGCTACTACTAATGAAGTTGATGAATTTGAGAGTCAGTTTGTTATAAAACTATTTAGTGGTATTCCTATGGTTGAAATACGTGATGATCCAGAAGAAGTATTCAGGACCCAATTTGCTGGTAATAGTCTTGTTGATCTCTACCCGAATGACATCGCTAAACTATTCATAAATTCTTGTGAAGTTTATGCCATGTTAAATACTGATTCAACCCACTCTTTTATCTCATCTGTATGTGCTCAACGATTAAACTTAACTCCTGAAAATTTAGACTACTGTATATATAAATCTTGCTTAGTTTAAATCAACAGCCTCATAGCTATTTGAGGTGATTTTATGAATTGATTGGTTGACTAACTAACATGCTAAATTTGATTATTTTCAAAAGATCATTAGTTTTCATATTCCTAATCAACATGTCATGCAAATTCAAACAATCAAACCATTGAAATCTATAATTGTCATTTCTAGCCATAAAATCATTCATTTATTGAAAAATGGATATAAAACTTTTTGATCTCATGTCACTGATTTGAACAAAAACTCGTCAAACTTGAATGATATTCCTATTGTTAATGAGTTTTTTGATGTTTTTCTTGATGAACTTCTTGGCTTAACCCCAAACCGTGAAATTGAATTTTGTATTGATCTTGAATCCGGTACTAAGCCTATTTTCAAAGCCTCATACCAAATGACTCATGTTGAACTTTGAGAGTTAAAGGTCCAACTACGAAAATTGTTATATACTAGTTTCATTCGTTCAAGTGCATCGCCTTGGGGTGTCCTTGTTCTTTTTGTCAAAAAGAAATACTGGAGTATGAGATTATGCATTAACTACGGAGAGTTGAATCATGTCACCATAAAAAATAAGTACCCGTTACCTCAAATTGATGACATGTTTGATTAATTTCAGTGTACTCAACATTTTTCAAATATTGATCTTCGCTTTGGATATCATCAGTTAAAAGTTAAAGCTTTCAGAACTCACTATGAGCATTATGAGTTTTTATGAGTTCAGAACTCGCTACGGTCATTATGAGTTTTTAGTCATACCTCTTGGACTAACCAATGCTCCTGCAGATTTCATGGACATTTATGAACTGGATATTCAATGAATATTTGGGTCATTTTACAGTTGTCTTTATTCATGACATTCTCTTATACTCCAAATGTCGTGAGGATCATGAACAACACCTGATATTGACACTCCAAAAACTACGTGAGAACAAGTTATATGCCAAGTTGAAGAAGTGTGAGTTTTGGCTTGAGAAAGTCGCATTATTTGGGCATGTGATTTTTAGTTAAGAAATATAAGTTGACCCTACAAAGATTGAAACAATATGAAATTGGGAGCAACCTCAGTTAGTAACTAAAGTCCAAAATTTTCTGGGCCTAACTCGGAAAAGTACAAAATTCGTATAGAACAAGGAATGTGAGAAAAGTTTTCAAGAACTGAAGAAGGGACTCATTTCAGCTCCTGTTTTGACCATACCATCAGGATCGAGAGAATTTTTCATCTACAACGATACTTTAGGCAAAGGTTTCGGTTGTGTCCTTATGTAACACAAAAAAGTTATAGCCTATGTCTCTCGACAACTCAAAGATTATGAAAAAAATTATCATACTTGTTGGTTGAAATTAAAACTATTTATTTATATTTTATTTTACTAGATAAATTTCGATCTCGAATTCATTTGAATGAATAACGTGTAAGCATACACGGTCAACAGGAAATAAAGTAAAAGTAAAGTATCGATCCCACGATGAATTAGTTCTAACGATTTCCTAAATATCGAGCCTATCAAGTCAATCTTAGTTAAACGATTGATTGAATGGTAGGAAAAGAAATTTAAATACACAATTAACAATTAAACTACGAAAGCAGTAAAGATAGATGATTCTATGATTACATTTTCTCTCAGTGCTTCATTTAAATCTCCTAACTCTCCCTATTTGGTCTTACGGTCACGATGACTTGTTAACCGATAATACAATAGTATTTACATGCCTCTTTTGAAGGACATATAAACATACCAAATCCAAACTTATCTCATTTGACAAAATTCAGACAAGGACACCCAAGTTAAGCATTTCACTATATGTCTATGAGAAATAGCAAAACAAGAATTTGAAGCACAAATTCTCACGTTAGTTATATGTAGCACATATGTATATGTCTATCATACGCACAAATTATGCATGCACTCCTAAGAACACATAGCACAACACATGTTATCATATTCGGGTAAAAACACTATAATTCATTTTTCAATTTCATATAGGTAACCAAGCTAACCACCTGGCCAAACAATTAATATGAAGAACAAATATGATAATCTAATTCATATGGTGTCATCTAAAAGACAACAAACCATAGCCAACGAAGCACAAAAATATGCAAAATACAAGACAAACTTTATTTGGACATTGTCGAACACTTAGCGTGCACAATGCAATTCTTCTATTAAAGAACTCATAAATGCCAACAACAACCAACTAAGAGAGAGATTCGATTAAACTACGTACTAGATACCCAACACAATCATAAATTCCATGCTCAAACCATAGCAATTGAGTAAAATCACATCAAACATGCATACAACATATACATAGTTAAATGAGATTAAAACACAATTCATCATAGCTAAAACATGTTATAAATTCAATACCCAACATAGATACAAGATCAATGAATATATATTAATCCATTTTTGTTCCAAAAAGTAATCAACATCAATGGAAATACAAATTAAAGGAAATAAGAAAAAGATAGTTGTCACCAATCTCCAATCATTCAATCCATAGCTTCCTTAGATGTTGAATTCCATTCTTAACTTCGATGGAAGGTGACTATCTTCATTATTTGGCCTCCAAAATTGTTTCTAGCTGCCTCCCAATGAAGAAGAAATGAAATTATTAACTTTAGGATTGTAGATTTTCACTTAAAAACTGGTTTATAGGCACTGTATAGTGCACCGCCGCGTCGGTAACAAGACACCGTTATTAGTGATGCAACTTATTGCTCATTTTTGGATTTGTACTAACGCTGTGGTGGTGGAAATCACCGTTGTGGCGCTAGTACAATTTGCCTAATCTGTTCCTTTTTTGGATTGCTATAACCTCCTTCAATACTTTGGGCATAACTCTCTCATACGACCTCCGATTGGGATGTTTCAAGATATTTTGGAAAGTTGAGAAGTAGATCTACAATTTTCATGTTGGACGAATTGAGAGATAATGGGTGGATCAACGTCTAAATTAGGTTGTACTAAAAATTCAAATATGACAACTCCAAGCTTTGATCCAAACCGCCCTTATTCCAAAATCCTATAAAACAAAGTAAAAACATATAAAAGTAATATAAAATCGAAACAAAATTAAAACATATAAAAACTAACATAGAATGCTAAAGAATTCACGAATTATCAAGTCTAAAAGATATATAGTAAATAGGTATAAAAACCAATAATCACTACTCGTGATCTAGAGTTGGCAACATATTTTTTCGCATTGAAGATCTGGAGATACTACTTGTATGGGTAGAAAGTGGAATTTTTCACAAATCACAAAAGTCTCAAGTATTTTTTCACCCAGAAAGAACTCAACATGCGGCAACGACGTTGGCTTGAGCTGTTAAAGGATTATGACCACACCATATAGTATCACCTAGGAAAAATGAACGTTATAGCTGACACATTAAGCAGAAGATATTATGCGAGTATAATTGCAATGCTGACAACGCAAATAAGCATTTTGTACGGCTTACAAAAGATGGAAATAAGGTTAAAAACATTAAGGACCTACATGAAGATTGCGTTCGTGCGAGTAAAACCAACTTTAATCGATAAAATTAAAGCTGCTGAAGCTACTGATCTGGAATTGATGAACATAATGAAGAAAATACAAGAAATTGCTATTCCGAAAGCAAGAATCGACGAGAAATGAATACTTCGAGTCAACTCTCGACTTTGTGTTCCTAACGACCCTGAATTGAAGAATAAAATTATAATAGAGGCACACAACACGTCGTTTGCAATCCATCTAGGAGATACCAAAATGTATTGTGACATTCGACATATATTTTGGTGGAGCAATATGAAGAGGGAGATTGCAGAGCTTATCTCAAGGTACCTAACTTGTCAACGTGTCAAGGCAGAATATCAATTGCATAAGTGTCCATTGCAACCACTCGAAGTTTCAGAATGTAAGTGGGAACACATCACTATGGATTTCATGACAGGTCTTCCCAAAGTTTCTCAAGGCTTTGATGCGATTTAGGTCATCATAGATAGATCGACCAAGTCCACTCATATCTTGCCTATAAGAGAAAACATTTCACTTTAGCGTCTTGCTGATATGTATGTAAATGAGATTGTAAAATTGCATAGCATGCCAGTTTTTATAGTTTTTGATTGAGATCCTAGATTCATTTCACGCTTTTGGATCAGTCTACAAAAAGTTATGAGCACCGAACTACGATTTAGTTCTGCATATCATCCTCAAATAAACGGACAATCAGAAAGGACGATTCAAACTCTTGAAGATCTTTTGAGACTTTGCGTACTAGATTTCAAGGGAAGTTGGGAAATGTACTTGCCATTTGTTGAATTCTCCTACAATAATAGTTACCAAGTAAGCATAGACATTGCGTCATTTAAGGCTTTGTATAGACGAAAGTATCGCTTTCCAGTATGTTGGAATGAAGTAGGAAAAGAAAAATTATTGGGACCCGAGTTGATACGCTTAACAACAGAAAAAATTCAAACAATTAGACAATGAATACAAGCCGCACAAGAACAACAAAAGAGTTATATTGATCTTCATCGAATGGATAAAAGTTTCAATGTTGAAGACCATGCATTCTTTTTGTTTCTCCATGGAAAGGAGTTACGAGATTCAGAAGGAAAGGAAAGCTCAACCCTTGATTTATTGACCCATTTGAAATTCTAGACCGAATAGGAGTCGTGGCCTACAGACTAGCCTTACCACCAAGCATGTCCCGCATTCATAACGTTTTTCACATATCCATGATATGAAAATATGTGAAGGATTCAAATCATATCATTGAGTTAGAGCCAGACGTTATTGCAGAGGATTTAAAATACGAGGAGATACGTGTCAAGATCTTAGATAAGAAGGAGCAGATCCTATGCTTAAAATATTATATCTCAAGTCAAAGTTTTATGGAGGAACCAAGATACTAAGAAAATGACATGAGAGCTAGAATCTGAAATAAAATCTAAGTATTTTTACCTTTTTGAAATACTTAGTACGTCAATTTTGGTGACGAAATTTCATAAGGAGAGGAGGTTGTAAGCCCCCGACTTTTATGAAATACAAATTTAATTTTTCTTTATATATTTTCTTCTGAAACGATAAGTGAATAAATTGACAAAAGTTAAAGTTAAAAAATATTTTGTGCAAGGAATATTTGGATCATTTTGTATTTGTTTTTATTGATGACATTCTCATATACTTTAAGAGTCGTGAGATCATGAATAACACCTGAGATTGACACTCTAAAAGCTACGTGAGAACAAGTTGTATGCTAAGTTGAAGAAGTGTGAATTTTGGCTTGAGGAAGTCATGTTTCTTGGTCATGTGATTTCTAGTTACGGAATATCAGTTGACCTTACAAAAATTGAAACAATATTAAATTGGGAGCAACCTCGGTCAGTAACTGAAATTCGAAGTTTTCTAAGTCTGACTGGTTATTATCGGAGATTCGTAAAATGATTTTCTCGAATGTTGAAAGCTAATGATAATTTACTCATTATTATCTTAGTTGTGATATTTTTTTACTAGATTATTTGAGCTCATCTTTTTGTTTGTTTCCTTGTTCTTTAAGAAATGATAAAGTAATTGGGTTTAGCTAGGGGATGGAGTGAAGGTCCGAGTGATAACTGTAGAAATCTTCACATGTTGTAAAATAGGGTGACAATAATAGTGAAAACTTAGTTGTGTATTATTGAGTTCTGTATTTTTTTTACTATGTACTATTTTGTAATAGTTATCGTATATTTTTTTCGTATCAAATTGGGTTGTGTAGGACAAAATTTGGAGGCGTCATAGGCCTGGCTTGAGGCTCAGTCTGGTTCACCAAAAGCCTGGCTCGCCCTGCTAATTTTTTTTTTTTGCTATTTCATTTATCTCATTGCAGACGAAAACTTCCTTTTTGTGACAACTCATTTAATAAATCAAATAAAATTGACGTCTTTCAATACGTTCATTTATGCATATTTGTTTATATACGAATAAAGAAATTCATGAAAACACATTGGATAGTATAATATATAAGAATTTTTCTTACCTAACTAGCAATCTACACTTTTTGCAGACCTTTTATTGCATCTTCATGTTAATAAATACTTAGTATAAAAACTAGAAAGTCATTTGTAAAATAATAATAATAATAAAAGATATACTTTTATAAGAAAATATTTTTTTTTTAGTGATAGTATAAAATAATACAATATTTTTAAAATTGTACAATATTTTTTATTCATTATTATAAATTGTAAGTTGTAATACATTACTTTTAATTAATATATCAATTAAGTTTTAAATTTTAATTGGTGTTTTTATATTATTTAAAATTACTAATTTTTTTTTGAATGACCTGGCCTGGCCTGTAGGCCTCAACACATCCCTTTATAAGAATTTTTTTTGCCTAGCTAGTAACCTACACTTTTTGCAGACATGTTATTGCATCTTCATGTTAATAAATACTTAACATAAAAATTAGAAAGTTATTTGTAAAATAATAATAATAATAAAAAATATACTTTTCATATTTTTTTTTATTAATGATAGTATAAAATAATACAATATTTTTAAAATTGTACAATATTTTTATTAATTATTGTAATTTGTAAATTGTAATGTATTACTTTAATTAATACATCGATTAAGTTTAAATTTTTAATTAATATTTTTATATTATTTAAAATTACTAATTTTTTTTAATAGATCGAAACCGACCGGCCTAATCTGCAAGCCTTAACACGTCTCTTTTTTAAGGGTCAAATTCGACCTGATCAAGTCTATAGATCTAATATCAAAGATTCAATCTCATCTGATCAACGACTAAAGTCAAATATGATCCGACCAGATTTATAGGTCTAATATCAAATGTTCAGTCCCATTTAATCAACGACTAAAGTCTAATAGATTCGGACCGAATTAAGTGAGGTTAATCTGTTGTGCACGACTAGGAGGAATAGTGCTGATGGTTGACCCAAGGCCCGAGTTTAGAACCCGACCATGTAAATGTAAATGTAAATGCAAATGCAAATGCGGGTGTTTGACACGAATCCCAATTTGGAAATGAACGACGATGTTCTTCCATGGAGATGAGTCTCAGTATGACTGAAAATTAGGAAGATATCGAAAATGTCTGAAGGAGTGGCGGAGGGGTTGTGGGGACTGGCGGAGTTTCACGAGAAGAAAGGAGAGATAGGAAAGGCAGTGAAGTGCTTAGAAGCCATATGCCAGAGCACCGTCTCTTTCCTTCCAATCGTCGAAGTCAAGACCCGACTCCGCATAGCTACTCTCCTCCTCAAACACTCTCACAACGTCAACCACGCCAAGTCTCACCTCGAACGCTCTGTCAGTCTCTCTCTCTCTCTCTCTCTCTCTCTCTCTCTCTCTATATATATATATATATATATATATATATATATATATATATATTCAAGTCTTGAGGTTCGACTTATGTGCGTGAGAATTGTAGTCTTTACATGTGGAAACAAAACTAATGAAAATGCCCTCTTTCAGTTGTTGATTTAGGGTTTTGGGGTTTAGTGATTTGGCCGTCTTTTCCCCCAATCTCTAGCTTTCTAACAAACTCACATATATAATCTCAACTCTTTCGCTATCCACCTATCAGGAGTATTTGTCTTTCAATTGCAATATCTAGTTTTCCTAAAAGAAAAACAAAACAAATTAAAAATAAAATCTATATTACATACCTCTTTGCTGAGTTTACTCTTTTAAAATTCTTAAATCTTAGTTTGATAAACTTACAGATTTTTCTTCTTGTTGCAGCAACTGCTTTTGAAATCTATTCCTTCATGCTTCGAGTTGAAGTTTAGAGCATATAGCTTATTGAGCCAGTGCTACCATCTCGTAGGAGCTATTTCTTCACAAAAGCAGATTTTGAACAAAGGTTTAGAACTTACCTCAGCATCTGGAGATGGGTACACATCAGACTTTACCACCACCTTTTTTGTCGAAGATGGGAAATTCTTTCTAAAAGCTGTATCACCTCAAAGTGCAGTATAACAATTCTATTCAGCAATTTAATGTCAAATCCTTTTGAACTATAGTTCTAATCTCTATTTAATTGATGATTAATTCCCTTGAATTTTTTACTGGAATAGTGAGCCCTTATTGTTTATCTATGACTTTCCTGTTTCATCTCTGTTTTGAACTTTGGAAAAGGGATTAAGATTCTGAATAATTTTTGCTTGGATATCAGTTTTACCATAATCTCATCTCAGTTAAGATAGTTTGCTATTTTTCTTTCTTTTGAGTTATACTATATGTGTTGCCTGCTAGTTTCAAATGCTATTATGCATAAGCGTGGAAACCTTTGGGTATTTCTGAAAGGACATCATTTCTGCTTAATGATTTGGGTCTACAAGAACTGGAGATATCACAATACATGCGTATTGCATAAATCTAATTCATACCGGTTGTTTCTGGATTTTTCGTTTGAAGGTTTGGTGGGAAATTATGGACATGCAACTTCAATTCGCAGCTTGCAAATGCTCTGATAATTGAAGGAGAGTATCAGGGTTCAATCTCTGCTTTGGAACATGGTTATATTTGTGCGACTGAAATGCATTATCCTGAGTTACAGGTTTGTGTGAATATATATTTCTATATTTATTATACATGTTATATTCAATTTGTGGTCAAGTGGCATCACACTTGAGAGAAAGAGAGTAGATTGAAAGAATTTCCTTCTCTGTCGTTTGTTAGCATAGGTTTGACATCCTCGAGATGTTTTGCTTCTTGTAATTGCTTGGGATCCACCATGCATACATCAAAGTTGCAGATGTACATTCCCTGTTCACTGTTCGTTATTCAATTTGATTTGATGTTTGTCAGAATGATGTTATTACTTGAACATTCTTTGTTTTCTTTATAGATTACTTAATGTTTGTCTTGCGCTGGTTGACAGATGTTTTTTGCAACTTCTATATTGCATGTGCACCTCATGCAATGGGACGATGTTAGTTTGGTTGAGCAAGCTGTCAATAGATGCAATGTGGTGTGGGAATGTATTGAGCTGGATAAAGTAAGTTCCGTTCTTTACTATCTTTTGCTAGTTCCCTTCAGTGGGAGGCACTCATTGAGTTGGATCTCCATGTTGATTTATTTACTTGATTCTCTTGTAATTTCAATCTACTAATTTTGCTGCATGGTACTAATTTAGCATGATATAGCAAGTCAGGATTAAAAGTCTCACGTTGTGTTTGTGAGTTTTACAAAGGGTACAAAAGACAGGAAAGGGGTCTTTTAAAAGGCTTTACCTTCTTTGTTAACGGGAGAAAAAAATAGAAAAGGGGAGAAAATAACTCCCCATTTCTTCTCTAAAATAGTATGTATGGGAACAAAGTCGTGAAAGACTAAATATAACATTTTAAAATATCAAAAATGCAGTTGTTGTGATCTATCAAATTTAGTCTTATAAGGGATATAATAATAATTTATTATATCAACTTATACTTTCCTTAACTCACAAACAAGAGAGAAATTTACAATCATCTCTCCTGCTTTTCTGTACTTTCCCCTCCTTCCCTTTCGTTCCCTTTCTTTTCTTTCCAAACCCACAAACAGAGTGTTATTATTCGTCTTTTCCCTTATAAGATCCTAAAGTATCTCTAAGTGATTTCAACTGCATGCTTGAGTGTATTTTGCTACAACTCTAGTGGCATATTTTTGTGTTAATGTCAATGTTGTATTGGAAGCATGATATAGAGCGTCTGTATCAGTCTTGATATGAGTTGGCTCTGGTGGTGGCTCAGTAGTTAGTATCGACTGGTAAGAGAGTGGGGATTTGAGATACTTTTGATAGGTTATAAATCTATTTTTAGCTTATTAAAATGAAAAGAAATATGATGTGGACATTTAACCATGGTCAAGTAAAGTAAATGCACACACATAACTAGGCAAAATTGCTGTTTTAATTGCAAGGAAAGTTAAAGAAGAATACTTTTGAGATTCATGAAGATGAGAAAAAAACTGTTTGAGGGTGATTTGTTAGCAAGATGTCCGAAATTGTTCTCTAGCATGTTTCAGGATAGTCCATAGTCAACTCTATTTCTATTAACAGAAAGGAATTTAGGTTTTAGATGAATCTTCAGGTTTCCAGTGTTCCTTGTACTTCTCAATTTTCGGAAAGACGTGTTACAGCTTGAGCAGCAACTTTTACCCTGTTATTGGTTTGTCCATAGCATGGTTGCATGAGTCAATTTGTAAAAGCATAATCAGCCTTTACATTCTTCAATCTGAAGGATTTGGATCTTTCCTAAGAAATAGATGGCGATTTTTTCATCAAGTTTTCAGTAGATTGACTTGTGTTGTAAAAGAAATTTGCTCTATTCAGATTTACGTAGAGAGCATGAAAGCATGAGTTTGCATTAAATTTCAGCGCTGCTGCTTGGCAACTGTTTGATTTCTGTTTCCCCAACCCCCTGGTAATGGGGAGAGGGGGATTTGGGCTGTGTGACAACCTCTAGCGATTTACTTGGTAACCATATCTTGTCTTTTACAGAGACGAACCATCCGTCTTGGGACTGGCTTTTTGACATATATGTCAGTATATGGCTTTTTGACATATATGTCAGTATATGGAAGCACACAATATCATTCCTAGATAGGTGTTTCTATTTGCCACTTTTCTGTGAATTAATGCATGTTTCTGATCCTGTATACAGTAAAGCTTCTGATAAATAATTTTATATTATGCAATAATTTTTACAATTTATATAATTTCTGTCCCTGGAATTGTATTTTTCTGGCCTCCTGGAAATTCAGAGAAGACATTGCCTGGGTTTACTGTTCTACAATGAGCTGCTCCACATATTCTATCTACTCCGGATATGTGACTACAAGAATGCTACTCAACATGTGGATAAATTGGATGCCGCTATGAAGGCCGACCTACAGCAAATGCAACAAATTCAGGAGCTCAACAAAGAGCTCGATGCTATAAATCAAGGTCTCTCTCGCTCTGACCTACACTACAGAGATAGAGTGGCACTTGCTGGAAAGCAAGCTCAGCTTGAAGAACAACTCAGTGGTCTTACCGGACTAAGCTCAACTGGCAAAGATGCTTTGGAACCAGCATATTTCGGAAATGTGAGACGAGCATGGGGCGATAAACTTGAGTTGGCGCCACCTCCTATTGATGGAGAGTGGCTACCTAAAAGTGCTGTCTATGCACTTGTGGATCTTATGGTGGTTGTTTTTAGCCGTCCAAAAGGACTTTTCAAGGAGTGTGGGAAGCGGATTCAATCTGGACTACACACCATCGAAGGTTTGGTTTTTTATTTATTTCATATTCTTATTGTTTCTGTTTGACCAGTTTCTGTTAGCTTTAATTTTATTTTCCTTTTAGTTAATAAGTAATAGAGTGCATTTAGAAAATGTGAAAAATGGGGCTAATGGAAAGGGTACCCCAATTGTAGACTGGGTAATTTTGATTGTCAAAGTGAACAATCGGTGAGTATGAGTAATTTGGTAGTGTATCTGTAGATGTGAAAGTAGAGGGAATTGATTCATTTGGATTACTATAAGAATTTGTGTATGGACTTGGATTTTGAGAACGAGGTAGGTGAAATAAAGGATTAGTTGTAGAATTCAGATGAGATGCATGAATTGAAAAGCCAGTTAAATGGATTACTGGTGGCGGATCATGTACCATCTCCCATGGTCGGAAGTTGCTGAGAAACGACGGAAACCACTTTTGTCACAATCTAGTTTCATGGTCAGAAGTTGCCGAGGAACGATGACTCTGATACCACTTTGTCGAGATCTGGTTTTGTGATTACTGAATCATCAAGGCGGGATGGAGCTTGGGACTCGGCAATGAAATTGTAACTGTAAGAAAATGGGTTTGGAGCACCCATATAACCAGTCATGCAATGATAAAAATCAAGATATTCATGAATTGATATTGAACAAGATGAAATAGAGAAATAAGTAATGACAGATAAAGGAAAAGGATAAAGGAAAAAGAAGGAAACAGGAAAATTGATATTTCATTCAGTCACCTCTCGTGAATACAAGTGAATATATATATAGGAAAACATCCTGACAACTATAATCCTTACTAAAATCAAATTAACCTTGCATTTGGGGTAAATTACAGCCATGCCATTTCTAGCTACTGTTACAAAATATCATATTGGTCAATATTTTCAAATACATTTGTAAAGAATAGATGGTAAGTTTAGAGGTTTTTCTTGAAGCTGGTAAGATATGCAAATTCGTCACTAGCTACATGCTTAGCTTCAAAACCTAAATTATTCTATACATGCAGGAGAACTGGCAAAGCTTGGAATCAATGATAGTGTGAGAGGTGAGCTGCAATCTTCTTAATGAATTCCTTTATTTTCCTTGGATAAATCTTGATGTATACTAGGCAAAGGTAATTATCTCCATTTTCTAGTGCAAGCTATTTTTTATATTTTTTTTTTATCAATTTTGTTTTGATTAGTAATCTTTATTTGATGCTCCTGTAGGAGACCCTCCTTTCTTCTTTTTGATTTTTTGAGAACATTTTATCAGATCCATGTTAAGCTCATAATTGCAGATGCATGTTTTTGAAATGCTCGACTTGCAGAAGTGGATTTACAACACTCTGCCATTTGGATGGCTGGTGTATATTTGATGCTTCTAATGCAATTCCTTGAAAACAAAGTTGCTATGGAACTAACACGGTCTGAATTTGTTGAGTCTCAAAAGGTTGGTATTGTGCCTCCGGCATAATATTTAGTAAAATTTATTTATTTCATAAGTTGTATGGCTTAGGTAATAAATCAAACAGAACTACTGAATCCTTATGTTGATTTCATCTATATTGCAGAAAACTTGGCTCTTAGAAATTGTTTGATAACCTCATTATGTGATTAAAACTGAAAGCATCATATTATAAAATTTAATGCCACGCTTTGTGGTATAGCTTCCACACCAAATTTACATTGTGTATATAACTGAGACTTATTAAAAAAAAATGGATATTGCTTATGTACCTGTGCTGTTAAAGATGAATTAGTCTGTTTCCTATTTGCAGGCTTTGGTGCAGATGAAAAATTGGTTTATTCGCTTTCCAACAATCCTACAGGCTTGTGAGAGCATTGTTGAGATGCTCCGAGGGCAGTATGCTCATTCTGTTGGCTGTTATAGTGAAGCTGCTTTCCATTTTATTGAGGCAGCGAAGGTTTTATTTCTGATTTAACCTTGGAATGGAATAAATTTGTGATCAACAAATTTGCTCTCCATTGTTTTCTCATGGACTGCTTCAGAGTATCAATAGATTTCAGTACATTGCCACATTTTTATATTAGTTATATGACCTATTATCAGATGTTACACAATTACAATGCAGCACCAGAGTTAACACATGAGAATACCTGCCATCCTTTTCCTGTCCTGTTGGAGGAGGTAGTAATGAATCAAATAGAACTAAATGTAGAAGTAGATCAACACATATAATGGGTGAATTCATTTTCTTTTTCAAGTATACTGTCAAGATTGGTGATTTGAGACATTGCAAGTGAGACTTTAAATATAGGATTTTTCTAATATATACTTAATAGAAGAGGAAAACCTTACTGTAGTAAACAAGTCAAAAATAAAAGTAAAAAACCTTGCTGTAGGGGAAATTGCTCTTTTTTCTATTCCTTTTACTTTAATTAACTTCATTGTCATAAGTTTTTATACCTTTGCTTTAACTTTGTTTTCAGTTGGAAGTTAAAGTTATCAGTTGATCGAATCATTAAGGAGCACTATTTCCTTGAGTGATTTTTGATATTTCCTCAAGGTTTCCTAATAGGTCCCACCTTCATGTAGATGGAACCTTTTGGATATTACAAAAATACTTGTGGAAATATCATTTCCAAAATATAGTGCCAAAGTCCACACTAGTCTGACCCCGTATCCCAACTGTGAATTGCCTAAACATGTGGTTATTCCTATCCTCGGTGTCCTTTTAATTTACTTTTTCTTCGTGAGTAGTGATAACTATCCTTGGTTTTTTCTTTGCTTCTTCCTCCCCTGATTCAGTGTTCTAAAAAACGCTACGCGGACCTAGGTGGCAAATGGACTTTTGAAATCTTAGACAGGGGCCTAGGCGTTTCGCTAGGTGGGGGGTCCCTAGGCAGCTTCCCAAGGCGGTGTAGTTGTATTTTTACTTTTTACATTTGTAAAAAATGTCAAGTCTATTCAAATTAAGCAGGATGGATCTAAAATATTATCAGATTACGGTGCCAAGTTTTGAATTTTGATTGAAATTTGGGACACTTGATAGTAATTTTTAACAACTTAAAAGGACAATATCTAATGTTATCTTATCCAATATGTTATAAGAAAATAGCTCGCAACATTACATATTCTTTAGGGAAGAGGAGGAAATAAGTTGCAACAATGGTGGTGGATGGCAACAGTGATGGCATTGCATGGTCAGCTGCTAGGTGGCTAGGTGGGTGCCGAGCACCTACTTTCCAAGGTTGGGCAGCGCTTAAGGGGGCACTTAGACCTTTTTTAGAACACTGCCCTGATTTAAGGAATAAAGTTTCTTAAGTACATTTTCCACCATATGAACGTGCGAAAACCAAAGTAGCCTTTAGGACATAATTTGACCTAGATATTCTTAGTTTCTTGGGAAGCCTTTTATTTAGAGATGAGTAATGGCATACACTATGCTGTGCAATAAAATCTTCCTTACGTTTGGATGACCGAAGAAGTAGGTACTAAAGATTGAAAAGTGGGAGGAAGATAGATGTATAAATATCTGAATATAGTTTTTTATGCAAAAAGAAAAAAGAAAAATCTGAATATGTTTGCGTGCTTGTAGAAAGGTTAATTTTATTTAATATTGTAGAAATGTTAATTTTATTTAATTATTGTTTCAGTTTTCAAGTTTTAAGACAATTGAATAATAGAAAGCAAATTATCTCTTTTCTTATTCTGATAGTTACGGGTTTGTGGGACATTTTCTTATCATCTGTTCAGTACCAATTCACAAATGTCAAGAAAAGGGATGACTAACTAAACCAAAAAAAAAAGCATCCCTTAGCGAAGCATATGCCAGTTTCTCACATTGTTCATCTTTCTTTCGCATCTCTATGAGTTTATCTACAAGCACATTGTTAGTGTACAAGAATATTAAACAATGTCTGTTTAAGACGGAAATGGGTAGAGTTATAGACAGTTGAGGCTTCAATATTTGGGTGTTTATGTATTCTTGTGCATTTGGCTAAACAAATATCCATTGCTCCATCTTCTTTCTCATCTCTCAGAATTTATGTATTCTTGTGCACATGGTTACTTGCCTTTTATTTTATTTTGTGTCTTTTTCTATTTGAAATCTAGGCTGATTCGTTTGGGTAACTTATATAAATCACTAAGAAAATTACTTTTATGTGAAGTTACTAAATATAGCCTTTGGATTGCGTTTCTAGGTGACGGAGAGCAAATCACTGCAAGCTATGTGCCAAGTATATGCAGCAGTCTCTTATATCTGCATTGGTGATGCAGAATCTTCTGCACAGGTAAACTTAATACTTAAGTACTATACTCAGTACTAATTTCTTTTCTGATGTTCTGACACGTGTCATAAATTCAGGCTCTTGATTTGATTGGACCAGTTTACAGGATGATTGATTCTTTTGTTGGAGTTCGAGAGAAAACCACTGTCCTTTTTGCTTATGGGTTTTTGTTGATGAAACAGCAGAATCTACAAGAAGCACGGTAAACTTTGACTTCTAATTTGAAAAAAGCTTCTTTTCTCAGACATAATTGTTTTGTTGTTGTTAGTATCTGGACCTAGCGGCATTACAATATCCCTTGAATATAACTCTATAATCTTCTTTTACTGCAGCAGAAAATATCCTTCTTGTTTAGTTCTAGAATATCTTTAAGTCCACATTTGGATCAAAGAATTGAGGACAGTGAATATAATCTTAATGAAGAATGGAATAATGGATGCCTAACTAAAAGATTCCATGAATCATTATATCCAAGTGTTTGGATGCGATAATAATCTTCACCTGGAAATAATTTTCATATTAGTTGCACATCATTAATTTAAGATTTTGTATTTCCTTATGCAGACTTCGACTAGCTAATGGCTTGCAGACGACCCACATTACTCTGGGGAACCTTCAACTTGTTTCACAGTATTTGACGGTCCTCGGAAACTTGGCACTTTCTCTTCATGACACCGGACAAGCGAGAGAGATCTTGAGATCCTCTCTTACATTGGCAAAGAAGCTTTATGATATCCCCACTCAGATCTGGGTTCTATCAAACATGACTGGTAAATCTCCTTTGTCACCCCTTGGCATCCTCTCTCTCTCTCTCTCTCTCTCTCTATATATATATATATATATATATATATATATATATATATAGTACCTTCAATCATTATCATTATCTTTTGGGTGGATCCATGATGGGGTAAGATGAGTCAAGAATATGCTATTAGGTGTAGATTAGTTTGATTTGGAAAGGTAAAGGTCTTTGATGCATGTCATTACTACAGGAAAGCGTTTGTTATGTTTAATTTAAGAGAAATTGATGTATATAATTATAGGGAATTGATATTTCCACAAGTTAATTTGATATTTCCGCAAGATCAAATGGGATCCACTTGCGAAAATATCAAATTAGCTTGTGAAAATATCAATTCCCTAATTATATAGTTTAATTTTCCCTTGTTTCAGCAATTATTTTTATGAAGTATTCTTCTTCAAATCTTGTCCCGCATCACTTACCCGTTGATAGCATAAATTTTAGCCTTGCAATGGTCTCTGATATGCTGAAAGGCTCTATATTAATATTTTCAACGGGATGAAAATATTGTTTACTTTGTTAAGCTTATCTGGTCAGTATTACATGTTTATTTAATATAACTTTTTTAATTGCAGCTTTATATCAACAATTAGGTGAGAAAGAAAATGAAATGGAGAATTCTGAATATCTAAGGAAGAAAGAAGATGATCTGCAGAGGAGACTTGTTGATGCATGTGCATCTGTTCATCATATTGAACTAGTAAGAGCTTAAATCTTTTTTTTTTGTTCTCTGTACCTTGACCGTTTGTCATGAGAAATGGCCGCTCAATCACTGATTTTCACTTGTGAAACTTCACAGATTGAGAGAGTAAAAGTTGAAGTTCACAAACTGAATGAATTTGACATCAAACGAGGGATTGCAGGTCCTTCCATGAGAGTCAATCTTGATATCCCAGAATCTGTGGGTCTGTCAACACCGTCACCTATTCCACCATCTGCAAGGCTGATGGATCTAGACATTGGAAGACGGGGGAAGAGGAAATTGTAGTTCCCTATTTGTGGACTGTTGCGCCAAGAGATGAGAGTAATTAGAAATAATAGGTGGATGAGGCACATGAGATTGAAGTCACCTCCTTTGTACATCATAATTTCCAGTGGGTATTTTTTTAGATAAAAAAGAAGAAATTTTACTCAGAAGATATAAATGTCCTGTGAATCTTATTAATATAATTTTTTCCCAGGGCGTGTTAGCTAGTTTGACATGGCTATTTTCATTGAACTGGTTGCATCGAATGGTGCTTTGATTTGTTGCGGGCCGCTGTGTGTTCATATGTACAGGTTGTCATGGTTTACGGTATTTGATTGTTCATTCCAAAAAATGTCGCTCATCCAAATACTGCTTTTAGTGCTAAAATTCTGTTTATAATATTGTCAATGTTACTTTGAATAAAGTATGGACGGGTACTCAAGTTTGGTCAATGCCTGGAAATGGTAGCCATCTTCATCTCTCGGTAGGGTGAACAAGACTTTTGATTGATCATTCATAGTAAGCTGAGTTTTTGGATCAAATTACAATGGATCGGGGTCACATGATTTAGTCTGGAATGATTTTTGATTCTTAGTAATCTGAATTGATAAATTTAAGGTCAGTTGTAAGCTAGCCTCTCTCCTTACTTTGCATCTCTCTCTCTCTCTCTGATAAGGCATGAAGTTTGCTACAAGAGTCTTAGTTTGCAGGTGATGATGTAATTTGTTTGAGTGGCCTCCACATAACCTTTTGCCTACAACACGTACGGAGACTAGATTTAACAGTCTCATGAGCAAAGCAGGACAGCGCAAATAGAAGAATGCATGATGCAGTGTCATTTGCAAAACAGCGTCCAAAAGGAAATCTCTAGTTTAGACTAAATTCAACTTGTTGATGTGTACGTATTGTATTGGCAAACTAGAGATCAAATTCAGTGGAAGTTTCTGATGTCGGAGTGTTGTGTTGCCTGCAGTTCAGACTGTTTGGAGGCAGTGGAGGGTGATGTGTGATTGTAATGTGAAACCATAGTCTGATTTTTATAAAAATATACCAAAGCAACCGGTTGGCTTGATTTAAGATCCCAACATATTTGTAGGGTATATAAATGGAGGAGCGACCATTAAATACTTACAATTCAATTCCATGGTAATTAGATATTACGTCAAGTTGGAACCTTCTAAATTTATCGAGTGAATAGATAGGTAGGTCGCAGATAAGTTTATTTTAAATTGGGAGCGTATTAGTTTTTCACTCTATAATTTAATTATACGAGTATTAATAAATAACTAAAAACATGTTACATAATTTACAAGTTATTAACTTTATAATAATCAATTCTTTCTTATGTATAAAAGCAAGCACGGAAAGAGATAAATTGAAATCAATTTAATTTGACTGTCCAAGTTGAAATCAAATTGAGTTTTTGTTATTCATGAGTTAGAGGTGCAAACCTGAATCCTTTTCTACTTCTACGTTTTGGTGATAGGTTTGTATTATTATGCATGTGTTTGAGATTCCAAGATTTCACCATTGTTACTTCATTAATTGGATGGAGGAGCATGTAACTATAAAGTTAGTTAGTTCATGGCACGTATGTCGTATTGTTTCGGGCATACTTCATTAATTGGAGCATGCAACTATAAATTTAGTTCATGGTATGTCGACTCGTCCTGAGGTCTTAAGGTTAATTGGTGATACATTATGCACCAAATACCAAATCTTCTAAATATGCATTCACAAATTAAATACAAATAATTTATTAAATGACAACATACAAGTATTCTTCCCCCATTTAATACTATTTAAACAACTCTTTAAAACAAAAACACAGAAAAAGCAAAGCTGAATAACAGTCTTTTGAAACAAATATCTACAATAAAGAAAACAATGAAAAAAAAATGTTAGTTAAATTAATTATATTTATTTAAGTAAAATTATATAATAATAAAAAATTATTAAATATTTATAAAAAAAAAATACAAACTGACCTCGCATGAGATTATCAAACGTATAATAATAATAATAATAATAATAAATAATCAAATTTGAATATTGTTTGGTAATAATCCAATTTTTACCGGCAGTAACATTTGGCATGTTAACGGGCGGGGTCAGACAAGTTGAGAGTTGGCAGCAGCTGCCACTAGCTCGCGCTTACGGCGGCTGATTTTCTCTCAAACACATACATACATACTCCGAACACACAAAACAAAATATCTTTCACGCCCCTTCGTCGGTTGGTATTAATAGAAAAGAAGAGAAAAATGCAATCAACAATTGCTTCAAGGTGTCTTAGGGCTCGGAAACTCATCGTCCACAAAGGAGAGATGATGATGAATCCACGATTACTCGGCGGCATCAATTCTTCTAGTCACATCTTCACCAGACAAATTTCCACTAGGCGCAATCCATGGGAACTTTCCAGAGCTACCCCGTTTTTCTTCAAGTACCTCAATGCTTTTGTTTCAGATTTTCCTCCCACTCCACAAAAACCTGTAAGTTGTACTCTTCTCTATATGTGTATGCGCCAAGGGTTGGAATTTATGCTTCGTTTGTTTGTCCGCCAAATTTTTTGACCCTGTTTTTTTTTCTTTGAATATGTTTATGTGCTGAACAGGGTTCTGTTCCAAATGGGTTTGCACTGTTATCCACAACTACTGGGAGTGATGTAAATGGTACAAAAAATGCCCCTATTACTAAAGGGGAAGCTTCCCAAGAGCAAATTAATAACACGAAAATCCTTACTACTCTTGCGAAATCCTTGTGGATGAAAGATAATTTTGAGTTTAGGTTGAGGGTGATCACTGCCTTGGGTTTTTTGATTGGAGCCAAGGTGAATAAGCTCGTAAATGAATGATGTTATTTTTTTTGTTTATAATCCTTCTTACAATGAAATACCTGAAATGGGGTTCTCCTTCTTTAGGTATTGAATGTTCAGGTGCCATTTCTATTTAAGCTTGCTGTTGATTGGTTAACAACGGCAACAGGGAATTCTAGTGGTCTTGCTGCCTTTGTAACTGCTAATTCAACTGCTGTAGCTGTTTTTGCAAGTCCAGCAGCTGTTTTGATTGGATATGGGATAGCACGGACAGGGGCTTCTGCTTTCAACGGTACTTCACTATGAAGTAATTGCTAATGCTTGTCTTTAAGTTTATAAATATGATTATATTTTTTGTCTTCTGTTAGATTTTTAGTTTTCAGTGATATTTTATGACTTTCCTGCCCATTCTTATAATTACATGAATGTATTTTTCAGAGTTGAGAACTGCAGTGTTCTCAAAGGTAGCATTGCGGACCATCCGGTCTGTTTCAAGAAAGGTTCGTGATTTTTAGTTTGACATTCTCCCCCCCCCCCCCCCCCCCCCCAAAAAAAGCACAGATTATATATTTGCTTATTTATTTCAGTAATTTGTTTATTATTATCCTATTTTGTTTTCTTTTTGGGGAAGAGGAGATTAGGAGAATTTTGTTGCCACTCATCAATTCCTAGCCATGACTACTCGAAGTAGTGTTTATTTACCTGCTGTAGATCAGTAGCAGTGGCAGATCCAGGATTCGACTTCAGTGTAGGCATATTTATTTTTTATTAAAAAAATATTAATTAAATAAACATTAGAACAAATTAAGTAAAATAAAAATACAATAGACTCCGTCCATTCTATAATTCGTTTCTAAAAGTGGAGGTATGCGCTGAAACTGATAGAAAATTACTTTTTCCATAACACTATGTTTTTAAGTTTTGAAACGAACAAAAAAAAAAAATTTTTTTATGTTCATTTCTCTTGTTTTTGAGTTTTTTTAAAAGAAATAAACCGAAGACTTTGCCAATTTTTAGTCTAAAAATTGAATAGGTTTGAACTAAAAAGAAAAAAACTTCGTAAATATTTTGTAGTCCTTACATTAAACTTTATATACAAACACAAAAAAATTTAATATAATAGTAAATTAGTGGTAATATTTATTTAAAGTTTTTATGATTTTTCTAAACTCACACGTAACACAAAAGAAGATTTATAGGTTTTCTATTATTTTTTTTTCCATTCTAATTTAAGTTTTTTATTATTTTCTATCCAAAACTCATAAATGTAATGTTAAAGTTTCTCTTTTTTCTTATCCAATCACTTGAATATTTTTTATCTAATCCCCCCCCCCCCAACTTTATGTATTATATATATATATATTAAAAGTACCCCTAAAATATTTTTATTTTCCAAAAAACCAGTGTAGGCAATTGCCTACACTGGCTAAGTGTAGATCCACCCTTGATCGGTAGTGATGATGCCAAAATTTTGGGCCTTTTGTTGGCTTTTAGTTTCTTCATTAATTAATTGGGATTTGAGTAGTTTAAAGAGCTTAGTTTTAAATCCGAAGACTAAATATGATTCATGTAGCTGACTGCTGTAGTGGGAATGAGACTCGGTTATGTTTTACCCAAGTACTTGAGAATAGTTGAGATCTATGCACCATGTTAATATTGTAAATAATTTCTCGTCTTTCAATTGCCAGAAGGAAAGAAAGATGTTAGATGGTTTAGCTGGAACTGCAGGATAGATACTGCTCTGATATTAAGCTGATTATCACTTTCTCTAGTTCTTGGGTTGCCAATTAGTTAGCATCTGTAGTGATCTTTTAATAACAGAATATGTAAGAAGTTGGTTCGTAGGCATCTAAGAATATAACTTTGTGAGTGGCAAGTAATGGAGAGTAACCTAAAGTTTCCTGATTTCTATAGTAATTTTGTGTTACAGTGACTTTCTTAACCCAACAATGGGTTTATTTGGATTCGCTTCTGGTTTTTGTATATTTGGATTATTATTGAGTTTGTTGAAATAATCTGAAAACTTTTGCTTATTTAAAATTGGATAAAGATTTAGGGAAATTTGTTGCCTTAAAATGTTGAATCAAATATTCTGGTTTTTAAAAATCTGAAAAAAATAGCTCCCACTTGATGGGGATCGCAAGTCTAAAGCTTTGAAGAATTGTTTTTATTTATTGTTTTGGATTTTATTATGTTGATTAGAAATAATAGTAGCTAATAGCTTAATAAGACTCAAAAAAAATATATTTACAAAGCCCATTTACTTGGGCTGAAACCCAAGTAAATGGGGCTTTTCTTGGAACTTTATTCGAAAGGGCTAGGTTTAATTAGTTTGGGCCAAGAAAATAGAAGAGCAACTAATATCCAGTAATAGAACCCTAAAAAGGAATGACTACAAAAACTGATATCCTATATTACACACTCTCCAGTTTCCCCTAAGGTGCTTGTGTCTGATACTTGACAGTTGGACAAGGGTATGGGTATTGAAGATAAAAATCTGGCAAAATTGAGGAGTATCCTTGTTGGACTCTTCAAAATACTATATCCAACCGGACACTCCATCCGAGTCCGTGTAACATAGTTGACACCCCTCTCGCAGCCATTTCTCTTCCTATCGTTGCTATGTCTCTCTTTTCTTGTTGACTGGAGTGAAGAGGAGAGACTTCATATTGCTGCTTCATGCTTGTGCGAATTTGCAATTTTCTCAAGGTGGATTTTCATGAACTTAGTTGATTTTTGGTCAAAGTTCTCCATTCTTCATTGACCAGATCTCATCCCCGAATCTAGCTGTATTTAGGTGTATTCGTATCTCACGTGAATCCCTTCACTAGTTCGCCTAGGTCCATACGAATCCCTACTTCATTGCTCACCATCATACAAGTCTTGGTCCAGTTTTGTAGGATAGGTCACCTTGTTAGGGTTGTCTTGACTTTTGATCCTTCTGGTTTGCCATCATATGTTGACAAAGTGTTGTGCTAGTTTTAGTATCTTTGATCTTTGTTGCAGATCGTCTGTTGACAACTTGTCACAACTGTTATTTTTCGAAGAGTTTGTTCCAGTTGTTGCCGCTATGCACGCTAGTTGAATTTTCTCTCAGAGTTTTTCCTATCTTCTTATTCTACTGCACTATAAATTCAGGGTTGAATTCTCTCACATGGAGGGGAAAATGATAGGGATCTAAAGTTCAGAGCAATGAAGATTTAAAAACAATATTGTTTGGGGATTTTTATTATGTTGATTGAGTATAAAATAATGTAATTAAATTTTTTATATTACATAGTTTGGGATTTTATAGTGATAAAATCAGTATTTAGTTAGGTATTTTGGTCCATTAGCATTTCAATTGTACCTGAAGTAGAACTAAAATTTTGTTTCTCTTCAAATAGAGATTTGATATTCACAAGTTCATCACAGACAATTACCTTTTGATATCGAGAGTATATAAAATTGAAATTCGGTTGCAAGCAATCTTCCTATCTGCGGAAATACTCTTGGTCACAATCAAGAGATCTTTGTGTTTAGGTGCAGGTTCGCAGAACCTAAGCCCTAGGTAATTTTTTGTTGTTGTTCTAAATCAAGTGCTTTGCTGTTTTGCATAACCTGGTTTTTAGAATCTGATTATTTGGACCACATAAGCTGTACAAACATCTGAAGTTGCTGCTTGATTCTAAAAGGCACTAATCCCAGAGAGGCTCAGGTGCCATCAAGAGTAATAATCCATACAAAACAATTATGTGTATGCTTCTTTTGCTTTATATTAATTTTTGAGTATATTTATGTCATGTGTAAGTGTGTTTGATTTATATTACCTCCTGCTGATTTTCATAGTAATGCTTTATTTATGAGTCCGACGTCTATATAATAAACATTAACTTTTGCAGGTATTTTCACATTTGCATGAACTCGACCTACACTACCACCTTAGGTAATTTCTGGAGAACCATTTTGATTAACTAATTTTGAATGTTATGGTGCTAATACTTTTTATTAACATGTACCAGACAGCCATGTGCTTATGGTCGTTATGTTATTCAGTGACCGTATGCTTTATTTTTTCCGGATAAGTACCATATTCTGTACGTCTTATTTTGTCCCTTCTTTTGTTTGATCTATATGCTGATTTACTGTACAACATATTCTGCAAGACATGCTCCCATTATTCAACTACGTGTGTAGGTACAAGGCCATAAGATGATCTGAGCATATAATTGTATTAAACAACATACATATGTATTTAAAGCACCAAAAGAGGGTGCAACTCTAGTGAGCACAATGTATTCAATTGCAACTTTAGTGAGCACAACGTATTATGTGGCTGCTACGTAGTTGAATCAGTTAGCGTTGGGCCAGCAAGCTCAAAGAATTAATTCTGCATCATGCTACCCACCAATTTAATTGACATGAGAAAGATTTTGCATTTTTAAAGTTGTACCGTCTTTCCATTTGCATGTACTATGTTTGCCTTGCAAGTTGCAAGGCTTGAAGCCGATGTCTTGTGTAGTAAATTGCAAAATGCAAATAATGAGCGCACATCTTGGAACCATATAAAAAGCTATCTGACATTTTCACTTTGAAACAAATTAAGAAAACACAGCAATTTGTTGGCAACAACCAGAGTTACTTACCAAGAAGGGCTGGTCAAATGAAGTAGCTTTGTAAATGCCTAGCATCCTGATGAATCTGATTTACTTGGTTTTTATACCCCCTCCAAGTTTATGTGCTTCTATTGTACGCTATCAAATCTAAAACACACATATATGGGTCTTACATCCATATAAACATTCTGATAATGGACTTATCCAAAATATATAAGAGAACACATTTGCGGCTACTTGTCTCGATGAACATGCAGATTGAAGCCGGAGCAGCATAAAGATCACAAAAACTTTGCGTTACATGTATTGTTTGCTTATGTAGAATGAATTGTTGAATTAAATGATAAAATGTATACTGAAATTACACCGGAGTATATTATATATTTATATGTGATGTCATGAATTTGTCTTCATGTATTTAACATTAATTCAAAAACACCGATGCAATTCTCTTTCAAATAGTATACTACACTCATTAGCTTGAGACACAATCATGATTTTTTACAAGACTCATCATATTTCACATTGTCATTAATTGTTGTTTGTGTAGCAGGCGCATATTCATTTAGTTGAATTTTGGTTCTAATATTTTAGGAGTTTCATCTTAAACGGTATAATTTAGGTGGGTGGGTTCTATTATAATACAGCTTAACTTCTCTTTCTTATTGGCTGTTCTGTAAACAGTCGAGAAACAGGTGCTTTAAATCGAATTATTGATCGTGGTAGCCGTGCTATTAATTTCATTCTTTCATCCATGGTATTCAATGTTGTGCCGACCATCTTAGAGGTATAACCCTACTCCCTTGATTTTTTCCCTTATACGTTATCTAAACATGCAGCACAACAGTTAAACCTCAAAGTGGTAAATGTTTTAGATATATGGTATTTCTTGGTCTACCTCAAAGCTCTCTATTACTGCGCCATACATTTATTTTAAGTGTATCCTTGAGATGATTTTTGTCTTGCAAGATTTCAATTTGACAGATTTGACATGTTTACTTTCAGATATCCATGGTATCAGGTATTCTAGCATACAAATTTGGAGCACCATTTGCATGGATCACTTCCCTGTCAGTCGCAGCATATGTTATTTTCACGTTGACTGTGACACAGGTAAATTGTCTGTTACAATCCCTCCTCCTATCTTTTCTTCTGTTTGAACGTTTAATTTCAGCAAGCTAAGCTAGTACTTCAAACGGAAAGGCTCTTTTTTGACATTTTAGAATTTGGCTATTTCCCCCATTGGCAGCATTGTGGTGGAAAAACAAACCATCTTGCTTTTCCCTTGTACCTTATGTATTCTTTTCTACCTAATTATTCATTATTTCCCCTGTTTTGACTCTCTCTCTCTCTGGTAACATATCTCTCCAAGTTGAACTTTCGGTCTGGGAGAGCTGGGAAGGGAATCTACTTTTTCTAACTCTGTTGAAAAGATTGTGGTTGTTTTTTTTGCGTGATGTGTTTCTTTGCGTTTCTGTAGTGGAGGACTAAATTTAGGAAGGCAATGAACAAAGCTGATAACGATGCTAGTACAAGGGCAATCGATTCACTTATTAATTATGAGGTGAGATTTTATGATGTATCCTTAATGATAATTCTTTCTCTATGTAAAAACAATGCCTTGTAGTCTAACAAAGTTTCTTGGTAATTGTTTTCTCTTACGGTTTCTTTTCAGACTGTAAAGTATTTCAACAATGAGGGGTATGAAGCTGACAAATATGATGAATTTTTGAAGCGTAAGTTTCTTGTAACCTTGCTGAGCTCGTTCATTTATAAGTTTGTTAAATGTGACTCAAGTTAAAAGCTGAATTAGGAAACAGAATCATGTATTCGACCTTATGTAGCTGGATGTTTGGACAAGGCTTAGTGTCTGACTTTTTATTGAATAATGAACATGGATCCGTGACTCGCTTGCTAAGGTCATTGTCATCGACTTATTGGTGTTGCAAATGCAAAGACAAAACCATTTCTTTAACTGCTGACATATGCAGAAGTCACCAAATTGAGTGGGCTTGCCATGTTTCTGTTTCTCTAGGTGGTTTAGACATGTTATTAATACTTCAGTTATGTGATTTCAAAAACATTATATTTGTTTCTTCCTTTGTAATGTTTTGACGTTTTGATGAATATTGGCAAGTTGTGCGGTATTATTTGTAAATTCTCCTTTTTATGTTTTACAAGTTCTTTTTACTTCTTTCTTTTTTTGTTTTCTTTTTGTTTTGGTGGTGTTCAAATATTGTAAGTTCACTTGATTACTGATAATTGTGCCATCTTCCAGGATATGAAGATGCTGCTCTGAAAACGCAACGCAGTCTTGCTTCATTGAACTTTGGCCAAAATGTTATATTTAGCACAGCTCTGTCGGCAGCCATGGTTTTGTGTTCAAATGGAATAATGAATGGCGAGATGACTGTTGGAGATTTGGCAAGACTCCCAACTCATATGCATGCTTCTTTAACCTCCAGATCTTCAGTGTGATCATAATAATGAACTTTGAAAATGTATAGGTTATGGTAAATGGGCTCCTCTTCCAGCTGTCTCTTCCACTCAACTTCCTTGGCAGTGTATATCGTGAGACTGTACAAAGTCTTGTCGACATGAAATCCATGTTTCAGTTACTTGAGGTAATTTCCAAATTTGACATTCTCTTGCAGTTTCAGTATCATATATTCAGATACATCGGTTCATAGAAGTGACCACATTGGAGTTTCTGGTCTTATCGGTTGAATAATTTCTTGCTGGTTTTCCACCCTTGTCTAGGTGTCTTGATAAAGAGAAAAACTTGAGGTGATATCTTATGCTCTTTCACTGATACACCTGTGAATAATTTTTCTCACCGATGTTTGCAGGAGAGGGCTGATATTATAGATGAAGATGATGCAAAGCCTCTGAAGTTAGATGGGGGGAGGATTGAATTTGATAACGTGCACTTCAGGTGACTTTTTCTGTCTTTATACTAATTTTACAATGCAATGGAGCATATTTTTTATGGAGAACATATACCTTGTGTTTGTTCCTTTTTTGTATCATAGTCGTGCCAATGGTTCATGCACATCGTTAAAAGCAACTGTATTTGGTCATGACTGTTGTACATTTACTTCATTATTACTCTATATTATATATTTGTATTGTATATGCACCATTTATATACTCGCTCACTGTTGTCACTCACATAGAGAAGGATTTCACCATTTGAAAGCTATTGTTCATATTTTGTGTGTTTGTAAGTGACTAGGATTCCTCTCAATCATGGTATATATAACCATTACCTTTTCAATAAGTATTTATAACTTTTTGGTGACACTTTTTCTGTTTATTTTTAGATGAGCATCAGTGGTGCCTCTTCTTCTCTGCGTTACGACACATCTTACTTCATTTTTCTCTTCAACCTCTTATCTTTTTGGCCTCATAATGGATCTAAGTAGCCTTTTATCAGGCTTTTCCCTTGATTGCTTTTATTTCATGAATCAATAACTAGCTGTCAATGATTTTCAGCAAACTACAAGTTGTTTGTACTCGGTGTATTTTAACTTCAAGAATTCAAAATATGTTGAAATGTTCATACAGAAAATGTGAATATTTATTTGCAGACACATATGACGTACTATCTAGACATGGGTCTGGATCATATTATATCAGCACTTGCATCTGTGATATTACTTTTATTAGTTTTCTACCATTACTTGCTCTGTTATTTAATTTGTCTGTTGAGTATTTTCCAGCATTATTCTAAGATTATTTTTGAGCTTTAGCTAATGCTCTGGTGATTCTACCTGGTTCCTTGGCTCGTAACTTGAAAGTAGCAACTAGGCAACAAGTTCTTTTTTGTTGCTTTTTAAGTACTTGAAACTATATAGAGATGTTGATCAGATAATATTTTCACTTCTGTGAATTCAATGGCTTTTGTGTTGTTGCACTTGGGACTTTTTTCCTATTATTCTGTTTTGTCAGTAATGCATATTTATGGGTTGTTCCCATCTTTGTTTAATATTTTGAATCGAGAATGTTTAGTTGATTTATATCAAGAATTAGTTTATTCATTCAGTGTACTATTTTAATGGATTTGTCATTTCTTACACACTGATACATATTCTTTGTTCCACTTATCATAGTTATCTCCCAGAAAGAAAGATTCTTGATGGGATATCTTTTGTTGTACCATCGGGGAAAAGTGTGGCTATTGTTGGAACTAGTGGCAGTGGTATGGTTTCTGATGTAGCATGATACTTTAACTCCTAGCCTCTCATTTTCATTTTCAAATAATGGTGATGCAAACTTCCTGACTGATTCATGTTTCAGTTTTGTGTTTTGCCATTCTCCGAACTGAGATCTAATATTATTTTCTTGTCCTCTATCAGCATGTGATGAATCCATACATGTATTGAAGTATGTTATGGATCACTTAGATCAAGTGTAACGTTTTTTTTTCTTTTAATTACTTATAAATAATCATTTTGTAAATAATCTATTTTTTTCGTTGAGTTGAGTTTGTAAATAATCTTTACTGGACTAAAAAACATTAAAAATGTTACTTTTCGTCTGAATGCAACATGTTTATTGTATAGAAAGTTAGAAACAGAAAATTAAAATTCAGAATGGGCGAACATCATGTGGCTTGCCTAACTGAATTTGGTTAAAATGTTCCAACAATTGTAACTAGTGAGTAAAATGTAAACACATGATAAAGAATAAGAACCTTCACAAAGAATATGGGTTGTTTATATTTCAAGCATACCTATAAAAAAATTCCGTTTAAGCATGAAAACCATAGTGAGGGATGTGTTCATGTTAGGATGAACTGACGTGTGCAGTTGGCCTTGAATTGGGGTTTCAGAAACCATTATGTTTAGCTTGTCCTAGTTTCCCTGAAGGAATGATGATCTGTGCATAAGGCTATAAATAATGAGTAGTCTAAACATTATTATTTTATAGGTTTTATCTTTTGACCTTCTCTGAACTGAGATCCTATATCTTTTTCTTCATCTTCTATGAGCATGTGATCAATGTATATATAATTTCAAAATACAGCTAGGATGGAGTTCAAACTTGAAATTATCTTTACTGAACTAGTAGAGAATATTATGATTGGAATGCTCCTCCTTTGAATGGAAAAGGTTTATAAAACAGAAAAGAAAAATAAGACTCAGAATATCGGGGGGACATCATAAGGGTTCTGTGACTAAATTTGGTCAAGTATTCTAACAATTGCTACCAGTAATTTATTTAAAAAGAAAAAAGATAAAAGAAAAAATTGCTAGCAGTATTAAAGATTATAGCGAAGAAAATGGTTTGTTTTATATCAAGTAACAATTTTATTAGTATCAGTTTGGGTATAAAAACCATAATGAGAAACATGAGTTATTTAATGATGGAACCTAGAAAACCGTAGGGAAAAGGCATTGGTGCAGTAATAGGTAATAGGTTTTTGAGAAGCCATTGTACTAAGTTAATCAGCCCAAGGCTATGTTTGGAACCTAGAAAACCGTAGGGAAAAGAAAGACATAGGAGATATAATATAAAATTTACTATAGCTTTATTACCCATTCATTGAACTACATTATACTTTATGTTAGATTTTTTTCATAGTATAAATAAGCGAACTTATGTTATTTAAGGTAAATTTTTTTCCAATATATTTTTCTTTTCCTATTTTTTGCCTTTCCTTTCCTCATTTCCAAGTACCAAACATAGTCCAAACCAAAGGTGTAACAACTCAGGTCAAATTCTGAGTCCGAATCAAATCTTAACATACATGACCCAATCCAATGTCTCAATAGTATTTTCTTGGGCCATCTTAGCCGACCATAAACTCACTCAAAAGGTCATGACTAAAAATAATATTATTAGTAGCTTAGAACCTTATACACATCAAATTATCTCACATGCTTCAATGTGGGACTTGAGTGTTACAAATTCCCTCACTTAAATACTTGACTTCCCATCAGGCCGAACATCATAGCCACACACACAACCTAGAATCTGTGCCTCTTTAGCCATTGTTAGATAAATATTAGCGGCCTTCGCGTCCTCACCTTTGTCCTTTGTCCATTGTGAGATAATATCAGCTGTCTTCGTGTCCCCACCTTCGACAATCTGATCGGATGACCTGACTCGAGCTTTTGAGAATCGGATCTCATCCTATACGTAATAACCCGAGTCAAATCTCGAGTCCAAATGAAATCATAACGTACAAGACCCAATCAACTGTCTCAATAGTATCTTCTTGGGTGGTTAACCCACCACAGAATAACCTAAAATGTCATGATTGAATGTAATATTAATAATAGTTTGGAATCTTATATATATATATATATATATATATATATATATATATATATATATATATATATACCACATGTATCGATGTGGGATTGTGGTGTTACAAAAGGAGTGTTGATCTATGGATGTAATCTAATGAGATGTTTAAAACATGATCAAGTGTAGGTATGAACTTGGAAAATATTGGTTAAAACAATTTATGCAATCACATTTGACGATGGAGATAAGAGGATATGTGGTAGGTTTTGGATGGTTAAGACTCTTCCACTCAAACAGAGTAGAGAGGCTCTAAAATAATTCAGAATGGAGCTAGTAATCTCAGTGAGCGAAGCTTAATAGCTCTAGAGCTTGAAATTCATTTGGTTTCTATTGAAAGGCAAAGGTCTTCCTTAATCTTGTGACTTACGTGCATCCTATGCATTGGATAGAGGCCACATATTTATCGTCCTATTTCAGTTCTAATTTCCAACATTGAATGATTATTCAAATTTGAGAATCTGATTATTGTGCTTTTGGGACAGAAGGATAAAGTTAATTACAAACTGTATTGACTGCTATGAGCTATCTGGAAAAAGATTGAATATTTTGACCTTTTTAGTTTTGGTTCCTTTGGAAAGCCACAAAGTGAATCAAGTTCTTAGAGGGGTATTTAAATGAATCAGTGGTCACAGTCTATATAATTGGCATAGGCAAACCCATTCCACACATCTGTAAAAAGATAAAGGAAAGGTGAACTTGTACACTGTTGGACTGTTATCCACTCATTTCTTTGGCAGTGTATATCCACACTGATGTACCAAGTTTCTTTGGAAGAGTTTAGAGTATGGTTAGAAGGTCTTGATATTTTATGTAGAAGTGGTTGAGAAAGTTTGTATATTGTTCTTAAGGCTTGATTTGAGAGTGGCAATTGTTCCACTAGGTGTCCATGATCATTCTTTGTTATTGTGTGTTGGAGATGAAATTTTCTTTAATATCATATTGGCCACTTCCTTTCATCACAAATTTTCAGGTTTACATCCCCTGTGGAGATCCATGTATAACTATGTAACTAATTAGCTGCTGATAGTCAAATGTTTTTAACATTATACATATTGTTGTTTATGATTCTACTCGTCTAAATTAAGTCTGACAGTGACTCTTTAAATAACCGACAGCTGCCCATGCATGCAAGAGTGATGTATTGTGTTGTGCTAGATTATGATTTCGTTCCTTAACTATTACTATTACTACCCAAAATGTGCTTCTTGATGTGCCCATGTGTGTGTGCGTGCGTGTATATAAATATTTTTTATTTTTTTTGATAAATCCCATTTGTAAAACAGTAACTTATATATACATTGTACTTATGTGCAGGTAAATCAACCATTCTTAGACTGATCTTCAGGTTTTTCGACCCTTATTCTGGGATTGTAAGTGATTTGATAAGGTCATGGTTATAAAATTTTATTATGGTACTATCTTACCAGCTATATCTTGTGGCAAAATTGAGTTTTTAGTCTAGTGTTTGGGTTCTAATTTCTAAATATATCTGTGCCATAATTTATCATAAATATTAGTGCCTTATTTGTTATCGCTGCAAAAGCATAGCTGAATGATAATTAATCTTCTCACATGGTGTAAATTAGGATGTTCAGAAAGAAAGGACGATGGAAATATTTTTTTTATGGGATTGCTGAGTCATGAATTTGGTGCGATTTAAAATGGAAAAATTGGGGGGGGGGGGTGTGTATAGCTGTCTGGGACATTTCCAGGTCTCTTGTACTATCTGGCCTTCAAGTGACATTTGCTGTCCCATTTGAGGATAGGTCTTTTTTTCATGCGGCAAGCTCCCACACCAAATTGGTAACTAATTCTTTCAATGGGGGCGTTGTTTGGGAGGTAGTTCTGCATCTGCAAGGGATGCAGAATCAGATGACCTTCTTCCACATTATGAGGCACCCCCTGGTACACATGATTATGCTCTCTCCTCTTTTTCTGGTATACATTTTGGTCATGACTTGTTCTCTTTTTCCACTTGGGTAATTGGAAACAGGACTGAATCTGTATGAGTCGCTCAAAGCTAGGGTATTTAGCTTCATTCAATCTATTAGGTCCATTACCCAGGAATGTAATTGGAAAGTTTTAGGAGAAAGTAGTTTTCTATGTTTCAGGTTCAGTTTGTGGTCATGAGTCATCTTTGATTTTTACTCAAGGAGAGACGGGAGGACAAATTTTCCTGTGTGGAGATATGAGCATAGTTGCAATTATTTTCTCATCATTCTTAATGGAGCTAGTTGTTCTTTTTTTCTCTCTTTTTCTTTTCGCTTTGCCAGTAACATTACAATAAATGGCAGGTAAGGATAGATGGTCAAGATATCCGGAAGGTGACTCTTGAGAGTCTCCGGAAATCTATTGGTGTTGTTCCTCAGGATACTGTAAGTTGGCCAAAATTTTAGTTACTATCTCTGTTCACTACTTTCCCTATTATCTTTCTATTAGAGGTTTTCCATGTTACCTATTTTACTATTCTTGTTAATCATACAAGGGGTACTTGAACTTCGTGTGCAGGTACTGTTCAACGATACAATATTTCACAACATTCATTATGGTCGTCTTTCATCAACACATGAGGAGGTTCACATTGAATTCAGTGTCACTTATACATTTAAGCTTCAGCAACGTGTACACTGTTAACTTTCCTTATTTTATTGTGTTTTAGGTGTACGATGCTGCTCGGCGTGCTGCGATTCATGAGACAATCATGAACTTCCCTGAAAAGTATTCTACTGTGGTAGGGGAGCGAGGGCTTAAGGTAAGTGATTTCACTTGTTTTAAGCACTCGTTTTCCTGTAATTTCGTGTTGGACCACAAGGGTGCTGATTGTAATAGCATTGTAGTGCAGCTCAGTTTATGGTTTTCTGAGTTTAGACTACCAATTAATCATATTGCTTATAATCTGAATTTTCTTTGTCCTTATCAATGACTCCATGTCTTGATTTTTTCGGGCATGAAGTCACGAGTTCATATGATATATTTTTGCTCACACCTGAAGCAGTAGGTGCCTTCCTCTGATTTATATTAGTTTTTTGATTACTTGTGTAACACCCCAATCTCACGTTGGTTAATATGAAATATTTGGATGTGTGTTTAAGGACTCATGTTGCTATCATTAATACATTCAGTCATGACCATTTGGGTGAGCCTGTGGTGGGCTAAGATGACTAAATGAGATATTATTGAGAAAACACATTGGGCCCTTTTGTGTTATTATTTGATTCAAATTCGGAATTTGACCCGGGTCATTACAACTTGTTAATTTGGTCAGTGTTATCACCAGACATACAAATGTCTATTTGCTTTTTGTCTTTTATTGTTCTGGAAGTTTCTATTGGTCAAAATGTATAGTTTCAGCTTCTATATAGATCAGTTATTACAATGATATCAGTGTACTAGTATAATTTGGCATGTGGTGATTCATTGTTTCTCCTGCAGTTAAGTGGCGGTGAGAAGCAGCGAGTGGCACTAGCTCGTGCATTCCTAAAAGCACCTGCCTTTCTGTAAGCTCCTTTTTTAACTTATTTATTTTCCTTTTTGTTTGGATCCACTTTCCTTCGATTGTGTTCCATCTTCCATATGCAATCCTGTTGATGCTTTCTGGTTTCCTATTATGATCAACTCGTAGATAAGTAGATTACAAAATTGATCCAGTCAATTATGAAACTTCGCCATCTTAGGGTGACCTGAAAGTTCTAAATAGTTCCTAATACCATTAGATAACAAATTTTATATAATATTACATCCATGATGTAGGTAATAGACCATTTACAAAATATTCATTTAAGAACTGATAAGTAGCATTTGTACGAGTTAGTGACAAAGGACATGTTTCTCTTATCATTTATTAGACAGGGCTATAGAGTACGATCTACCAGTTGTTTGATTCATATTCTACCCCCATATCCATTTTTAGTTATGTTTAACTATCTGGTGGCTTGTCACTGTTATGTAATTATTATTTGCTTAGTGATACTTCAAAAGCAACTTTATTTCACCCACATCCAATCAAATTTTGTGGGGGAGAGATTCTTTTAAACTCCTTGCATGGATGATCATTTCATCACATTTTGGGTGGCTTTCACCTTTAGTCTTTTACATTTTTCTCTTAGTAGTCTTAAAATTAATGAAAATCATAAAATTTTAATTCAAGTCCACTGTGTGGCACGTGCTAATTTTGTGCTTGAAGGTCTACCCCTTCTTATCCTCCCCCCCCCCCCCCCCCCTACTCGACACTCCAAATGAAGCCAGGATTCAGTCTTGTCTTTGTCACAACTGGAGAACTAACAGTGAATAGCTGGTAGCTTTGTCTTATGTCAGATATGTGGAAAAGAAGATAGTGACACCCCAACCTCCGTTTAGGCACATCCCTTTTTCTTTGTTTCATGCCTTTCTTGTCTGTCCTCTTAATTCAGCCCTAATAAACTGTCAGATATTAATTCATGTTGTTCCCTCAGGCTCTGTGATGAAGCAACAAGTGCTCTTGATAGCACAACAGAAGCAGAGATTTTAAGTGCACTGAAGTTTCTCGCAAATAACCGAACTTCAATTTTTATTGCTCACAGGCTTACAACTGCAATGCAGTGTGATGAGGTGAGCGTTGTTGTTCAGAAGTGTCTAATTCTTTCTGAGCTGGTTTTGATTTCCAAATTTATCAACATATCCCGTGTCTTATGATTTTGGCTGTAAGAAGGTGTACCACGTGCTATACCTGTCAAACTTTTTCCACTTGCCTGATACAAAAATTGCCATCCCAATTATTTTGATGCCTTCATGTGCACTTTATTCACACTGCGCTTGATTTGAAAACCTATATTTGTCACATCTTATTTCCTTCGATATGATGAAAAAATGGCCAAATAGAGCTGGGGAATAGATGGCTGTGATTATTTGGAGATTACTTGAAAAAGAGACGTGACATAATAAAATCTGTGTTCCAAAAATGTAAATCCCTTTAACACAAGGTCCATGCCATCTTTGATGACGAAAGATAACTTCTGAATGTCAATTAGGTTACATACACTTTAATTGGCTCCTATTTGAAACGTGGGTGTAAGGGATTGTGCACAGATGAGACGTCTTCCCTACCTAACTATTCTCAGATGCATTTGCAAAAATATATCCAACATGAACATAAAAATATGTGCTTGTTTCTCCTAATTCAAGTTTGGAATCTGGTAAAATACTAGGAATATGTTTCTTGTCATGTGAGCTAGAGATTCTCTCTCTCAATTTTTGTCATAATTGTTGTTCCCAATTTTTATGATTTACATTGTGAATTTGTCATATCTTTGGTTTTCAGATTATAGTTCTGGAAAATGGAAGAGTAGTAGAACAGGGACCTCATGAAGTTCTGTTGTCGAAGGCTGGGAGATATGCTCAGCTATGGGCACAACAAAATAATGCTGTTGATGTAGTTGATACAACTGTCAAACTGGAAGCATGAATAATATCCTCTCTTCCATCATTCAGATAGATAGATAGATTCTATTCTTGAATTTTACAGTTGCCAGCCTCCATGATCGGTTACTTTAGTTTTCTTTTGGCCTATGAATCAGTTGCTGCAGATGTTAATATTAATATTGGCAGAGAGCTGATTCCAATGTCAACATTTGCGTTCATGGTTATTAACATCTGAATTTAGACAGCAGAAGTACTACTACTACTACTATTAATTTTCCCTTGGAACTTGATCAATTTCAAGGAGTCTGTCTTGTCTGTCTGTCTGATGGCATTTTATTTATGATCATCGAGTTCAAGTCTGCCTAACAACAAAATACTATCCACCGTACAAGTATAATGTTTCAAATCCGGTCTCAAGCAGTATCCCTCTTCCATCAGCGAGAATAATCGATCGAAGACCCTCTTCAATCAACCCTGCATGACTGCGATCTTAAAGTAACCAAGTTTTTTACTTTACCATCTATTAGACTGTTCCTTCTATAACAAGTCCTATCTAACGTTTTCCTTGTAGTATTACCAAAAATTTTCCTTATTGATTTATTGTG
This sequence comes from Hedera helix, assembly GCA_947179155.2. Classification (NCBI taxonomy): domain Eukaryota; kingdom Viridiplantae; phylum Streptophyta; class Magnoliopsida; order Apiales; family Araliaceae; genus Hedera; species Hedera helix. The sequence continues at coordinate 51,329,981 of OX359271.1, forward strand.
TTGTTTACTTGTTATTTTTCAGAATTTAAGTGCTTAACTCTAGGCTTGGAACTAGAGATTCACAAAAAGTCTACGGCCCACAGGCCGGTCTGGCTTGAATTGAGTCCGGCCTGGTCCGAGCTCAAATTCCAATTATCATATTTAAAAATATAAATAAGTAAAATTATAAAACACTCATATTTAATTTTTATTTCCAATTATCATCTTTACATAAAAATTTCATTAATTAATTTTTACCTATCGAACAAAAAGGAAAAGGAGAGGAAGGAGTAGCTCGGGTACATGGTAGCTGATCACGAAGGAGATAATATCTGAAATGCAAACGGGTGGCGGCAAAGCATACATACATACATATATATAATTTTATTCATCTCAAATTACATATCTTTTGTCAATTTGTGCTTTTACTTTAGTTAAAGCCTTACTGCCACAAATTTAAAGTACAAGAGGTGTAGAACGTACATATTAAATGCAAAAGTACTTTATAATAAACAGATTCATGCATGGACATACCATTGTTATGGAGCTTAGTGATAATGAGAGAGAGAGAGAAAGATAAAATGTCAACTGTACGTCTGCACCAGTGCGCCTACATGGCTGCACTGCAGACTGAGTCACTGACTTACGCAACTAGCTAACTACGCATGCTACAAAATGACAACGATTTATTTTATAAACGGTCATATTTATGAACGACCATATTTATCAACGATCAGATTTATTAACGGATATTTTTTTCTTTATAAATATCATACAATTTATTTCACAAATTACAACTCCTCAGATCTCTCTCTTTATTCTGTGATATATTTACAAGCTCATTAGTAATATTTATTATACTAATTTTCTGATACATTTGCAAGCTCATTCATCGATATTCTCTGATATATTATACAAGTTCTATAATATTTATAATTTATTATACACAAATCATAATATTTATTTTTATTAGTACACTCATTATTACAATGGATTCTCATTCCTCCAATATTCCACAAGTGTCATTTACTATCCAAAATGATCCAAATATTATGCCCGAAAGTGTCGTTCCAGGTTTAAGTACAAACTGTACAACATTTTCACGTCCAACCGGTGAACAAACGAAATGTACAGCGCCTATTTGGGATCATTTCATTGAAGTGTGGATTGCGGAAGGTGTAAAAAGAGCACAATGCAAAATATGTAACAACTTCTTTGGAATTAAAGGAAGTTCCACATTAGTCCATCGCTTTAAGTCGTGTTTGAAGAAGCATAAAATAACCAATGAAAGCACTCAATCATAAATTGATCGTTCTGGCCATAATTGGAGTTACGATCAAATATTACAAAAGGAGTGGCAAGCTAAGTTAGTGATCGAGAATGAGCTTTCATTTGATTTTTTTGACGATGCGCATTGTACCGACTATATTCAAGGAGCATTGCAACCGAAATATAAAACAAGTAAGTAAAATGACTACTAAACGTGATTTAATTAAATTATATAATATAGCTAAAAATGAATTAATTGAATATTTTGATAATTTTGACGGTAAAATTTGTTTAACTAGTGATACTTGGTCTGCTAATCATCAACTTGAAATTAGCTATATTTGTGTTACAACTCATTGGATGGATTCTGAAATGTTTATGTAAAAAAGAATTATAGGATTTGAATATTTTGAATTACCACATACTGGTCAATCAATATATGCTCAAATTATGTCCATAATTCGTACTTTCAAAATTAAAGACAAAATAATAAGTATTAGTTTAGATAATGCAACAAATAATACTAGTTCTATTAACATGTTAACAAATGATTTAAGACCCGTAGTAAATGGTGCATTTTTTCATGTTAGATGTGTTTGTTAGAGTTGATGCCCTAGAGGCTAATTATTTGATGTAATTGCTTAACATTTTTGATATTATATTTGATTGAATAAATAGATTATTTTATTATGTTTTCATTTATTGCGTTATATAAATGTTAGCATAATAAAAGTCCTTAGAATAGTGATACGAATTATATAGCTTCAAGTATGTGACTTGAACATGAGATTATATAATTACAATTAGTATCATTGTTCTTAAATGTCCCTAGTTGAGTATCATTGTTAATGGGACAACAATGATGCATTGAGACTAGTATGTTGATTGACTGATGGCCAAATGTCATTGGTCATAAATATATGAGATATTTGAGTCAATGCATAGGTACATGTTAGAGAACAATGTACTGGACTGACCCACCATAAGAATTCTACATGGAGCATTATGCAAAGTGTCATAAGAAATTCTCATAATGACAATGATGTAATGATCCTCCGACTTGAGATCACTATATTATTACACGAGAATTTATGTACTTTGATATCATCAAATGTCACCTTTAATAGGGTGAACAATAAATGTGATTATTGGGTACATCATGAATCGTGTGAGGAATATGAGTGATTTAGATGAAATTTAACCCTCCTATATACTAGGGGTGATATCCATAAGCATCTTGATTGAGTAGGACTATGAAATGCATGATCATGCTTAAATAGTGATTTGTTTCATATAGTCTACTCATTTATCAAGAAAATTCAAATTAAATTATGAAGAGTATGACACTTTACATGCCTTGAGTTTAATCTAGGATGTTAAGGTTAAAAAGATTAAATTGCATTGAAACATTGGTCACGAAAAGGTTGAATTGAATCACTGATCTTATTATTATTTGGGTAACAGTGATGCATTACTAGATGCCGCTCACTGTTTATAATTTTATAATATGATTTTAAAATTATTGCCAACATAATAATAACCTATAGGGTCACACACTTAGAACGTATTTAAAAAATAAATTAATTTAAATTGTAAGTATTTAAATATGTCAATATGATTGATAGTATTTAAAATTACGAATTTAAATTAATAGGATAATTTATATATATGTATATTAATTAAGTTAGACTTAATTAAGATATAATATATATAAATTCGGATTTTATTTTTCTAATTAAATTAGATTTTGGCTAATTCCTATTAACTACTATATATATATATATATATATATATGATATATCAGTAGTCTTAATCACGTAAGGAACAAAAACTAAAACCCTAATCGCTTTCAGAAAGAGGCTAGAGAGAAAAATAATTCGAAAATCCTGATTTTGGTGCCTAGTACCGCGATTCCTTTTGCTGCAGATCATGGAATGATTGACGGAGCGTTCGTGTGGATACCGTAGAGACGCAGTCGTTGGATTGCGTTGAGGATTCGAGGCTGCTTCAGAATTCACCATCATCTCCATTCAAGCTTACATAATCGGTAAAACAAATTCTGAACCTCTGATTAATCTGTTTTCGCATAGATCCTGTTTTAGAGTTTCAAAATTTTTTAAATTCCGCTACTTTTACTGTGTCGAAATCCTAACAGTGTTTGCCATATAATAAATTTGATTATACAATCCAGATTCATTTACTTGCAAGTGACATTATCTAAATTTCGTGGTATGATTACTTTTATATATGGTTCAAATAGAAGAATGCAAGATTTTAGAACTTTTTGTCATGTAAGAGGTGAAAAATTTAAAAGAGTAAAATTTGATAATAACACTAGATGGAATAGTACATATGATTTATTTAAAGATGTTTATAAACGTAAAAATATATTTATGGAGTTTTACAACACATAAACTAATCATGAAATAATAAATGAAGACTGAAATTTATTATGACAACTTTTAAATATTCTTAAATTTTTTAAAAAACACACAAAATTATTAAGTGGTGTTTATTATCCCACAATTCATCATGTTATGTTTGCATGTTTAGAAATGACAAATATGTTTAAACAATATAAATATGATCTTTTTTAGGCTGCCCTTATTTTGAATATGGAAGAAAAATTTTAAAAATATTTTGAAGACATGCCTAGTGTTATTTCTTGTGCAACGACATTAAACCCCATAATAAAATTAAGAGGTGTGGAAAGTGTTTTAAAAGATATAATAGAAAATTTAGGTACTCAAAATATTGATAACATTAAACTAAAATTTAATACTATATTTACTTAATTTTACAAACAATATGAGTCTATGTATTCTACATCTACACGTGCACCACCCCCTGCACATTCATCATCTTCTATGTATGCATCATTATTAAAATTATTATCAAAAACTTCAACACAAACAAACAGTTTAAATGAACTTGGTTTATATTGTAGTACTGATTTTAGAAGTTTTATAACCGATAAAGAATTAGAAAATTTTAATATACTTGCATTTTGGGAAAAAAAAAATAGTAGACAATTTCTTATTTTGGTTGCGATGGCCCGTGATTTACTAACTATCCAAGCTAGTACCGTAGCTTCGGAATCTTATTTTTCTTTATCTGGCAGGGTATTGGGTGAAAAGAGAAGTAGACTTAGCCCATAATCGTTGGAGATATGCATTTGTTATAAAGATTATCTTGCCGCACAAAGAAGAGTACAAGATGTAATAGACGATCAAGATAGCTCAGAAGATCTCGAAGTTGGAATAGAAACTGACGAAATTGCACATCCATGAATATTGAAGATATATGTTTTTTTTTTAAGATTGAAGATATGTTTTTTGAATATATAACGAAGAGATATTTTTTGAATATAGGAAGATACATTTTTTGAATATTTGAATTTTGAAGACATTTTAAAAATATTTTGAAGCAAAATATTTGTAACCGACTCAGTATTTATTATTGATTAATTACTCACTTTTAATTTTTTGTCAATACATTTAATTAATATAGTAGTTAATTTATTTAATATTTATATTTCACATTAAAAATTAGTTGATTACATTTTTAGGCCTGACCTTGCCCGACCCAAGGACTGGACTGGCCTGGCTTGACCCAAAGCCTGGCCCGACCTAGCTTACAGGCCTGACCCGACCTGACTTACAGGCCTCAAAATGCCAGACTTTAATCGAGAAGACTGGTCTGGCCCGGCCTGGTCAACAACCAAAGTCTACCAGGCCCAGGCCAGACCGAGCCAGTCCGACCTACTGTGCATGTCTACTTAGAACTCATCTTTGCAAATAAACTTTATTTGTAGCTTTAGACGGTAATCTCGGCAAGATGATGCAATTGTGGCTCGATGCAATTGTGGCTCAATGCATTATGCTCGCATCCATGAGTAACAAGCTTCAGCGTCAGCATGTAGAGAATTAATAGTCCAATCAATTAATGAAATGAGGCCTAATAGAAAGTTGAGAAGGTTCGTAGGAAATTAGGTGACATTTCATCTTTCAATGGTTTCTCAAATCATACGAAAGTGTTGTGTTTGGGTCCAGCACAATTACATTTAGGAATGAGTACAATTCGGTTATAACTGAATAACCGAACTGAAATATTACAGTTATTTTGGACAACTCGGTTATAACCGAATTTTATTTCGATTTTCAGGTTCAATTTCGGATAGTAAAATTTTATTATTCGGTTAACTGATTAACCGAATAGTAAAATGTAACAAAAAAAAATCACTTTCTTTATCCAAATACAGAATATACACCACCTTTTTTTTTAGCAAATATCACTTTCTTTTTTGGGTGTTAATTTCGATTATTAACCGAATAACTGAATAATAATTTCGGTTATTCGGTTATCTACTAATTCGATTACTAATTCGAATATCAAAAATGTGTTTATTTCGGTTTTCGGTTATAACCGAATTAACTATTCGGTTCGGTTATAACCAAATTGTTCAACCTTAGCTGCGCTCGACCTTGTTGTTTTCAGGTTGTGAGGTTTGATACGAAAATTCGTATTAGACTTTACATTTGGATTTAATGCTCTTTAAACTATTTTTCTTAGTTACTAAGTTTGATTTATTGATAATGAAATTATGGTCAATTTGCAGAGCCTAAGTTGATCAATTAATACTAACTTTTATCCTTATAATTATTTTATAAAAATATAAAATAATTCATAAATTTATTTATTTAAATTACATTTATAACTTGTCTAAGAATTCTAACCTTCACCTCCTTATGTATGTCAAGTGGAGTACGTACTATTACTATTAAATTTTTAGTGTTATACCCTCGATCAACACAAATTAGGATGATAAATTTTGTCATGAGAATTCACAAGTTGTATGAATGAAAGGCCATTTAATTTCTTGGATTAGCCGAGTAGCTTTCATTTCACATTAATATATATATATATATATATATATATATCCCAACTTCTTAAGCTAATTAGATTTGACAAATCATTCTCGACCGAAATTATTTGTTTTTTCCCCATACAAAATTCATTAATTTTTGACCGGGACAATGACGCATCAATTAATTTTCTATCACAAAAATAAATGTCCAGAAAAATGCAAAAAGTTGTTAAAAAAATCCCGATTTATTTTATTTTAAAAAAATCTCCTATCTTATTCTCATACCTAGTAAATGTGGCGTTCTGTATTCTTAATTAATTTGCTCTTGTTTAGTTGCATAATATAAACGTGTCATTTGAATGATAATGCCCTCTCCGTTTTATATTATTTAATTTTAAAATTAATTCGAGAGATTTTAAACTCAAAATTAACATAATTTTTTTTAATTTTAATTAATACAATAATAAATATTATAAATTATGTATTTAAAAAGTATTAATCATCGTAAATTTTATTGTTCCATAATTTTTAATAAATTATTTCAATTTTAAATTTAAAAATATCTCAAATTAACTTTAAAAAATCGATATGTTCATATATAATTTATAATGTGGGAGTATTTCTATTTAATTTAAATTAAGTTGCTATTTTCCCCACCAACCCCCAACCCAACCCAACCCAACCCAAAACACACCTTTGGTTTTGATCAGTTTGTGATATTTAGTTTATATTGGCCAACTAGCATTATGTATGCAGTTGTGCTGGTAGATATACTAAATTATCACCTTCCTTCGATGCTATAATAAAGTATACAACTTAAAATTAATTAATAAATAGTAGATTATGTATTTATATTCTCCCTCCATCCCATATTAAACACCTACTTTTTTTTTTTATCCGTCGCAAATTAGTTACTCCACTTCTAAATTTGTGTTATTTTTAGTCACATACTCTCATTAATTTTTAGATACATTTAATTAGTTTAAGGAAAAGTGAAACCATTAACAAAAGTATTTGGATAGTTAGATTAATCCACAATATTAAATTGACGTGTGTTAAAAATTAAATTACAGACAATTTTTTTTTAATTATTAAATTTAAAAATAAATGACTGAGATCTATTATAAAAATAAATAAATTTTTACAATGCTGTTAATAAATCAGTCTCATTTTATTATCCTCCTTACTTTTAGATAAGTAATTGCTGTTACAAGGGACGGTAATAAATGAGTAGAATTTTTGGATTGTGCTCGAGAAACATGAATTATTAAGGATGACGTTGCTATGGATAAAAGAAATTAAATTATAGATTACTATGTAATTAATATATTAATTGGTGAGTTATTACATGCCATATCATGTCGAATAGAGTATCTATGTGTATATTTAAATTCACACCCAAAACCAAAAAAATATAAAAATAATATATAATATATTTATATTTATATTTATGTCCATATACAGATAGATATACTCTTTCAAGTAAAGAAGTTAACCAACCTACAAGCGTTTCATCAATTGATCCTTTGACTTCCCTACAGACAAATATAAATCTAAATATAGTATACTTCTAGTGGTTGTGTTTTGTCGTTGCTCCAAATTGATGAAATAGAGTATTAATTATATATGAAGGAAGATTTCGTAATAACTGCAAATCGGTGACCCTATATATCTATATATACTAGTAATTATCCGTATATAAAGACATGACATAATAAAAAATTAAATTAAAATTTTAAAAATAAAAATATTATTATTATCTGTATTATTATTAAAAAAATTATAAAATATCAATATTATTATTATCTATATTATTATTATTATTATTATTATTATCATTATTATTATTATTATTTTTAATATTATTATTATTATCATCATCATCATTATTATTATTATTAATATCAATATTATTATTATTATTATTATTATTATTATTATTATTATTATCAGTATTATTATTATTATTATTACTATTATTATAATTATTATTGTTATTATTATTACTCTTATTATAATAATTATTATTATTGTTATAATAATAATAATAATAATAATAATAATAATAATAATCGTAATAATAATAATAATAATAATAATAATAATAATAATAATAATAATTATAATTATAATAATAATAATAATAATAATAATAATTATTATTATTATTATTATTATTATTATTATTATATTGTAGGGGTGAATTTGATTTAGACGAGAATTTTTTTGTGAGATGAAATATGAGACATTAGATTAAGTTGGAAGAATCTGAACCGTCTTTGTGTGTTTAGATTCAAAATGGATTATGTTTTATTATATAGATATATATGACGAATTTAAAGTATATCTTTTAAATAGTATATTTTTATTAAATATTATATTTTTATTAAAATGACGTTATTTTGAAGATTTTTTTTTATAAAAAATAATATTAAAAGAAGATGTGACATTTTGTGGCCCCACTTATTTTCTTTTTATTTACGGAAATGTCATATAAAATCTTCAAAATAACGTCATTTTGACAAATATATATTACTTAAAGAAATATACTATTTAAAATGTATACTTTTAAACTGTACTCTATATATATATTTGGCGCACAAATACTAAGTGATCAATCACCCGCAGAGAATATTATTAAAACTATTAGTTTTTTTAATAAAAAAAAACTTGTAGTCACTAGTCTCTTTCGGTGCACGGTGAACCCCAAAACCCCCCCATTTAGAATTCCATTCCAGCAATATTAAATGTATATTAATTTATTATATATTATTTAATTTACCAAAAAATAAAATAAAATAAATTATTACGAATAGTTAATAATTAGCTAAAGAGGGATATCCATCATTTTTCACTCTTGTTATATGTTGTAACAAAATATAGTGACACTTATTGTGGCTAGATACAATATAATACAGCATGTAAATAAGTCTCGATACACAAATAATTTATGTATCTACTAGCAACAAAAATCGCAATATTTTGTCGCGAGGTATATTATTTTTTATCTTTTTTTTTTATTTTTACTTCACTTTATAAGAAAAAATAGCATTCTAATTTGTTTCCTTCTTTAACAAAAAGATTAACTTGAAGAAAGTAACCTTTGAATCGTTATGTTTGAAAAACTAGATCGAATTCATGACCTCACCTTGGTAACGGTTATATATATATATTTGAGTAGTAAGTAGCTTTAGGCTAATATATACATATTTGTCATGTTGTTACCAACATTAATTTGTCCTTGCGTAAAAAGTTTGGAAGTATCATTATTATTAATTTATTATACCTGCATGCACCCACTTTCACCGCTACAGTTTCTTCACACCTCGATGTATCCGCTTAACTCTTCTACTACCCTCCATCAATAAGTTTTTGATCAGCTAGCTCATGTGTGTGTGTGCGCGCAATTTGATATCTTTAAAGTGGGCCTTCCGGTGGGTGGTACGTACGTAGATAATCAACTTTCATAATTAAATTTCTGTTTATATATATATATATATATATATATATTAATTTCGATCTCTCAAATACTGATTTGGTTCACTCTTGGTGCTGTTTCTCGAGATTTGAAAGAAAGCGAATGAATTTGGTAAGTTAAATGCTTAGTTTTAATCCAATTGATGATCAAGTACTGTCACATTTTTTTATGAGCTAGAGTACCTTCATTCTATTATGTAACTCATTTTATTTCATGTTCGAGTATTTTCTGATAGTGAGAAAGATCGGTTATATATATATCACATTGTTCATTTTTGTATATCTCGATTTTACCTGGTGTTATCATATTATATCATATATAGAATTTCAAGAGACAGCACTAGAATATTGAACCCACCACTATTGCAGTATGTGATATTCAAAGTTCCCCGTAAATGGAATTTATTTATTGGTTTAATATCATTGAACGTTATTTATTTTCCTTTTTTGTAATTTGTGATGGCAAATTATATTTAGTTATGAACGTTTTAATGTCTCATTTAGATGCCTCTGCTTCACGTATTATAAAACACGAGCAGTTTTATGTGCACATAATATACACAAAATATTCTATACAAATAATATAAAAAATAAAAAAATAAACTTAGTTCACATTTTTATAGATTTTTATTAGTATATATTACTTGGATCTTACTGTTTGAAGAAGTAGAATTATTCATAAAAGAATGATGAAAAACACGTGTATATATCACTCATGCACCCTATATATATGTAATTCAATAAATCACATTTAATAGCAGACCTTATACATGTAATATTAATTATGGGTAATTTTTTAAATATTAATAGGTGTTATACAATTAAAGTCTACAGGTGTCATATTTTGGGAAAATTATTTTATACTCTTTTATTCTGAAATATAAAATAAGTTTGATTTTTCAAAATTAATATAAGAATTTTTTGAATTCAAAATTTATGTGATTTATTTTACTTTTAAAAGCAATAAATGATGTAATTAATTTGGTTGGTTATGATGAATATATATATATTAGAGAAAGAAATCACGGATGGTAAAAATGAGAGAATTAGGAGGAGAAAAGATGAGGAAGAGTGTTCGCATCTCAGCACTCGAACAAGCCGAAGAAGAAGAAGCAGCAGCGAATAATAATATTATTTGTGAGGGGAATATTAATAACAGTAATATTAATGGCACAGCAACAGCAGATAATAAAGATGTGGGGGTGGGTCCTATTACTTATCAGCGTAGAAGGGTCCCCAAGAGAAAGAGTCTGGATCAAGTGGCCGGATCTACTTCTTCGTCACTACTAATTGCTCCTCCTCCTCCTGCCACAATAGTACCTCAACTGGAGGTGCATAAGGTTTATATACCCTCTCTCTCTCTCTCTCTCTCTCTCTCTCTCTCTATATATATATATATATATATATATATATACAAAAACACATTTATATATATATATGTTAATGCAGAATTGCGTTCAGTATATGTTTCTTACATGCATGCATGCATGTTGTTGAGGTTGGCTAATTGTCCTATTGAAATGACTGTGTGTGCATATATATATATATGTGTGTGTGTGTGTGTGTGATTACGCTACATTAACAAATTAATTAATTAATATAGAGTATACTTGAACTTTAAAGTTTCAAAACCAATTTGTGGATGACCAAGTGAGCCTTGAATGAATTAAAGTCATATATGTATGCATATATATATATATATATATATATATATGTGTGTGTGTGTGTGTGTGTGTGTGTGTGTGGACGGATTAGGATTTATTCACAATAAGGACAGATTTTAACTATTTTTTTTTGTTGAAATTAAATAAAGAAAATTTGAACTAATAATAATATTAACTAATCATAATAATATTTATAAATTACAATGTTATTCTCCTATTCAAACAAAATGAAGGTAAAACACATCAAAATTAACCCATAAACACAAGTACACAACTCAAATCGGTTTAAAAGTAAGTCACATCCATAGGTGGTCCCATTTTCATCTCTAATCAGTCGATTGAATTTTCAACTCAAAGTTGTAAGTTTTTCATTTAAATTTTTTTTTTTTAAATTTTCAGCATATTCATATCTTTATGGTCACTATATCAGCTCAACCAACTATTAAAGCAATTCTAATTAAATGTCTGTATATACAGAATGTATATATAGAATACTAAATATAGTCAATTAGCTTAGTTGTTAAGTAAAAAGAAAAAGATTCCAGAATAGAGATATATTTTGTGTTCACATTGTAAGTTTTCAATCGCTCTCCATTAATAGAAGATAATACAATTCTCCTAGCAAATTGTATAATTCTATCAATTCGCTACACTTTAGTTTATTGATTTTTATGTACTTTACATGTTTTACATAAAACCCAAGTATCTAAATACATTGGAACCATCAATCAAATTTTCATATACTAAAATATAAAAATAGCATAACTTATTAAATTATTTTTTTACTCTGTCCCTATACTTATAAAAAAAAAAAATAATAAAAAAAAAAAACCAGCATAGGCAAGTGCCTATACTGCCCTCCAAATGGCTCTGCCCCTGTGTGTGTGTGTGTGTGTGACTGATTCATAGTCACAATTGTAATTTAAGTTTATTTTTACAACATATCTTGGTTATCCAATCCCAGATCTAGTGAATAAAAATATCATCCATCCGCACTTTAACTTTAGTTTTGGGAAACCCGCACTTTAATTGTGTGAATTCAAAAGCTGACTAAAATGTTATCTAGGATCCACACTTTAATAGTACAGACTGATACTTTAAAATTTTCAATACATTATTAAAATATAAAAAAACAATGGTATTTTTGTAATATTAGTATCCACACTTTAATTGTATTGCGGACGGTAGATACACTATACTTGCAAATCGATTTTTTTTTCTTTTTTTCATGTGTAACAAGTTGCTACCACTATAAGGGTTCATTCATACATGCATAAATTGCTCCCAAATATCCAATCAAACATGACTTGATTCTTAGTAGCAACCCACTATAGATAAGAAACTGTTGAATCACTATCCATTATACAGGTTCATTAATTCATATAGTGAAAGCAACATACATGGCATCGTCGGTTGTCGTGATTATTGACTATAATCTCAAGTACGTGATTGTGTTGTCAAATTCCTTAAGTTGTTTGCAAATCAATTCCAATCCTAAATCAGTTATGCATATATGAGCCCTTAATTCTTTGATTTGTCTGTCATGGATGTTTATGTCAAGGATTCTTATGCATAAAAAAGGTTATTGTCTCCTATATTTCATAAGCTCAAACACATATGGGAGATGAAGATATTGATTGGAATGCACTTCTTACGCATGAATGGATGAACATAATCGCCAATCCTAGTAGCCTCTTACGCCAATATATATATATATATATATATATCCCTTTATTTGCACTTTAATTGTGCAGACAGTGAAATTTTTAAAGATTATGGTAATTTGGTCAGTTTTGAGTTTGCACTTTAGTAATGTGGACACAACTAAAGTGCAAATGAATAATTATTTTTGCTGTTAAATCTACAATTGGGCGATCACAAATTGTTATAAGGATAAACATAAATTTACTATTGTGACTATGGATCAACCCCTATATATATATATAAGAAAATGATCTATAGCAAATTGTTGCAATATATGAGCACTATTTCAGTAAATGTCTTACACCCTGTATAAGTAGATCTAACAACCAAAAATGAGGACTTTTTCCATTACCGCTAGAAAGAATGGCGACAGAACGCAACTGCTGCTCCTCTTTCTAGCAGTAAGCTTAGCGTATCCGTTACTCTTTTTGGCAACAAACATCTACTCCTTCTGGCGGCATGTATTGACAGGTATCGACAAATATCAGCATACATCAACATTCTTTCTAGCGGCATGTATCAATATGCATCGACAGATATAGAGATGCATTAGTAGATATCGACATGTATCGACAGACATCGATTGATTTCTACATGCATCAATAGCTGGCAGGTAGAGGCAATCGATGCCTGAATGCATTGGCAGGTTGATGCCTGCAAGCATCAGCTAGCGATAACCAATGTCTGCCGCTAAAAGGAGTAGTGGTTGGGGTTTTTTTCCCTACCTTTAGACAGAGTAATGATAGCACATGTTTGTCGCCACTTCTTCTAGTGGTAGGAGAAAAATGTTCCCATTTTAAGCTGTTAGATCTATTTATAGAGAGTGTAAGATGTATTTGTTAGAATAGTGTCCATAACAATTATTTGCTATAGATTATTTAATATATATATATATATATATGTATATAAGCATCTGCCTGTCGTCATGATTAGATATTCAAAGGCCTATTTTATGGATTTGGATTCCGGAGCACATGAAGTTGGTTTTGCAATTATAACTCTAGCTATATAAGTTTGTAGGACTACCAAAATCTAACGGCTTGGAATCAGAATCCCAATTTTACGCGCCTTTTTTAGTTTGGAGAATGTCGGGATTTAATTTAGTCATGAACTTGAGACGGTTAAGATTGAAGCAATTACATTTAGCTGCATGCGAGGATTTATTATCTAGGCATTTTGGTGCATGCATGCATGGTCTCCGTTCCTGCCGCTTCTCATTAGTTTTCAATTACCTGTAGGATCTGGAAGAAGAAGAAAGGGTAAATTCTCCAGTCAGTACTGGCGGTGAGATGTTAATTAATTAAGCAATTGTTTGCTAATATATAAGTATTACTTCACATGCCTGCAATTAATTTGAAACTCACTCATATAAGCATATACAATTTGTTCGTTGTTTTAATTAATAAAGATAAACCAGAAAATCTACCGTCGGATCATCAATCGTGGATGCCAGAGAAATGGATGCTTGAGTTTATCCTTGATATACTACAAAGGTAATCACTGCTTTTTATCCAACTTTAGTACGTACGTAATAGTCTAGTTTCGCCATATATATAAAATAAAACAAAATAATATCCTTATTCTTAATTAATTAAGCTCAATTGTTGCATTCTTTAGAGAGAAATTAAACTTGGTTCTAATGCTCGGAAAAGATTTAATTAAAGAATAGAACAATCATCAGTAGCTAGTTATTAACATTCTTTCACAGGACAGGAAAATGACTTACTTTTGTTAATTATTTTTTTTACTCTCTCTACATTGTAGGAGAGATACACACGAACTATTTGGTCATCCAGTCGACCCTAAGGAGGTAATTAGCAATTTTTATTACTTTCTTCTTTTAAAGACAATATGTACGGTAGTTAATTTAGTTTCCTTACTAATTAATCCATGATCGATCGAATGAATGATGGTAGCTGAAATTAACGAATTAAATTTGGTATACATATATATATATAGGTTGTTGGCTATGATGAGATAATAGATGAACCCATGGACTTTGGTACAATTAGAGCTAAGTTGCAGGAGGACATGTATAGAACGCTACAAGAGTTTGAGGTTTGGAATATATATATATATATATATATATATATATATATATATATATATATATATATATATAAACACACATAAAACCGTACCCTGTTTTTATCCTTTCATCAAATGTATAAGATACTACCTATAGCAGTTCATTATTTTTGAAATATACTTATATTAATTGTGAATGCATCCATATATATATATATATATACATACGCAGAGGGACGTATTTCTAGTATCCAGAAATGCAATGAATTTCAATTCATCGGCAACCATATATTTCAGACAGGTAACTATATATATTGGCTCATCCATCATTTAAAGTTTTTTTGAAGGCCATGTCTAATTAATTTTGTTAAGTGATAAAAAAAGAGAGGTCTAAGCAGGTTAATTATTCATGTGCAGGCCCGAGCCATACATGAACTGGCAAAAAGGGTGTTTCATAGTGTTCGTAATAATCCCAGCGAAATTGAACATGAGTTTTCAGTGGAAAAGAGACGACCTGGTCGGAAACCCCGAGGTGAAACTCAAACTAGGGGTGGAATATTGTGTAATGCTAGGCTTAGGGGGAGACCGAGGAATGTCCAACCATGCCGTGGCGGTGCCTCATTTAACTCTAATTCCTCTGCCAATCGATCATGTAATGAAGTTCTCTCTCTTTATATATACTGCACTTGTTTCTTTGATCCTTGGATATTACTGTATACATATGATCCTCTTGTTATATAGTGCAAGGTACATGCATATGTTTTATATATATATATATATATGTATGTATGTATTTAATATTGTCTACATTTAATTTCTTCTTCCCTGGTATCCTCTCTCTCTCTTTCTTTCTCTAACCAGGTGGTTGTAGAGATAGTGGAAGCTGTGTGAATTTGTGTGATAGGCGCCTAACTTATAGACCATGGACTTGTTTGCTCGGTGACAAGGAGTCGATAGCTTCAACCATTTCTAATGCTCCTAAACAACTTCACTTCGTAAGCACTTTACCAAACTCGAACACCCAGTGTATTGTACATTCAAATATTATTAATTAATTGCGCATAAAAATTACATTAATTGTATAATATATATGACAGGTGAATGAAGGCATTGGATACACAGAGAGTTTAGATAGATTTGTGAAAGATTTGGGGCCAACTGCCAAGAAGGTTGCTGTTGGAAAAGTAGTTCCTCCTGTTACAATGTTATTGCCTCAGAGAACACTAATATTACAGCAGACAGCTCTCTCCAGAGATAACCAATTGGGTGACAGAAAGGGGAAAAATGCTATCACTGCTGATCATCATAATAATAATAAACATGGTCGCGCTACTTGTGGACATCCAAATTGGACTACTCCTGCTGCTGCTGCTGCTGCTGTAGGGATGATGAATGAGAGATTGAATATTGGTACTACTTGTTCTTCTAACAGAATGCCTCTTGACATTGCTGCTGCTAAGCCAACACCACATATAGTTAGGGAGCCTAATTCTGCTCCTTGCAGAGATATCGTGATTCATAATGGCGACAGAACAGATGTTGTACGAGCTGTAGCAGATGATGCTAGCTGTCTCACCCAATACACTAATAATAATAACAACAAATTCAGTTTACATTCCCTTGTCACTGGGGTGGAAGGCTTTCTTGGTCCTACAACGGAGGATGCATCTGGGAAGTGCCAAATGCATCATCATGTTCTCAGCAGCAGAGAGAATCAGAATCAATTAAATGTCGCTGGAACCATCAATTACTTAACTGAAGGTCGATCCCTCACAGATCATGCCTACACCAACAACTACTTGAGTAATCAGGTACACCCAGCTCCTATTGCGTCAGGCGGCCTGCTTGAGTTAATGTATAAAAGCAGAAAAGGTACAAAGGCATATGTACATCCTTCGGTGATTGTAAAGCCATCAAGCTTCAGTCAGACTAGTAGCTTGTGGCCTAGCTCTGGTTCAGGCTCAGGATCAAGCTCACGGGCTTCCATGGTTCCGCAAGAATCATTGGGACCACCACCATATATGGAAATGGAACAACAGCAGCAGCAGTATATATCTAATGGGGTTGGGGTGACTATTACTCCATTCCCATTATTCAGCTACCGGGGCTTACTAGAACAGGGAGCCATAAATAACATCCCTAATGAGATGTCTTTATTAGGCCGCCAGCAAGAAGAATTGCAGCTGCCACTGGCTAATTCACACAAACACATGAATAATGATACGCATCTGCGGGAGAATCCTCATAACCCCAATTATCATGTGTTGTTGGGTTGTCAGACACATAATCAATTGCAGCCGAATGCGTATGTCCATCAAGAGAATTGCTGGGATCATCATCATCAGCAACAGCAACAGCAACAGCAGCTGCCGCCCCCTAGTGATGTAAACCGAGTGGTCCAAGAAGCACAGCTCGTCGGATATTCATGTGTTGTGAATAATATTGCAAATTCAGTGGGGTTGGAGACTTTTCTGCAGCAACAAAGGATATTTGGCGTAGCTTCTGGTAATGTGGTCCATGCAGCAGGACCGTCTTCCTTACAAATCAGCCTGCAGCAAGCAGCAGGGACTAATGATAATAACAATAATAATATTGCTCCACAGTTACGGAAGTATGGACAGAACTACTTGATGGCTCCAGATTTGGATCTTCAGCTGGGATCCAAGCCTCCATCTCCACCGGCTCTTTGAATTAATTAATCAAGTTACCTAGATCATCCAATAAAGAGCAATTTACGGGAAAATCTAGCTAAATGGATACAAAAGTATAATTCTGATTTGCTTTTTGAAATGTTGGCTACACATCCTTCAGCAGTTTTCTAGTTTTTGACTTTTAATGGGATTGAATTGAAGGTCCATTTGAGACCTTAATTATGTGGCCAGCTAACGATAGGAGCTAGATAAGAACAAAAAAAATGAACGCTTTTGTTCTTATGTTCTTTTGTTAAGGTCGGTTTAACTGTGGTGTTATATCTATATAATAAAATAGAATCATTTTTGAATTTTAAATTTGATAAAGTACAACAATATCTCAAATTGATTTATCCAAATTTAATAGCTCAGATTGATTCCTTCCTAATAAATTTCCCTCCAAAACTAATATAAAATAATAATAGTAATAATATTAATAATAATAACACTAACAATAATAATTAATATAATAATATTATTATTAATAATAGTATTAATAATAATTATTATAATTAACATAATAATAATAATAATATAAAAACAATACTAGTGTTAACGCCTGATTTTGTGAGTCCGCTGAAAATCACCTAAAGCACGAACACCTGTACTCAGGAAGAACCGTTAGCCATTCCCAAAATTAGTGACGGCTTGGGCAGTACAAGGATGCTCCGGTGTGAGAGTAAGTACAGGTCAAAAGCATAATTAATGGAGGGAATTAAATTGCTAAAAAATTATAAAATTTTGTATATCAAAAAGTGTTTGTCTTGATCCCCGCTTATGACTGCATTTATAGATGTTAGGATCTCTGGAGTCTAATTAGGAATAGAATGTCCATTTCCAAATCATCTTATAACTGTCTTTAATGAATGGTAGATTTCGTCTTAAATTAGCCTCATCTCTCCCAAATAAGGAAATAAAATCTTACTTTAATAAGGACTCTCTCATTTTAAGTCAAGCCGTTTAAATAGATATGGGTCAACACCAAAGTCGGGCCATTAAATAGATTGGGCTGCACCTTGGCCAGGCCCAAAGAATTATATCTCAACATTGCCCACCATTCTCCCGTTAAAAAAGAATTTGTAATAAGAAAGTAACACCAGAAACATAATGCTAATATAAAACTGTTGATACTATAGATAAGGAGATTTCATGTATAACTCCCGCTCTCTGAGGAGGCTTTGAAGTAGAGACTCTGAAGAACCGTCCGAGGCGAAGAGCTGTTGGGAAGGGAAGGGCCTTCGAGACACGAAGCAGTCGAGGTAAAGGGTTGTCGGGGCACGAGACCTCCGAGACGAAGAGCTGTCAGGACACAAGGCTGTCGAGGCAATGAGCCGTTGGGACACGAGGCTGTCGAGGCGAAGAGTCGTTCAGAAACGAGGCCGCCTAGGCAAAGAGCCGTCAGGGCGCGAGGCCGCCGAGGTGAAGATTTGCAGATCCTGAAGATAAACTCAATAATTAAACATATTGGACTCTTTCTTCCATGGCAGTTGTAATGTGAATTTTTTTATTGATAATATTTCTTACTCAATATAAATGAATCTATAATGATAGTGAAGTATCATAATTTTCAAAATGCGAAGTCCAAAACTATAATGTTTATAACTGAAGCCCCCTAATTGTCAAATTAACTCCAAATCCTGATATTTTCTACGTTTAATCAATAACTCGACGTGGTTAACCCCCGCGATTATCATCTCGACACATTCCCTTTATTTGATCTCGGGGTACTGCCTCCTGACCTTCCACATACTGTACTAGCTCGTCATTTTGGACCTTTTTCTCTATCAAATTTTTTAAGTCCTGACAAGTGTTAGTTGGGTGCCTCGCTGTTTGATAATTGCTGTAAAAAAATATTCTTATATACCCTTTGTATATGACCCTTTGGCTGTGACGGTTTGAAGAATGGCTTTCCCTTCATCTCCTCTAAAATTTGCACCCTGTTGGTATTTAATGGAGTATAAGTCTTCACATCTTACTTCGACCGAGAGAACACCTTATCTACCTGAGGATTTGTCTTCTAATCGACTCGATCCCACACTTCTGGTTTGGTTTCACTGTTCCTGGATCGGTCGGCTATCTTCTGATTCTGGCTTAAATTTATCTTATCCTCCTCTATTACAATGAATTTCTCTGCCCGATCGTATACGCCCAATAAATCCTTTGGGGGCTTAAACATAATATACTTCATTATCTTCCGAAACTTCTAAACATCCAAGCCTGAAGTAAAGAAACCTAATGCATGAGTCATGTTAAGATCAGTGATTGTCCCGACGGTTACCCTAAACCTTTGCACATATTGACTCAGTGTCTCAGTGGGCTTCTATTTGATTTGCATGAGTGACGTTGTAAGTTTCTCCCCCCTTTTGTTACTCCCGAACCGCTCATGAAATTTGTTGCAAAGCTCCTGCTAAGACTCAATACAATTCGGTGGTAGAGACATAAACCATTGCTACGCTGACTTCTTTAAGGCAGTGACAAACATCCTGCACATCCCAGCCTCCGAATGGTTGTAGTACTCCATGACGCTTTGATATGAATTAGTGTGATCATATGGATCACCAGTTCCATCGTACGACTCCAATGGTAGAAGCTTCTTGGTTAGGTTCGCCTTTTCCTGAAAAATGGTCGAAAAAAGGGTACTTCGAATTAATGGGGCTTGGAACTGGGTCCTTCCCTGACAACCTTTTCTCAAGTTCATCCATTATCCTCAAAATTGGGTCAAAGACATCCAGCACCCGATCACGTCTGTCTCCTCTTCTAGTGTCATTGTCGGCTATATTAATAGGCGGGGACCTGGTTCTCTTGTAGTTCCACTAGAAGCCCTACCCATTCCTCTTGCTGTCAGCGTAGAGCTTCTAATGCCTTTTCAACCCTTTGAATGGTGTTCCTTCGGATCATCTCCATCTGGTTCTATCCAGCCGACTCTTTATTTCGATCTTGCCTTCTTGTTCCCTTGGTCTGATCCTATCTGACTGCTCCCCTGGTCTGATCCTGGCAAATTGGGAACTGATTATGTGTTTGTCTCATACACAGATCTTGAATCGATGAATTGGGATGAGAAAACAACCGACATTTGAGAGGCACTGATTAGGTCCCGCTGGGTTGACGTATGTTAGCTGACAGCCTCAATCTGTCTAATACTGAACCACGAGGATTAGATAGGTCTGCAGATGAAGTTGCCTCCTCCACAATTCCTTCAACTAATCTTGCCATGAATTCTCAAGTAAACTCCAATTAAAACTCTGAACGGTTAATGATTTTTTGAATTAGTGCCAATGTTAATAACGCATGATTTTGTAGAAAATTACCAAAAGCACGAAAACTTGCACTCAGGAAGAATTTGTTAGTCACCCCCAAAATTAGTGACAGCTTAGGCCGTCCGGAGATGTTCTGGTATGAGAGTAAGTATAGGTCAAAAGCGTAAACAATAGATGTATTATGTATATAAAAAAAGTGTGTGGATTAATCCTTACTTATAAATGTATTTATAGATATTAGGATCCCCGGAGTCCAATTAGGAATAGAATGTCCATTTCCAAATCACCTTATGATTGCCTTTAATGAATGATATATTCCTTCTCAAGTTAAATCTTCTCATCTCTCCCTAATAAAGAAATAAAATCTTACTTTAATAAGAACTCTCCCATTTTAAGTCAAGCCATTTAGATAGATATGGGCCAACACCAAAGTCAGCCCATTAAATAGATTGGGCTACACCTTGGCTAGGTCCAAATAATTATATCCCAACAACCAATATATAAGGAGGAAAGAAAGTCAAGCAATAAATGAAAAGAAAGACTCGTAATAAATATAAACTTACAAAATGGTAATCTAACCGAGGACTTGATGTTCTTAATTAAGGATCTTGATCTTAACCTATTTAACTTGAAAGTAGAAAAAAGAAAAAGAAAATAAAAAAGGGGGGGGGGGGGGGGGGGAAGTTGGGATAACTTTCTGCAAGTACCCCAAAATCCGATGAAAATAAACACGCTCGCCTGTAGTTGTGAATAAATTATAGTTCTTATTTATAGGATGTATGAGGTGGATAAAAGTGACAAACAGATAGAGGAAGTGGAAGGTAGGGAGAGTCCATTGTCATGTGTAGATAAAAATAATGAGGCTAGCGTAGAACATTATACGATTTAGTGTGGTTGAAAGTTCGATTCCCACATGAAACTTCTTAGGTGCGATTTGATAAATTCAAAATCGCACATGAAATCGCTTGTGATTGATGCAGTGCGATTTTGAAACGTGCATTTCATTTGATGCAATTTCGGGTTTAAAACCAATTGAACATATACATACTTGATAGGTAGATTTTATACCTATTTATTTGGTATTTTTATGCTTACTTATTTGTGAATTTTTAAGTATTTTTAGTGTTTTAGGTAGTTTATTTAATTTTTATATATTATTATTATTTTTAGTATTTTGTATTATTATTTATTTTTAATTTTGTTTTGTAGAAAAATTGGAGCGAGATGGCAAAACGGTAATTGAATAATAGCTTATGACAATTCTATAAATATCAGGAAGTTAGAGGCAGGCGCCATGCGCGACGCTAGAAAGGAATTAACCGCACCAAGCAGGACGACGTCGGCTAGTTTGAAGAGTGTCTGGCATACCACGCCATGCACGGTCGTGTTAATTTCAGCAGCCGTGCGTGCTCATACTTGCTAACGGTAACCTGCAAGTTGGGGAGCTGGTCTTTTCATGGGGGGTCTTGCGATGCATTGGTCAATTGGTTTCAACAGCTTCCTGGCGTGTATGGCGTTTGGTTTATCTATGTGGGTCCAACTATATATCAATTAGAGATATATATATTAGATTCATTAGCAGATTTGGAATGGATTAAAAATAGGATTTTATTTTGGAATTTTATTTTAATTAGAATTCTAATTCTTATTCAGTTCTAAGGGAATGTTAAACCATTTTTTTTTCAATTAATGGTTTAATTGAGTTATTAATATTTATTTATTTGTATGTGAGATTTATTCTTGATGATCTATTTTAATTCATGAATGATATTTATTTTTATTGATTTAATTATGACCAGCTAAATTAATTAAGCTTTTATTATATACTAGATTAAGGTATAGTATTAAGCAAACGATATTCTATCTGATCATAAGTAGTAATTAGTAATACATGATTGTGGTCAAGTTTTTGAGTATTGATATGATTATTAAGAAGGCAAGTTAAATAATCTGCGATTGTGTGATTGTTGCTTAGAATAATCTAATTTCCGAATTCTTAATGCTACTGTTATAGTAAATTTAGACTTATAGTTCTAGGTTGTATGATAGTTAGTGTGACGCCCCGAGATCCCACCTTCCTTCAATTATATCCATTCTATTCTGGATGACATAATCATAAATCTTAAACCACATTAACCGGGATCCCGTGCGTCAAACCTTGACCTTTGACCTTTAAAACCATTGAGTTGACCATAATGCAGTCCATATTTTTTTTTTTATCAAAATTTTATCTTATTTTCCTTACATGTCTCAGGATCGCAATGTTCACCTACCCTTCATTAAACTTAGGTCAAACATTTATAATTTGTGACCTAGTCTATTACATTTCATAATTCAATATAGTTTAGGAGTTATATATCCTATAAATAAAATTTCGCCATGAATGGTGTACACATGGTCCTGTTTACGTACCTGTTCTGTACCTGTTCCTGTTCATATATACCTGCATACATATTTTTGTATCATACATATTCCTGTTTATATACATTTATCTTATCCTTTTGCAACATTTCTTGGAACATTTTACAGTCACTACTATCATTATGGATTACAAAATCATATAACTCTTCCATCCCTTCATCAAATAATACAATACATACAATTCTATCTCTATAGATTTACAACATCTCTTTACATACACATTTCACATATAACAACTTTGTTCATGCCTATTTCATGCATTCAACACTCTATACCTTAGCTGCACCGGAATCCTTTGGTCTTCTCGTAATTCACCTGAAATGATAGTTCATGGCAAGGGTGAGCACATAGGCTCAGCAAGTAATTCAGATAACACCTTTCATGCTTACAGTTTATAATATGCGCCATGCATCTCTACTTTTTCATGTTATACATGAATGCCACGTAATTCACTTAATACTTAAATCACATAGTTGCACGTAGGGCACGTTTCAAATCTTTTACTACTACACAGTTCGCATAGAACAATAACACCTTATAGTCTGAACACTTGTCTTGTCTGCATTTATTTACTTAACCTTTGTTGACTCGCTTGGCTTTGTTATCCGTCATTTTGTTGGTTTGCTACTTCGAGCGCTATCTGTAAACATACAATCTATATTCATCATTATAGGATCATAACTTAATATAACTTAACAAACTTAACTCATAATTACACGACCATTCGTCTCTAATCATTTTACATTTGATGTATTATACTTTACATAGGTTAATAATACATACTAGCTTGCTTCCGACCTTTTTCACAACCTTAAACATACTTTGGCTTAGCTTTACGCATGTTATATTATGCCATTCATGATCTCATTATACCACAGCACCCTTTTCATAGTCTATTTTTATCAATCTAGGGTTTATATAACTTATCTCTACCATTTAGTATCAAAATATTTTATTTTGGGTCAAAAATAATATTTTTTCAAAGTCTGTTATCCGCGGCCCCGGCCAAATTTTTGGCATAGAATCCGCGGCCCCGGCCGTGACCTCTCAGCCAATTCTGGCCCCAGCCGCGGTTTGCCCACAAAAATCTGGCGCCAGCCGTGGCCCAGAAATCTGAAATTTTGATTTTCTCTCATGCTTTGCTGATTTTTAATTCTTTAAGCATTCATCCAATTGACACCAAATTTGGTACACATGTAGACCTCATACCATAGTATTTTATAAAATTTTCATTTGCCTCATTTGGGTCTTACACATTTGCCCATAGGAGGGCTGTTCAACTCGTTTTCTGTAAGACCCCGAATTTTATGAAATACAAAATTTAATTTTTCTTCATATATATTTTTTTTGAAACAGTAAGTGGTTAAATTAACAAAATTGAAAGTTAAGGATGTTATGTGCAAATTTTATTTTGTCGGACAATATTCGCTTTGTTGGGGAATATTCGTTTGGTCGGGGAATATTCGTGCCGTACGACGGCGCCGAAATAATAAATTATTGGTGGACCCCACAACGGAATATTTGTCGGATATAGAAAACGACAGAAGTAACCTTTTTAAATAAAAATAGTCAACTGAACTGTTAAAATACCGGTGATAAAAGAATAGTAGCATACGGTAGTTTATGGTATTTTCTGTAGCACACGGTACTCTACAGTAACACACGGTATTGCATAGTGTCTCATATTATTGGTCTGATAATTGACACCGTAACTGTTACGCATCATTTCATCCATAATTGTCACTGCATAATATTTTATATTATCAATTCAATAATTGTTGTTACACAGTATTTTGCATTATTGATTTAATAATTGTCATTACACTGTATTTTATATCATTGAGTCAATAATTGTTGTTGCATTGTTTTTAAAATTATTGAACCTAATAATTGTCACAGTAACATATGCACAGTAATTCACATTATTGAATCAATAATTGTCATTACACAGTAACGTATGCTTTATTTTACATTATTGTTATCTCTATTATGATGTTATTTAAACAGTTGTATTTCATTAATTTATTGACTTGATATCTAAGAGCTAACTATACTGTATTTATAACAATTAGTCATAATAATTGAATTGATAAAGTTATTTGTTTATAATATAAAGTTAGGTGATTATTAGGTGATATGAAATGAATGGTGTAGATTAAAAGATGATCTTTAAATGAATGGTTTAGATTTAATGAATGATAAGATTTTTGGCTATAAATAGAAGCCTTAACTTA
This sequence comes from Hedera helix, assembly GCA_947179155.2. Taxonomy (NCBI): domain Eukaryota; kingdom Viridiplantae; phylum Streptophyta; class Magnoliopsida; order Apiales; family Araliaceae; genus Hedera; species Hedera helix. The sequence continues at coordinate 51,355,571 of OX359271.1, forward strand.
AGGATTTTTCATAAACTTCCTTACTTGTTCTTTCTTTCTCTCTCTAAATATTTCTTGTGAAAGTTCTCTCTAAGTGTGCTTAAGTCATCTTGTGTATTTGTGAAGATCTATAAGTATACGTGTACTGTTCAAGTTAATCAACCTCATTTAAATCAATATCCAGTCACGTGTTACGGTAAGGGATACCATCTTTTTCATCTTCCATTATTCAAACATACTATGGTAAGGGATTATCATTATTTGATTCTCGATAATAATATTGTTTCTTCCTTACTCATAAGACGTGCCTTTTATTTCCATGTATTAAATTGTGGGAATAACCTTACGGAGCGGATTGCCGCCTGTTGGTGAATAACATTTCGTATTCATTCATTATTAATCTCTGAGAATAACCTTACGGAGCGGATTGCCGCCTGTTTGGTGAATAACTCTTTGTACTCAAATTCTATTAAATTGTGGGAATAACCTTACGGAGCGGATTGCCGCCTGTTTGGTGAATAACTCTTTGTACTCAAATTCTATTAAATTGTGGGAATAACCTTACGGAGCGGATTGCCGCCTGTTGGTGAATAACCCTTTGTATTAATTTCCTTCACCTTTTGTTAATCAAACCTGCTACGGTAAGGGATATTATTTTCTTTCATACTCCTAAATCGAAATTTATTATGGAACTATTGCTTCTATAATTCCTGAAAATATTATATGTTCCATAATAGTTGAACTTCATTATTTCAACTGAACCTTCCTATTTACGTGAACCTTTCTATTGAATTAACCGTTATTCTGAACTGTGGATCTTGAATATCATTTTTAAATTTCACTCCACATCATGTTGACAATTTGGACATTATTTGAATCTGTACAAAGTAAACTTCCGATACTTATTGTTATCCTATTTCTTCTGTTCATCATTTATATCATTCTAATCATCCAAAAATCAAGCTGTTGTGAATATCTGTGGTCGGGGGCACAGATGTGATATATTTGTTGAACAGATGATAGGTTAAAGGCGATATAATAGGTTAAAGGCGATACATCTGTTCGGTGTCTTTTATGGCACGTGGTGAATGTTCTCTTTGGCCCGTAGTGCAAAGATGAACTGTTGTTTGCTATGATTATGACCAAAGGCTGAATCTGGTATAATCATGACCGTTGGTGTTATATTGAATGTCTTTGGCCCGTAGTGCAAAGATGAACTGTTGATCTGCATGATTATGATCAGGAACTGTGAATTTGTATTATCTTGACTAATGATATTTCAGATGATAAAAGTTGATGATGTTTTTCCTAAAAAGAGAACCGAGTGAACATTATAGTCTGCATTATTCTTCTAATAGATTACTCATTCCGCTGCTATTATTGATCTGAACGTTGTTTAAGAATTTAACTGCAGTTTTTGATATAAACCTTGTAGTCTATTGTATTCTATCAAGAACTCAACTGTTGAAGACTAATGATAATTTATTCGTCATTATCTTAGTCATGATATTTCTTACTGGGCTATTTGAGCTCACCCTTTCTTTTGTTCCATTGTTTTTCAACAGGAGATGAAAACATAACAGGGTCTAGCCGGGGAATGGAGTGAGGGTCCGAGGAATAGTTATCATAGTCTTCACGTTTTGTAAAATAGTGTGGCAATAATAGTGAAGACTTAGTTGTGTATTATTATACACTGTATTGTTGTACGTTGTGCTTTGTTGTAATAATTTTGTTGTAGTCTTTTGACGACTCAAGTATGGGCTGTGTGGGCCCAGATTTGGGGGCGTCACAGTTGGTATCAGAGCCATATAACGAAGAGCCCCGAGCCTCTCGCTGGTGACTTCCTAGGGAAAGGGGATGCACCGAAGCCAGACTCTCCGTAGGGGACGCCTATAGTACAGGTGGCAAACTGATAGGTACCATTGTGAGGTGCTGTCTCTATGGTGGGGTGAGAGTCACAGTTGGCATCAGAGCTTAGGGATATGGTCTTTAATGGAGATCTGGGGTAGAACTAGGAGGGGAGAGACGAATATAATCAGTCACTAGTGTGTCCCACCTAAATTAGATTTTATTATCTAATGAGTTGATTTGAATATAGGGACATGAAGTGATGAGTCAGTTTATTTGAACTAACATCTATTTTGTGACCACAGTTAAGTATGGCATCTGGAAATCAGGAGGTTAACCACGAAGTACCCGAAGTGAATGTAGAGGCCACAAACAATTCTTCTACAAACTCAGAGTTGAATAATTTGCCTAAAGCAAAAATTATTTGTATCCGATCTAAAGAAGAAGAAGGTGAAAGTTCTACCGTCGTTCTTCCAAATTCGTTCTTTAAAGGATATCCGGAACTTGCGGAAATTGTTGCCTTTAATTTGCTCGACAGTTGGAAACATATCATCACCTGGTTATGCTCGATAACAAAGGATCAGAATATATGGACGTTTCATATAAGTCCTTGGGATTTATGGTGTTCGAGCTATGATTTTCAAGATTATTTAAAAATGATGTATCTATACTTTTGGGCGTTACAATTTAGAGGAATTCAGGTTAAGTTAGTCACTATCGTGGAAACTGTAGTCTATCGAAAATACTATTTTAATGGAAATCATTGGTACGCTACTACTGATGAAGTTGAAGAATCTGAGAAACAGTTCGTTAGAGAACTGTTTCGTGGTATCCCCATGGTTGAAATACGTGAAGATCCGGATGAAGTATATGGGACTCGATTTGATGATGACAGCCTTGATGATCAAGAAATCGAATGAGGTGATGACCGGTAAGCTATTCATCAATTCTCGAGAAGTCTATGCCATGTTAGATATTGACTCTATCCACTCTTTTATCTCACCTATATGTACTCAACGTTTAAATTTGCCTATTGAAAACTTAAATCTTGTCTTATCAGTTGAAATCTCATTGGGAGAAATACCTATTACATTTACTATCTATAAATCTTGCCTAGTTCAAATCAACAACCTCACATTACCTGTTGACCTTATTTCTTTGGAGATGCGTGAATTTGATGTGATTTTAGGAATTGATTGGTTGACTACCCATCATGCTAAAATTGATTGTTTTCATAAGATTATTAGTTTTCATATTCCTAATCAACCTGTCATGCAAATTCAAGCAACTAAACCATTGAAATCTATAACTGTTATTTCTAGCCATAAAGCCATTCGTTTATTGAAAAACGGATGTCAAGCCTTTTTAGCTCATGTCACTGATTTGAACAAAAACACGTCAAACTTGAATGATATTCCCATTGTTAATGAGTTTCCTGACGTTTTTTTCTGAGGAACTTTCTGGCTTACCCCAAACCGTGAAATTGAATTCTGTATCGATCTTGAACCCGGCACTAAGCCCATTTTTAAAGTCCCATACCAAATGGCTCCCATAGAACACCAAGAGTTGAAAGTTTAATTACTAGATATCGGTATCATTCATTCTAGTACAAAACTTATATCGAGCGAGGAATGCGAGAAGAGTTTTCAAGAACTCAAGAGGAGACTGATTTCAGCTCCTGTTCTGACCATACCATCAGGATCAGGAGAATTTGTTATCTACAGCGATGCTTCTGGCAAAGGTCTAGGCTGTGTCCTTATGCAACATGGAAAGGTTATAGCCTACGCCTCTCGACAACTCAAAGATTATGAGAAAAATTATCCTACTCATGATCTAGAGTTGGCAGCAGTCGTTTTCGCGTTGAAGATCTGGAGACACTACTTGTACGGAGAAAAAGTGGATATCTATACGGATCATAAAAGTCTCAAGTATTTCTTCACCCAGAAGGAACTCAACATGCGACAACGACGTTGGCTTGAGCTGTTAAAGGATTATGACCACACAATCCAGTATCACCCGGGAAAGGCGAACGTTGTAGCTGACGCTTTGAGCAGAAAATCTTATGCAAGTACAAGTGCACTGCTGACAACACAAAAGTGTATTTTGTACGACTTGCAAAAGATGGAGATAGAGCTAAAGACATCAGGGACCCACTCGAAGATTGCTCACGTGCGAGTAGAACCAACTTTAATCGATAAAATTAAAGCTGCTCAAGCTACCGATCCGGAACTGATAAACATGATAAAGAAAGTACAAGAAGGTGCCATTCCCGAAGCAAGAATCGACGAGAAAGGAATACTTCGAGTCAACTCTCGACTCTGTGTTCCTAACGATCCTGAATTAAAGCATAAAATCATGATGGAGGCACACAACACGCCGTTTGCAATCCACCCAGGAGGTACCAAGATGTATCGAGATCTTCGACATACATTTTGGTGGAACAATATGAAAAAAGAGATTGCGGAGTTTATCTCAAGGTGCCTAACTTGTCAACGTGTCAAGGCAGAGCATCAAGTTCCTAAAGGTCCATTACAATCACTTGAAGTTCCCGAATGGAAGTGGGAACACATCAATATGGACTTCGTGACGGGTCTTCCAAAAGTTTCTCAAGGCTTAGATGCAATTTGGGTGATCGTAGATAGATTGACCAAATCTGCTCATTTCTTGCCTATACGAGAAAACTTTTCACTTGAACGTCTTGCCGGTATGTACATAAATGAGATCGTGAGATTGCATGGCATGCCAGTTTCCATTGTTTCTGATCGAGATCCTAGATTCACTTCACGCTTTTGGATCAGTCTACAAAAAGCTATGGGCACTGAACTACGTTTTAGTTCTGCATACCATCCTCAAACAGACGGACAATCGGAAAGGACGATCCAGACCCTCGAAGATCTTTTGAGACTTTGTGTATTAGACTTCAAAGGAAGTTGGGATAAGTACTTGCCGTTGGTGGAATTTTCTTACAACAACAGTTACCAAGCAAGCATAGGCATGGCTCCATTCGAGGCATTGTATGGAAGGAAGTGTCGCTCTCCAATATGTTGGAATGAGGTAGGAGAAGCAAAATTGTTGGGACCCGAGTTGGTACGCTTGACGACCGAAAAGATCCAAATGATCCGACAACGAATACAGACCGCACAAGAACGACAAAAGAGTTATGCTGATCTTCATCGGAGAGACGAAAGTTTCAACGTCGGAGATCATGTATTCTTACGTGTTTCTCCATGGAAAGGGGTTACGAGATTCGGAAAAAGAGGAAAGCTCAACCCTCGATTTATTGGCCCATTTGAAATCCTCGATCGAATAGGAACCGTAGCCTACAGACTAGCCCTACCACCAAGTATGTCTCGCATCCATAACGTTTTTCACATATCTATGTTACGTAAATATGTGAAGGACCCAAACCACGTCATTGAGTTAGAAACAGACGTTATAGCAGAGGATTTAACATACGAGGAGGTACCTGTTAAGATCCTGGATAAGAAGGAGCAGATCCTACGCTCAAAGGTTATACCTCAAGTTAAGGTTTTATGGAGGAACCAAGATACTGAGGAAATGACCTGGGAGCTAGAATCTGAGATGAAATCTAAGTATCCTTACCTCTTCGATATGTCAGGTACGTCAATTTCGGGGACGAAATTTCATAAGGAGGGGAGGTTGTAAGACCCCGAATTTTATGAAATACAAAATTTAATTTTTCTTCATATATATTTTTTTTGAAACAGTAAGTGGTTAAATTAACAAAATTGAAAGTTAAGGATGTTATGTGAAATTTTTATTTTGTCGGACAATATTCGCTTTGTTGGGGAATATTCGTTTGGTCGGGGAATATTCGTGCCGTACGACGGCGCCGAAATAATAAATTATTGGTGGACCCCACAACGGAATATTTGTCGGATATAGAAAACGACAGAAGTAACCTTTTTAAATAAAAATAGTCAACGGAACTGTTAAAATACCGGTGATAAAAGAATAGTAGCATACGGTAGTTTATGGTATTTTCTGTAGCACACGGTACTCTACAGTAACACACGGTATTGCATAGTGTCTCATATTATTGGTCTGATAATTGACACCGTAACTGTTACGCATCATTTCATCGATAATTGTCACTGCATAATATTTTATATTATCAATTCAATAATTGTTGTTACACAGTATTTTGCATTATTGATTTAATAATTGTCATTACACTGTATTTTATATCATTGAGTCAATAATTGTTGTTGCACTGTTTTTAAAATTATTGAACCTAATAATTGTCACAGTAACATATGCACAGTAATTCACATTATTGAATCAATAATTGTCATTACACAGTAACGTATGCTTTATTTTACATTATTGTTATCTCTATTATGATGTTATTTAAACAGTTGTATTTCATTAATTTATTGACTTGATATCTAAGAGCTAACTATACTGTATTTATAACAATTAGTCATAATAATTGAATTGATAAAGTTATTTGTTTATAATATAAAGTTAGGTGATTATTAGGTGATATGAAATGAATGGTGTAGATTAAAGTGTGAATTATTGTTGAATAATTGAATTGATTTGTTTATAATATAAAGTTAGGTGATTATTAGGTGATATGAAATGAATGGTGTAGATTAAAGTGTGAATTATTGTTGAATAATTAAATTGATTTGTTTATAATATAAAGTTAGGTGATTATTAGGTGATATGAAATGAATGGTGTAGATTAAAGATAATATAATATTTGAAATGGATGGTGTAGATTAAAAGATGATCTTTAAATGAATGGTTTAGATTTAATGAATGATAAGATTTTTGGCTATAAATAGAAGCCTTAACTTAAGGATTTTTCATAAACTTCCTTACTTGTTCTTTCTTTCTCTCTCTAAATATTTCTTGTGAAAGTTCTCTCTAAGTGTGCTTAAGTCATCTTGTGTATTTGTGAAGATCTATAAGTATACGTGTACTGTTCAAGTTAATCAACCTCATTTAAATCAATATCCAGTCACGTGTTACGGTAAGGGATACCATCTTTTTCATCTTCCATTATTCAAACGTACTATGGTAAGGGATGTCATTTTTTTTTCATACTCTCAAATTTACTACTCGTAAGGGATACCATCTTTTTCATCTTCCATTATTCAAACGTACTATGGTAAGGGATTATCATTATTTGATTCTCGATAATAATATTGTTTCTTCCTTACTCATAAGACGTGCCTTTTATTTCCATGTATTAAATTGTGGGAATAACCTTACGGAGCGGATTGCCGCCTGTTGGTGAATAACCTTTCGTATTCATTCATTATTAATCTCTGAGAATAACCTTACGGAGCGGATTGCCGCCTGTTTGGTGAATAACTCTTTGTACTCAAATTCTATTAAATTGTGGGAATAACCTTACGGAGCGGATTGCCGCCTGTTTGGTGAATAACTCTTTGTACTCAAATTCTATTAAATTGTGGGAATAACCTTACGGAGCGGATTGCCGCCTGTTGGTGAATAACCCTTTGTATTAATTTCCTTCACCTTTTGTTAATCAAACCTGCTACGGTAAGGGATATTATTTTCTTTCATACTCCTAAACCGAAATTTATTATATTGCTTCTATAATTCCTGAAAATATTATATGTTCCATAATAGTTGAACTTCATTATTTCAACTGAACCTTCCTATTTACGTGAACCTTTCTATTGAATTAACCGTTATTCTGAACTGTGGATCTTGAATATCATTTTTAAATTTCACTCCACATCATGTTGACAATTTGGACATTATTTGAATCTGTACAAAGTAAACTTCCGATACTTATTGTTATCCTATTTCTTCTGTTCATCATTTATATCATTCTAATCATCCAAAAATCAAGCTGTTGTGAATATCTGTGGTCGGGGGCACAGATGTGATATATTTGTTGAACAGATGATAGGTTAAAGGCGATATAATAGGTTAAAGGCGATACATCTGTTCGGTGTCTTTTATGGCACGTGGTGAATGTTCTCTTTGGCCCGTAGTGCAAAGATGAACTGTTGTTTGGTATGATTATGACCAAAGGCTGAATCTGGTATAATCATGACCGTTGGTGTTATATTGAATGTCTTTGGCCCGTAGTGCAAAGATGAACTGTTGATCTGCATGATTATGATCAGGAACTGTGAATTTGTATTATCTTGACTAATGATATTTCAGATGATAAAAGTTGATGATGTTTTTCCTAAAAAGAGAACCGAGTGAACATTATAGTCTGCATTATTCTTCTAATAGATTACTCATTCCGCTGCTATTATTGATCTGAACGTTGTTTAAGAATTTAACTGCAGTTTTTGATATAAACCTTGTAGTCTATTGTATTCTATCAAGAACTCAACTGTTGAAGACTAATGATAATTTATTCGTCATTATCTTAGTCATGATATTTCTTACTGGGCTATTTGAGCTCACCCTTTCTTTTGTTCCATTGTTTTTCAACAGGAGATGAAAACATAACAGGGTCTAGCCGGGGAATGGAGTGAGGGTCCGAGGAATAGTTATCATAGTCTTCACGTTTTGTAAAATAGTGTGGCAATAATAGTGAAGACTTAGTTGTGTATTATTATACACTGTATTGTTGTACGTTGTGCTTTGTTGTAATAATTTTGTTGTAGTCTTTTGACGACTCAAGTATGGGCTGTGTGGGCCCAGATTTGGGGGCGTCACAGTTGGCATCAGAGCTTAGGGATATGGTCTTTAATGGAGATCTGGGGTAGAACTAGGAGGGGAGAGACGAATATAATCAGTCACTAGTGTGTCCCACCTAAATTAGATTTTATTATCTAATGAGTTGATTTGAATATAGGGACATGAAGTGATGAGTCAGTTTATTTGAACTAACATCTATTTTGTGACCACAGTTAAGTATGGCATCTGGAAATCAGGAGGTTAACCACGAAGTACCCGAAGTGAATGTAGAGGCCACAAACAATTCTTCTACAAACTCAGAGTTGAATAATTTGCCTAAAGCAAAAATTATTTGTATCCGATCTAAAGAAGAAGAAGGTGAAAGTTCTACCGTCGTTCTTCCAAATTCGTTCTTTAAAGGATATCCGGAACTTGCGGAAATTGTTGCCTTTAATTTGCTCGACAGTTGGAAACATATCATCACCTGGTTATGCTCGATAACAAAGGATCAGAATATATGGACGTTTCATATAAGTCCTTGGGATTTATGGTGTTCGAGCTATGATTTTCAAGATTATTTAAAAATGATGTATCTATACTTTTGGGCGTTACAATTTAGAGGAATTCAGGTTAAGTTAGTCACTATCGTGGAAACTGTAGTCTATCGAAAATACTATTTTAATGGAAATCATTGGTACGCTACTACTGATGAAGTTGAAGAATCTGAGAAACAGTTCGTTAGAGAACTGTTTCGTGGTATCCCCATGGTTGAAATACGTGAAGATCCGGATGAAGTATATGGGACTCGATTTGATGATGACAGCCTTGATGATCAAGAAATCGAATGAGGTGATGACCGGTAAGCTATTCATCAATTCTCGAGAAGTCTATGCCATGTTAGATATTGACTCTATCCACTCTTTTATCTCACCTATATGTACTCAACGTTTAAATTTGCCTATTGAAAACTTAAATCTTGTCTTATCAGTTGAAATCTCATTGGGAGAAATACCTATTACATTTACTATCTATAAATCTTGCCTAGTTCAAATCAACAACCTCACATTACCTGTTGACCTTATTTCTTTGGAGATGCGTGAATTTGATGTGATTTTAGGAATTGATTGGTTGACTACCCATCATGCTAAAATTGATTGTTTTCATAAGATTATTAGTTTTCATATTCCTAATCAACCTGTCATGCAAATTCAAGCAACTAAACCATTGAAATCTATAACTGTTATTTCTAGCCATAAAGCCATTCGTTTATTGAAAAACGGATGTCAAGCCTTTTTAGCTCATGTCACTGATTTGAACAAAAACACGTCAAACTTGAATGATATTCCCATTGTTAATGAGTTTCCTGACGTTTTTTTCTGAGGAACTTTCTGGCTTACCCCAAACCGTGAAATTGAATTCTGTATCGATCTTGAACCCGGCACTAAGCCCATTTTTAAAGTCCCATACCAAATGGCTCCCATAGAACACCAAGAGTTGAAAGTTTAATTACTAGATATCGGTATCATTCATTCTAGTACAAAACTTATATCGAGCGAGGAATGCGAGAAGAGTTTTCAAGAACTCAAGAGGAGACTGATTTCAGCTCCTGTTCTGACCATACCATCAGGATCAGGAGAATTTGTTATCTACAGCGATGCTTCTGGCAAAGGTCTAGGCTGTGTCCTTATGCAACATGGAAAGGTTATAGCCTACGCCTCTCGACAACTCAAAGATTATGAGAAAAATTATCCTACTCATGATCTAGAGTTGGCAGCAGTCGTTTTCGCGTTGAAGATCTGGAGACACTACTTGTACGGAGAAAAAGTGGATATCTATACGGATCATAAAAGTCTCAAGTATTTCTTCACCCAGAAGGAACTCAACATGCGACAACGACGTTGGCTTGAGCTGTTAAAGGATTATGACCACACAATCCAGTATCACCCGGGAAAGGCGAACGTTGTAGCTGACGCTTTGAGCAGAAAATCTTATGCAAGTACAAGTGCACTGCTGACAACACAAAAGTGTATTTTGTACGACTTGCAAAAGATGGAGATAGAGCTAAAGACATCAGGGACCCACTCGAAGATTGCTCACGTGCGAGTAGAACCAACTTTAATCGATAAAATTAAAGCTGCTCAAGCTACCGATCCGGAACTGATAAACATGATAAAGAAAGTACAAGAAGGTGCCATTCCCGAAGCAAGAATCGACGAGAAAGGAATACTTCGAGTCAACTCTCGACTCTGTGTTCCTAACGATCCTGAATTAAAGCATAAAATCATGATGGAGGCACACAACACGCCGTTTGCAATCCACCCAGGAGGTACCAAGATGTATCGAGATCTTCGACATACATTTTGGTGGAACAATATGAAAAAAGAGATTGCGGAGTTTATCTCAAGGTGCCTAACTTGTCAACGTGTCAAGGCAGAGCATCAAGTTCCTAAAGGTCCATTACAATCACTTGAAGTTCCCGAATGGAAGTGGGAACACATCAATATGGACTTCGTGACGGGTCTTCCAAAAGTTTCTCAAGGCTTAGATGCAATTTGGGTGATCGTAGATAGATTGACCAAATCTGCTCATTTCTTGCCTATACGAGAAAACTTTTCACTTGAACGTCTTGCCGGTATGTACATAAATGAGATCGTGAGATTGCATGGCATGCCAGTTTCCATTGTTTCTGATCGAGATCCTAGATTCACTTCACGCTTTTGGATCAGTCTACAAAAAGCTATGGGCACTGAACTACGTTTTAGTTCTGCATACCATCCTCAAACAGATGGACAATCGGAAAGGACGATCCAGACCCTCGAAGATCTTTTGAGACTTTGTGTATTAGACTTCAAAGGAAGTTGGGATAAGTACTTGCCGTTGGTGGAATTTTCTTACAACAACAGTTACCAAGCAAGCATAGGCATGGCTCCATTCGAGGCATTGTATGGAAGGAAGTGTCGCTCTCCAATATGTTGGAATGAGGTAGGAGAAGCAAAATTGTTGGGACCTGAGTTGGTACGCTTGACGACCGAAAAGATCCAAATGATCCGACAACGAATACAGACCGCACAAGAACGACAAAAGAGTTATGCTGATCTTCATCGGAGAGACGAAAGTTTCAACGTCGGAGATCATGTATTCTTACGTGTTTCTCCATGGAAAGGGGTTACGAGATTCGGAAAAAGAGGAAAGCTCAACCCTCGATTTATTGGCCCATTTGAAATCCTCGATCGAATAGGAACCGTAGCCTACAGACTAGCCCTACCACCAAGTATGTCTCGCATCCATAACGTTTTTCACATATCTATGTTACGTAAATATGTGAAGGACCCAAACCACGTCATTGAGTTAGAACCAGACGTTATAGCAGAGGATTTAACATACGAGGAGGTACCTGTTAAGATCCTGGATAAGAAGGAGCAGATCCTACGCTCAAAGGTTATACCTCAAGTTAAGGTTTTATGGAGGAACCAAGATACTGAGGAAATGACCTGGGAGCTAGAATCTGAGATGAAATCTAAGTATCCTTACCTCTTCGATATGTCAGGTACGTCAATTTCGGGGACGAAATTTCATAAGGAGGGGAGGTTGTAAGACCCCGAATTTTATGAAATACAAAATTTAATTTTTCTTCATATATATTTTTTTTGAAACAGTAAGTGGTTAAATTAACAAAATTGAAAGTTAAGGATGTTATGTGCAAATTTTATTTTGTCGGACAATATTCGCTTTGTTGGGGAATATTCGTTTGGTCGGGGAATATTCGTGCCGTACGACGGCGCCGAAATAATAAATTATTGGTGGACCCCACAACGGAATATTTGTCGGATATAGAAAACGACAGAAGTAACCTTTTTAAATAAAAATAGTCAACGGAACTGTTAAAATACCGGTGATAAAAGAATAGTAGCATACGGTAGTTTATGGTATTTTCTGTAGCACACGGTACTCTACAGTAACACACGGTATTGCATAGTGTCTCATATTATTGGTCTGATAATTGACACCGTAACTGTTACGCATCATTTCATCGATAATTGTCACTGCATAATATTTTATATTATCAATTCAATAATTGTTGTTACACAGTATTTTGCATTATTGATTTAATAATTGTCATTACACTGTATTTTATATCATTGAGTCAATAATTGTTGTTGCACTGTTTTTAAAATTATTGAACCTAATAATTGTCACAGTAACATATGCACAGTAATTCACATTATTGAATCAATAATTGTCATTACACAGTAACGTATGCTTTATTTTACATTATTGTTATCTCTATTATGATGTTATTTAAACAGTTGTATTTCATTAATTTATTGACTTGATATCTAAGAGCTAACTATACTGTATTTATAACAATTAGTCATAATAATTGAATTGATAAAGTTATTTGTTTATAATATAAAGCTAGGTGATTATTAGGTGATATGAAATGAATGGTGTAGATTAAAATGTGAATTATTGTTGAATAATTGAATTGATTTGTTTATAATATAAAGTTAGGTGATTATTAGGTGATATGAAATGAATGGTGTAGATTAAAGTGTGAATTATTGTTGAATAATTAAATTGATTTGTTTATAATATAAAGTTAGGTGATTATTAGGTGATATGAAATGAATGGTGTAGATTAAAGATAATATAATATTTGAAATGGATGGTGTAGATTAAAAGATGATCTTTAAATGAATGGTTTAGATTTAATGAATGATAAGATTTTTGGCTATAAATAGAAGCCTTAACTTAAGGATTTTTCATAAACTTCCTTACTTGTTCTTTCTTTCTCTCTCTAAATATTTCTTGTGAAAGTTCTCTCTAAGTGTGCTTAAGTCATCTTGTGTATTTGTGAAGATCTATAAGTATACGTGTACTGTTCAAGTTAATCAACCTCATTTAAATCAATATCCAGTCACGTGTTACGGTAAGGGATACCATCTTTTTCATCTTCCATTATTCAAACGTACTATGGTAAGGGATGTCATTTTTTTTTCATACTCTCAAATTTACTACTCGTAAGGGATACCATCTTTTTCATCTTCCATTATTCAAACGTACTATGGTAAGGGATTATCATTATTTGATTCTCGATAATAATATTGTTTCTTCCTTACTCATAAGACGTGCCTTTTATTTCCATGTATTAAATTGTGGGAATAACCTTACGGAGCGGATTGCCGCCTGTTGGTGAATAACCTTTCGTATTCATTCATTATTAATCTCTGAGAATAACCTTACGGAGCGGATTGCCGCCTGTTTGGTGAATAACTCTTTGTACTCAAATTCTATTAAATTGTGGGAATAACCTTACGGAGCGGATTGCCGCCTGTTTGGTGAATAACTCTTTGTACTCAAATTCTATTAAATTGTGGGAATAACCTTACGGAGCGGATTGCCGCCTGTTGGTGAATAACCCTTTGTATTAATTTCCTTCACCTTTTGTTAATCAAACCTGCTACGGTAAGGGATATTATTTTCTTTCATACTCCTAAATCGAAATTTATTATGGAACTATTGCTTCTATAATTCCTGAAAATATTATATGTTCCATAATAGTTGAACTTCATTATTTCAACTGAACCTTCCTATTTACGTGAACCTTTCTATTGAATTAACCGTTATTCTGAACTGTGGATCTTGAATATCATTTTTAAATTTCACTCCACATCATGTTGACAATTTGGACATTATTTGAATCTGTACAAAGTAAACTTCCGATACTTATTGTTATCCTATTTCTTCTGTTCATCATTTATATCATTCTAATCATCCAAAAATCAAGCTGTTGTGAATATCTGTGGTCGGGGGCACAGATGTGATATATTTGTTGAACAGATGATAGGTTAAAGGCGATATAATAGGTTAAAGGCGATACATCTGTTCGGTGTCTTTTATGGCACGTGGTGAATGTTCTCTTTGGCCCGTAGTGCAAAGATGAACTGTTGTTTGGTATGATTATGACCAAAGGCTGAATCTGGTATAATCATGACCGTTGGTGTTATATTGAATGTCTTTGGCCCGTAGTGCAAAGATGAACTGTTGATCTGCATGATTATGATCAGGAACTGTGAATTTGTATTATCTTGACTAATGATATTTCAGATGATAAAAGTTGATGATGTTTTTCCTAAAAAGAGAACCGAGTGAACATTATAGTCTGCATTATTCTTCTAATAGATTACTCATTCCGCTGCTATTATTGATCTGAACGTTGTTTAAGAATTTAACTGCAGTTTTTGATATAAACCTTGTAGTCTATTGTATTCTATCAAGAACTCAACTGTTGAAGACTAATGATAATTTATTCGTCATTATCTTAGTCATGATATTTCTTACTGGGCTATTTGAGCTCACCCTTTCTTTTGTTCCATTGTTTTTCAACAGGAGATGAAAACATAACAGGGTCTAGCCGGGGAATGGAGTGAGGGTCCGAGGAATAGTTATCATAGTCTTCACGTTTTGTAAAATAGTGTGGCAATAATAGTGAAGACTTAGTTGTGTATTATTATACACTGTATTGTTGTACGTTGTGCTTTGTTGTAATAATTTTGTTGTAGTCTTTTGACGACTCAAGTATGGGCTGTGTGGGCCCAGATTTGGGGGCGTCACAATAATTTCTAGCTTTGAACATGAACTTAATAAGATATTACCTTGTTTTCCAAAATATAAACTTAGGGTTTCATGACTTCTCAATATTTAGCACATAAACTCTTATACAAACTTGCATCTAGCCCCTAATTCATGCATGACTAGTCTTAAACTAACATTTAAACTCATAAATATTAACTTTCATGGCTTAAACATAATCATACCTTCTTGGATGACCAACTTTTTCACATAAATAGCTTTTTCATGGCAAGTTCTTCCTTTCTCCTTCTTGCTTCTTGATCATTTGAGCAACATAGCTTCCTTAATTCCAAGCTTTTATCCTTGCTTTCATGGTTTCCTTAGCTTTCTCTCTCTTTCTCTCACTTAGCCGGCACTTAGAAATAATATGAATGGCTTAGCTTGCTTTGCTTATAATTATATACATATATGTGTTATATCAATTCTCCAACAACTAACCATGGTTGGTTAGTTAAACTCTATCATGGTTAGGGTATCTTAAGTCATTTCACATTACTAAACATGGACATAATAGTCATTACCTCAACATATGACACATTTGTCATTTCATAATTTGTCAATGGCATTTTGGACTTTACTCAAAATTCCTAGAGAATTTAATTTTCATAAATCCATACTTGCTTATTCTTAAACCATTTTAAGTCCATTTTAATCCAAATATGCTTCATCATACTTGAATTTTATTCCATTATTAAATACTCCACAATTGGCTTGTCCCAAATCTCTTGTCACACCTCAAAATACCAATTTCATTAATCACATATTAATTCATTTAATTGCCAAAATTGCACCTCATTATACATTTGAACCTTCTTGGTTCTCTATTAAATCAATCTCAACTTCCAATATCTCAAATAATCATAACCCTCATTTTTCCTATACACCGCTTTCTCGAGAAACGAATCTCGACCGGATTATCAAAATCCATCATCATTATCCTTTAAAGCTCATAATGTCATAATTTTGACTTTAACGTCCATTGACTTATTTACTTCATACACATGTGCTAATTCTCAACGTACCGACAATTTATGTCCCTTCTACGCACTTTCGAGGTATCACATTCTGTATCTATATATCATAACAAATGATTTTCTTCTTTAAATACATAATTATCAATTTCTTCATAACTTCCCTATATTCACATATCATACATTTAATATTCCTTAAATCCTTAATAAACCGATTAGATCATACGGTTTCTTCCTCATTACACATACATACTTACTTTACCTCGTCATTGCCATACCTTCGCCTCTCCAGGCCCATTCATTAACCTCGCTATTAACATTCATAACTAAAACCTCAATTCACATATACATTCCTTATTTCCATCATTTCTTCCATTTTCGACTTTTCTTTCCTTATCATATCAAGTATACATATACACATATTCAGTCAACCACATAGGTCCTTGCTAGCACATTAATTACATAATAACTTATTCTTACTCATTCTTACACTTTTCATCATTCATAACTAGGTTTTAACTATTAACCTTTTCTTGATTATCATAATCCTCATTTAAAATTCATGTTAAATCCTGGGGTGTTACAGTTAGGGTCTAGTGGGGGCGATTGTCATATTAGTTTTAAAACCTAAGGGGGACTGCAGGTAATTAATGATTGTTGTTACCTAGGGTTATTAATTTCATTGATAGATAAATATGATTAACTTGATTACATTATCATTACAAAAAGGTGATACTGAACTGAAGAACTAAAATATTTAATTTATTGGTTAATCTTATTAAATTACTTTTGTTTATTTAGTTAATTACAATTAATTCAAAACCCCCCATTTTGGTTTGTGAAACATAAAATTAAATTAATCATTCTCTGTGGGATCGACCCTTGCTTGTCACTATACTGAATATTGTGTTCGTAGAGTAAAAGTAAAGATTAATTTTAGAGTGTTAATGACAGCTTTCAATACTGAAAAACATATTTTTTCATGAGAAAAAGAGAATCGTGTTAGGTTATAATTTTGAAAAAAAAACAAGTTAAAGTGGAGGTACAAGAATGCAAAATTCCATAAATCAAGTCTGCAATAAACACTTATTTGTAATAAATAAGTTTCTAATAAGAATTCATTTGCTAAAACACTAATTTATCAAAAAAATCAATTTTTTTTTTTTTAAATAGTCAAATATCACAATACTGATTATACATAA
Organism: Hedera helix; assembly: GCA_947179155.2. Classification (NCBI taxonomy): domain Eukaryota; kingdom Viridiplantae; phylum Streptophyta; class Magnoliopsida; order Apiales; family Araliaceae; genus Hedera; species Hedera helix. Next base: position 51,372,846 of record OX359271.1, read on the forward strand.
AATAAAAAAAAATAACAAACACGAAATGATCAAAGAGAGCTATTTTCATAAGTGAATCAGTTCCAATTTTCATAAATGACCAAAACGACATCGTTTTGACCTATGTAACTTTTTTTTAAAATATAATAAACATTATTGGTGTAGTGCGATGACGGCGTGGTATACTGCAGATCCCGAAATTAAACCGCAAATACAATTTCTCAACCCTCTTAAAATCGTCATATATGTAATAACCCAAGTCTTAAGTCCTACATTATTTGCTAACTTAGAATATATTCTCTAAGCCTTTTAGTCCCACATCACCTATTTTATAAATCATCACCTATCCTTTCTAATTATATATAAAAAAGCTTAACCATTTGTTTTGTAAATCATAAACAATAAGGACCTCTAATTTTGTGAAAGGACTATGTTGTGAAAGTGTTTTTTATAAAGACTTTCTTAGTTAAAATTTCATTTTTTTGGCGGGAGGTTATAGGGAAACTGTGAAACACGTAATTTTGGGTATGTTTTTTTTTTCTTTCCTTGCGTATTTATTTAATTTTCTACATTATTATTATTGCTTGTGTAGCTTTAATTATTGTATTTTATTTAGTTTGTTAGTTGATATTTTTTGCATATTTTATTAGTGAGTATCGTTTTTGCATTATTATTATTATTATTATTATTATTATTATTATTATTATTATTATTATTATTATTATTATTATTATTTTATAATTTTAAAGTTTTGGCATAATATAATAATAATAATAATAACAATAATAATAATAATAATAATAATAATAATAATAATAATATTTGTTTGTAAAATGATTAAAGATGGAAATAATATTTTTGTAAATATACTTATATTTGTTTTGAAAGGAACGCATAAGCTTTTAATGTTAATAATTAATTGTAAATTGAACTAAAAGTAATATGTTTATTGTAGGGTTTCGAAACATAAACGCAACGGAATTTTTAAAAAATTTTGAAGCCCTAAAACAGGATTCAGACAAAAACATAGAAATTCAGAGGTTTAGATATATTTTTACCGATTATTCGAGCTTGAATGGAGACGATAGAATTCTGGAACGGCTTCGAATCTTCAACGCAATCCAACAGAACTGCGTTTCTACAGTATCCACACGAACGCCTTCGCAAATTGTCCCACGATCTGCAGCAAAGAGATTCGCGGTACTAGCCGCCAAGATCTAGATCTGGATTTTCTGAGTTTTTCTCTCTAGCCTCATTCTGAAAACGGTTAGGGTTTAGGTTTTTAGTTTTTACGTACTTAAACAACTGAGATCTAGATCTGGATTTTCTGAGTTTTTCTCTCTAGCCTCATTCTGAAAACGGTTAGGGTTTAGGTTTTTAGTTTTTACGTACTTAAAACAACTGATATATCATATATATATATATATATATATATATATATATATATATAGCTATTAAAAGAATTAACCAAAAACTAATTAGAAAAATAAAATCCGAATTTATATATTTTATATTTTAATTCAGTCTTACTTAATTAATATACATATATACAAATTATCCTATTAATTTAAATTTGTAATTTAAATACTATCAATCATATTAACATATTTAAATCCTAACAATTTAAATTAATTTTCTTTTAATTATGTTCTAAGTATGTGACCCTATAGGTTATTATTATATTGGCAATAATTTTAAAATCATATTATAAAATTATAAACAGTGAGCGGCATCTAGTAATACATCACTACTATCCAAATAATAATAAGATCGATGATTCGATGCAACCTTTTGTGACCAGTGTTTCAATGTAATTTAATCATTTTAACCTTAACATCATTAAACTCGAGGCATGAAATGTGTCATACTATTCATAATTTAATCTGAGTTTTCTTGATCAATGAGTAGACTATATGAAACAAATCACTATTTGAGCATGGCCATGCATTTCATAGTCCTACTCAATCAAGAGGCCTATGAATATCACCCCTAATATATAGGAGGGTTAAATTCCATCTAGATCACTCATATTCCTCACACGATTCATGATGTACCCAATAATCACCTTTATTGTTCACCTTATTAAATGTGACTTTTGATGATATCAAAGTACATAAATTCTCGTGTAATAATATAGTGATTTCAGGTCGGAGAATCATTACATCATTGTTACTATGAGAATTTCTTATGACACTTTGCATAATACTCCACGTAGAATTCTTATGGTGGGTCAGTCCAGTACATTGTTCTCTAACATGTACCTATGTATTGACTCAATATCTCATATATTTATGACCAATGAGATTTGGCCATCAGTCAATCCACATACTAGTCTCAATGCATCATTGTTGTCCATTAACAATGATACTCGACTAGGGACATTTAAGAACAATGATACTAATTGTAATTATATAATCTCATATTCAAGTCATATACTTGAAGTTATATAATTCGTATCATTATTCTAAGGACTTTTATTATGCTAACATTTATATAACGCAGTAAATAAAATCATAATAAAATAATTCATTTATTCAATCAAATATAATATCAAAAATAAAAATATTAAGCAATTACATCAAATAATTAACCTCTAGGGCATGAACTCTAACAATAAGATTTGAATTAAGTGTACGAGTAAGTTAAGATAATATATTCTGATGACATTTATTTGTTCTAAATTTATAATTAAGAATTATTCGGCTATTAATTTTGTGTTCAGCAATATCGAGGTAAGTGTATTTCTGAACTATTTAGTATTTTCAAATTATATAGTGTAAGTGATTTTTTGAATTATTTAGTATTTTAAAATTATCGTTTACATTTATGTACGGCATAGTAATTATTCGGATGCCTAAATATATTATTTCAAAAATTGTTATACTTTATTTAAGGCTTCTATTTGAATGAAAACATTACACTTGTATTTTGTTGAAAACTCGAATCAAATATCAAAATAGAATTTTAATTTAAAAAATGAGATTTATGTGATTTTGAATTGTGAAACAAGTATAGGTTCGAATATCGATATTATTGAGAAATTATTTTTGAAATCTTTCGAACATTAATAATATTAAGACATTATTTTTGAAAATCGTTGTTCGACTATGTATAGAACCCGTTAGTGTTTACTATGGTAGTTCTGGAATAATTTAGGACTTACTAAGGCATACCTTTAGGTGCCCTTCGGGGTGCATGCATTTTATCGATACCTTAATAGGGAACATGATTATTGATATTATCGAACTTTCGGACCGTGTTATAAATGTGTTTTGTGATTATTCATTTTTATTTCAAAAAGTACAATTAGTATTGTTATCGAATAAAAAGTAAATTTAAAAAAGTGTTTTGTGAATTATACATGATCCACCTAACTAATAAGGATTATCACTTGCTAAGTTTTACCGCTCACCTTTTTGTTTCTAGGAATTGCGTCTCCAAATTTATGTTTTCAATTTTTAGTTATTTAAACCCAAGTTTAAATTTGATATGAAAGATTGTTAAATTTTTACTTAATATCATTATTGTGTTGTTGTTTGAGTTGTGCACTATTGATAATGTGTCTTGCGAACCTTGGACTTGCAATGTGTAACCCTTCACACTCGTAACAGGTTTAGAGTACTACAATATACGCTAGAACTATTGGTAATGTTCTATTAGTGCGATATGATCTATTTTTGACAGAATTTCATAATTAAATTCGATTTCTTATTCAGCTCTAAATGAGGCTCCATGAAAGTTAAAATTAAGAAACCATATTGATAATGTGTCTTGCGAGCCTTGGGCTTGCAATGTTTAACACTTCATACTCGTAACAAGTTTATAGTGCTACAATATACGCTAGAACTGTTGGTAAGGTTCTATTAGTGCGATTTGATCTATTTTTGACAGAATTTCATAATTAAATTCAATTTCTTATTCAGCTCTAAATGAGGCTCCATGAAAGTTAAAATTAAGAAACCATATTGTAGTGCACTTTCAGATCATGTCTTAATAAATAATTTGTCAACGTAACTAGCCACAAAATTTCATTATTACGACAAACACAAGGGGTTTATACAGCTAAACTCCAACAATGCTCGTCTTGTGATCACCGATAACCACGTCGTTACAGTTGACATAAGTTAAGCACCAGTTGGATACCCGGCCCAGCCACAAAACAAAATATTAATTATTACAAAATTAAATTATTAACTAGTATGCGAAACTCTCAATCATCATCGTCGTCGTCATGCAGCAGCTTCTATCCTGTTGATTCAATGATGAAAAAGGAAGTAATTGTAATGAAAGAAGACGGTGAATCCATGAAATTCAAACAAGGAACACGCGTGTACGATATCCTGGCCGGCAGCCCATCCGTTGCACAAGGTGATACGCTGCTGTACCAACCAAACTGTCCTGCCGGAGGATTTTCCCCTCAACGCCATGTTTCTCCAGTTCTTGTTGCCCCAAGGATTGTCGGTGTGAGATGCTACCTATTGGAGCTTGATCAACTGCGCGGTGTCCAAAGAGTTGCTACTTCCAAAAGCACTAGTAAAAGTAAGTCCTCCTCGTCCAAATATTATGTCTACTAGTGATGATGATCATATAATTATTGGTGAAGATGATCATGCTGCTGTTGATGATATAATTATTTTGCAATGGAGCGACTTTGTTTCCATCTTCTCAATTATACAAGTACATATCAAGATTATATGCAGATATATAGAGATTAATGAAAAAATAGTTTAGAATTAAAAAATCAAAAGTAAAGAAAATATTTTACTAAAAGTTCAAGAAGAAGAAGGTACGTATAGTAGGCTGGCCAGTCAACATCTCACAAACCACCAAGTGATAACAAATGGAGTTCGTTATTTCAAAACAATGACTAAACACAAGATATTAAATTCTCAACAACAATTAATTACTAACTTGAAATTATGTGTGTGTGTGTGTGTGTGTGTATATATATACATGTATTAATGCATTTCATGGGTGTCATTCCAAGCAAACTCTCAACTCTTTGAACTGAAAGAAGAATAGAAAAGATGAAAAAAATGAATAGAGAATAAAATAAAATAAAGAATAAAAGAATTTGTTCAATTCCAGTTAAAATAAATTATTCTATACATTCTCTTAAAAATTAAATTCATAAATTTAAAAAAAAATAAAAAAAAATTTATTTTATTCTAATAGAATAACTAAACACAATTTATTTGAAATAAAAATAAATTATTATATTTTCAGTTTCATTCCTCTAATTTCAACGTGGCATTAGTATTGATTTTACCATAATTTGGCATGTACCTCCGATCAGCCTTAGCAGTCAGTACTGGAACATCCACTTGCCCTTGACTTTTGTTACATGGGAGATATTGGAGCCTTTCTTTACGCTAATAAACGAGGGAATACAGTAAAGCGTGACCTTCTTTTTTCTCCTTAATTCAAACTCGTCTCTAAACTAGCAAGAAATGTAGAATAGTATCATGATTCACCCGATCCTTCAAAAAATAAAAGTAATGACATACATCACTTTACAATCTACAAATAATATATATAAATATATTTATAATTTGAAAAATGTTGGCAGAAAAATAAAATAATTTTTTAATTTTAGAACGAAAAGAATACATATACATTACAAAATATCAAAATGATTGTTAAAACTCATTGATATAACTTATAGCCAAATGAACACTGCTTCGGAAACAACGAAAAATTATATAGCTGATTTATGATGTGAAGATATAGCCAAATGTATACTGCTTCGGTAACAATGTAAAATTATATAGGTGATTTATGATATGAAAACTTTAGGCTTTTTGCTCAGAAAATTAATGCAAGAATAACTATATATGCAATAATTAACACACATGTACTAATTTAGAGAAAACAATGTCTCTGTTAATACATAACTATTTATTAGTACACAAATTTTTTTTACTTAATTCAAATAAAAACGGCTCGACCGGTACGTGGCTCCTCATTCGTCTTATGTAGTTTCCTAATAAAAAATAAAAGTTTGGTATATATGTGTGTGTAGTAAATGGGGTATCTCATTTAGCACGTGTCACAGAACGTTTGGATCAAGAAAGAAATATATATATAGGTGGGAAAGCAAGCAAGCAGGCGGGCGGAAGATTTTATAGTATGACAACAAGTACAACAACATAGAAATTTAAAGAAGGGGCCGGCCGGGGATCTTAATTTCTATGTTGCATGATGAATGAAGGAGGGTTGGGTCCGTTGGGAGGCTTGGTTCATCCCTTAAAAAGTTGCTCAGGCTTTTAAAGAGAATAAATTTAAATCAGATATGGAGGGGATGAGATTAGACAAGTGCCTGCTTAAACAATACTTACACCTGCACATTTCTAGGAAAGAGAATATATATATACTCCTAATATATACTACTACTACTTTAACCGAGAAAACTGTACTTGCTATATATTCTCGGTCCACACAATGAACTCCATTTTCAAATACTTAACTCAGTGTTCAGATCTTCAGATGACCCTGTACTTTACACTCAGAAAAGCACAATCACAACCCCCATATACTACTCCATGTCTAAAGAACCCTATTTAATAATGACCTAATGACAGAGAATAGTTTTAGGCTCAATTCTCAACAAGTTAAAAGACTAAAATATCCCTTAAGAATATATTTATCGGCATATGTAATGTTTACATCCATTCAGAAACACAAAAAAATACAATACTAGTAATAAAAATATTTTTCTCTGTTCTCTATATAACATTTTCTCTCTCCTGTCTTTATTATTATTATTATTATCTTTACGTGTGTTTTTAAATATGATGTTTGATATGCACCAGTGTGTTTTTAAATATGATGTTTGATATGCACCTAAACCTCTTGGCCGGATAGGCCCCGCAACCGTATTTCTATTTCTAACTAGTACTACTACGAAACAAGATATCTTCAGGACCATTGGATCATCAAGACCCATGGCTAGGTAATAGGATACTAACCCAGTTAACACATCCCCAATAACTATAGAATTGTTCAAAATCATAATTAACGAATAAACTTCACGAATTTCAATGAACAACTAGCACAATATATTCATAAATAAATTAGCTTCAAGTTCCAAGAGCACTACTACTTCAACTAGGCTGCTTGGTACATGCAGCGTCGCGCGCAGTTTGTGAAGCTAGAAGTGACAGATCGAGTACTGTTAATACTCTTTTTTATTTTTGCTAAAATAATACTCATTTTTTAATGGCAATACAATCCCTAGCTAGCTAACTGGGGCAGTAATACTATCTATATATAAAAAAAAATTAATATTTTCATTAAAAAAATTAATATTTCCACGATATTCTACTTACATAAATAATAAATAAAATTTTAAACAAATTCTTATAAAAATATTAATTCTCTATATATATAGAAGCATATATTCAGTATATAATTTATTTATTTTGGTTTAGTCGGTACGAAATATTCTAAGATCAACTGAAACTAAATCCTTTTCAAGCGATCTTAAAATTGCTTCCCTACATCGATCCGAAAATTCGAAGTCAGAAAGTCAGGCAAAGGAACAAATCTCCTTGACCGCTAGGCCAACCCAGACCTTATTCAATATGTAAACTGATTATATATAAATTAAGTCGACAATTTTGGTTTAAAATCAGGTCACCATTTTGATAATGCATTAACATTATGTTAATGATACAAGCAAAGCAGATAACAAATTTATAAAGAAAATATCATAAAAAGCTTCATACATTGATATATCGAGAGAAGTTCTACTATAATATGTTTTCAAAAATATATGGAACCAACTAAACCAACACATATAGCATTAATTTAACTGTGCAGTACATGGCCGATGCTCTGTTCTTTTCAGATTAAATTAAATTTATAAACTGAATCTGATTAGCATAAAGTAAACTCCATACTATGTTAGATAATGAACCAATACAGTGCTGACATACAAGTTAAAAAATACTCTCTATGCGTGTTAATATTGTATTGATCCATTGTCCAACTTACCATGAAGTTAACATCATGCTAACCAGTTCCCTATAAACCCTGAATATCTATACAATGCGATACGCAAATCGAAAAATATTCTCTCTTTGCGTGTTGGCACCGTATTAATCTATTGTCCAATTTATCATGAAGTTAACTTCATGTTAGCCGAATCCTTATAAATCCCAAATATCTCATTTCTAAGGGTGCAAGTTTCTGGTGAAGAAATTTTGATGCGTTATCGCATGAGACATAATATTACAACAGCAATTACATACATTGATCGATCATTTCTAAGGATACGAGTTTCCAATGAAGGTATTTTGATGTGTATCAGCATGAGCTAGACAATATATTACAAAAGCAATTGAATGCATCTTTCATACATAATTTCCATTAAGAAATTAATTACGGAGGAAAAGTTAAAGGAAAAGGCGAGCAGCACATATATATAGTACTAACACACGAAAGCCCAATAGAGCTAGATTCGAAACAGATTATGTGAAACATAAGGACTAGCTTTTACTCGATAGAATATGCAATCAAAGAATGTCCATGATCTTGTATATAGCATGTAAACCCTGCAGACAATTAAGAAATAATCTTGTCTGAAAAAATTGAAGGGAGAAATCTGCTTTGATATATATATATACATATACCATGGCACAAATTAAAGGCATCAAAATCTTGTGTGGTATCAGATATCAATTATTAGCACTAGAAGCTCTTTACCAACTGGTAAAGATTAAAAGAGCAAAAAGTACACTTGCAACTTGAATATATGGAGTCTCTAAGAATCTACCGGTTATACATAGAGATAACTCACCATTCAAAATTCAAATTCAAGCACACGATCAATCAGTAAACTTGCTCAGTTTCAAGAGGTGGAATTGAAGAAAAAGAAAGGAGAATAAAGCCGAACCAAAAAATACATGCTTAACAGAAAGAGGGGAAAAAAAACAAGGAACAACTTAAAAGGTGGGGAATATACTTTAAGATTTAGCATGTGAAGGAAATGCAAGTAATTTACAGATATAAAGAAGGAAATTGAAAGAAGGGAGCTCCCTTCAGTCCAAGCAAAGAGAAGAAAAGGAGTAAATTAATCTCCCGCATCATTCACACATTCACAGCAGTGCAAGCTACTGAGGCCCGCCCTTTCTACCGTGTTTGAACGAATGAGTCGGCAGCTAATCCAAAACTTTACCCTACCCATGAGTGGACTGAAGAAAGCTCCCTTATGTACATACATACCTTAATTCCAATAAGTAATATTTCAAAACTAACCTTGTCAACTGCAAAAGGTGGCAGAATTAATTAGGTATATGAAGATGATTAGCTAGTAAAACCATATGTATTAATATAAAGAACCAGAGGTAAAATTATAGATCTAGTAACAAAGATGTCACAAAATGAATGAATGCATTTAATTTCAAGGACATTGTGCTTCTAAGATATACTACAGATCCAAAGTTACAACTTACCAGATGAAGAAGCATAAAACTTGCTTCCTAGCTTATTGATTAGGATATATAATTGATTAGTCATTAGCGTATGTGAATGTTGATATATAGACATTAATTGAACATGCACATGTGAATGGTCATCAATAATTCCTGGCAGTGATTAATTAGGGGCTTGATTAACTTGTTAAGACTTGTATATACATTAGCAGGGCTTGGAGACTTCTTGTTTATAAAAATCAGAAAATAAGTGATGTGAATCTCTAAGAAAATATACAAGATCACGTAAAATAGATCATAATACACAAGGTTCAAAACCAATTAACAACTAAGAAACCAGCTGAGACTTGAATATTTTTGTATCTAAACTATTATTTTTTGAATCTTCTGAAACCCTAATTAACCAGGAGCTGCATAGCAAATCTAAAATTCCAAAGCAACGACAATTCATAATATTTATGTATCTGAATGCCAAATAATTAAGGACTGCATGAACCCTAACCCTAATTATCGAAACGTTGCTTACCCAGGAGGTTTAGAGATGAAGAGGGGAAACTATATAATGTAAATACCCAAAAAGAACACAACGACGAAATCAAAACTCATCTCGCATTAGCATTAATTAATTAATTAATGCCGATCTACAGATCAATAGATAAATATAAGGATCATTAAAAGGTAGCATCAAAGAAGATTAGAGAAGTAAATAAGGAATTAAATTCACGTACTTGAGATAATTCATCCCCTATTAATTTATGGATTTATGCAGCTAGCTATAGCTAATTAAGGAGTGCTTTCTCTTAATTAACAGAAGTAGTGAAATAATAAGCTAGGTTTGTCATGAAAATTCTAATCAAAAAATCTGTATGTTGTTGTAATTAAGCCATTGCATTTTAATTCCAAAGTATAAATAAGTTCACTTCATTATATTTAAAGAGCAAGCTATACCGCACAGACTATATATATATATATATATATATATATATATATATATATAGTAGTTAGTATATATAAATACAGAGAGATGATGAATATATAGATTGTGAGCTTACTGATAAAGATGTTAATTGGTTATGTTTGTAACGTAATCACGGGCGGTGGAATTAAGAGAATGGTGTATATAGTAGCTAGCTAACTCCTATCTTATCTATGTAATTACTAGTTTGATCGATTAGGGGGAGATATATACATGATAGATATATGGGAATTGGGAAGGCGTCACTTTATAGCTAGCTCTACATGAGAGTCGGTTGGGGAAATTAAAAGGGAAAGTTAACTAGCAACCGATTATATATACAAAGAAAGAAAGATCTCTTCAAATCTGGCAACAGAAAGAGAGTGAGAGTGGTAACTCTTTTTCTTCTTTCCTTTTCCTTTCTGATCGATCAGCAGAGATACTTTTCACTTTTCAGAGGGTGAGCAGCTCGTGTTTACAAGACCCACACCCAGGGTAATGTGTATACTTATACTAGCAAGATAGCTACTATTATTACATCACTGCCATTACTAGTACCTTTCCAATGATACAACAACATACGATAACCCTACCATACCCTTTTTTTTTACCGTAGAAAAGAAAAGAGGAGAAAAAAAAAAAACTAATGTGGTTAAAGTTCGTTGGGGTCACGGGGCTCCTTGGACTTTTTTTTATTTTGTCTAATTTTATTTTTTATTTTTAATGAACATGATATAAAATAGATGAAAAACTAGGTTCCTTTTATAATCTTTATTATACTTTTTATATTACAATCACAACAAAACTCATGATAATTAATATTTTTACCTGTTACAATCACAACAAAACACATAACAAATACAAGTCGGATCCATTGTCAATCTCTACAAATCAAATCTTTAACTCATAGATATTGTTGTTTCTCTGTTTATCTGCATTTTTTGTCGTCTCTACCTCCCTATTATTTCATATCTTTATTTTTTGCTTGTAATAATGGGAGTATGTGGCTGGTGGTAAGCTGGGCTGAGTTAATTATCTGTCAGTATCATGTATAAAGATGAATTTTATTGGTTTAAAAGCATGGTGATTGGTGATACAGCAGAATATGGGTAAATTATAATGTTCTAATACAAATGTGACATGAAAGTTGACGTATCAACATGAATAGAATGAAATCCTTACATTCACAAGAAAAAATAATGAACTCACAAAGAAAATAAAAGAGATAATCTCAATTAATCAATAATACATACTATTTGGAAACCCTAAGAAGCATATTTATAATCATAAACTACTCTCTAACATCAATTAGGAGGGAAAAAAATAAATTAATAAAAAATAAAAAATTATTCAAATTTGACCAAAATTTTGAGCGACGATAATACAACTTTAAATAGATTTTTCGGGACTTAAACGGTATATGTCACGGCCTTAGGCGATCAGTCTTATAGGGTTCGTCTCTAGATTTGATTTGATATATTATGGTCCTGAAATTTTTTCTAAATCAAAAGTTATGCTAGTTTAAAAATGTACCAACCTGAAAGCTCTATTCCAATTCCGAATTGAAATCGTTGGCGGCAATAAGGTGAAGGTTTTTAGGCTGATGATTACAGATTTGCTATGTACGACGACAAGCCATGATATTATGTGATTTGAATTTACTCTTGATTGATTTGGGTTCTGATGGTTAGGAATTGGAGGTTGAAGATGATTAGTATCTAAATTTGGAGATTTAGGTGTTAGGGTTTGGAATTGTATTTAGGATCGAGTTTTTTTAATTTTAAATAATTTTTATTATATTTATAAAAAAAATTAATACAACGTACCTATTTTATCAATCAAAAAATAAATCTTTATGAGTTGTTCACTTTTGACTAATTAAACATCGGGGAAATGTATTTTATTTTAATAACTAATTGAGAAATTAAAACGTCGCGTTTAAAATTTATAATGTAAGAGTCTCAATATACATATAAGATTTTGAATCGTCTTACTTTAATCTTGACTCCTAAAATCCTTTCGCAAATAATTATGTAATAAAATAAATAAGATATAAAAGTTAATAGTGTGGCGTCTATCCTTTGGTATTTTTGGCTCTTATCCATTATAGTTCTCTCCAGTTTTCTTGAATTGTAAAAATATTTATAGTACTTGCAGGAGATACTATTTACGGAATATAAGTTGTATATCTTAATTTTATAAAAATGAATTTTTTAGTAAAATTTAACCTTACAAATGAAAAGATCATACAAAAATATGAGTAGACGTAATTTTTTATTTAATTTGAGCTTATATAGCATCATTATTATAACGTTATAAATTAAGTATATTATTTGGTTACTAAAATTAATTGAACTTTCATTACCATAAAATAGATAATAGACATACTAAATCATATAAAAATTCACATGTTCAAATATTTTTATATATTATTTAAATTTGTACAGTTGAATTTATCTAAAAAAAAATCATAAAAATAGACATATTAGCCCTATGGAGTATACTAATTAGATACCCTCTAGGGTATATCCTTTTTTTTTTTTACATATTTATAAGGGTAAATGTTATAAATAAAATAAACATCTATCACTTAATTTATCTTATTAAGTTGTGTTATTGAGTGATCCTACATTTTTCTACCATTTGCTAAATATGTGCAGCATTTCCAATAAAAATTTGAATAGTTGAGAATTGTTATTTTATTTAATGGTAAAAATACATCAAATGCTTCTAATCTTTTGAAGAATTGATTGTACGTGTTTATGTTATCTTTTTAATGATATATTTGGAACATTATTAACAATTGAAAGAAATTGGAAAGAAATATAATAGGGAGGAGCCACATCATATATATCCATCTAAGGTTGATACCCATTTGTTTATTGATTCATATTTTTCTCTTCGTCTTGGACCAATATTCCTTGGAAGCAAGAACGTGTTGGCAGTGTCCCTCAAGTGTAGTTATGTATGTGTTGAAGCATTCGATTTGGAGTTTTCGCTTTTGGTCCCCATAATTGCTCTTCATGGGGTCTCCAGGAGGCCTTGCCAGGGCGGATGCCAAATAGATATTCCATAGGAGGCATCATATCATGTGTTTATGTCTTTGTGGGAGCCAACAGAATGCTTCAAATATTGCTGCATTTATTCCAACTTCTTTATAAAAGTAGTCGAGGAGGCCACATGCCATGTTTGTTTGTCTGAAAAAAGAACTTGGCCACCAACTATTGCGTTTAGTCCACTGTATACATATCCAATTAGTTGTTGACTAATTTGCTGCTGCTTATTAGTAAAGATTTTTTTAGTCATTTTACTTTGTTAGGCAGCTCGTTTTTAATTCGGAACTACACGACGTCATTAATACAACACCTCATAAGATAATGATTAAATAAAATTCTAGATAGTTAGTTTTCTCATATAGGGTGGTTTTTTGCTAGAGTTTATTATTAGAATGATATAATGATTGAACCATGCATGTGACAAATTATATATATATAATCTTGCAGATTTATTTCATCCGACAATCACGCGTACAACTTAATTACTTGACCTATCTCTCTCTCTATTGGTTGATGATTTGAATTTAAACTTTAATTATAATCAACTAACTCATGGTAATTTAATTATAGTTTTAAGTTTTTAAACACATGATTGGCCCGGCCGACACTTGGTTATCGTTTGTACCTTCAGTCAGTGCGTGTGTGTGTGTTAGGATCTATGTGTGAAATAAGAGCATCTCTAGCAATAACATCTTAGACTAAATATAGTCTAAGATTCATTTTTCCTCTCCAGCAGATGGACTAAATATAGTCCATGACTATATTTAAAATTCTCAAAAGACTATATCTAGGAATTAGATAGTTCATGGACTATAAATTTAATAATATTTAAATAGAAAAGTAGAAAGATGATTGAAATTTTGTTGAATTTATTAATTAGTTTAATATTTTTATATTATAATCCATGAAATAGTCTATCTGTTGGAATGATAGAAGACTAAAGGACATTTACTGATGTCATATAGACTAAATATAGTCCATGAAATAGTCCATCTGTTGGAGATGGCCTAAGAGCATCTCCAATAATAAAATTTTAAACTAAATATAGTCTAGGATTTAACTTTTCTCTTTAACAGATAGACTAAATATAGTCTCAGATTATACTTGAAACTCTTAAAAGACTAAATTTAGGAACTAAACAGTTCATGGATTATAAATTTAATTATATTTAAATGGGAGAGTAGAAGGATGACAAGAGTTTTTTTGAATTTATTGATTTTTTTTTTATATTATAATCTACGGAATAGTTCATCTGTTGGAATAATTGAAGACTAAAGAATATTTATTGATGTAATATAAATTAAATATAATTTATGGGATAGTTCATCTCTTGAAAATGCTCTAAGAGAAGGAGGAAAATAAAGAGACCGAACATAAGATTAATAAATAATACGGGATCACAAAAGTTATTTGTGAATTTTATTTTCGAGAGAAAGGAAGGAAAAATTCTTCTCGAGTTTTTGTTTTTGTTAGGTCTTTTATACAACCCAAGTTGTCGGATTTAATAGCTCGTAACGAGACAGAAACATACAATACTGCTAGCCCAAAAAAAATAAGGAAACCTCAGCCCAAACCAAATGCATATTTGGAATATGGTCAATTAATTTGGTAGATCATCATCATCGTCATCATCAGGTCGGTTTCACAGCTGAGCTGAGAAATGAAATGACGCGATCCCACAGCCAGCGTGGGGATGCATTCAACCATCAGGAAGCAGGTTACGCGTGAGCCACTACACATTTCCTAGAGAGAGAGAAAAGATATCAGGAGGGTATTGAATTGAATTGGTTTTCTATCGGCATTTTGGATCGGAATTCTATCCATTCGCCGAGCTTTGCCTTTCTCTCTCTTTCACACACCCTAGCAGCAGTGGTGGTGGTTTCCGCTCTAGAGTTTCGGCTTATTTATAAATAAATAATAAATGGCGTATAGGAGAAGACAGGGATTATTGGGAAGGGATTCGACGACCACTTTTTTCAAAGATAAAGATGAAATTGGGAACCCTAACCGTAGCCCTCTCCCTGACCTATTGAGAGTCCGGTGGTGTTAGATAAAATTCTCTATTAAAATTTGAATAATTTAGACATTTAAATAATATAAAACATCCGAATAAAATTATATCTGAATAAAAAAAATATTATTTGATAATTAATTTTTTCAGATGTCTGAATAACAGTATTTTACCATTTTAACCCTATGAACAGTTAAACATTATAATAATAATAATAATTATTATTATTATTATACTAATAATAATTATAATTAATAATAATAATTATAGTAATAATAATATTAATTATAATAATAAAAATTATTATAATTATTATAATAATAATAATTATTATTATTATATTTATAATTATAATTATAATAATAATTATTATAATAAAAATTATACTAATAATAATTATTATTATAAAAATAATAATAATTATTATAATAATTATTATTATTATATTAATAATAGTACTAATAATTATTATTATTATAATTATAATAATAATTATGATAATTATAATTATAATAATTATAATAATAATAATAATAATAATAATAATAAAAGGAATTTGTTAATATTGAAGAGAATATTTTTGTCCAAATTTATTAAGATACTCTTTTTAATAGTTCAAATTTAATTTTGTATCTTAATTATTTAAAGGCATTTAAATGTAATAAAAAAAAACAAACAACTTTATTTCCCTTGGCGATTAATAATTGAGACACAAACAAACAGCATCATCGTCCGGATGAAAGTTCATCGTCTTCCTCTCCATCTTCTCTCGCTGCCAAAGCAATCAGAGCTTCCTCTGCTTATCGGGACTCTTCCCTCTCTTCTGCTTATGGCCATTCCTCACTCTCGTCGCCATCCAATAAGCTTCGATCCTCTTCTCCCTCTATGGTCAAACCCCATCTCTCATCTCATCTCTGCTTGCTTCAATTGTTTAATATCTCTGAAATGATTGACGTAACTCTGATTTACTTGTGATCATGGAATACTCTTACACTTGGCACTTGTTCCTTTGCATTTTGTAGGGGACAAATCACATTCGGAACATATGGCCTTAATGGTAATCCTTGGTTTTATATGAATTGGACTTTCCCAATTGGAGGACAAAGTTGTAAACTTCAAACAAATTGTTGGGCTTTCTCAAGATTGAATTTTGAGCTCAAATGAGAATGTACAACGTTAAAAGCCAAGAGCAGAGATAGGTCTCACTTCTGACATATAAGTGTATAGTGTTCTAAGTGCTTTCGAGAACTTGTAAGATTTTCAAAGATTAGGCATTAACTAGATAAAATTCATCACTTTAGTTCGTAGTGTTCTACTGCTCTAAATATCCTTTTAGGCAGCAGAATCAGTCCCCTACTGCCTACCCTCATTTGGCCCTAATCACTGACCCTGAAAAAGTCAAGAACTTGAAATTTTTAAGTTTATATGTTAAATAAATTTCTTCCTATTTTTTCTCATGAATTTTTTAGTAAGTCACATTTTTTAATTACAGCTTTGAGATCTAGGCCACTTCATTAGTTCTTTAAGTTCTAAATGAACCTTACCAATAGATTTGAAATTAGACTTGTAAGAATTGTACAAGAAATGACTAAAAATATGAATTTGAAATAATGATTAATATTGATATTAATGGAGGCGTTGAAGCTCTTTAATACTTGAATTGAATTTATTGTATTTCATGACTTCTTTTTTGGGGAAATATTTACATTTAATATATGCTTTTTATGTAGTATAGAGTAAAAAATAAAAAATAAAGAATAAGACCACCTAGGCGCTCCCTTTTCCGCTTAGGTCTGCCCACCTATTTTTATAGCACGGTAGAGTGTTAAATCAGAATTACGTGTCATTCTCAGTAAAAAAGATTAGTAAACATTTATATTTGAGGTTTAAAAGTTATTCTATCTGCATAACTAGAAAGCTCGGAGAGTTAAAAGAATTGGTATTAGATGAATTGTTTTAAGGACGTGTAATGAATATTGATAATGTTTTGAACTAAGAGAGGTTGAACATGTCTCTTTTGAAATGACAACTAAGGTCAACGATATAGATCTAGAAAGGTTCAGCATTTTGGTTTTATTAACTTTCCAGATTGAAGGCCTTCAGCAATAGTTATTGTCTTACAAATGCTAATTAATATGATGTCAAGATATGTAATCAGTGGTAAAATGACCAAGCTACCTTAGTTACAACCTATAGGAAGTCTCCTTTAAATAAGGCATACAGTTGCATATATGTGAATGATTCATTGCTCTCCATAACAACCTATGAATGACTGGGGGTTTAAATTTGGGATTTAAGTACATGGTGTGCTAAATTTGTGGATGATCTCAGGAACCAAATTAATTAATGGCTTTTGATTATTGCTAGTGTATTTTGCTGCTTCTAGGATTCAACCACATATGAGTATGTATCAATAAAAAGTGTGGCTGAACCAAAACAAGGATTTTGGGAGGTTCTGGCTAGGAAAGCTAAAGGCGTTATTGAGGATAATGATGGAGCCAAGCAGTTCAATTCACTGAGAAGAGCAGAACTTCCAATTTCTGCGACCCCACCTAGGGGTCAGGTAAAAATCATATTCTTAACTGAAGCTTCAGTAATATTTATTTATAAAAACAATACGGGTACTACTTCATTTTTGTTATATAGTGATTCAAAATCTGAACCTATCAAACACCTTGCTGATTCCTATTTTTAAAAGCTAAACTTGCACCATTTTATGGCACCGTTTTATGGCCATAAAACATGCTAAAAGTTGTTCTCCTGCACTTCTGTTGTAATTTCTTTTAGCTTGTTTTTACTTGCAGTATTATCAGTCACCTGAAAGTCGTCGAAAGACGGACAATCCTGCATTACGGAAGGGGCTAGATGCAATTACATCATCCCTTAACTATCTCGGTGGCACTATTGGCAACGCTCTTGAGGTAATTGGATCTTATGAATTTCCTGTTTGGTTAATGAATAGGTAGGAATTGGCTTTCAGCCTTTTAGACCAAAACCTTATTTTTGGGTATATGTCTTGCAAATTGAATTGGAATTCCTCTTCAGCTCCTTTTTCGATTTTTAGTTAAGAGAGATGCAAATCTAAATGAATGAGGTGTCACTTGCAAATAAACTATTAGTCCATTACAGTGCATCACTTGATCAACATAAGAGTCCAGTGTTCTAAAATCTCAACCTAGGTCCACTTAATCCCCACTTTGGCACTAGACAGTACTTCTATCACCTAGGCACCTAGGGTCCCGCCCAAGCAGAATCATCTCTACCGCATCGATTTAATAGAGATTTTTAGAATACTTAAAATGAATTTGTTAAGCTTTAAAATATTATTTTTTGGTATTTTTCATGTAAAATTTCTAAAAAATACATTTACTATATGCTTTGTATAGGATACCAAGTATATACAATAGAAAAATTAATAAATGAGACCGCCTAAGAAAGCACCTACTCTGCCTAGGAAAACACCTAGGCGGCCCCTCCGTCGCCTAGGTCTGCCTAATGATCTTTAGAACACTGTACAAGTCACCTCCATTATTACCACTGTTTCTGCCTCAGTGCCGCCACCACCAACATACCTCAAGCAGCCATAATCAACATGCCAGCCCAAGTCTGTCAGGCGTTGGCCATTGACCAGGCCAGGTCAGACTCCTTTGACCACCAAGCTAGGCTTGGTCCAGTAGAATGCAGCCTGTGGAGGCCCGAAGGCCAGGCTCCCGGTCCGGTCCGAGTGTAGTTTTTTTATTTTTATAATTCCGATCCAATAATATTTTTTTTTTAAAAAATACTCTCTCTGTCCCAAAATAAAAGTCATCCATTGACTTTTGTGGTCAAATTGACCATTTTAAAATTAACAATTAAACATACATATTTAGATTTTTAAAAAGCAAACATTGAGATTATTACTAAATTGTATATAGTTTATAGGCTTTTTACATACATATAAAAGAATAATAAGATATATTGATTTGAAAAATGGTCAATTTGACCATAAAAGTCAATGAAGGACTTTTATTCTAGGACAGAAAGAGTATAATTAAAATTTTATTTTGACAATATTATTAAAATAAAATATTGTTTAAAATATTAAGTATAATTAAAATAGTTATAAAAAAGATATTGTTAAATATATAAAACATATTTTATATTTATTTGAAATATATATATATTGTATTGATAATAAATATGTACGTTTAAAAAAGGAAATAAAAGTTGATGTATTTATTAAAAGTAATGTATTACAAGTTCAACTTGCAACTTACAATAATGAATAATTATAAGTTTATAACTTTAAAGTATAACTTGAACAATTATTAATGATGAGTCGGTTACAAATATTTGCCTTCAAAATTTTAAAATATATGTCTTCAAATCTTCAATATTCATGGAATTTAACTTTCAGCAGTTTCTGCTCTTACTTCGAGATCTTCCGAGCTATCTTGATCGTCTATTACGTCTTTTGTATTCTTCTTTGCACGACAAGATAATCTTTATAGGAAATATATATTTTCAATGATTCCGAACTAAGTCTACTTCTTTTTTCTTTTAATACCCTGCCAAATAAAGAAAAATAAGGTTCCAAAACTATGGTACTAACTTGGATAGTTAGTATATCACGGGCCATCGCGGCCAAAGTAGGAAATTGAACGGGAGCTCCGTCTCAATCACTAGTTTGGCTTGCAACTCTTTTTATAATATTTGATCATAACTTCAACTGTGACCGGAACGATCAATTTGTGTTTGAGAGCTTTTATCGGTTAATTTATGCCTTTGCAAACACGATTGGTAGTGACGTTGTAGTGTGTTATTGCCTTTAGTACCAAATAAGGTGTTACATATTTTGCATTGAGTCTTTTTAACACCATCGGCAACCCACACTTTAATAAAATGTTTCCAAACCGGCGTTGTATGTTTGTTTTGTTCACCGGTAGGACGTGGAAATAACGGATTCAAACTCATTCCACTATCAGGCATAATGATATTTGGGTTGTTTTGAATAAATTGTGGCATTTGTGATCCGGATGCTGTATTAGAGGAATTCATTGTATTGTAATAAAATGTAATAATAAAAATATAATAATAAAGGGTGTAATAAAAAATGTATTAATAATAAAAACTGAGATTTATAATAATAACAATTGAAGTTTTGTGGAGAGAAAATAATTGGCTTTATGTGGATAGAAAAGAATGCTGAGAGTATTGATATGTGAGATAAATTTTTGGGAATGTTTGCAATGCACTATCTTCATTTTGTAGACGAAAAATGTATCC
The DNA here is from genome assembly GCA_947179155.2 of Hedera helix. Classification (NCBI taxonomy): domain Eukaryota; kingdom Viridiplantae; phylum Streptophyta; class Magnoliopsida; order Apiales; family Araliaceae; genus Hedera; species Hedera helix. The sequence goes on from OX359271.1 coordinate 51,393,546, forward strand.
GTTTGTGCACTAGCTGGTAGAAAAATAGTTATTTTGTTTTTTGTAGGTGTGGCAGCAGCTGACAGGCGTCAGCTTTTGCAGCAGCAGTCGATTTATTTTTTTTGTTACCGTTATTGTCAGGCCGGTCCAGACTTTAGAGGTTTCAGGCCGCAGGCTAGGCCGGGTTTTGTTGGGGGCCGGTCCAGGCTGGATCTATTAGGAAAAAAGGCGGTCTGTTAAGGGTCTGGCAGACCGGGCCGGTCCAGGCCCGACTAGGGCCGGGCCGCAGTCCTCGAGCCGGATGTGCACCACTAACCTCAGGACTCAAACTTAGAGGTATATCATATTTCGGTCATTTGTGCTTCACCGTTCGTTATTGCTTCTTCCTCCACCATTGCCTTAGATGCGAGCAACCTTCACCTTGAACATCAGTGTCTGCACATATACTGGCATCGTTACTATCCCCATGACCATCAGTGACCACTCTAGAACCACACCCTTACCACTGTTCATCTTCCTCTTTCAGAAAACATCTATGAAGTCACTAGAGGCAAAAGACAATGATTAATGTTGTTTGACAGTAAAGTGGAGTATCTATCGAAGAAGAAGGATAAAAATTCTGCTGCAAATCATGTTTAGAAAACTGATAGAAAATAGAAGAGAGATAAAAAAATGAAGAATGTCACATAGCAGCATTAGGCAACCAAAAGGGACCTTCAGTCAGCCAAAAGGGCCACCTTTATTGAATTGCTGCAAGCTCAGCTGTCTCTGCTGCAACATCTAATAGTGTTGTTGTCAGTATTGATTAATGATTCATGAGCACCACAAATAGTATCTCCAATCATTCTCTGCTGCTGCAGTAGTACAATTGAATCTGCCACTAATGATAACACCATAATGCCACTTTTCAACTTCATGTTACAATTATCACATATCACTGATTACCATTGGCCTATAATTGATTATCATAGACGGTAATAAGTTCCAATCCAATTCCAAGAAGAATTGATATTTGATTGCCCATCTAATTTTTTGAATTTCCACATAGCTTTAGAAGACGCTCTTCACATGTTGGATGTTTTTACATAGTTAAGCAAAGGTGAATTCATTCTATTTCTTCCTTTATTATAATTGTTGCTCAGATAAAAGAAGAAAAAGTACCAGTGATCTGTTCGTCCTTTGTTATTTTATTATTCTTAGAAACTCTCTCATATAAACAAACACACGCACATGTGTGCAGCACGTGCTCTTATGTGCATGCACACATGAAAGCATGAGGCTGAAGCTTTCAAATGATCACAGATAACCCATATGTCTTGCTCCCGCCCCATGCATATTCTATTTACAGTTTAAAGCTGTACTGGTTTCATTTTTTGGACCAATGTGTCCCCCTTTCCATTTACAGGAGGGCCTCACAATTGTGGAGAACCGAACTGTAGATATCATTCAAGAGACCCGCAAGCTGCAAGTAAAGAAAAAGGACCGCAGTTCTGATGTGCAAAATCAGACTTCAAATATTTATGGTGCAGGGCAACAACCCTTTATGCAGAAACATATGCAACCACAGATGCACACGGATCTGGAAATCCAATTGAAGGCATCTCGAGACGTAAGGTGGCAGTTACGTGTTCACATGTTTAATTAGTGAAACTATCATGCATATGCAGGCAAACCCTTCATTTTCTTATTTCAATAATAGAAGTGAACCTGCAGTTTTCACTTATTTTAAACTTTTAATAAACGTTTCGTATTTGGCTGGCTTTGACCTAATCAACGCTCTTGTTGTACATTAATACCCTAACCAGCTGTTTATGTGTCCTTCCTGGAGCTCAATCTTCTTTGGGTACAGAAATTGACTGAGATAAAGATTTTTATTATCTACTTGAACATGTCAGTTGTAGCACTCCCTTTGCCCCAAGTTAGTTGTCCACTTTCATGTTTAAGAATATAAATAGATTAGTGTAAGTAGTCTTGTAGAGTTCAAATATCACTCTTTAGTGGAACCAACCATCTTTTCTCAGAAGGTATATGTTACATTTGGAAAAGGAAATGAGAAAACTAATTTGAGATGGAGGGATACTTTAATTTTAAATTTTTTAAGGAATTTCACATGATTGGTTGATGATCAGGGGTGTAGCTTAGATACTTTACATGAGGAAGAAAATGTAATACTAGTATAAAAAGATTTCAAAATTGAAGGGGGGAAGTTCTATACCATTAAAATTTGACACAATTTTTGCTACTATGTTAGTATGTTTGACTTTAGTTATTGTAATTTATTTGCCAAGTCATTTGGTGATTTTTGAGTCAGCCCCGCCAATTTTTATGATGCAGTTATTTACCAGTTCGCTGCTACTGATGCTCTCTGGAAATATGCGTAATTTTTATTAACACGTTCCAGTTTTCTTCTTGTTTTTTGTTAGTTTTGTTACAGCTGGTAATGCAATATATAAATTTGCAGTAAGATGTATGTCTTATTTGCCTATATTATCAAAAAGAGGATTTGTTTTATGTTTTTCTGATTTCTCTTTTCATGTTACAACACAAACATGAGATCAGGAACTTAGAAGGGGAGTCAGAATTTACTTATGCACTTATCAGATGCTGTTCTAATAACTATATTCACTACACAATTGATAAGAGGTGAAATACATGATATTGCCTCTTGGTAATAATCACAGGTTGCAATGGCAATGGCTGCCAAAGCAAAGCTACTTCTTCGGGAGCTGAAGACAGTTAAAGCAGATCTAGCTTTTGCAAAGGAGCGTTGTGGTCAGCTGGAAGAAGAGAATAGAATCATTAGAGAGGGTACCGGGAAGGGAGACAACCCCGAAGATGATGATATGGTATGCTTTTCTGTTCTGCTCTATTCCCCTTTACTTTTTCTTTTCTTTTTTTTGGTAATTTTCCCCTTTACTTTTCTTTTCAATTTTTTAAATATTATTTAACAGTTGACATATAAATGCATATATATATATATATATATGAAGATGTATCAAATATAACAGGTATATATGGTCTAGTCATGTCTTAAAATCCATGCCAAATAATGTATAAAATATTTTCTTATAAAAAGGTAATAGAGGGAGGGAGTATTAGAGGACTGAACAATTCCAGCTTTCATAGTGACTAATTCAAATTGTGATGGCGATATGTGCACACCAGATAAGGCTTCAACTAGAGACACTTCTTGCCGAGAAAGCTCGGTTGGCACAGGAGAACTCGGTCTTTGCACGAGAGAATCGCTTTCTAAGGGAGATTGTTGAATACCACCAGTTGACTATGCAAGATGTTGTATATTTGGATGAAAGCAATGAAGATGTCACCGAGGTTTACCCTATTAAAGCACCAACAGCAATTAATCTGCAACCCTCCAACACAATAGCTACTTCACTTCCCTCCCCAATCCCACCATCAGCTGCTCATCTCACCACTGTTCCACATGTATCTCAGGATGTTTCTCCTCATCAAACGCCATCCTTGTAGCCATAATAAGTCTCCCGAAGTGTACTAAGCTTATGTATTACTCCCCGAGGCGGAATAATAGAATCAGCTTGTTAGGATGGAGCAGCCCCCTCTTTTTTGTTGGCATTTGTATCAATATATATCTTACTTGTTATTCTTTACTTGATTATAAATTTATTCTGCATTGCCAAATGTTTAAATTAGCCTTTTGGGCTTTGCAAAAGGTAAAGAAGAAATCACATTGTGATTCAATCGGCTTTGTGCAAGTATTTGTACCTTCCATCATTGCAACATTGTGAGGGCTGTTGTCACATGTACATTATTGATGGGGCTTTAATTTGTATATGAAATTGAACTCTGAATCTCTTTTGTGCTATAAACTGTTAAATTGATTAATGTCTGTGGACATGATATTAGTGCAAGGCCAATAGTTTATACCCTTGGTTCCCGGATAACTTGTTCTCAAAACTTTGGTTTAGTTGGCGTGCAGTTTCAAGGTTGATATCTGGCACTTTGAGTAGTTTATGATTACGATAACGACCAAATTTTCCTGTTCCTTGATATACTCCTCGAGGTGAGATTATATCAGAAGTTAGCATTTTATTTAAATACAGCCAAGGATATCTTAGCATTACTGAGAGGACATCAAGGCTATAAAATATACAGCATATGTTCTGAGTCACTACAACAGTGAACCATGCATATTTTGTGTTAAAAATTGAAATCAGAGCATACTAATCTAAAATTATGACTACCGAGTATAGTTGGTGAATAAAAGTCCATACAGGCTGGAAGCATTGAAAATTATCTAGAATTTATTACTCACAAAATGAAATATTATAAGCAACTTGATGCTGTTATCCGTGACCGTGGCTCCAAATATATGCAATCACTGAAAATTATCTTGCATTTACATAATGAAATATTACAATCGACTTGATGCTGTTATCTGTGGTTCCAAATACATACATAACCCTTGAATATACAAGATATAGACATTCTGCCATTCTGCTTCCGTCTTCTGGCCGGATTTGAACTCGCCATTTCTAAAAGCTTCCCTAAAAGCAAACAAGAATGTAATAAAATTCGGTTTATGAAAGGACAGTAAGATCAGATGACATGGACAACGCATAACCGGTTTGAAGAGCAGGAAATGTCTTGGTTATCAAGTAGCGCTTAGAATAACTGGAAAAATAGACTGGTCGATCCGTCTCCATATGATTTGATGTCTGCCGGTCTGACCAGAGCCCTACATAAAGGGCATGTCCTCTCCCTCTCAAACCTGCAAGCAAACAAAATAAAATGTCCATCACAATGACCCAATTGATAAAGCAAAAGCAAAAAAAGAAACACAAGCAGGGAGCATTAAAACAAGCACAGAAGGAAAGGTGGCTCTACTAAGCATGGAGCATTAAAACATGTGAAAACAAACAAGAATTACTTTCAACAAAGAAAGAAGTCAATGAATAATTCAAGAAAATGATCAAACTGATTTGAGGTTCCATGATTATGTTTAACCTACACTGCTATGGAACTAATAAGTTAAAAAAAGTAGAAACAAAATAGTGGGAGATGCCAACAGCAAAAAACAACACAGCTTGATCATCAAGGGATCTCTTTGGTCACTGGCCAAGAAAGAATATCAGGCTTTCCTATACATTCTTATTCTTGCAGCGGCTTTACTGAAGTTAGTTCATCAGAGAGAACTAATTCATCTTACAAACTAATAATGAAATCCACCATGGAGGCAAAAAAAATTCTCTACTCTAAATGAATGGATAAAGTTGTATAATGCTCCCAACTAGATTTAATTTCGCCCCAAATTTAATCTATGAACTTGAAGGAATACCAAATGAGCTTATGCTTGGGTAACAATTTACAAAAGGGAGACGGGAACAAATCATGATCTCTAGGGTAAAAGAAAAGGCAAATATGCTAACCATTCTGATACACAGTCCTCGCAGAATATGTGTTTACAGCTAAGCAATATTGGAGCATGCATTTTCTCCTGGCAAATGGCACAAAGATCCCCAGCAGCATTAACCTGCATGAAATCCTGACAAGTTAGGATAGGTGCATGACTATGTAAATGCACACATTAATCAGCATGTGTAAAGGATGTAAGGTGCACAGCATATGATATTTTTTAGAACCTTTAAATCTTATGCACGGGTAGCATGGCGTTTGTCCGTCTCAACAAGACAAAAAGACCGTAGGATGCTAACACCTAAGGGAGCATCTTAGAGCATTTATTCATCCGGTGGTAAAGTTATGACAAATCATCTTAAACTTGGAGGAAGTGGAGTGTTTATTTTGTGTTCTCTATGTCTGTTACTAGGTGATAGTCATAAACATTAATCTTTTACCTTTATTGGGGAATTTCTACTTTTGCAAAGTCAATAAACGAGTTCGAGCAGAGGAGATGTTCAAAGCAATTAGTTTATCACTTCAACTTAATACGAAGTTAAAGAAAAAAGAAAAGCTGACAAGAAAAAAATGGTTTGACAATCATGTTACTCATTTTAGTATATCACAGTTATTAGTCTCAATGTATCCAACCCATAAAGCGGAAGTTGGGAAGTAATGTATACAAAGACAACTTGAGAAGAAAAGAGTTCTTTTTACCAAGTGATTTGAAGTCAAATACCCGGCACATATGACTACTTACCAAGGGACACCATACTCTATAAATACCCCTATGATTTCTAGAGAGGGAACTTTTAAACTTTTGGACTTTGGATCTTCGCTCACTCCTTAATATGTCTGTTATTCTCCCCTCTTCAAACCCTCGATCAAGACTCGAATCCTTCGCTGATATCTCTCCTCCACAGTCAACTAGAACCCTATTCCCAAAAGGTGTGAATTACTCACCTACACAAATCCTTGTAGAAAATATTCATCACAAGAAAAAGTTTCTTATAACAACATTTGGTATTCTTTTAAAACTATTATTCAAATAGGCTCTCTTAACATTTGTGCTCATTTCTCAGGCAAGGAGATCGACATGATGCTTTTATTTCAAGTACCTTCTCAAATCTCTCAGTATCATAGGCTGTATGGATAATGATGATCAGAGAATTAATTTTCTTCTTTTCTTTTTCTCCCTTATATTTTTATTCCATTTCAAGGGGAAAAGGCAATTCTGATTCCTAAATGAACCTTATTCATTTTATTATGGAGTTTATTTTGCACACGCATTGCATGTACCCGTGATTAGTATTTATAAAATGAGATTCTCTAGACTTTCCGGTTCAAATGTTTTTAAAAATATGACGTATTGGTGCTCTTCCACTCGCACTCCCGCTCTATGTGATCTAGTATACAAACCTACCCCCTCTTCTGGCACAAACACGCACAAACAAATGACCACTCACCTACCCACCAAAAAAAAAAATCAGAGAAGGGCATCAATGCAGAAAGTTAAAGAAAATCACATAAAGAGGCAAGAAGCCTACCAACCTGCTCAGAAGTAGCACATGAACCATAATGTACCTCCTTGCGAGATAAGGCCCTCAATGCAGCAAAGAATAATTGAACCTGCATGTCCAAAATGCAGTAATTACAATAGAAACAATAGCGATATTCTATCTGACAATAGTCTGTCTTGTAAATAGGTAATATTCGGAATAGAGACGAAAAGAATATAAAGTTCAAGAACATCAAAGGCATACCTTTTGTATAACTGACGTTAGCTTGAAGGTCAAATACAATCCTGTGGTCAATGATGAAAAGAGGCTTCCATATTCTTTGTTTAAGAAAAAACGATACCATACTGGGGTTGGCAACAACGCCCGATACAGTAGTAACATGTACTCCACCAGTGTCAGCATTTGACCCTGAAAACCAAAAGACCTTCTATAGTCCGTATATTTTGGCTCATGATTTATGAAAAAGAAAATAATTTACAAACATAAGCACCTACAAACTCTGTGTGTGTGTGTGTATACATTTAAATTACCTGATTTCGATAATTATGGCCGCCACTATTCTTATAATACATCAAAAGAATGCATTTGAACACCATTGCTGCCTGCCGCACCATTGTATCTAAAAGGGCAGGAAAATTTACCACCCTTTAAAATCATAATATAACACAATGGACTGCCGAGAGATAGAAAATGTGAAACCCATGAAAGAATCCTTGGGAGAGGAAGTGGTAAGGGAGACCCATAACATTGAATTAGACATAACAGCACAAAGTTCTTGTTGCTGATCCAATGCAATTCTTGGGTGAAGTGGATATCAAAAGAAGAATGGTTGGTTTCTGTGAGAATCTTTACATAGAGACCTAGAGCAGAAGATCACAACCGAATGAAATGGACACTATGTTAGTACAAGCAAAACAGAGTTAAGTGAGGTGCCATTTTCGGAAAATGACAGTGTGGGTATTGAGGAGCTGAAGTGAGGATACGGCCTCCAGCCTTGATTGTATGAACTTGCACTTTTGGGAACTCATTTGATGGTATCATGGTACTGCTCTTGAGTTTCTCCTTCATAACATTTTTTCCAGAGAATATGCATGGAACATTATGGTTCAGGCCTATTCATGTAGCAGGAACTGTTTATAAGTTGATAACAGATGTATGGCATACAAACTTTGGAAGTTAGTGGTGGTAGAATTGTTTAGGATACCATAACACCGGTCATTTTCTCCTCTTTGGCTGTCCTTTTGTTTCTGCTCCTTTTTTTCAAATGTGTGGGTGGGGTGGGGTGGGGTGGGGGATGGTGGGTGCTGAATTGTTGACAGACTCCTTCTGTGATATTGGGGGTTAATGAATGTATGTAACAGGATTCTTTCTATACAAATCATAAACTCATAAAGCAGAAATGGAGGAAATGGGTAAGGTTCACATTTTGAAAGCAACAGTGCACATACCGGTATACTTCTTCCAAAGATGAGAACTTTTACAGGCTTTAAAGTAGGGTGACATAATGGAGATTTTGTCATTTATTTTTAGCAGCTGAAACGATTATATTTTGTTTGGAGAGGTCAAGCAGCTCATAATCTAAGATGCCTGTTGGTATGGTTAGATGTGTGGTATCCCAAATACCTGATTGAAACTAATATTAGAAGAGCTAGGTGTTAAGTAGAGCAGTATTTAGAAAGGGTAACATAGTAATTGGTAGAATATTAATTTTAGAAGGTCTTACGGGCCATGTGAGTCAGCTAAGGGGTACTTAAGTCTTTTCTTTTAATTTACATCGATGCAATGTAACCTCTCTCTATATATGTTGAGCTAGGGTAAATATTGTTAGCATGCTTTTGATATGAAATGAATTGAGATGACTCATTTGAGTCTCCTTTATATTCTTCCCCAAGTTCTTCTATTTTCTCAGTCCTTATTCTTGCTTTTCTCAGTCCCATATTCTAATCTTTCCGTCTTCTCAGTCCCTATTTGATGCAGGACGAAGAAGGCATTTTGGAAGTTTTATTTTAATTAGGAATTGGTTTATTAAATGTTGTATTAAATATTTTATTAAGAGTTGTATTTTAATTAGGAGTCATTTTAATTAATTGTAGTTACCTTATTTAAGTTGCAGTTATCTTTTAGAGTCCAAATTAGTTTAGGATATTAGTTTAGGATACTTGTTTAGGAGTACTATAAATATGGTTGTAAACTTAGTATTATATATACATTGAAATATTGAATTATTGAATTGTGTAATTCTCTTCGTGAGACGGAAATATTCTCTTCGTGAGACCGTTCCCCATTATTTGGTATCAGAGTCAAACCCTAGCCACCTTCTGCCGCCACCCAAACCTAATCCCCTACCAAATCTGTCGTTACTAAACCCAAACCTTAACAATAAACTTTTGACGCAGAGCCAACAAATCCCCAAAACCTTAACTCTTGACCACAGACACCAGAGTCAGAACCCCCAGATTGTGACCGTAGACACCCGCAACCACAAGCCCATTCAAATCGTGACCCATCAATTTCGCAATACGGAAAAAATAAAAAATAAAAAAAAGGGGTAGAAGCAGCACAGGAGAAGAAGAAAGCAGAAAAAGAAATAGAAGAGAGAGAAGACATACCTTGGAGCAGCCGCTGCCATCGTTCCTCCTGCAGCAAACTTTGACAGCCCCAGCCAAACTACCAACCAGGCGAAAGAAGAAAGAAAAAAGAAGAAAAGAAAACCAGGCCAAAGAAGAAAGAAGAAAAGAAAACAGAAGAAGGAAGAACAAAAAAAGAAGAACGCACAACTCTGTTGCTGAGCTGATCTGTGGATATAATATCTTGGCAAATTTCAGTTTGCACCCCAAAGTTTCATAATAATTTTAAAATACTCCCTTAACTTTTAAATTTTTACAAATACACCCCTAAACTTTTATATTTTTACATTTTAGCCCCTGAAGTTTCTGTAATTATATTTTAGCCCCTGTACTTGAAGTTTTTCCATCCCAACCCCTACAGTTTCAGAAATTTTCAATTTAGTCCCTGTTTCAAAAAAAAAAAAAAGAATAACAAATAGATATATTCAAGCAGTTATGGTGGATTACGATTTGAGGGAACGTGATAGAATAATGGAGAAAAATTGGAGGGATCGTCTCAGAATAATTGAGGAAAACATTGCAAAACTTGGTGCATATTTTCAGACAATTGTAGCAAATGTAGATGTACACACGGAACGCGTAGAACGCGTAACACAAAAATACGAAGTCGGTGAGATAGAACAAGAACTTCAACATGCTATTGAAATAATTGAAAATGCAAAGGTGGTTTGCATTAAACAAAGTGCAGTGCAAGAGGTCAACCATTTTGATCACGAATACGATAAAAAAGACATAATTGAGGTCGAGCACATTGATTTTGTTTTACCAAATTCTATATTCGAGTCCAAGGCTGCATCTACTTTCATGCTTGTGTCCATGCTATTTCTAAAGGTTGTGATCAAGAAACATCGGATGCACGTGTTCTATTGGAATGTTTCTTTTATGTTTATTATTCTTCGCTATTTCAAAACTCGTGGACGAGTTTTTTTCAAAAGAGAGGAGAATGATGCAGGATGAAAAAGGCGTTTTGGAAACTTTATTTTAATTAGGAATTGGTTTATTAAATGTTGTATTAAATATTTTATTAAGAGTTGTATTTTAATTAGGAGTCATTTTAATTAATTGTAGTTACCTTATTTAAGTTGCAGTTATCTTTTAGAGTCCAAATTAGTTTAGGATACTTGTTTAGGAGTACTATAAATATGGTTGTAAACTTAGTATTATATATACATTGAAATATTGAATTATTGAATTGTGTAATTCTCTTCGTGAGACGGAAATATTCTCTTCGTGAGACCGTTCCCCATTACCATTCTCTGGTTATGGTTTGGTAGTTGAGTTGAGCTTCCACGAAGGCTTAACAATTTGGTATCAGAGAAGTTAAACCTGCTGCCTTCTTCTTCTCCTTAATCTTCTGATCTTCTTCTTCTATTCTTCTTTTCTTTTCTCTCTCAGTTTCTTACTTATGCCTAAATCTATAAATTGTAAACCAAGTATTTGCTGAATTGTTTCGGTCAAAACGCTATTCTTTTCTTCTCAATATCAATCTTCTCCTCTTACTCTCCAATCCATTCTCTCTATATATAAACCTCTTCTATTCCATTTTATCACTCAAAACACTATATAAAACTCACTCCAGCTCATTTACTCCACTAAGTTAACATCCTTAATAAATTCCCAAGACTCAAAAACTTATTTTTTTCCTAAGTTTCTAATTCTTTTCCACACTTCTAACCATTTCACCAGGACTTTCTAAGTTTCAGAGACTACTAACGACAAGTTCCAGAGTTTGGCTGAAAAAATGGATGTTTATGGAGCATATCATTGATTTGATAAGGAATAAGAGTCTTGGCAGAGAACCAGACTTTGAAAATTCTATTGGGGCCAAAGAAGGGAATGGTAGGAGAAGGGCATGTTGGGCAAATGAATGCCAAGGGGTTCTTAAGAAATCCTCAAGAAGTAGAGAAAGTTAAAGGGAAAAGGTCAATGAGAAAGCCTTTCTATGATAAGTATGAAACAGATGATGATGAGGAATTCCACCATAAAAGCAGGAACAACCAGGTGGAAGAGGACAAGGATCTAAACACTTAAAACTAGTTTTTCCTACTTATATAGAGGGAGAGGGAGCTATAGAATGGATCAAAGACTGTAATGAATTTTTCAACATCTATGCGGTAAATGACAAAAGAAAAGATGTCATTGCATCCATGCATCTCCCTGGAGCCCATAAAGCTTGGTACTAGTCACACATGGTGGGCAAAGAAAGTATTGCATGGGCTGAATTTTCAAACAGTTTTGTGGCTAGGTTTGGTAAAGTTAGAATTGAAAATGTCTTTGAGCAATTCAAGATGCTAAAAGAGACTCATGATATGATGACTATGAAAAATACAAGGGCAGGTTGCTAGATAAAATCCCTCGGTTCACTGAGGAATTTTTCGTAGGAAACTTTATGTGGTGAACTTAAAGAAGAAACTAAAAAGGTTGTCAAACTGTTGGAGCCATCAACCCTCCCACAAGCCTACAAACAAGCCAAATCTTACGAGACACCTATCCCTAAACCCCCTGGACCCTATACTAAACCACCAAACACTTCCCAGTTTCACAACCCCAGCAAATTAATCCCAAACACTACCCCCAATGGTTACTACAAATTTACCAACCTTGAAACTAGTCCCAGAATTTCATTCCTAACTTATCCTAAACAAACTACTACCTCCTTGAACCCCAAACCTATTACAGCTTCACAAATAGTGGAAAGGAGAGCTAAAGGATTATGCTATTACTGTGATGAAACATTCACTATACGATATCAATAGACTAAACCAAAGGCATTCATGATGGTGGGAGAGGATTACTTTGAGGACTATGAGGCTCCTCACATCTTTGATGAAGAAATTCCTGAAAAAGCTCCAACCTCAGTACTTGAACAAGGCGATGACACAGTTAAATCAAGCCCCCACCTTAACTGTTGTTCAGAAAAAAGGATGGAAATGAAGAAAATCAAATCACTGTGTTACATGGAACCGGTCAAGGTAAGAAGTTCAATTTCCTCATTGTTAGAGGAAGCTCATTGAACCTTCTTGATGAAAATCTTGCCAAAGAGCTTCAATGTCCCTTGCAACTTATAAAGCCTATATACCTCACACTCCCTCATGGAAGGAATTCAGATTAAGGCTTAGTGCCCACAGTTTTCTTAGAAAATGGGTGGAATTACCTTTTATGCTCCGGTATGGATTCTAGCCTTAAATACTTGGGATGCTATTTTAGGGGTAAATTGGCTTAAAAAGTTGGGAGGTGTTCTAATGGATTTTTATAACTCCACTATCAGTTTTCACTATCAAGAAAATTATATAGAACTACAAGGAATGAGCGACAAGGATCATGTTATTGAAAGGGAATCCTGCGACTATTTAACCACTATCCAGCACATATGGATGACACAACTAGTAGAAAGTTATGCAAATGACCTTGAGATAGCCTAGGTCATCACTGAGTTCGCTTTATCACAGATGGGACCACATGAGTTTACATTAGAAAAAAGCCTGCTGCAATTCAGGGGCAGGTGGGTCATTGGAAGGCAAGGAAACCTAAGAAGGACACTCAGGAGTAAAGGCAACCCTTAAAAGAATAGAACAATATTTCTATTGGAAGGGCATGAAGAAAGATGTGACTCGATGGATAGCTAAATGCACTGTTTGTCAAACTATCAAACATGAAACAGTAAGGTCACCAGGGTTGTTACAATCCCTCCCCATTCATGAAGCTCCTTGGAAAGATATAGCCATGGACTTCATTAATGGTTTGTCCAACTCTAAGGGGTATGATATCAGAATTAGTAGATATTCCCATTTCATTCCTCTAGCTCCGCTAGTAACAACAAAAGTTTGAAACAAGTTTTCTTTGAGAAAATTTTCAGGCTACATGGTCTCCCAAATTCTATAGTAAGTGATAGGGACCATATATTACTTAGTGAGTTATAGCAAGCATTGTTCAAAATAATGGGTACCAGGCTTCATACCAGCACAGCATACCACCCACAAAGTGATGGAAGTACTGAGAGGATTAATCAATGCTTGAAGCAATATTTGAGGTGTATGTGCAATCATACTCCCAAACAGTGGAGTACCTAACTTCCCGTAGCAAAATAGTGGTTTAATAACACGTACCATACGGCATTACAAACAACTCCCTACAAGGCTCTCTAGACCCCACTCACTTCATCATTACACCAAATAACCAACCTAAACTGACAATAGTGGAGGATATGCTGCTTTACAAACAACAACAGACTGAGATACTCAAGAATAAGTTGGAGACGACCCAACAAAGGATAAAATCACATGCTGATCAAGGGAGGACAGAAAGGACATTTGAGGTGAATGATTGGGCATATTTGAAACTGCAACCTTACCGACAAGGAAGTGTATACCTCAGAAAAATATGAAGCTAGCTCCCAAGTTTTATGGCCCTTACGAAATATTGGAAAAAATAGGGATAGTAGCCTATAAACTGGAGATGCCTAATTCTTCTAGGATTCATCTCACCTTTCATATTTTACAACTCAAAAAGTATCTGGGAGCAGCAAAAACCAATACTTAGTTACCCCCTATCACAGTTGAAGGAAACTTTAACTTAGGTCCATTACAGATACTAAAAGAAGGAGGGCGTACAGGAGTAATAGGGTAGCGTATCAATAATTAATCCAATGGAAAGGAAGCAGCATTGAATAAGCAACTTGAGAAGATGAAAACCTCCTTAAACTAAATTTTCCAAACCTTACACCTAATCCATGAGGACATGGAAAGTTTTAAAGGAGGAGAGAGTGTTAAGTAGAGCAATATATGCAAAGGGTAACATAGTAATTAGTAGAATATTAGTTTTAGAAGGTCTTACAGGTCATGTGAGTCAGCTAAGGGGTACTTAAGTCTTTCCCTTTAATTTACATTGATGCACTGTAATCTCTCTATATATATGTTGAGCTAGGGTAATATTGTTAGCAAGCTTTTGATATGAAATGAATTGAAAGAACTCATTTGAGTCTCTTTTATGTTCTTACCCAAGTTCTTCTATTTTCTCAGTCCCCATTCTTACTTTTCTCAGTCTCATATTCTAATATTTTTATCTTCTCAGCCCCCATTCTCTGGTGTTACGGTTTGGTAGTTGAGTTGAGCTTCCATGAAGGCTTAACACTAGGTCATTCTGGTCATGGAAGAAAAGCAACCACAGCTAGTAAATAATTATAACTATAGAATGTTCTTGGGGCGTTATGTAAGATATTGGTACAGGTAATTAGACAAGTGCATTGCCACAAGTCTCTAGATACTCTAGGCTAGTATGGAACCATCTAGACACTTCCAATCCTTTAGTTATGCCTTCTCAAGTTCATAGGAAGGTAATGGCAGCTCATGCTACAAAGGTAATGACGACAATATGATGAGCATGCACCACGCATGGGAAACACAAACAAATCAAATAAGTTTTTCTCAAGCTACAAAATTTCTCATTGTTTTTCTTATATAAGGAAGAAATAAGAAAGCTAAGGAAAACTTTTGTGTCAGCAAATGAGTAAACTAATTACATTGCAGAATTAGTAACAAGCATATATCTAACCAAGTTTGCATGCACAAATTATTTTTGATAGATAGCAAAAAATGGCTGAGATCAAGTTTTTACCATTGACCATGATAAGGAATATAGCATGCCAGAAAGGTGGGACTGTTTTTGGAGGAAGAAAGACCAATGGGTATATAAGGTCTCCGCTTTGATACCACCAATAAACACAAACCACATGGAGCATAAATATCACAGCGATGCAAATAAGAACATAGATTTTCCTCTCTCCCTGTAAAAATAATCAGTTAATAAGTTTAAATGCCAGAAAAGAAAACCAAACAACAAAAAAAGAAAAAAAAGGAAAGACCATATTAGGATCGATTGCAATAGAATTAGCTTGGACATTGGAAGGAAAACAACACCTTTAGAGCTGTTTGCTTTCGCAGAATATCATTTGATTTGAATAGGACTGCAGAAATCCAAACTGTACCAAAAAAACCTGGAAGAAGGGAACAGTTCAAAACGTGTCTTGAAATCTTTCTGAAAGATTAACCAAGTATGTTAAACTAAAAATTACACTTTATTTTAGTCATCTAAACAATTTATTTAGAGCAAACTACAAAAATAACATTAATGAACGAATATCTTTTTACGATGATTTTTTTTCTCTCATTAGAATAGAAAAAGGAAAGGGTGGGGGGGGGGGGGGGGGGGGGGAACTGAAGTTTGTGAGTATATCATTTTATACATACTAAAACAAAACGATCTTATAATTCGGACTGGAAGAAGCAGGTGTTCTCACAGCTAAAGACTATGCACATGTATTTCTGAAAATTAGGCGGTTGGTTATATCATAACTCTACACCCAATGTTCTAAAAATCTATGTCCTGCAAATATAATTCAAAACTCCTTTGATATGTGGTTTTTGAAGATGGCATCAACTACTATTCAATTTAGATAAACAAACAAATATCATTATTGCTCTTTTACAATATCACTTATATTTTTAAAGATTCTCAACGACATTTAATGCTTGTTTTCTTGACAAAGACAAAAGATGTGATAAAAAGGTAAATGATAAGCTTTTAATTCCACTAGCAGATAGGTCCGGGTAGGGCTTCAATGAGGAAGGCAGGATATAAAATTAGTGAAATAGTTAAATTGTATCCATTAAAATAGATCTTCCCCCCACAAACCAGGCAAGAGATCACAGTATGTATGACCTTCAAGAATGGTCCATGGTAAAGTCGATCTACCAAACAATTAAACATCTATGGGAACAGCTTCTCCACTGGAATTTTTATGGGGCCATGATCCTCTTTTATCTCACAAAGAATCAGAGAATCTGTAGTTCTTTGATTTAGAGAAGAAGATGCAAGCTACGTCGTCAAAATGACAAAATAATTGCTTATATTGAGACAGGACAATAGTCCATACCACACTGCTGTTTTGCACAAGCTAACTGTGAGTGAAGTTAACTGTGTTTCCTTCCACATCAGTTTTCTCTGTATGCTATAACTCTCACCCCCTCCCTCTCTCAATGTATATTCATCTATATTCTCTATGCAACAGACAGTTCAACGTCATCCTTTTAATCTCTAGCCTACCCCATTTTACCAATTCTAGTTTTCCCCTAATTGTCATTACCGAAATCTTTTAGATCATTTCACAGAATTATCTTCATGGTATATTGGTATATTCTTTTCCAAAAGTCGCTCATGAATATTAAAGCTTATGGTACATTGATTTCAATGTAAAAGATGGGTTAGGACTTATTTTCCTTTCCATGAATTGCATGTGCCCAAAGGAAAGATCTGAAAACATTTCCAAAGTGTAAGTTCTATTGAGTTCCCACTAACATAGTAACATAAATATGGAGTAGTTGATCATCGCCATACTTTAGCATCATTTCTTAAATTGAATGAAAGAGCAAAGCCCAAAATCAAAATGCTTGCATAGCCAAAAGATTGTTTTGCCAATGATAGAATTTAGGTTCTTTCTCCAAAGAAGTATACCTACACCCTACAAGCACAGTATCACACTCACAATATATATGTGTGCGTGTCCGTGTACTTTAATAGCCTTTTGAAAAAGCCCCTCTCTTTCTACTAAATACAGTTGTTTCAGGCTGAACAATAGTTGGAGACACAAATGATATAACTCAAATTTATTTTGCCTGTCATGACATACTTAAAAGACTTAATTTAGGAATGTAAACACCATGATCACAAGTATAGTATTCATTTAGATTCCACCAGGAATTAGAATCAAGCTACCTCTTACCTATGAACTTTCATTCAATTTCCTAAAATTGCAAGATGAGTTGTGAAATATAAACATTTTTTTGAAGTCAATAAGGGGCACACATCAGATATCACTAACATGTATACATTCATCATATTCAGATTCTACATTCTGACAAAAGCAAGTATATTTTACAGTTACACAAGTAATAATACCATGTAAATGTTGGCGAATGAAAACCACCAAAAGAAGCAAAGAGAAAGGCAGAATCTGCTCAACCCAACGGGCAATCTGCTGAATACCATATCTCTGATAAGTAGACTCCACGTTAACATTACTATTGTTGTCACCACTACCTGCCCCATTTCCAGATTCTCCTTGTGGAGTTCCATTCACAGAATGAAAAACCGGTGTGGATGGCAAGGAATGCCCCTCAACCGCCTCATCGCCACCTTCTATTGCCACCGCAGACGGCTCTTCGTCTCCTGCACCGATAATCCTGATTGAAACGTCCTCAGAACTTGAAGGGGAGGCAGGATCATGATAATTATTAGCAGCTCGGATTGAGGGATTATAAATCAAAGCTTGCATTTCTTGATTGGAACCAGCTATTGACTGATTCTGAAGAACTCCCGAGTACTCTAATAGAGCTAATAATGGAGCCTGTATTAAATTAGATGCCGCAATATTAAATCTGAACCGTATGGGATTACTGGTGCTGCTGCTCCGTGGAGAATTACTAGACGACAATGTTTCCATTTTTTCTCTCCTTCTCAAGTTTGAGCAGCCAAAAAACCCTAGTCTTGACCTGTTGAAAACCTGTGAACCCTAAAACGAGTAATGGAAGAAAAAGTCAAAAAAATAGATTACTACTACGGTCTACGTTATTACGAAGGAAACTACACGTGATTTTTTGATATTTCAACATTAAAAATATCGTTATATATTTATAATAATAATTTTGACTGTTATTATAAATTTGTAATAATATTTTATATATAAAAATATAAAAATATTTATAAAAATATCACTTTTTTTACCATAAATGGCCACAAACTTAAATAAATGTATAAAATACAGATCGAACGATGACTCCTGCTGTAAATTCAGTGAAAAATTCTGATGTTGGGACTCTTTGACAAGATTTTAAAATACTCTCTCCAAGAGTATGGTTGCTTCTAATGTTTCGGTCTCCTTTTTTGAACTGGATATTAGATATATGTAGAGCTGTTCAAATAAATCGATAATTCCGATTTTTTACCGTAACCGCTTTGATTGTACCAACCAGTTGGGTATTTTTTATAACTGGTTCGGGATCGGTAAATTTTTTCCGTATATACCGGGTAAACGGAACGGAAACGGGATTGGATTTATTAAGTTCGATAAAAACCAGACCTTACCGATTGCTTTTTTAGATGATATATTATTATACTAGCAATGGATTAGAAATAGGTGGCTGACAACTTTATCCCATTCTCTCTGTTGAGTGTCGACTGCTCTATCTCACCTTCTTCTCTTTCTTCAACAATGTCAGTTGTGGGAAAAGAAAAGGAAGGGTCTTCATCTCCCTTTTTCTTCTTTTTTTTTTCTTTTTATGTTTCTCGATGCTTTAGATGATTTTGGGAAATATGATGGAGTCGTCAACTACTTAACTCATCTCAATCTTATGGTTACAAAGAAGATCGGAGATGGTAGAGATTTTGGATTTGAAGGCTTCAACGAATTTGGGACTATTTTTTCAAACTTTTTATTTTTATTTACAGAAGTGGTTTGAACTTTGAAGTCTGCAATTGCAAACATTATTATTTATAGTAATTTCGAAGAAAATCTTTATTTTTTAGCATTTTTATGTTTGAGATTTAGTGCTGAATTTCATTCTTATTTGTAGTTGTTTGTTTAAACAATGTTGTCATAACCGGTTCGGAACCGCCGGTTCAACCGGTTAAACCGGTAACCGGTCGGCTGAACGAACCGGGTTGGTCCTTTAAACCGGATTTAGCTAAGAACCGTTCGGAACCGGTGACCCAGCGGTTGAACCGGTCGGGTCATAGAATCGGTGACTGGGTCACGGTTTTGTCCGGTTTGACTCCTTACAATAAAACCCAAAAAAAAGCTAGGTTTTTTTTATTTCTCTTCACTTCTTCAGCCGCGTTTTTCTTCAGTTCTTCTCTCCTCTACCTCTGTCGCTCGCTTGGCTTCACTTCACACGTCGCCGTGTCTGATTTGCTCCCGCCGGTGACCGTAGATTCTCCTTCTCTATCTCCGGTGAGCACACGATTAAGTTTTTGCTTTGATTGCTATGTGATTGTTGTGATTCACCGTGATTCACTGATTCGCCGGTGACCGTAGCTTCCAATTGCTGTGATTTCTGGGTTCCAGTTTATGATAGACATAAATTTTGAGTTTGATTTTGATTTTGTTCATTTGTTGTATTACCGATTACGTCGGTACTTCCAATTGATGGGTTTAATTTTTTTCATTTATACTCATTTTTTGGCTTTACAGTTTACACATTACATTGGAGTTTATTAATTTATTTTTCATTTATACTCATTTTTATGTTCTAGTCAATGGTGGGATGATTGTAGATGTTCAAGTTAATGGTATTTGAGGTTTTGTTTGCTTTCATGATATCTACTACTGATTATGCTATTTTTTGGGTGCATTCTTTCATTGGGTCATGTAAACTGTAAAGGATGATGTCAATCCATTCTAAAACTTTGCTATTGCTTCATGATATCTATTATCTGCTACTGATTATGCTATTATTTCATTGGGTCATGTAAACTGTAAAGGATGATGTCAATCCATTCTAAAATTTTGTTATTGCTTCAATTCATGATATATGCTACTGCCATTTTTTTGCTATTGTCATCTTCTGCTTCATGATATCTGTTAGACTGTTACTACTCCCTTAGTAATCTTGTTGTTGTAATTTTTTTGTAGATTTGAGCAGTTAATATGTCATCGGGCCATGATTCAACCCCACAGTCAGAAGCTTCTACAAATACAAGGGGAAAGACGGATTCTGCATGGAATCATTGTAGTGAAGGGCGAGCTGAAGATGGTAAAAAAATTCTTACTTGTTTATATTGTCAAAAAATAGTTAAGGGTGGTGGAATTAATAAAATGAAACAACATCTTGCCGGGAAAAAGGGAGAGGTTGGCCCTTGTAGGAGAGTTCCTGCAGATGTAAAACAAGATATGGAACAAAAATTAAATCAAATTGAACAAGAAAGAAAACAAAAAATTGACATGCGTTCATTTGATGATCCATATGAAAAACACGAGGGGGATGATGTAGATGTTGAAGAGATTATTCGTCAATCTTCATTTAATAATGTAGTGAGTGGTAGTAGTGCACCAACGAAGGGGAAAGGAAAAAAATTAAGTAACTTGTTTACTTCAAAGCCTCAACCTGATAAACAACCTACTATAAAAAGTGCTATGGCTGGTAAAGAAGCTGTGTGGAGGGCAAACATGGCTGTAGGGAAATGGTTTTATGATTGTTGTATTCCTTTTAATGCGGTGAATTCAATATATTTTCAGCCTATGTTTGATGCTGCAATTAGAGTCGGTTTGGGTTATAGGGTCCCTTCTTATCATGATGTTCGAGTTAATTTGCTTAGAGATTTGAAAAAAGAAGTGCAACTTTTTGTTGAAACCATGAGATCTTATTGGGGTGATTGTGGGTGTACCATTATGGGGGATGGTTGGACAGATGTAAGGTATAGATCTTTGATTAATTTTCTTGTTTATTCTCCACGAGGAATTACTTTTGTTAAATCTGTTGATGCTTCTGATGCAGTGAAAAGTGGCAAACTTTTGGCTCAGTTATTCCTAGAAGTAATTGAATGGGTTGGACCAACTAATGTATTTCACATGGTAACAGATAATGGGGCTAATTATGTGCTTGCAGGGAAATTAGTTTCACAACAATTCAAAAACATTAGTTGGTCTCCTTGTGCTGCACATTGTTTAAACTTGATTTTAGGGGACATAGCTAAGATGAATCATATTGTTGAATTAGCTAAAAAGGCATCAAAGATAACGAAGTACATTTATAATCATGGTTGGTTATTGGCTTGGTTGAGGAAGAGAAAGGATTGGATAGAAATCATTCGTCCGGGGCCTACTCGTTTTGCCACGACTTTCATTGCATTGCATAATGTTTATGATCATATGCATGATTTGCAGGCTTTGGTGACTAGTAAGGATTTTAAGGAGTCTAGATATACAAAGGATGCACAAGGTAAGGTTATGGTTTCTTACATATTGGAAAAAAGATTTTGGAATGATTGTTTGATTGTAAGCAAAATTGTCGAGCCTTTGATGCGTGTTTTGAGAATTGTTGATATGGATGAGAAACCCTCCATTGCATAGTTGTATGATGCCATGTTTAGGGCTAGAAAAGCTATAAAGAAAGTTTTTAGGCAAAAGAAAAGCTTGTACAAGCCTTATACAAGAATTATCAAAGAGCGTTGGGATAAACAATTGCGTAAAAGTGTTCACGCGGCCGCGTATTGGTTGAATCCTTGTTTTCAATATAATCAAGAATCATTTTGTGGGAAGCCGGAAATTATGTCGGGTCTTCTTGATGTCATTGAAGCAAAAGCCACCACTAGTAAGGTTAAGTTGTTGGATGAAACTAGAATTTATCGAGAGCGGATGGGGAGTTTTAGTAGGGAGCTTGCACTTGCTACTTCGAAGACTACTCAACCGGGTAAGATTTATTTATTAATTTTTGTTTAACTTTGTTCCTTGGTAGCTTATTTCATTTATTTCTTATGTTATTGTTATTTACTTATTTATTTGTATGTAGATGAGTGGTGGAGGTTGTTTGGAAGTAGTGCTCCAAATTTACAAAAGTTGGCAATCAAAGTCCTTAGCCAAACTAGTAGTTCATCGGGGTGCGAAAGAAATTGGAATGTTTTTGATCGCATACACACCAAGAAAAGAAATCGGTTAGAGCATCAAAGACTTAATGATCTCGTGTTTGTTCACTATAACTTGAGGTTGAAGAATAGGTATTTTCATTAATTCAATTAATTTTTCTGTTATTTTTAATAATTAATATTATATGACGTTTGTTTTTTTAATAATTAATTTTAGGCATTGCTATAACAGATGGAATTATGATCCAATTGATTATGAGTCGATTGACAAAACGGACTTCTGGATTGTTGAAGATGAGGAAGAACCATTTCTTGATTATGATGAACTAGAGAAAATGGTTTATGCTGAAGGAGCGATGCCTCATTTTGAAAGGCAACGATGTCGTCCTCGTGAAGGTGAGAAATATTTTCATTATCAATATTAGATTAATATTTGTACAAATATTTAAATTTTTATATCTTGTTTAATTTTATTAATTTTATTTTATGTAGAAGTGAATAAAGAAGAAAATATTGTGAATTTAGATGTTAATGATGATGATGACGACGATGTAGACTTTACATTATTCACAAATTTCTCGTTGAATAATATGCTTGGAGAATCTAACCCGTTTAGAGTTGAAGAACTTGGAGAACATGGAAGAGTCGAAGAACTTGGAGGAGTTGGAGGAGCAAGTGGAAGTGGTACTCGTGGATTAATAGATGAGGATGATGATGAGAATTGGCAAGAGGCATCACCTTCTCGACCTTAGAATGATTTATGTTTTTTTGTGAATGAAGTGTCATGGATTTTATTTTAGTAATTTAGTTAAGTCTTTGTTTGGTATTCTAGATATGTTTGCTTTCATATTTAATCAGACACTTGAACTTGTGGTTGAATTTATGAATTTGAATGTATCCTAGAGATGTTTATGTTCATTTGTATTTGATTTTATCACTTTTGAGTTGAGTTGTGACTTGTGAGTTGTGAGCATGATTTAATATCTTTATTATCATATAAATTTAGTATTTATTTAAATTGTATAAAGTAAACATGGTACAAATAGGTTTAGTTTTTCTTTTTTGTAGAAAAGTTGATTAATTTTACATATTTGATAAATATTATATATAATATATAATAATAATTAATATATTTATTATTTATTATTTATTAATGACGTCACTGGTTCAATAACGGTTCGACCACTGGTTGAACCAGTGACCCATCCACCCGGTAACTTTTCCGGTTCGATGACCGGTCCGAGTTTGAGAACATTGTGTTTAAATATGATTTGGTGTTAAATTTCATCTGCCTTTTTAAGCTTTTCCAACTGCTGCTATGTTGGTAATAACTGGTATAATTTCGGGTAAAAATTGGTATCGTTTTGGTACCGAACCGATTCTGTAATGACCACAAATTTCATTAGTCATTGTAATTATAATTAATAAATAATTAACAATGAATTTAAAATTTTTGGTACTAATTAATTGTCCATTAGATAATTAAATAAATGCACTTATTTATATGTATATTTATTTAAAGAATTAAAACAAGGTGTATAATTAATTAAAGCAAATCTAATTTGATTATATTTTAAATCCAAATAAGTTGTTAAACTAGGTCAAATATATTAACCTAGCAGTCCATGTAATTAATTTAACAAGCCCAATGCTTATTTTAATTAAAGGTAGCATAGTTATTTAAATGCTAGCCCAATGTGTTATTTAAATTGAGCCCAAACTAATTCAATGGATGAGCCCAATATATTTAATCCTAAGGTTCAATATGGAGCCCAATAGAAAGTCAAAAATGGTCAACATTGTTACATATATGAATATATATATATATAAGTATATATATATAATTAAAGCATTAAAAATAAATCAAAAATGGGTGATTAAATCCCATTTTTGCTGAGATTTTAGGGAGCCCACTTGCGGTTGCTTGATCTTGCATGTTGTTTCAAACTCACACTAAATCAAAATTGGCCAACAACCATAGTCAATCACAATGTCACTCACATTGTTCATTCATGCAATAGTAAGCTTAATTAGCTTGTAATTTCACCAACATTGGTTGATTAAGAATGTTAATGAAGTGTTAGTAGAGTACTATATCTAGAGCACTCCACACTTGTACCAAGAAAGAAAGTGAGAGCATTTGTGAGCATTTGAGAGATACACTTGGGTGTTGAGTGAAAAAGCTAGAGAATGAGCTTGGTAAATGTCCACTAGCTTCACAACATTTTTTGGTAGGAGAAGAAGAAGAACATCCAATACCACAAGGTTTAAAAGTGCTCTAACTTCTCTTAAATTTTATTTTTGTAGCCTAGATAACTTTTGAACGGTTAAAATCTATTTTTAACCAATCAAAACTTATTTTAATGGTCTAGAAGTCTTTAACTATGTAATATATGTATATTCATAGTTTGATGTGTTTATATCATGATTTGGTATGTGTGGAAAACATAAAATTAGTAGAAATGTTCATATCAAAATTTACCGGTAAAACCCTAACTAAGCATGTGATGTGTAATGTTGTAGTTTGAAATGTTCAAGTTGGAAAAATGATTTCTATAGCTATAAATTTATATCCATGAGTTTTTAAGAAAACCCAACTTGAATCTTTCAAAAATGTGAAAAAATAAAAAAGTTATGGATTTTTCCTCAAAGCATGTTAATTTTAAAACCCTAGGTTGCATTGTGAGCAGTTTTGAGTATATTTCCGTTTGAAATTTGAATTTGTGATAGAAAGAGAAATTGTAGAGGGGAAATTATGATGAGAATGGACTCAAGAATCACCCAAAAATATTTTAAAATAAAGAAATTATGGCTGTCGGAGTGGCTAGAGGTCGGACAACCTATTTTAGGGTTTTCGGTTCTGTTTTGGACGCCACAACGCCTAGTTGAGCGCCAGGGCTTTCAAGGCCAACAAGTTCAAGTTGTCGGTTCGGGTCGGGTCGATCCGGGTCGGGTTTTATTGAAAATTTTAAGTATAACTAAGTGTAAAATGAAGATATTTGTGTATTGAAACAATATATGGAATTTATTTGTAATTAATGGGTAGCAAAATGTTTAAAATAAAAATTAATGTTAACACCATTAAAAAGTTAACTATTGGTATTGTTTAAATTTTTTTATTAATATATTATTAAATAATTAATAATATTAGTATATGATTAAAAAGTTATTAAATGATGAATAACATTAACAATTAGTTAAAATATTATTTAATGGTTAATAATATTAGTAAGAGATTAAAATATTATTAAATGGGTAATAATATTAATAAGTCAATAAAATATTATTAAATAATTAATAATATTAATAATTAGATAAAATATTATTAAATGAATAATAATATTAGAAAAGCAATAAAATATTATTAATAAGTAATAATATTAGTAAATGAATAAAATATTATTAAATTATTAATAATATTAGATAATGAATAAAATATTATTAAATGATTAATAATATTAACAAAGTAATAAAATATTATTAAATGATTAATAATATTAGATAATGAATAAAATATTATTAAATGATTAATAATATTAATAAGGTAATAAAATATTATTAAAAGATTAATAATATTAGATAATTAATAAAATAATATTAAATAGTTAATAATATTAGATAATTAATAAAATATTATTAAGTAGTTAATAATATTAAAAGATAAGTAAAATATTATTAAATGACTAATAATATTATAAGGTTGTTAATATATTATTAAATAATTAATAATATAAGAAGATTAATAAGGTATTATTAAATGATTGATAATACTATAAGACTTAATAATATTAGATAAGTGTTTGGACTATATTAAATAATTAATATAGGTTCTTTGTGTTCGGAATATTATCAAATAGTGATAATATTTCTTAAGTGATTGTATACCCGTAATTATATAATTATGCGGTTCGTAAGAGTTATAAAGGTCACTATACTAATGTGTATATGATACTAATTTATGATCAAACTGGTTTAATTGTTAGGTCCGTTCAAGGATTATTAAATTAAGTTGGTTAGCCGTAGACAACGCATGAGGCAAGTTTTCTACACCTTAACTTGTATTTATTGTTGCAATTATTCTTCAACCTTATTTACATTAAGCTATTCAAATTATTGTTGAGCAAATTCTACACTCGTAGTTATTTGACAGAACTTAAAGTAGGATTAATTATCTAAAATTATTTCACCTCATTATTTGTTATTGTATTCGCACATAGTGCTTTTGCAACTATATAATTCAGTAATTCACTAACTGTTTAAGAACGTCTAAGCTAATTGTTTTGACTAGACAAATGTATGTTTAAATTCATCTAATTGAATATTATAAAAGCTTATCCAAACCATTGGCTGGTGCGGATTCTTATAGTAAGACTGAGAAAGAACAACCCTAGTTAAAGGGGATTTTTATATTGTCGGGTAACCGAATTTACGCAATAAATCTAAATATTATGCATATACATAGGACATGAGAGGACTGATCCCCTCAAGTGTCCCGTTATTTTTAACAAGGTGTCAGACATTGTATGTCTGTTCTACCTTAGTAGCAGTTCACGGTCATTAAAGACCACTCAGCAGTAAAGAGTCAATCAATTCTTATATTGAATATTGATTCTTGATATCTTTCACAATTGTTATTGTTGAAAACCTTGAAGTTATTTCCCTTCATCATGATATATCTTATGTTGTTGTTTATAAACTTGTTGAGCCATTTAGTTGCTCATTCTTGTTATATCATGACTATATCTCAGCTAAGCCCGAATGCTCTAAATCAGACAAAGACAAAGGGAAAACGAATGCGTAGATTAGTAGATAAATGCTAGTTTTAAATTATTGTTATGTAATTACTGTATAAATCTTTTGTATTTCCCTTAAGATATGTAATGTTACAATTAAGGTTAATAGACCTTGGAAAGTATTATACAGTGAGAACCAAACTCGCGGTTAAAGAACTCGAATTTGGGGTCTTCACAGATTCAAAATTCGGTACATAATTTTGGATATTTTTGATAATCGGGTGCATAATTTTGGATATTTTTGATAATCAGTTCGGTACGATTCGGAACGATAAATTACTAATGAACACTTCTTTATATGTACCTTGTGCGTATATATATAGCTCCATTCCTCTTTTATATGAGTTATTAGGGATAACCCATGCTTGAAGGCATAGTGTAATTAATATAACAATTGAGTATTGTATCAAACATTTTTAGATTAAAAAATCTAAAACTGTTGTGGACTCTCAGTTCCATAATAGAACTGAGAGTCTAACCATTAATACAAAAAGATTGATACTTAATCCAGTCATAATTTTTTTTTAGGCAAACATTAGTGTGCTACTCATTCCCAACTTAAAATTAGTTCTTGACATGTTTGAGCAATTAATTGATTGACGATAGCGGTCTTAAATTTATGTAATATAGTGGTTATGGGTATTTTACACACATTTCCTTTATTAGCAAAACAGAATGAGAAGTTTGACAGTATTTATTTGCCTCTAGTATCTCCAACCATCGATCAATATGATCCATAAATAGTATTTCCTGTGAAAAAAGGGTAGTACTGCAAGTCATTTGGTGGGATCCAATGAAAGAAAAAAAAAGATGTAAAAATTCAAAAGAAAAGTTTTTATATATATATCCAAAAGTATAAAATGAGTCATCTAAGTCCAAACAAAAAAGTATTGTCATAACACCAACTAAATCGCATCACCATAACATTTTTTCCTTTATATTTTTTTCTTGAAATTGGACAAAAGAATCTCATACCATGAGTCAGAGCCTACTACAATAGTTGCTCTCGATATAGCCCGCAATAATACCAAAGAGATGACACGTAATTACCCGTGTCTAAAGGCACGGGGTAGATTAAAATTTCAAAAATATTCTATTACCTAAAAACTATTTGCAATCTAAAATAACTTACAAATCAATTAGAATGAATCTGAATCATCCCTGTGATTTTTCACCCAAATCAATTGGCATGTGGAAACATAATAACCGCAATACTCGAAAAACAAGAAAATTGCGTCAATGCTAAAAGGATGACCCATGATGTTTACGTGCAAATTTTTTATTTATTTATTATAATTATAATTATAATTATAATTATAATTATAATAATAATAATAATAATAATAATAATAATAATATTATTATTATTATTATTATTATTATTATTATTATTATTATTATTATTATTATTATTATTAGTATTAGTATTATTATTATTATTATTATTATTATTATTATTATTATTATTATTATTATTATTATTATTATTATTATTGTTATTGTTATTATTATTATTATTACTACTATATTATTATTATTATTATTATTATTATTATTATTATTATTATTTCTATTATTATAATAATTATTGTTATTATTATTATTACTATATTATTACTATTATTATATTAATTATTATTATAGTGTAGTGGTGAATTTGATTTAGGCGGGAAAGGTGAGTGGCTAAATTTTTGAAAAAAAGATGTTGAATTGGGGGAAAATGAGAGATAAATTAGTGACCATTGGATGTTGAAGCCCTAAATGATTTTAGATTGTTGGATGTTGAAGCCTAAATTGATTTGAGACCGCTGGATGTTGAAGTTTTGGGATTTAAGCCGTTCTGTTTTATATTATAGACTAGGGATGTGACACTCCCAAATCTGGGTCCACACAGTCCAAACTTGAGTTGTCAAAAGAATACAATAAAATTATTACAACGTTTAACAATACAGTGTATAATAATACACAACTAAGTCTTCACTATTACTGCCACGTTATTTTTCAACACGTGAAGACTACGATAGTTATCCCTTGGACTCTCACTCCATCTCATGGTTAGACCCAGCTACGTTCTCATCTCTTGTTGAAAAACAATGGAACAAAAAGAAAGAGTGAGCTCAAATAGCCTAGTAAAGAATATCATGACTAAGATAATGACAAATAAATTATCGTTAGCCTTCAACAGTTGAGTTCTTGATAGAATACAATAGACAACAAAGTTTATATCAAAAACTACAGTTAAATTCTTGAACAATGTTCAGATCAATAATAGCAGCGGAATGAGCAATCTATTAGAAGAATAATGCAGACTATAATGTCCACTCGCTTCTCTTTTTCAGAAAAATATCATCAACTTTTAACATCTGAAATACTATTAGTCATGATATTACAAATTCACAATTCCTGGTCATAATCATGCAAATCAACAGTTTATTTTTGCATTACGGGCCAAAGATATTCAATATAACATCAACGGTCATGATTATACCAGTATTCAGCCTTTGGTCATAATCATACCAAACAACAGTTCATCTTTGCATTACGAGTCAAAGAGAACTTTCACCACGTGTCATAAAAGACACCGAACAGATGTATCGCCTTTAACTTATTATATCGCCTTTAACCTATCATCTATTCAACAATTATATCGCATCTGTACCCCGACCACAGATATTCACAAAAACTTGATTTTTGATGATTAGTACAAATAACAGTGATACAAATGATGAATAGAAGAAACAAGATAAACAATAAGTATCGGAAGTTTACTTTGTGCAGATTTAAATAATGTCCAAATTATCAACATGATGTGTAGTAAAATTCAAAAATGATATTCAAGATCCACAGTTCAGAATAACGGTTACAGTTCAATAGAAAAAAATAAGAAGATTCAATTGAAATGATATTAGATGAAACACAAACTATTAAGGAACATATAAGTATTTCAAGAACTTTACCAAATAGTACTTACCATAGTAAGTTAAGAGTATGAAAAGAATGATATCCCTTACCATAATAAGTTTGAATAATGGAAGATGAAAAAGATGGTATCATTTACGAGTATAAAAGAAAATAATATCACTTACGAATATGAAAGAAAATGATATTACAAAAGAATATGGAATAAAAGTGTCATGTGATAATTCGTGTAGACAAATTATTTTCACAAGAGACAAATAAGAAATGAATACAAAGAGTAATTCACCAAACATGCAGTAATTCGCGTAGTCAGGTTATTCTCAAAAATTGAAAAGGAATGAATACGAAAGGTTATTCACTAACAGGCGGTAATCCGCGCAGTAAGGTTATTCCCACAATTTAATAAAAATTGAATACGAATAGTTATTCACCAAATAAGCGGTAATCCGCGCAGTAAGGTTATTCTCATAATTTAATAAAAATTGAATACGAAGAGCTATTCACCAAACAGGTTATAATCCGCGCAGTAAGGTTATTCTCAGAGATTAATAAGGAATGAATACGAAAAGTTATTCACCAACAGACAGTAATCCGTGTCGTAAAGTTATTCCTATAATTTAATACATGGAAATAAATGACACATCTTATAAGTATGAGAGAAACGATATTATTTTCGAGAATCAAAGAATAATAATCCCTTACTATAGTAAGTTTGAATAGCGTAAGATGAAAAAGATGGAATCCCTTACTTTAACACGTGACTGGATATTGATTTAAATGAGGTTGATTAACTTGAACAGTACTCGTACACTTATAGATCTTCACAAATACTCAAGATGACTTAAGAACACTTAGAGAGAACTTACACAAAGAAGTATTTAGAGAGTGAAAGAAATAATGAGCAAGGAAGTTTATGAAAAATCCTTAAGTTAAGGCATCTATTTATAGCCAAAAATCTTATCATAACCAAGATTTTCTAATTTAATACAAACCATTCATTTCAAAATAATGTTTAATCCATACCATTCATTTCATCTTTTAAGATTTCTTTAATCTAAACCATTCATTTAAAGATCATCTTTAGTCTACACCATCAATTTCAAATTCTATATTATCTTTAATCTAAATCATTCATTTCATCTTTTAAGATTTTCTTAATCTAAACCATTTATTTAAATATCATCTTCAATCAACACCATTCATTTGAAATTCTACAATTATTACATTATCTTTAATATATACAATTCATTTCATCTTTATTTCACTTAACTTTATATCATTTATTATAATAAAAACAAATAACTTTATCAATTCAATTATTGAACAATAATTCATACTTATTCATTATTATGACTCATTGTTATAAATACAGTGTAGTTGGCTCTCTAAGTTAAATATCAAGTCAATTAATAATGAAATACAACTGTTTAATTAACATCATAATAGAGATAACAATAATGCAGAAATTATGTAAAAAAAAGAATACGTTACTGTGTAATGACAATTATTGATTCAATAATGTGAATTACTGTGCATATGCTCATCTGATAATTATCAGTTTAATAATATGAATTATTGTGCATGTGACAATAAAGTCAAATATTGTACGATAACCACTTTATCAGTTCAATAATACGAAACACTGTGCAATGTCGTGTGCTACTGTGCAATACCGTGTGTTACTTGTAATACCGTATATTACTATTCTTTTACCACTGGATATTTTAACAATTAAAAGTGATAGTACCATTGACCATTTAAAAATTATTTATGTCGTTTTTTATATCTGACAATTATTCGTTGTGGGGTCCACTAATGATTGGTTCGTATGGCGCCGTTATACGAATATTCCCTGACAGAACGAATATTCTCCGACCAAACGAATATTGTCTGACATAATATAATTTACACATAACATCCGTAACTTTTAATTTTATCAATTTAACCACATACTGTTTCAGGAAAAATATATATGAAGAAAAATTAAATTTTATATTTCATAAAATTCAGGGTCTTACGAGGGATAACCCGTGCCTGAAGGCACGGTACGACTAATATAACAGTTGGGTACTGTATCTAATATTTCTAGATTGAAAAATCTAAAACTGTAGTGAACTTTCAGTTCCATAATAGAACTGAGAATCCAACCATTAATACCAAAAGATTAATACTCAATCCAATCATAGTTTGTTTTTTTAGGCAAACATTAGTGTGTTATTTATTTTCAACTTAAAATTAGTTCTTGGCAGGTTTGAGCAATTAATTGATTGACGATAGCGGGCTCAAATTTATATAATATAGTATATTCAGGTATCTCACACATCTTTCCTTTATTAACAAAAATGAATGAGAAGTTTGAACAGCCTTTATTTGCTTCCAGTATCTCTAATCATCGATCAATATGATCCATAAACAGTATTTCCTATGAAAAAAGGGTAGTACTACAAGCCATTTTATGGGATCCAATGAAGAAAAAAAAAGATGTAAAAATTAAAAAGGAAGTCTTTTGCATATATACCCAAGAATATGAAATGAGCTCTCTATGTCTAAACAAAAAAGTATTGTCATAACACCAACTATGTAAGACTCCGAATTTTATGAAATACAAAATTTAATTTTTCTTCATTTATATTTTTTTCTGAAACAGTAAGTGGTTAAATTGACAAAGTTAAAAGTTAAGGATGTTATGTGCAAATTATATTATGTCGGACAATATTCGTTTGGTCGGGAAATATTCGTTTTGTCGGGGAATATTCGCACGCCGCCGCCATACATTGGTAGACTCCACAACGAATAATTGTCGGATATAGAAAACGACATAAATAATTTTTAAATAGTAAATGGTACTATCACTTTTAATTGTTAAAATGGTAAAATAATAGTAATATACGGTATTACAAGTAACACATGGTATTGCACAGTAGCACATTGTATTGCATAGTAGCACACGACATTGCATAGTGTTTCATATTATTAAACTGATAAAGTGGTTATCGTACAATATTTGACTTTATTGTCACATGCACAATAATTCATATTATTAAATTGATAATTGTCAAAGTAGCATGTGCACAGTAATTCACATTATTGAATCAATAATTGTCATTACACAGTAACATATTCTTTCTTTTGTATTCTTTTTGTATTATTGTTATCTCTATTATGATGTTAATTAAACTGTTGTATTTCATTATTAATTAATTTGATATCTAACTCAGAGAACCAACTATACTGTATTTATAAAAATTAGTCATAATAATGAATGAGTGTGAATTATTATTTAATAATTGAATTGATAAAGTTATTTGTTTATTATAATAAATAATATAAAGTTAGGTGATATAAAATGAATGATATATATTAAAGATAATGTAATAATTATAGAATTTCAAATGAACGTTGTAGATTGAAGATGATATTTAAATGAATGATTTAGATTAAGGAAATTTTAAAAGATGAAATGAATGGTATAGATTAAAGATAATATAGAATTTAAAATTGATGGTGTAGATTAAAGATAATCTTTAAATGAATGATTTAGATTAAAGAAATCTTAACAGATGAAATGAGTGGTAAGGATTAAACATTATCTTGAAATGAACAGTTTGGATTAAATTAGAAAATCTTGGTTATGATAAGATTTTTGGCTATAAATAGAGGCATTAACTTAAGGATTTTTCATAAACTTTCTTGCTCATTATTTCTTTCACTCTCTAAATACTTCTTTGTGTAAGTTCTCTCTAAGTGTGCTTAAGTCATCTTGAGTATTTGTGAAGATCTATAAGTGTACGAGTACTGTTCAAGTTAATCAACTTCATTTAAATCAATATCCAATTACGTGTTAAGGTAATGGATTCCATCTTTTTCATCTTCCACTATTCAAACTTACTACGGTAAGAGATTATCATTATTTGATTCTTGAAAATAATATCGTTTCTCTCTTACTCATAAGATGTGTCATTTATTTCCATGTTTTAAATTATAGGAATAACCTTACGGCGCGGATTACCGTCTGTTGGTGAATAACCTTTCGTATGCATTCCTTATTAATCTCTGAGAATAACCTTACTGCACGGATTACTGCCTATTTGGTGAATAACTCTTCGTATTTAATTTTTATTAAATTGTGGGAATAACCTTACAGCGCGGATTACCGCATGTTGGTGAATAACCTTTCGTATTCATTCCTTATTAATATCTGAGAATAACCTTACTGCGCGGATTACCGTTTGTTTAGTGAATAACTTTTCGTATTAAATTTTTATTAAATTGTGGGAATAACCTTACGGCGCGGATTACCGCCTGTTGGTGAATAACCATTCGTATTCATTCCTTATTAATCTCTGAGAATAACCTAACTACGCGGATTACCGCATGTTTGGTGAATTACTCTTTGTATTCATTTCCTATTTTTCTAAACATTTCTATTGAACTGTAACCGTTATTCTGAACTGTGAATCTTGAATATCATTTTTGAATTTTACTCCACATCATGTTGATAATTTGGACATTATTTAAATCTGCACAAAGTAAACTTCCGATACTTATTGTTTATCCTGTTTCTTCTATTCATCATTTGTATCACTGTTATTTGTACTAATCATCAAAAATCAAGTTATTGTGAATATATGTGGTCGGGGGCACAGATGCGATATAATTGTTGAACAAATGATAGGTTAAATGCGATATAATAGGTTAAAGGCGATACATCTGTTCGGTGTCTTTTATGACACGTGGTGAAAATTCTCTTTGGCCCGTAATGCAAAGATGAGCTGTTGTTTGGTATGATTATGACCAAATGCTAAATACTGGTATAATCATGACCGTTGGTGTTATATTGAATATCTTTGGCCCGTAGTGCAAAGATGAACTATTGATTTGCATGATTATGACCAGGAACTGTGAATTTGAATTATCATGACTAATGGTATTTCAGATAATAAAAATTGATGATATTTTCTGAAAAAGAGAGGCGAGTGGAAATTATAGTCTGCATTATTCTTCTAATAGATTACTTATTTCGCTGCTATTATTGATCTGAACGTTGTTCAAGAATTTAACTGTAATTTTTGATATAAACCTTGTAGTCTATTGTATTTTATCAAGAACTCAACTATTGAAGGCTAACGATAATTTATTCGTCATTATCTTAGTCATGATATTCTTTACTGGGCTATTTGAGCTCACCCTTTCTTTTTGTTTAATTGTTTTTCAACAGGGATGTGAACGTAGCTGGGTCTAGCCGGAGGATGGAGTGAGAGTCCGAGGGATAACTATCGTAGTCTTCACATGTAATTGCCCATGCCTGAAGGCACGATGTAGATTAAAATTTCAAAAATACTCTATTACCTAAAGACTCTTCGTAACCTAAAATAACTTACAAATCAATTAGAATAAATCTGAACCGTCCTTATGATTTCCCGCCCAAATTAATTTGCATGTGAAAACATAATGATCACAATATCTGAAAAACAGGAAAATGGCGTCAATGCTAAAAGGGTGGTCCGTGTTGTTTACGTGTAATTTTTTTATATTATTATTATTATTATTATTATTATTATTATTATTATTATTATTATTATTATTGTATCAAATAATATTTATAAATTTGAGAAAAATAAAAATAGTTTATTTTATTATAATAAAATAATAAAATATATATTTTTTATTTTATAAAAATAAGTTATTTTGTTTTATAAAAATTATTCGTGTAATCCAACGTGCATTATTCTCCTTACTCCATTATTTGTCTTCTGGTATTTCAATTTAGATCATATACTAACCACCACTCATTAAATTCATTATCATCGCTCAGTGGTCAACTTATCATAATTTACTTGTAAAAGTCGTAAGTTCTCTAATTCTTATAATATGACAGTCTATGCTGCACGAAATTTTGAACTTGAAATAACAACAATATTCGTATATTAAATTAATATAAATTATAACAACATATAAATAGTAGAATACCTTTAAATAGTGTTTATTGTGCCATTGCACCTTGTCAACATGTTCTATTCGACAATAACTAACATACATTATTTTTGTTCTCATGGTGTTGGTGTTGGTGGTAGCTTATACCTCAAAGAAAAATATTATTGTAATAACTCGGTTTTTATATCAAAATATGTGTAAAGATTTTTTCTATATATAAGAAATTAAATTAGTAATAATTGTATTTTTAATTATAATTTTTTGGATAAATTTGTGATGGGTTAAAATGACCCAAAAAGATATTATTGAAATAGTGATTTTAAAGTCTTGTTGGATAAATTTAATTTGATTCGGACTCGAGATTTATCGTAGATTCATAATTTGACTGGAGTTGTTACGATTGTTATAATATTTGTAATAACAAATACTTTAATCATACAAGTAATATACGGGAGTTGGACAATAATAGAATAGTTACTATAGAATAGGCAAAGTAAGGGTGGCTTCCGATATTTGAAAAGTTTATTTGCATACTGATTTGAATCCTCTAGCGGTCTAGCCAATAGTGTTGTATATCTCTTAAGCAGCAGGCATTTTAGCACATAAACAACTGTCCTCAAATATATATATATATATATATATACACACGAGAGTTAATTCACTATAACCAGTTATTGGCATATTGTCGTTAAAGACTCTAGCGACAGAGACTTTCACAACTAATTGTCCCCTGTATTAATTATTATAACAGTGCTCTCAGTAACTAGTTGATGTGAATGCAGCCCTCATGTATATGTATCTTGTAGAGATTATTTATATTAATGATGATTTCCACCTTGGAAGTAAGCTCTGTGTTCCAATATCAAATGAGACTAAAGAAGTTGAACCTACAAATGTAAGAACCTACCTACCTACTTGTGAAGTATCACTAAATTTCACATCAATACATATAACCCTAAAAAACGATTAAAAGGTGGATGCCAGAAGTATAAAGTATGGAGCAGGCTAGTACTTATATTTTCTTTCTTTTTTGCTTTTCTTTTGGACAGTGATGGAACACTTGCCATGGCATATAATGCCAAGTTGGTCAACAACATACTACTACTGCTGCCTTCCTTTTGTTGTATGCTCATTTTACGGTTCAAATTTCAAATCTGAACGTCTTTCTAACCTCGGGGTACAAGTCACTGTTAAAGTGATATCTTTCACAAATGGTTATTAAATTAATATAAATAAATAAATAAATAAATAAATATATATATATATAAATAAGCATTTTCAAACAAAGAAATATCAATAAGCTGTATACCGCTCAGCAAGTACTCCATTATTCTTTATAAAACAATACAAGTTGTTACATAGTATTTTAAAGACAACGCGGTGTTGGGACCAACAAGAGAGAAAAAAGAAAAGGGGGAGTTAGGTCCCAGTTGTTGTATTTTTAAAAAAACTTTGTTTACGAGTAATTTACTAGTAATCATCTTCTGGGGAAGGAGTAAATTCTGCAGCGGGAGTGGTGGAATCTGTCTGTAATTACCCCCCTCATCTTCTCGTTACCATCTCCCATCTCTTTTGTCTATATAAACTTAAAATTAATTCACTGTTCCCAATTCATTGATATACTATTTTTTACGCATCTTTTCAAGGATTATGCATTCATGTATTCTTTTTCAAAAACATGGATATGGGAGTATTAAAGATTTCAGAATGCATAATTTTATCACATTCCTCATATGTTAGTTTCTTTCTCCCTTTGAGATCATATCATATCCCGGCCTGTCATTACATATCAGAGAAAATCAGGTTTTTATATTTTGATAGAGATTGCTACGTCCTCAGTTAACTACTGCACTGCACTGATTTCGAAAAAGTCTTCTTCAATTCTCATCTTAATATATATATATATATATATATATACCCCATGCTTCTTTTGGCCTGTCTTTATGCCATTATGTGCTTGCCATTGGTCAAGGCTCAGTCACCAACCAAACTAATTTCGGTTCGATTACTCGACTCACTTCTTCAGGAGTATGCTTTCAGGGCATTATTTGATCAGCCACCAATAACCGGTGTTGTATACGATGCTAACGTGCCCTCC
Organism: Hedera helix; assembly: GCA_947179155.2. Classification (NCBI taxonomy): domain Eukaryota; kingdom Viridiplantae; phylum Streptophyta; class Magnoliopsida; order Apiales; family Araliaceae; genus Hedera; species Hedera helix. The sequence continues at coordinate 51,431,422 of OX359271.1, forward strand.
AACTTAACTGGAATTGAAGTTTCTGCAATGAGACTGAGAAGTGGTAGCTTAAGAGAGAGGGGGTTTCACAGCTACAAAGAATTTCATATTCCAATTGGTGTTGTTGAGCAGCCTTTTGTGGAGAGGCTCGCTCTGGTATACCACAATTTGGGTAACTGGTCTTCCTTGTACTACCCTTTGCCTGGCTATACTTTTCTAGCCCCTGTAGTGGGTCTATTGGCTTATGATGCATCCACTTTATCAGCTACAAATGAACCAGAAATATTGGATATACGAGCTTCCGAAAAACCCATTATAGTAAGTTTTCCCAATGCCCAATTGGCACCAGACAAGGGGTCGCCAAAGTGTGTGTATTTTGATCTTTATGGTTCAGTGGAGTTTGACAATGTATTGAGAGGGAATGCGTGTTCAGCCATTAAACAAGGCCATTTCTCGATGGTTGTTGAATTGATCACTGCTTCGTCGCCTGCTCCTGCTGTAGACACTGGAGGGCCTCCTAGTAGTAATGGCATTACTAGTAGTAACGGTAAGCACGAGGAATTTATAGTTGTTGGATGTGTGGTGGTTGGGGTTTTGCTTGTGATGCTGTTGGCTATTTGGGTGCGAAAGTATAGACGTAGGGAAAGGATACAGAGAATGGAAGAGGAAGCACAAGGGGGCGTGCCCTTATCAATGACAATCGTTGAGAGTGTAAAGCTGCCAGTGGCAAATGCGACTAGAACAAAACCGACTCTAGAAAATGAGTATGTGCCTTTTAGTGATTTCAGTTAGGTACAACTAATGTATCTGATATTTTGGACTTTCATATTTCATTCAATACAATAGCATTCATGAATTTCTTCTGGCTAGTCTGGTCGTGTGATGCAACCAACTTGTTCAAGTGTATCCCTTTTGTGTTCTCAATTCGTCAGTACCTGACTCCCAGATTGGTAGTAGTATAATTTACCTTCCATTGACACTGTCCCTCATCAGTCTTCAGTTACCTCATTGCATTCTCCACACAAAGAAAATATCTTTTCCAAGAGAGACAACTCCTATGAATATCCTTTTTTCTTTTCCCAAACAAAATAAATGCCGATATCACATTGTGGAAATTGATAATTAATTGTATTTTTCTGTGTTTGAATTTGCAATTAGACGTAGATTTAGAGAGAATACAATACCCTTCAATTGTCATATAGGTAATCTTTCACCAATTGGCAGATTCTGTGCAAACTACTCAAAACCATTATGATTTAGGAGGAGTACTTCCTTAACAGCCATCTCTGTGGCAACAAATAAAATTTAGTGGCTGGTACAAGACCATTGGCTACATCAGGTCTGGAAATTACTCATTAGCTGAAAGAGGGCTGCTCCACATAAACTACTCTATTAAGACTAACATAGATCATAACACTCTTTTTATAAATAAAAATAATAACAATAAATTAAAAGCATCCACGTAAATGCATCATATTGGATCACCCAATATACAAATTAGTGTGATTTGTATCAGTTGAAAACTGTATGTTCGTCAGGAAACAAGAAATGCTACAATGTTACTTCCATTACTGATAAAACGGCACGCACTCGAGCAAGAAATGTTAAACGTCACGCACTCGAGCAAGATGTAGTTCATCATGGAGATGATCTTACATGGGAGGATGTTGACAGAGCAGTTGGTGCATCCGATGCCACTAAGGTTCGCAATATTCGTAGAGCGGGTAATGTTACTAATGTCTACTCACGGCGTGGTGGTATTTCGACTTCGAGGGAATTGATGATAAGAGTTGTGAATGACTCTGATTCTGATGTTGGAGAAGAGGAGGACAGCCTTCTTAATGATGATGAGGATGTAGATGATGATTATGGCCAAAGAGTAACTACTGTTTCGAGTGATGATACCACTACTGGGAGAGATAACGATGATTTAATCCTTGATGATTTTGCTTGATAGCTTTAGTGATATTTTCATTATGAAAAAATGAGACTTTTGAGATGAAGAATTTTGAGTTTTTAATTCTATATTATGTTTGTTTTTGGCAATTTATCAATGAACATGTCTTTATCTTATTAAGGATGGTTGTCTAATGTTATGATATGATTATATGCGTGTTTATATCTTTATCTTAACAATGTTTGTTTACTTGTTACGGTATTCTATATATACTATGTTAAAACTTAAGAAACTAAACATAAATTTAAGAATTATATTGAATTAAACTAAATATTACAAAAGTATCATCATTTATATAATTTGAAGTTGATATAAGTTCAAAAAATTACAACTATAGTAAAATTATCATTTTAACTTGATTTTGTTCGCTCTTTGTTGTGATTTGACATGCTACAACCTGCATCATGAATATGGTAAATCATTAGAAATATAAATACATAAATATTCATATAAATGTTAAATATATATAATTTTATAGGCATAAAATTTACATTGTTAACGACTTGTCGACTTGTGGACGACTAGTCAGACGCCTTATTTCCTAAACGCTTAATCTCCCGGCTGTCGTCTCGACTCAACTTGTCGCCTTGATAACTATGACCATAGTAACGGATGTACGTGTGTTCAAAATGAATAGGGAATAGTCAGCTTTAGACCGAGTATAGCCTGCAGAAATTAAGGCACCGGTTAACTTGGCAAACCACTGTCTTGATGTCTATTTTAAACTATAAAGGGATTTATTGAGCTTGCAGACTTGTTTAGATTTTTTCAAACTAGATTAGCGAGGTGGAGGATCCATGCACACTTCTTCAAATAAATCTCCGTGCAAGAAGGCATTATTGACATCTAATTGGTGAATGGGCCAGCATTTAACAGAAGCTGTAGCTAACAAAGCTCTAACTGTCACCATTTTTGCAACTGGGGCAACAGTTTTTGTATAATCAATACCTTTAGTTTGTGTGTACCCTTTAGCCACTAATCTTGCTTTATATATTTCAATACTACCATTTGCATTATATTTGACTTTAAAAACCCATTTGCAGCATATAGTATCGTGATCTGCTGGAAGAGGTGTAACAGTCCAAGCGTGATTAGCTTCTAAATGGCATCCACCCACTTAGGATCTTTGGCAGCCTGTGTGTAACTGGTGGGTTCTTGAACAATTGCCAAATGCTAAATGCATATGTACCGGTGCAAACACATCATATGACAGGTATTGATGCACAGGATATTTAGAAGTTGTAGAAATGTGATTAGACTGCTTATGTAAAGGAGGAATATGGTATTGCGTGTGCCAAGCTGGGGTAAAATTTATCCTAGTGGATTTTCTAGGAGTAAATTGTGGAACAGATGAATCTATATGAGGAGATGGATCAGTACAAGAATTTGTACCTATATGTGGAGAATTAGGAACAAAAGTATGATCTGGAATAACAGTAACAGTAATGTTGGAGTCTGTATTAGAGCTGGTGTTTGGTTGAATAGATATTTGAGGCTAATGTCAACTGAATTGAAATGATTAAATTCATAAGGCTGGATTGTATTAGAAGAAATAGTAGTGTGAGTTTGCAAGAAAGGAAATACACTTGCATGAAATGTGACATGTCTAGAAACGAAGACTTGTTTAGTTTCTAAATTGTACAGTTTATAACCTTTTTGTGTAAGAGGATATCAGACCTAGCTGCCCTAGGTTCAAGTTTGTCAGGTGTGTGTTGTGAAGCAAAACAAAGACAGCCTATAGTCTTGAGATGGGAATAACCAGGTGGCTTATGAAATAAGGCTTCATAGGCAGATTTAAACTGAAGAATAGAATTAGGGATCCTGTTTAAAAGATGAGTAGAAGCTAAAATACAATCTCCCCAGAAATGTATGGGAAATTGACTTTGAAACCTGATGGCTCTAGACATATTACGTAAAGTCCTATGTTTTCTCTCCACTACACTATTTTGTTGTCGTGTATGTGGACAGGATGTATGATGTAACACCCCTAACTTAGTTAAAACAGAGGTCATGAACTGGTTAGCAAATTCAGTACCATTATCTCTTCTAAAAGTTTTAATGGTCTTAGCAAACTGTGTATGAACAGAAGTAAAGAAATCCTTCAAGAGCTTGTAAATGTGCTGTTTGGTTGAAACTAAAAAAGTCCATAGAGCTCAAGAAAAATCATCCATAATAGTCACAAAATATATAGAACCATTCCTTGTAGCAGTTTTATATGGTCCCCAAAGATCACAATAAATCAACTCAAACACTTTATGAGTACAATTTGAACTAGAAGAAAAAGGCAAACTAGTTTGTTTAGCTAAAGGACACACAGCACATTTATCACAGTCGTCTTCTTTAAAGCAAGAAGAGAAAACTGAAATTTTACTTAACACTGGAGTAGGAACATGGCCAAGCCTTTGATGCCAGAGAGTTGAAGAGAAAGACTGGGAAGCATGAGCAGCAGCAGTAGGTGAAACCTGAAGGGTGTATACCATTTGGTAGCACGATGGCCAAGCCTTGTTTATTCCATTTGGTGAAAACTGGAGTAGGAACATGGTCAAGCCTTTGTTTATTCCATTTGGTAGCACAATGCTTTGGTGGATACCCATTGAATTTAAAAACTCTTATCTGATATGACCATCCCTGTTACAATAAGTGCACCAACCATCTTTGGTAGGCCTATGATAAGTTTGTTGTTGATCATAAGACCTGGAATAAGCTACTTGAGCTGCATTAGGTACATAAACTGCATTTGGTGCATAAACTGTGTTATGAGCATAAGCTCCAGGATTATTATTATCCATGTTGGTAAAACCAGAGATATGAGAAGAACCATTCATGGTATTAGCATATGGAACCTTCTGTTGTCTATAGTTCCCAAAAGTAACAAACATAGCAGTGCTATTATTAGGGGCAGGGATATATCCTTGCCTTTGTCTTTCATCCTGTCTAATAAGGGCAAAAGCCTGTGCCACATTAGGCAATGGCTGCATCATCAAAATGTGACCTCTGGCATTAGCATAACTTTCTTCTAATCCCATTAAGAATGGAGTAAGTTCTCTGGTCTTGTTCTTCTAAAGTCCTCTATGCTCCTCAAGTGCATACAGGAAGGGTTTCTAGGGCAATGTATTCATCCCAAATACCTTTTATTTTAAGATAGTAGAAATCAACAGATGCAGTTCCATGTTCCAAAGTACATAAATCTCTTAATAACTGATATATCCTATGTCCATCCACAGTAGAAGACCTATCTTTTAAGTTCCTTCCAAAATGATTGAGCAGAATGTATAAAATTCATGTTGTTACTTATTTCCTCAGAAACACAGTAAAGGATCCAGGATGCGACCATATCATTTACTCTCCCATTGTGCAAAAATAGGAGATGTACGAACTGGTTTCTCAAACATACCATTCACTAGACCCATTTTATTCTTAGCAGATAAAGCTATAGCCATGGATCTCTGCCAATGGATTATAGTTTATCTGAACCAGTTTATTTCTTAGAAATAAGTTGCAGTCCTGGTTGATCATTATTGTGTAGCTAAAGAGGATGTGCATTAGAATCCTGAGAAACAGTCAATTGATCAAAAGTATTACCAGTCTTATTGTTAGGAGGATTAGAGTGAAGATTGTTTACAGCTTATGTTCCAGCACCATTGCCAGCTGATGTCCCAGTGCCATTGCCAATACCAGATGAATTCCCCCCTCCATCGTGCGATCCCAAACGTTTGATTGATTCACCATTTTCGAAGTAATTCAAGCACATATGAGGAACACAATTGCAATAAAAGAAACCATAAAATCAAAATTGATAGAGGAACAAGGAGTGCTGATTTTTTTTTTTTTTTTTGAAGAAACACATGAATCAGAATAAGATCTAAGCGACAAGAATGAATCAAATAAGAAGCTAATGAAAAATGATTGATAAAAGCTCCGATACCATGTCTACTTTCTAGAAACGAATGAGAGAATTATACTGAAAAACTCATCTTCATACATGAAGGCTAATAAAACATCTTACATCTGAATTACAGGTACAAAATATGTATACACTTGAGCGGGAAAACCACAAAAAACTCAAACAAACTCAGCTCTATTACAGCTGTACAAACTGACTATTAGGACTGAAATTACAATACAGGACAAGCTAACTAAACTAACTGAGTTTGTGCTACTTGTGCCAAACACTTTTGCAGTTGATGCTTAGGTTCCTTAACTGGTGTTGGCCAATTGCCTTGAGCTGAAGCTTGAACATGTGCAGCATTAGAATTATGTGTAGCAGCAGAATTATATTCATGATCTGGTGCATGATCTCTAATAAGAATGTAAAAATCCAACTTAGTTCTTTTAGGAATCATTCTCCCTCATATATCAGTATCAGAGGACAACATGGGAGCCAAACTATCCAACTTTAAACAAAATTCCAAGATAGTATATCTGAGAAGATTAATTAATCAAAATTAGCATCTTATTACCCTAAAAAGTCGCATACAATAAGAATAGATTTTGTCGCAAGCAAGCTTCAAGTTTAGTTCTGATTTATACCGTTTCCTTTCTCCTGTTCCTGATTAAATTCAGATATAGGTTGCTAACTTGCTATGACAACTTTCTCATGATAATTACTAATTTCAGAATTGGAATGTAAATTCTGAAGTCATACAAATGGAATCATTGACAAGCAGACAAACAAATACTTATGATTTGAGATTTTGTTGGATAATAGTTATCCAAAAACGAGAGAGAGGAAGAGAGATGTTGATGGATAATGGATCATCATGCTATCCAGGAAAAATCATGTTCTCTAACTAAGAAAAAAGAAAAGAAATATGGTCTCTGATTTTTGTGGCTACTTTCTATAGGAATGGCATTGGTGTGGATGATTTTTACACATTTGCGACTTGGGTTTACCATAAAGAAATTTGTTCGCGAGGCACAATAAGGGCAGACATCTTATCCATGCCCTTGAAGAATTAGGGTAAAAAGACGACATTGCCTTGCCTACAGTTTAAACATGATTGAGGATCGGCAGTAGCGAGTATGATAATGGCATGCATGAGGAGGCACTAACACCAAAAAAGTGAGTGAAAAAAGTGCAACATTTTTTTATCATCTCAGTGTATTCATTGAAGGAGCATTCTCAAGCAAGTGTTATGACAGTTTCTCATATAATATTTGTTCTATTGGGGAATTAAAAATCAAGGCACGTAACAAGCCACATAATGCGTCTCATTGGAGTAGTAGCATTTAGAGTAGTAGGTTGTTTTTCAGCATCGTTGCTTCTCATTTGCTAGTTTTGTTGCATTATTTCAGATTTGCAAAACAACATCAATTTTATTTCATTACATGTGATTTGTCTCAATTATATTTTAGGGTGTTTTTGACAAACACTACTTTTATGTATGGATGTGACGGTATTTATACCTACAAGAATATTTTTTAAAATTGAATGTGACACTGTTTATAACGAGTTAGTTTTTTCCTTGGACCTTTTTATGCTTGCAGCTACGACCAGAACTACAAGGAAAAGGAGAAGTTGGAGCACAGGTGATGAAGTTCTGGTTGAAGTAGTCCACAGCCTTGAGGGGAAAAGAAGTGCTATCATTTCCGGATAGAAATTCATATTTTCTAGTTGTCCTTGCCAATAAGCCGAGTATTGACAGCAGCTGCACTCACTGTACCTTTTGCTACTCAATTTTTTTTTTTTCGTTTCCGTTGGCATTTGAAAAGTTTGAGGGTTTAACTCTTTATTAGTCTGATTGATATATAGTAAAATCCTGGGAAACAATTTATTCTGCTTATGACCTTGTTGTCAAGAAAGAGCTATATTACTTGTCTTTTTTATAGACTGAAATACATATTACACCCAGACTTGGTGTTAAGTGAGACCCTAATATTTAAAACGTACCATCTTGCACTTCGTTTGACATTTTCATTGAATCTTCCATCTTGCACTCCAAGCTTAAGTTTAACATTTTAATTGTATTTTCCAAACTTTTAACCGGTCAAAAATGATCGGAAGTTCAAGTCATTCTACTTTTTGAAGGATAAAATAGGAATAACTGATTAAAAAAATATAAGGGGCATCTCCAGATCTTGTTTAACACCTAAATTCGAACCCTAATCCTAGTCTCAAACCCATCTTTGATCATCTCATTCTCTCTAGCGAAGAGCAGTCATGTTGGAACACCAGGTCCCAACAAATTCTATCGACGTAAAGCGAGTCGATCCACCAATTTTGGTCCTCCACGTATTGATGTGGTGGGGTGGAAGAAGCCGACTGGTTTATAGGTCACCTCCAAGGTTGCATCGAAGATGATAAAGAAGATAATAAAGGTATCTTCAATTTGGTTTAGAAAATAGAGTTTGGCACATGACCCATTTGGAAAATTTGTTGATGAAGATGATGAAAAGACAAGTTCTGAATTTGTGACGGTTCGAGCTGAAATAAAAGAAGAGTTAATACACATGTCTTCGAGTTGCAAGAGAATAAGTTAACTCGGCGTGACTCGGTATGTGAAGCAAGAGAGATGCCAAATTTTGAAGCATCACATCGCTCTAATCGGGGAAGAAAGGAAGATGATTTTAGATGAAGTTTTGAGGGGATAATGGAATATAGCCTCTCCATGGCTTCTCTCCGACACGAAGCAAATTAATTTTTTTTTTTTTTTTTTTCTTTTTCAAAAATTTGGTCAAACTAGATCCGTGGTAACTAGAGTTTGGTCTTATATTTGGAGTTGATTTGAAATTATTTGGAGCGATGCATGTCTTTTTAATGGTTGGTTGAAGTAACAATGATGATGATGAACAGGACTGCATTGATTTTTTTATTTTATTTTTGTTAATTGATTATATGAACCTTTGTTGGGTTGTTAATGGCTAATTAAATGAAATTTTGTTAGAAAATACTTGCTGAGAATTTGAATTTGTTACTCCATATTTCACCTCAAACACCCTTCAATTAAACACTCACTCCAAGAGTATAAATGCAGAGGAAGAAAATAAAAGATAAATCATTGCTTTAACAGTCATGGAAGGTGCAACTAAAATGTCAAAGTTAAGCATTCGGGTATAAAGTTTGGGGTGTAATCTGTATTTCAGTCCTTTTTTTATATTCTAACTAACTGTACTATTGGAGTTGCTGCAGTGTTCTGAATGAGAATGCTAAATTCAAGAACTCCTCCTATTCATTTTAAACATACTTCAGCTGTCCAACATCAAGTCCAATGACTTCGATTCATATTTCCAGCCTTGTACCAACGCAAATAATTATTATCCTAGTACTACATCAAATTTTTACATTTACGTTGGTGGAATGACAAACTTGGCACTAAAAAAATATCATTCCCCCATATTCTGAGATTGTAAAATTGCATTTCTACAACATAAATTCCAAGAAGCAGATTACCAACTTTGAAAAGAGATTTATTCGAGTGATTAAAAGGCATGTATTACCAATGGTTAACAGAAACAAGACTCGTAGGATAAAGAGAAACAAGACTTGTAGAATATAGAGAAACATAATAACAATCCCAAGAATTACAACACGAGAACAAGCCATATTCATAAGAATCCATAGTATTAATAATTGTAAGTACTAACAAGACAATAGGAGACCGAAGTACGTTAGTGCAATACTGGCTTGAAACCAGAGGACCAAGTTCTGAAAATATTTGCTGCTTCATGCAGAAAACTGAATAAAACCTTCCCAAAAGGAATAATAACTAGAGAAACTACCGATAATGCAAGTACACTGGGTCCCAAAGATTCAATTCAACAGGAGCAGAAATGTTGCCCAAAAACATCCACATCCCTAAGCAGTTACTGCACCAATAGATGCTCTACCAGGCTGACGACGTGCAAGAGGCCCATGGCAACCCAGAAGCTGCATAAATCAAATCTAGTAACATGAGAATCCTTTCATGAAATAATATTAAGGACATGTAACAACTGAATAGTAGACCCATAATTGGTGTCCTAAATTTTTCGTGCAATCAACCATAGGCTGAAGTGAAATTCTTACGGGCCCCTCAATTTGGAGCAAAGGTAGTACGTCGGATGTATGTTAAGTACAAATTGAAATGTAACAATCTCAATACGCAACCAGGACTGCTGCACAGAATCAAATATTCTTATTTTGGCAAAAACTAACCTTCGCATTTACACCATCTGGAAGAATACGGTTTTTGGCCTTCCACTTCACATAGTTGGTACGGCTAAATTTGGTGAAGCCCCTGAATGGTCAAGTAGATGGAATATATTAGACATTTTACAAATTAAATGCAAACCAACAAATCATAATAAAGAAATCACAAACAAAACATTTAATATTGTTGAACCTGAGATATCCAATGTTTGATAGCAACAGATAAATATTGTTGGGCACTTATGAAAGGGGAAGGTGAAATTTCTAAAACACATACCATTTCCTGCTGACTATTATCTTTTGACGACCAGGGAACTTGAACTTTGCACAACGCAATGCCTCCCGAGCATGATGGCTGTTAGAGTCTTCGCAACGGACTGGGAGGAGCACCTGGCCAATGCTGACCCGGGCACAGGTTCCCTGAGGCTTACCAAAAGCTCCGCTCATGCCTGTCTGGAGCCTATCAGCCCCAGCACATGACAACATCTTGTTGATACGAAGCACATGGAAAGGGTGAACCCTGACCCTCAAATGGAAAGCATCCTTGCCAGCAAACTTTGTCATGAACTTGTTACAAGGAATACGGGCAGCTTCCAAAGCCTCGCTAGAAACATTCTCCTTTTCCCAACTGACCAAATGAACACAGAAGGGAAATTCATCAACTCCCTTTTTTTCATTCCAACATCATAAATCCTGATCTTTGGATCCGGCACACCACGGCAGTACGGAGACTTTGGATAAGGCTTGTTTTTGATCTGGCGATAACACCTTGCAGGTCCTGGAGAAATGAAAATAATTCGATTAAAAATACTTCAGCCCAACATTCTATTTGGGGAAAAAAACCAGAATTTATTGGAAAAGAAACATTTATTGAATGCCATTTGAGAAAGATTATGATGGTGGAATCATTTTTGATCATACCAAATACTGGCCAAATGTTTTCCTAATAAGCAAAACAAATGTTATGCAATATAAAACTGGCAAGTACACAAAGAGACGGAGACAAATTGACGACAGACTAAATTTCACTTACACTGTGTTTGTGAGTTTGAAGGGAGAAGAAAAGAAAGAAATTTAAAACTTGTGATCGACTTTGAATCGAGTGAACGAAGTGTTGGCGTCGCCTTTCTACACTTGTCACAGTTCTTGGACACCAGCGGTTACGCCGTGATTCCGAGAGTTCTGCCACGTGTTACTTTAGTAGTTACTCACCAGTTCTTCTCCCCTATCTAATCTTTCAACCGATTCTATATCTTTTGCGGGTTTCTCCCCTTTAGCATAACTACGAAACCTAACCCAAAGAAAAAGGAAATTTAATTTCTTTCATTGTGCTCATGAGTTTTGGAGGAAAATTTTAACTTAAAAGAGTATACTATTATTTTACCCTTATGAGATTACATTTGAGAAAATCATTATAAGAATTATTATATGGATAATTTTGGTATTTTAGTATGTTATCCAAGTCTTTAATAAATTTCCTTCTAAGTCTTTAATAAATCTTCTCAAGTTTTGGAGAAATTTTAAATAATCTCTCCTCTTTTCTTTTCTCTCTTCAAAAAACTTGCAAACAAGAGACTTTTGATCTCTTCCTTAACTTTCCCTCATTCACCTTTCTTTTCTCTCCTTTTTAAAGTTCACAAACAAAGTGCTAAAAATTTATAACTATAACTGGCTCCTCCAATTGTATTAGACCAAGGGCAACAAGAAATCATTAATGTAACTAAAAGACTCCATCAGTTCAATTTGAGTGTCATCTTGAAAACAAAAAACTTCAGCACGATTTTAAGGCCACCAAACAACATAGTTAAAGTTAAAAGTTTATAAAATTATACTATAGAATCTAAAGTGCAATTTAAATCAAATTTATATCCACATGGTTCCAAACATGATACTCAAATCAGAACAGCATATTTCACACACAAAAAAACAAATAACGAGTCCCAGCGCCACTGAATTCCAGAGGCCACAACAGCGCTAACAAAAAGCCCCAAGAGGTCAACAATTACTAAACTAAAAAATTCACCAAATGCGTATTTATATTCTAAGACATTAACAACCATGAAGTTCAAAATGAAAAAACATGTAAACAATAACGTCAATTAAACAATTTCTAAGTATTAGATAATACCAGTTAACACACACACACGGAAAAAATAAAATAAAATGGAATAAGGAGGTATAAATGAAAAAGCATTTTAACAAGAAGTCTAAATGAAAACTTCCCTCTATGCTGGAATATAATTAATAAACAGTCTGTAGAAATCAAGCAATAATCTCATAAATTTATTTAAAAAAAGCAAATATTATTCTTGATCTGTAATAAAACTCAAATTTTTTCTTGACAAGTAACTCGAGATTCTCCATTTCATTAGTAAATCAATACAAAATCACAGTTTTCATCAAAACTAATTTTAAAAAAAAAAAAAAAAAAAAAAAAAAACAAATCTCCAAGTAGCAGCAAAAAATCGAAACTAACCTTTGTAGTAACTTCGATATATAATTCATAATTGCGGGAAAGAGAATTAACTCTTCCTATACACACAATTCTATAACTCCACAGACCATGAAACGGGTTTTATAACATATATAGGAAACTAATATTTCCACAATAGTTTTTGATATTTACACACGTAAGACCCACGTAAGAATCAACCATGTCCCTCCACAATGAGAAGTTATTCAATAGTCCGAGACATTATCACTTGGTGTCCAAGCCAATCACATTCTGCTATTTGTAGTAGGCCCTTTATATTTGAGTTCACTGATAACATTAGTCTGGGGTACCACGTGATAATGCCCCTAGGAGCACAGAATAATTTTTTTCCCGCAATAGTTACTATGTGCGCCATGAAAATATCAAAAATTGTGGTGGAAATATCAGTTTTCCATAAATATTATTAACAAGAGTCCCTCAACAAAACGAGCTCGGAAATTTGATAAGCTCCTTCAGCTTGTAATAGCAAAAGCCCGTAACTATTTAATTGTATGCAAATCGAAGAAAAACCTCATTTCCAAAAAAAAGCCATTAATTAAGCAAATCACAACATTAGGTCAGAAACATGACCTCTACGATTAATTATTATATGAAACAAAGGATATAGAAAAGAAGACAAAACTACTATCACGATTATACACGTATACTCTTACGATTCCAGATTGCAAAAAAAAAATTTACTTCCCAACAACTCACATCGTATACATGCATATATGTATATATAGTTTTCCAAAATGCATTAAGAGATGTACTTCTTCCCATGGCGAGCTTTCTGTGGTTGAACTGCGGCTCCTAACGGAAAATATACCCTAGAAAAGGGTGCGAAATGAGGATTATATATATATATATATATTCCGAAGCAGGGACTCAATTTTGCAAGTGGTTTGGGTCTTGTCTATTTACGTATGGGCTTGCTTAGGTCATCATAATATGACAGTACAAAATGCTCTTTCGAAGTTAAGCCCAAGTCTAGATACTTTCCTGTGTGGTTCACGTTTTTCAAAATAAAACTACTTCACAAATTTCAGTGAAATGGCCAAACTTTAAAATTCTCCCAAACAATCAGAACATATCACTAACACCAAGAAAAAACAAAAAAAAGTTAAAATTTGATACGCAAATAATGTTACGATATAGAGCACGTCATTCAAATAAAAATAATAAGGATAAATTTACACCCTCCACATTCTCCACTCACCAACCTTTCTGCCTTCTTCCCCTCCTCTTATTATTTACCCACGATTCTCTCCCCTCTTCCTTCTTCTACCCTTCTATTCTCTCTCAATTTTCTTCTTAATTTTGCTCCAAAAACTCAAACTTGATGGAAAAAACTCCGGAATACTAAAAATCAAGAACTTGAAATACCCATAAAAAAAAAATCAGAAAATTAAACTGAATAAAGACAATCCAATAAACCAAATAACAAATAAAGAACATTTTTTTTTCAAGTTCCACATTACAATATCAAAACTCTGCTGTCCACTGCTCCCCCCTCCACACATTACATTCATCCTCGTCATTCTCAGTCTCCGTGGAACCGGTTACAGACTCAACTTGTGAACTCAGATCCGAGTTAGGGTCATACGACCCAAACCCATTTGGAAACTTGTAACCACAATTTTTTCCAACAAAAAAATTGCCACCTCCATTACTGGTCCGAGTGTTATTATGATTTTTTTTTTTTTTTTTACTGAAGTCCATGAGTAAGTCGTCTTCAGAAATAAACTGGGGAGGAAGCCAAAACTCTCCGTCGTCCAAATCCTCTGCCATCTGAGGGAAAAAAACAGAGCAATTAAATATAAACACCAAGAAATAAGTACTCCAAAAGGGGGAAAATAATTATATAAAAAAGAACAAGCATTGATTACCAAGGGTGATGAGGAAGTTGCAACCGTGTGAAGATTGAATTATTAAGTATAACCCACCGCCTCCTCTTCTGCTTAACCCTTCAAAGAGAGCAGAAAAAAATTGGAATATCAAAGAAAGCAGAAATTGGTCTTTCAGAAGTTAGTAGTTTGGAAAATAATTTAGAGAGATGAGAGAGAAATGGGGGGAGGAAGAGAAGAGGAAACCCAAGATTGGATAAAAATTGAATGTAAGAAACACGCGATGCGATAATGGTGGTGGGACCCACTTGTTGGTTTTGCGCACAAAACGACTTTTGATCATGCGTTTCGGTTTATCCAAGTAATAATAAAGTTCAACAAAAGTACTTTGTCCCGTTGATAAAAAAAAATTCAATTCAAAAATAATAATGCTTTGAATTGTATGTTGAAAATGATTTTGTTTCACTCAAATCCACCAACACATCAGTTCCCTTGTAAATAAAAGTACGTATGGAGATCAATTTGCAATTAATTTAAAAACTCGGTACATAAAAAAAAATCTTTAGTACATTTAAGAATAAATGTAAGTACACTAGTTTATATATTTATTAATTTGTTACATGCATGAATGTAATGTTTTGTCCGCCTAAAGCAAAAAGGAAGACGCATTCTTTAGTTGATTTCTGTTATATATGTATGCCAACCTTGGATGCATATGTAGCCATGTAATATTTGGTATGCACGTGTTACAATCCCTTCAAATGGACTAAAGATAAGTTTAGAAATGTTGCAAGGAGGGCCCGGTATAGGCAACGGATGGAGTCAGTCAGACGGACTTCGGAGGAAAGAAATTTAAGAACGGCTAAACGCCGCTTGCGATATAGAGAAAAACAGCTACTAACATCGATATGAAATGGTAAGTTGAAATTTTAGAACTTGCCCGTGGATGATATAGAAAAAAATGCCAATGTCGATATCAAATGATAAATTGAAATTTTAAAACTAACCCAACTAACTTGCGACTTGCACAAGTTATCAATCTAGCGTTGATAATTGCATGCTAACATTTAGTTGCAAACAAGATATATACATTGGGCAACTACAATTAATAAGAGGGGGCAAGGAAGAATTTGCTTCAAAATTAGCTATGAATGTGGATTGTACATACCGAAAACCACTCCCAAAATCAGACAACACTATCCACATGTTATATAGTACACTTTTATGAAGGTCTAATGCATGTATCAACTCGAGTATTATGGGATTGAACCACAGATTTCATGCAAGGAACAGCACTTCAGGTCGTGAACCAAACTCCTTCCAAGTCATCATCTAGGTGTAATGGTAGGAATTACTCCGCTAACAAGGTCACTCCCAGATACTTCTGATGAAATGTAGGGACTTTTCATTGTAGAGGATGAAGATTGTGCAGGTACAATCTTTCCAGGGTCCGTGGTTGATGAATTTGTTGATCTGGTATCAGACTCGGGCATCATAAGCCATATCCTCTCAAGTTCCCGAACCACTTCTGCCATTGAAGGCCGGTCATTTGTTTCTTCTTGACAACACTTCAGGCCTAAAGTCACAAACTTTTCCACACATTCAGAAGGATAAGATCCCATTCGTTCATCAATGACCGAGAAAACCAGGCCTGATCGATATGCATTATTGACCTGATGCACAAGCAAAAGACATGAATTACAAGATAGCAGAACACAATAATAGTGGGGAGTCAAATTGTAGTGACTCGATCAGTTAGATGTGTCTTTGCCAAATGTAGATTGCTGTAGGTATGAGATGGATGGTTCTAGGCATACTAAACCTCAAACTAAAAGAAGTGATAAATTGTACCTCTCGAACAATGTTTTTGCCATGTGAAATTGGTTGCATCCCAGTCAGGAGCTCTAGAATTACAACACCAAAGCTATAAACATCACTTTTGTCAGTCAGCTTATGAGTTAGGAAATACTCCGGATCAAGATACCCCTGAAAAGATAGTGCCCGAGTTTAGTATTTGACAAATAGCCAAGGGCTTATCTTATAGAACCAATAAAAACTTTTCAGTTTATGCGTTAACAGTTTACTAGCAACTCTTTGTCCTTAACTAAGTTTAGATTAAGAGCATGCCTATCTTGTAACAAGAACAACTAACTTCGGACAAAATGATGAAAAGTATACAAGAAATGAACAAAGTGGGCGGCCATCTGTTTTAAAATAATTTGATTCCAGTAATTTCAATTTGTTTCTAGTCTTTTTAAGAGGAATAATTTACTCATGGGCTGCATTTTCATGCAATTGCAAGAATTCCTTCTTCAACTGCTGTCTAAGTAAAGGTCCTTTAAGCTTCACAGTGAAAGACATCAGGTGGAGAGAGAAGAATGAAGCAACTTTCAATATTTGCAAGCATAGGAAAGCTAATGAACATTATTCTCACTCACACTATATCTTCCCAAAACTATCCTAACAAAGATATATATCCACAAAAAAACAAAAGACTGTAAAACACTTGCTGATTCTAAATTCCATTTCCTCCATCATTCTATGCACAAATTGTCTTTATCAACATCAACTCTTCTATAAAATTCATCTTAAAAGCTTCGCTGCGCACTTGCACGTTTTGTTCACTTCGAGTTTTATTTAGTTACAAGACTACTCAAACCCTTGGGACTAATAACATGGGATAAGGTGGGCCCAGTGAGAGTATTTGGAACAGCACAGGTCTTATTTTTGATAAACCCCACAGGCAAACAAGCTTTACAAAACTATAAGCCCTAACAGATAGCACTTAGATTATTCCGGTCCTGCAGCCTTGGCTCATTAAAATGTTATGGCACATGCAAGACCCACCAAATTGCCTCATTTTACGTTTTCAATTTGCATCACTAATAAATTCCCAATCTGTCATCTCTGACATATATTTCAGTTCCACATCATAAGGGCTCACAAATTCCCGAGCAAACTCAAAAGGGTGTCTGTTCTTTGTAAACCCTTGCATATGCTCATCTGTGGTACTAATAATGATATCTTAATTTGAAGTTCTTAAGGCATGCACGGCCTTCACATTTTGAAAAGCCATAAAATAAACAATATGAAACATCTATTTTGGATGACAAAGGGCTATATGCATTTGCCAGAGACGGCCATACACACAACATAATTTTTGAAAGGACAGACGATCTTTATTCAATTGACAGAGACAGATATGAAAATGCTCCAAGCTTAAAAACAGCTAAAACCTGTCACGGTTTTCTTCTTAATGAATATAGTATAATGTTTTCAGTTTTAAAATTATATGTACTTTTTTCAACGGAGTCAAAATACTGCTTCGCTATTTCTACTTATTATTTCCATAACATTAGTTATAAAGCAACAGGGTTGCTCCAATGCTGGGATGTATGTTGTCGAGACCAGATATTACGGATCTTGGTACTGTTTCTAAAAAAGTAATTCTTCCGTTCCAAATTATAAGATCAGTATTGACTTTCAATTTCAAATATTTTCAAACCTAATATAGAGATGAATTCGTTTAGTTTATGTCAATACAATTATGAATATCATAAACTACCTAAGAAAATACTACTAGTTATAAGATTTATTATTTTGAAAACTTAAAAGAATCATGTCAATTTTAAATTTGAAAATGTATTAAATTGACCTTTAAAAAGTCAATAATGATCTTATAATTCGGAACGGAGGGAGTATTTATTTATATAAGTTTCTTAGGAAAATATTTTACAGCGAATCTCAATGTTTGTGAAGCATGCTTTTTCAGATCATAAAATAGGGCCTTTTCAGTTCAAGGAAGAATAACTAGTCAAAGGCAGAAGTCAGGGAGGGGAAAATGCAGCCTAGTATGGACACCGGAAGGCCCTAGCCCCAAGGAAAAAAAATACTGGGTGAACTCATACAATTTCCTTGTACTTTGTGTCAATGAATACAGAAAATATGTCTGTCTTTTCTCTAACCTTTTAGGTATTTAACTTCATAGATTATTTTTATTTCCTTCGACTGTTGCATGGCTTAAGATCATAAAGAACTTACAACCATATAGATTCTGGTAATTGACATATGCAACACTTGGGCAAACAGAGAGGAAAACGGAAAATTATGCTTTCTCAAGTTAATAATAGTTTTAATATTAAATGAGATTATTTCACATAAATGAATGATTTTTACCGGTGTACCCTTAACAACTGTAGATACATGAGCGGGCAAAATTCCTTCCATATTGGGAACTGGAGCGAGTCGTGAAAGTCCAAAATCAGCAACCTTTGCAGTAAATTTTGGGTCTAGTAATATGTTACTGGCCTTGATATCTCGATGAAATATAGGAGGATCAGCTTCGGTATGTAGGTATAGGATACCCTTGGCTGAACCCAATGCAATTCTTGATCTCATAGCAAAATTTAGAGACTCTTTAGACATTCCTGTGTCAGAAACATGAACTATCTTTTCAAGTACCAATACATTGAAGATAAAGGCTCTAAAAAGAGAAATCTTTCTTCTCGTTTAAACAACCCCTCCACTCCCCAAAAAAGGGAAGGAAAAAACACAGGAAAACATGCACTACACAGAGATATACTGTAAGTGTCATTATTCCTGTCATGAAAGTCAAGGTTACTATCACACCCAGTCAGACCTGGAACAGGGAAAATACATACTAGAGAATATTCAGAGCAAACTCAGATAAGATTAGAAAATGTACCAGATAGGTGATCCCTTAGGGTGCCATTGGGCATGAACTCGTAAACCAGCATCTGCATGCAAGGAGCATAATCAAGTTAATATTCAACTTTCCAATTTAAAGAGATTAGTATTCATAGAAAAACAACTATTTGTGCATTGAATGCCCCAGTTCTTAGCATACACGTACCAGAAACAAATGGAAAAGGGAGCGATTACATTGAAACCATTTAAATAATTTCATAGTTGCAGATATATCATACTTGTTTGTTAAATGCAACTCCTGCGGGATAGGTCCCCTTAGTGTAATAATGGATTGAAAGAAGTTGCAGCTGTATTTTTTATTTATATATAATCAGTTTGTGATATAAATTTTCACCAATCTTATTTTCTATCTTCTCCCCTCCCTGTCTTTTTCTCTCCCTCAAGAATCAGTTGCCATCACAACTAGGATCAAGTCAACCACCAATGCAATGCCATCCTTGCTGCATCATGATACCTTCCACCGGGAAAACACGCCACTGATAGATCTCATTGCTTCTTCAACCGTTACTCACTACCTGGAGGTAAAGCTACCACTGTCACCCATGGTCGGCATGTATAGGGTATCAATGTAATGCCATCCTTCCTCACTTCAATTTCATCTCCTACAAGGTTGAGTCACGAGTGCTGTTTCTCGACTTCATTTTGGGCTTCAGTTACTAGAGCATCGAGAGGTATTGCACTTTCATATGTTTACAAAGACTGCAAGGACGTCTTTCTTAAGTAGTTTTGATAGGTTCCTTCAGGTAACTCACGTGTGTCATAATGATTCAATTGTATTTTTATCTATACTCCCTCTCTCTACATCGAATTGCCTGTGATAAATTTTTTTTATTACGTCTATGTTGGTTATATCTAGAGATGTAAACGAGCCGAATCAGGCTTTTGCTTTCTAAGCTCGAGCTTTTTCAAAAGTTAAATGAGTCGAACCGGGCTTTAAACAAGTTCGGCCCATTTATAAATGGGTCGAGCTCAAGTCAAGCTTAAGCGAGCTAAGCCTAGTCGAGCTTAAGCCCGACTAGTTTAACCTTTTTATTATAAAAATAAGAAAAAATAATTAATTAAATGTTAAATGAGTCGGGCCTCAACGAGTCGGGCTTTAATCGGACACCTCATTCAAGCTTGGCTTGTTTAACTAAACGAGCGAAGGAGATTATTCGAGATCGGCTCATTTAACAAGCTTGAGTCAGACTTAGTCAAGTCGGGCTGGACTCGTGAGCAGCCCGGTTCGTAAACAACTCTACTTATATCCATAAAAGCTATAAATACTATAGTGAAAAGAGGAGCCTTCTATCATGATGAAAATATAAGGAAGGGAGCGGTAAACGGTAAATTACTTGGGGAAAATAGTAGAAAAAGACTTGAAGGAGTGGAAGATAACTGAGGACTTGGCCTGTGATGAGAGCAAGTGGAGAAATGCAATCTACATCTTGGAGGCCAAGTAGGGTGTTGCAGCATTTTGTTTTTGTTTTTGTTTTATGTCCCATCTCTTTTCCATTCCTTTCTTTCTTTTGTAGTCATTTTAGATTTTATATATTATATGCATGCATCTATGTACGTTAAAATATTTGGATTTTTCAATTAATTTTCTGAATTTTTTTACTTTTCCTTTCTTTTTATCTATTTATCTTTTACGTTTAACTTTCTACTTTTATGCTTGCATGTGGGATTCATATTCTCTTTTTAGCCTGGTCCAACTAGCTTGGGATAAAAGGCGCATTGAGTGAGACGTTTGTGTTGAGTTAAACGACTATCATTTTTATGACAATGTTGGCTTGCTCAGTGAATTTAAATAGTTGACATGAGTTGATGCAGTTTTAATGAGGTGAACATATACACATAAATTGAGAAAGAGTAGAGCTGGTACTTCAATATATTTTGAGAATGGCATCATCAAGTTGTGACTTGGTCTGTAACGGAATGTTGGTGAAAGGTGGCAGAGTTATTTAAGAAACAAGTGTAATGATTGAATACCCCAACGGTCTAGAGTAATTTCCCAGAAAAAACACTATCCACAACTTCTGCAGGAATTTTTTTTCATGCGTCATTGTAATAAGTTTTTTTTTTCTTTTTTCCATGGTTGGTAACTTCATTATTATCATCTTTTCATATGCAATTTTTCACATAACCATTTCCTACACTCTACACTGTCACTCATTCATTATACTACATAACAGATTTGACTCTTTTGACAGTGTTCCTTAAAAATTTAACTATGCAATTAAGTTTATAGTCGAACCACGTTGGGAACAGACTAAAATATATAATTTAAGAAAGTTTATGAATTTCAATGTTTAATATGTAGAAAGGTACCTGTTCACCTTCTTCGTCACAGTATCCAATTAAAGTCACGAGATTCCTATGATGTAACCTAGATAACAATTCTATTTCAGTCAGAAACTCCTTTTCACCCTGCAATGATCCTTCCTGGGCGCGTTTTATGGCCACTACTGTACCATCAGTTAGGGTACCTTTGTAAACCTTTCCATAACCTCCTTGTCCAACTTGAGCGGAGCTACTAAAATTGCTTGTTGCCAGTGCCATCTCTGCATAAGTGAAATCTTTCACACCGTCAATTTTGATGGATACCCTTGACGCTGCATAAGAAATTATGTTAATCCATAATGGGAACACAGCCAAAATTTCACATACTTTCAATCAACTACAGCTAATTTACCTTTAGGTTTATTTCATATTTAAACTTCAGCCTTAGAACATGCACAAAAAGGACCATATGAATATTAAAACAAGTAAAATGGTCCCAAACAATAACAAGGTCTAACCAAATGAAAATATGTGAGAGGTATTTTTGTTGAGTATTAATCCTATTCAACGTTTTAAGCATAACAGTGATAAGTTTACCTTTCTCGTGGCTAAATGATCAACTAAAGGGACTCAAAATGTCCATTTGGTTTGGTAATTTCAAGGAAATAAAGAGATCTAACAAGCATTTGAGTGTAAGTTTTAATTAAATATTGAATTTTTTAGGTGACAATAAACTTCAATGATGAAAACATGCACATTTCAAATACTTTAAGCAGAAAATGCAGATGAAACACGTGGAGTTTGAGTTAAGCCACATGGTCATAGACTTATTGATGTAGTAAGGAAAGCAATGATACAGTATCATCTTTGATTCCTGTCAAAGCCTACAATTCTTAGGAAATGTAAGGAAAACCCCTTGCAGGATGCATTCATATTGCAGCTATAGGTAAAGACAAATTGCAGTGATGAGAAAAATCCCTTGCTGTGCACCAAAATTCTACTTATAAAGGGGAAAAGGAAAAAATGCCACAAATTGCTTATAACTTCAAATCCCAGATGCTAGTTTCTCAGGTAGAAATCAATATCTTAAAGTAAACAGAAAAAGAAACGGCATAGATGCACCATTTCGAGATTGACTTGTTAGCATTCACAAATAAATGTGAAAGATACCTATAACAGGCATAGGGGAACGACTGATTAATTGTTTAAGCCATGATCTGGGGTCAAAGTTTCTTAGCGCAAGTGTTCTAGTTCAGAAAGATAACATGCATACCAGATCACTTACAAGAAACTACAATATAGTTGTGAAATCCTGAAAGTCCTGTTCACATCAATAGGACCAATGCAATTAATCCAGTACTTATCCTGGCTTTAAATTCTTTTCCTTATTCTTTACCTTTTTCTGATTTTTTTTTTCCTTTTTGGGTCCCAAAGCGATGGGGCAACCTCTTGTAGAAACCTAGAACTATCTTGTAATATGATGCATCTTTTCTAGCAAAAGTAAATATGATGATGTTTTCATAATATATCCTACTATTTCCGACAACACTGGTAACATAAGGTACTCACATTGCCGTCTTTTTGAAGCAGCATGGTGCTTCCTCGTGTGCAATCTCAAAATAATAACCGACACAATTGCAGATAATGTCACCGCACCTGCAATTGTCCCAAGTACTATGCCAGCTAGTGCACCCTTGCTTATACTAGAAGATGACGAGGCGGGAGGAATAACTGCAAGTGATACAACTTTATCAAGTGTAACAACACATTTATTGCTTTAATGAAGTTGATAGCTGCCATTGCGATCAGGGAAACCCCAAAAGACAGATCAATCATTAACTTGATCACACTATTATAAGCATCCACTATTCGTACAAGGATCAGCATTGGAAACTTTAGCCACTACAGTACCCAGTACAAACTACTGCAATGATTTGTATATATAAGAAAAAATGGCCAGAATGAAATGACATCTGTGATGTCTATAAAACTTATTTCCTATGTGAGCAATAACTAAAGTGGCCCAAAATAGAATGCCATAAGGATATTGCACATGTAAGCGTGCACAAGACTTCGCATATATATATATATATATATATGCAAATGTACATGATTGTTAAATAGAGCAATGAGGTCAAAGATTACCTCATCAATTTCAGTATGAAAATTATCTAAATTAGAATTACGACACGCGCAATTCTGTAATTTTATTTTATTTTTTTCCCTTTCAAACAGGCAAAGCTTTAAATGTGGTCAGAAATTTACCAAGTTTGGATGTTTACTTTTCTGACTTGAGTTTTTCTCATTAGGCCAAGTCTCACCAACATAGTAGTTAATACAGACCAAATGCAAAACCTATTGGCTTTATAAATAGAATAGATTCCTCATTTTAAATGAACATGCATGTCAGGAATAAGCTTTACTCCTGTGCTGAATTTCTAGATGTACCCGGAAAAAGGAAATGACAGCATTTTCCGAATGAAAGAGTTTATATAACTATACATATAAAAAAATCAAAAATTTGGCATGTACGTGCTATTTTTAAAAAATTTATCAGCCTCCAAAGCAACAAAATTTCAGATAAAGGTTAAGAGACAAACCATCTTTGTAAGGATCCAATAGTGTGAAGCCGAGAAGTTCATAAGGTCCAAAAATGTCACTGTCAGGAATCTTCCATCCTGTGAACATACCCCGGATTCGCAGGACCTCACTCCTATTGAAGATATGGGAGTTGTTGCCACTGGAGTTGTTACTACTGTACATGGGAAATATCTTCAAAGAAAACTTCAGCCGAGGGCCTTTTTGCCATTCAACAAAATCAATATCAAGCTGATAAAGTTCTAATTTGAGACCAGAGGTTAAGTACACCTCAAATGGATTGAAATACGACAGAAAATATGAGAATCCAGGACTTTTTAACCGATACCCAACAATTAGAGGCACAGCACAGAAGCAAGGTTCAGGAGATGCTGGAGCATATTCATAAGGAGGGGGGCATGCAGCAGTGGGACAACTATTGGTGGTGATTCTTGGGCTTTGTATATAACTTTCATTTTCGCTCTGAGATCCACAGAACTGGACCAGGTTGGCATTTGAGCATAAAGGATTCCCTTGAAGCCTAAAAGTTGTTTAAAAGACATGGTTACTACATCAAAATTCAATCGTACATAAAATCCTTACTAGAGTTGGAGAAAAGAAGAAGTAGATTTTTATCTCAACAATTATAAAAATGTGAGGAAACATTTCACTGAAAGTGAAGAAAAGAAAATTAGCAGACCAAAGAGTGACATTAGGAGGGATATTAAGACTGCCTGAGATATTTGAAAGCATATTGTTCTGCAAATTCCTGCAGTATCAAAGAGCAGATGTGGGTCAACAAAAAAATTAATATGTAGCAATTGAATCTTCAACTATGTAGCAAGCAATAAATCAACTGCTTGAAAGTTCAAGCAACTGTACCCAGCACACACAAAGGAAATGATGACTTATTTGTTTCAGCTCTTACACGATAAGTCCCTCAGATTCATTGGCAGTCCGATTTTTCCAAATGGTGGATGGAATTGAACCACTCAGTAAATTGTTTGAAATAGACCTGCAACAGGGGTATGGCATGCATTTATTTCATTACACAATTTCAAATTATAAGCATCGCCATCTACAAATTGATGGAAGATAAAGTACACTGAATCTTGAAACTAAATACACTTTACTTCCAAGTATACTATCTAAGGAACCACACAACTGACATATCAAAAAAACAAAAGAGAAGTTGAAGAATGCTAACAATCTCTGAAGATGAGGAAACCCTGAGAAGTTAGCTGGAATAGTTCCAGTAAGCTTATTGTTTGATAAATCACTGCACATTTTACAATGGTGATGGTCTAGAAAATAGTTAGTATCAGTCAAAACTCTAAAGCGGGAGAACTGAGTAAACATTTCATATAGTAAACCAAAGATAATATATTATAACTTCTTTAAGGATAGATACGGAGTGTTCTTACATAGTTGTGATAGCCTCAGAAAGCTTATTTGAAGGTATGGATCCTTGAAGCTGGTTTGAACTGAGGTCTCTGAAATATGGATGCCATTACTTAATGGTGGCCGTATAAACAATAAATTGCAATACAAGTATATATTTGTCTATTCAGGTTACAGTAAACTTAAAATGTGAAAGCAACTTGCTTTTTAACATGATATTGGAGCTCTGGTACCGCAAATTCATAGACTCAATGCTTCCCTCTTGTATTTAGTTCCCTAAATATGCTAGTGTAGTTGTGTAGTTGGCACTTGGTCCTTTTGCACAATATCATTCACAGTAGTTGGTCTCTCCACGTACAATGGTAATTGATATTAATTTGTTGGCACCACTCTCTAACAATTTAAGTTTTAGAGCAACAACTAGTAACTTTACACTAAAACAGAAAATGATGAATAATAGACTTGTCTCAGGATGAAACATATAAGCCATGTTTATCCAGTGAAATACCCTATTATGATAGATACAATCTTAAAGGGATGGAACAACCTTTACATCCATTATACTTCCTCCATTCCAAATTACAAGATCATTATTACTTTTGAAAGTCAATAAGACATTTTTAAACTTAAAATTAAGATTATTTCATTAAAAATTATAAAACAATAAATCTTACAACGAGTAATATTTTTTACATGGTTTACAATATTTATCATTGTATTGACCAAAATTAAAAGATTCTATATCAATTTTAAGTTTGAAAATGTCTTAAGTTGACTTCAAAAAATCAATAATGATCTTATATTTTGGAACGGAGGGAGTACTTTTTATAGGTACTATTTTTTCATTATATACTTTTCAAAGAAAATTATGCACTCATTATAGGTCTACAATTTAGAGTAATTCCATCTTGAAGTTGAGATTGGATCTATCCATTAATAATTCGTGGATGAACCATCACCTTATGCTTAGCTTTGTAACAATCGAATGGATACTCAAAATGTCATATTACATATTTAAAATAGCAATTGGATCTATTCATAAACAACATTGGATGAGCCATTATTATGTGGTTTGCTTTATAACATCCAATAATACTCAAGAACTTACATATACGCAAGATCTGGTATCCTGCTTAAGTCAGGGATTGGTCCTTGCAAGCTGCAGTTCCTTAAACTCCTGATACAGCCAACAAAACTGAAATGTTACGAATCTTGTCCCAAAGGCATATTCTTGATCCTTATATGCATACATAGCATATTTAAGAATGTAAAATGCTTAACAATAACTAACCAACATATCATGGATTGTTTTTAACCTAAATCTAAAAGTGGAATAAGTGTCTTATCGAACTGGTGAAATTGATTGAAGAAAAGACTAATCTCTCAGGTTTTACAAACTTAAGTGAAATCCATTGCTGATGATTTGTTTGAGCATTAATGCGGAAAAAGGGCCATTATAACAATTATAAAAAAAAATCCAGCTCATTGCACTAGTTACACCAGAATCACTCATTTGTCTGTCATTTTCTTCTTTTTCTTTCTCTCTCTAAATGTACAAACACACACATATATGTCGGTGTTCTTTAAATAGATAAAGCACTAAGGAGAAAAACCTCCAATCCTTGGCCTTACATCTCATTAAAGAGAGCTCAGGACCCTGCCTCGAGCCTAATTTATATAAACCTAATTAAGAACAAAGTAGTTGTATGCACTCACAACTTCAACAATTGAGACATGCTGCCATATGAAGAAGGGATCGTACTCCCATCAAAGTGATTGTTATCAAGTTGACTGCCAAAAAAAGGTGGAAAGAAACTATCAAGCCATAATACAATAACAGATGGGAAGAAAATGTTTTGTCAGCACAACAAATAGGAACCGAGTAAAATTAAAAGTCTGATCAAAGAGAGTTATAAATGCAATTTATGAGCAAAAGAGAATGTATATCTTTCCGCAGTGGTTTATTATGGATACAAGACCCAACAAATTTTTTAGATCCAATGACTCAGGATGTCTCTCAGCATACAGAGTTTTTTCACTGTATTTTTTTCCTTTAGCAGACACTTGCAGCTCCCAATTCCTAATGCATTAAAAATCTTCCTGGTTAAATCCCCCAAGGATGGCCACAATGGGGATGACTTGCATATGCAATGAAACTTTTATTATGCTTGCACAATGCCTAATTACAATTTACAGTATATGATTCTGTTAAGTATAATAAATGGTCCCACATCGAATATCTTGAGAAAGTTTGTCTAGTATATAATGACTAGGGTCAACTCTTCCCATTGCCAATTGGTTTTGGGTTAGAGAGCTTGATGTCTTCATATGCTAAATTTGGGCCCATTTTATAATCTTTATAATCTAACATGGTATGCCATTTGCTGACAACGTCCCAATCAGGAAATCTAAGCCTTAAAGACTCGTTATATAATCCTAGGAAGCTACTCTACTCGTTGCAAATTGATTTTGAATCGGATGCTTCAACACCATTAGTAAATTTAGAGAAAGGTTTTCTAGTAGAAGATCAAAAGATTGTTATTGCCTTTATTAGCAATAAAAGTTTATTGTATCTGGCAAGAAATTTTTTTGAGAATATTCCAGCAAAAGGTAAAGAATGGAAAAGAACTTTGTTCGAAATTAAGGACATTGCAAGCTAGAACAAACCACTGGAGAGCTGTTCAAACTTTTGAGCATTGGCTTTTATGTTATGAATGGGAGTCGGTGAATATTTGTGTAGTTGTTTTTTGTCCAGAGGACCAGATATGTAAAGGAATGACGTCCTTATATATAGTTTGTTAGTGTTTGTTTAGGGTTTGTTCTGGGATATGCCAAGTAGCCTTTGTGCCTTGCTGGGTTTTACAAAATGATATATATATTTCAAAGAATACAATAAAAACTGTTAGTGTGTTCCGCATATATCTTTCTTTTGACAAGTGTGTTCCACATATCTATAGCAAGAAAGAAACCATACAGTATAAGTAGATTTGGAATTTCAGCAAGCTGTGGTGGAAGATTCCCTGATAAGTTGTTATTGTCAAGCAGCCTGTAAAATTTCAAGGTCAGCACGAAACTAGATGATTGAGTGCACTAGATGTGAACAATCAATTACCACTTACAAGTGAACAAGACTTCCTAGTGTAGACAGCTCGGGAGGGATATGTCCACTTATTGAATTGTTGTTCATATGGCTGTTCAGAAGATATAGTAAGAATGATAATTTCATACTAATAATAACAATAACAGGAGAGAATTAACAGAAAATAACTGTAGCAAGTGATAAGATAAGGAAGACTACTTGGTTAAAAAAGTACCGGTTTCAACCCACACAGAAAAGGGAGGGAGGGGGGGAACTTACAAGTGCTTTGTTTTGTTCAAGTTTGCAAAGGACTTTGGAATTGGTCCTGATATGTAGTTCTGGTCAATTTGTATTCTGTCCAAGTTAGGAAGATAACCAATCTCTTCGGGCAAGGAACCTGTTAGTTGATTCCCATTTAGGAGCCTGGATGGAAATAAGGCCATCAAAACATAAGGAATCAAGTATACATCACTAACGTATTTTTCCAGTGCAAAGCAAGCAATAGTCTGGAAACTTATCTAGATTATAATAAATCAATATAAGTAGCTTTCCCAACAAATTAGAATCAGCATGTTTGTCTTAAATGCATAAATTTGTCAGAACGCGTTCATTTCTTGAAAGTTGAGTCTTCCATTGACATGATTACAAAGTGTAGAATATCTAAGCTTTGAACTTACAGTAGTTCCAAAGTCGTAATGTTGCCTATTTCAATTGGTATACTCCCACTTATCTTGTTCCACATGCAATCCCTTTAAGAACAAAGATAAAAGAAAACATATCAGATGCGAAAAAGAGATTAAGCCACATGCAGTAAAAAAACTTAAAACCCAAAACCTATAAGGGAACAAGGACAAAAACAATTCCAGCTATACGCCTATACTGAAGGATGAAATTAAAAATATAATTTAAGTACTCACAATATTTTCATATAAGATAAGCGGCCTAATGCTGGTGATAAACTCCCTGAGAGATCCATATTTAGTAGTTGCCTGCAATGAAGAAAAAAAAATCAATATGACACTATTGTTAAGTTTGGGGTGAAGAGAACATATACTACAGTAGGCCACAAATAATTAGTCTTTACATCTTTCATTAATACTTTCAGTTCTCAACCAAGCAATCTGAAGTGTATACAAAAACTCGTATCTAGAGATAGTAAACAAAAACTAAAGCTACAAATAATCCGTGCTGTAAGTTTCTGTTTCATTACTTTTTGATAAGCATGCGTTTATGCATCTAAAAATGACAGAGCAACTAAATACTGGCACAACAGGAAGAAATGGTTAAAATTTACGCTCCAACACAAACATAAGATGACTGCTGAATCCACAAGGAAGAAAGATACTATTCTCAAAGAGAGTGAAATAGTATAAAATTATCAAAATCGTAATGGAAAAAAAAACCTAGGAAATCATATACTTAGTCTTACACAACTTCCCAACGTCAAAGAGTGTTGATTATCTATACTTAAGTGCTATATTGGTTAAATTGTAAAGCACTTGTGATTATAGTTGATTATTTGTTTTGATCAGGACTACTATGAATTGTAATTGTTAGTAGAAGTGATTGATCTTAGAATTCAAAGTGTATAGTACAGCACATGTCTTCATCTTTCATTTGTAAGTTCTTTGTATATTTGAAGATCTGAAGAATAGTAGAAGGAATTGTTAAGAGATCTCATATCATAAGAGTTAGATCACATTGTGGAAGGGGAGAAAACTCACTAAGAGATCAGCAGTCTACAAACACAGAGCTTAAAGCAATATTGTAGTGTTTTAACAAGACTGCATTGAGAGTGATATTGTAGTGCTCAAGGACGTAAAGATAAATCGTAGAACTTGAGAACGTAGTGCCGAAGTACATAGAGAAAGATCATAGTGCTCAAATGGACATACAATTAAAAGAGAAGAACACATAGTAATGAATTATAGAGTATGACACTCTGAGATCAAGTCCATTAAACTCTAAGTTTTAAAGTCTAAAGACTCGGAGGTCTTATTCATAGAGCTGGCTACTAACTCTGATAGTTAAGTAAAAGGGAGCATGCGCGTCATTCAATGAGAAAAGAAAGGTTGTCAATGGGAAGATCGTACGAGAATCAACATAGATCAAACTGACACATGTTCCACCTTCTCGGTCCTAATTTCTCTCGACAGATAAATTCTCAAGCAATCAAAAAATCTTTAGAGATATATAAGGAGAAAGCTAAAGAGATGAAAACTTTTGCAATCTTGAAAAGCCTTGAGCTCTAAATCTTTGAATTTCTAAAAAGTTGATCTCTGACTTGGAACAATGAAGAACAATTGTTTAACCATAAGTTGCAACATCCATCTCTTTCAGGAGATAAAGAACAACACCTCCACAACAATCATTCTTTTTTTTAATGCTTGTTAAAAAAACTTAGTGTTCTTTCGGACTAAATGTCGTCACTATTTCTTAGTGAAACTTTGTGCTAGTTCTTATTGAATTGTTTGTAACAGATTATTAGTGAATCAATCATTAGTGGAAGATTCCCTCAAAGTGGAGAAGAAGAGTGGACTAGGGTATTTTAGTTACCCTGAACCACTTAAAACTTTTTGCGTTGTTTATATTTCTCCATTTACTATTTGCTTATTACTTTTGTGGTTTGTTCTAAATGTTAACCTGATCCAAAACTTGAGCCTTATCTAAAAAAGTTGAATGGACTTTCCATAAAAATAACATTCTGCTGCAGAATCAGACGAATATATTATCTGGTAATTAACTTAATCAAAATTTTAAATACTCCATTCACCCATTTGTAAACCTATTTTAACCCTTTAGGACCTAACAAAATGGAAAAAGTAAAACAAAATATTGAAAATTAGTAAAATCCCAAGTTTGATCTCGACCAAGCTTTAAAAAGGCCTTTTGGATTTAAAAAAGCACATACATCATGGCCTATGAATCTTATAGAGCCCGTCACTAGCTTCAATTTGATATATTATGGGTCTCGTAACTCCAAGTTGATCAAAAGTTACATCAATAAGTTTCACTATCCCAAAAAACTCTAAAATCCTATCCTAACTCTGCTTCAAGTACGCATCTTTTTATCTGAAGGGCAAGAACTTGAATAAACAAATGGGAGCAGCTATGATCCTATCCACATGGCACAAAATTCCAAAAAATCCAAGAATTACGAAGTCCAATTCTAAAAACAAAAATTGAGATATAAGCACCGAATCTTTCCCCTTATGAATGAGCAAGTGCATTTTCTTCTAGATTCTTTGAACTTTCATCTTGCCAGAGGAACAAAATATAAATTATTTCAGTAAAAGAAAATGTATTCAATCCAATCATTGTTTATTTCTCCATCCCAGAGGAGTTTATAGATTCACAAAAATTATGATGGTGAGTATTTATGGGAAGTTTATAAAACTTAAAAGCTGCAACTATAACCCCGTCCTAACACACTGAAGTAATTATCACTACTTATTTAGAACTCAGGAAAATTGGAAAAATTAGATAGCGTATTACATGTTACCAGTTAGAACTTACCATCATGAAAGTTAGCCTCTAACAAAAATTAATTTTGACTGTCTAGTCATGTATAGAAGACAACATAAACAAGCATCTCACCCATAAATATAAAAACAAAGAAACACATGAAAGAGGATTGACAAATTCATGGTCATAATGGTCATGCTTCAGACCAGCGAATAGGAAAGAGTAAATTAACATACAATTCTCTGACATGCAGATAGTCATCATCCATTGTTCTATTGAAGCACAAAACCCCAGTCCAATTTGACGTACATGGATCTCCACGATTCCAGTTACTGAGATTCCGATTCGGATCAACCAAACTTCTCTTAATGTCCCGCAATGCTAAAACTGCATGTTATTTGAACAGGTCACACGGACATCATATAAACAGAAACTCAAACTCGTCCTTCATTTATTGCTATGATGTATATGCATTTTAGCTCAACATATTTTTGTCCAATGCAACTTAACCAAATGTTAGTGAAAATGTCCCGTCACCAGATATTTCAACATCCAATTGGAAATACAGCAGGTTTGATAGATCTAACTCCCAATAGACTTTTACTTTAGTTTCCGATTCAAAAATCTCGTTAAAAGTTAGTCTCAAGAAACATGCACCAGTAGAGGATTCATACGGGCATGCCTAAGCTCAGAACAGATGAAGGCAATTTATTGGTTACTGTGTGGCTTGTATTTTTCTTTGTTAAAAGTTCTCTGAGGTATCTCTACCAAAAAACATTCATTCAATTAAATTCATGAGACTAGGGAAAAAGTCTTTTAGCATGGCTATGGGTTCTCTCTTTGATGTTATAACTAGAAGTTACTATAGAATCCCATTCAGCAATTCAGGTTGACGACACAACAAAAACTCAAATGGGAAAGAATTATGTAAAATACTAGGACTTGAAAGAAGCATATATAAGGTTACAGTCACCTTCATCAGGGTGGGTAGTTTGGCTTTGGTTTTGGCTTTGGTTTTGGCTTTGGGCGTTTGCTCCAATAAGCAACAGAGACCAACACAGGCACGAAAGAGCTCCATACATAGATATTTTTGATCGGGTGGGCATCCCAACAAGGCCAAATGCACCAAACTTGTCGAACATTTCTCAAAACCGTACGTACAATACAAATTTCTCAAATATCCAGGACCCCACCTGAAACAAGCAACGCCAAATTATAAAAAAAAACTAAATATAAAACAACTTCCAAATATTATACGAATGAATATAACAGGTCAAAATAGATTTCTCAAACTGTTCAAAACAATACCCACGACAAGAAAAAAGAAAAAGGGGGGGAAATAAATGAATTCTTGTAGAAATAAAGAAATAAAATCCTAATCTAAAGAATTTAGTTGTGGGAAATTAAAAGAAAAAAAAAAGAGAAAACGAAGAAGATGATAGAAATACAAAAAGATAAAAACATACCAGCTAGGGTTGCAGTAATAGCAAGCGGGGAGAATCTTTGAGGGAGAGAAAAGAGGTGATGAAGGAGGGGGGTGGGGGGTTCTGGTATGATAAGCTGGGTTGTTTGGAGTTTAGAGAAATTCGAGTAATTGAATTGAATTGAATTGACTGGGTCGGCATTGTTGATAGAGATGAAATTAATTAAGAATCAAAAGATGATGAATATCATTGGCAGCTATCTTTTTCAGTTCATGCATTAAATATTGAATTATATCAATGTTGACTTTAATGGCTTGGCGATATTGACTTTGTGGGTGTTGCAGTTGAACCGCCAACGATGGGGATGGGATGGGAAGCACAGAAGAAGATATCTGTGTGGTTGATTTTTATTTATCTGGAAACTTCTTAATTACTACCAACAACCACCTGCCCAAAATTAATTCTCTCCATGTTCTCTCTCTAGCCCTTTATAAGAATTATTATTTTTTGGATATAATTTATTTTTAAGAAAAATATAATATTTTTTGTTTTTATTTTAAAGGAGATGGTTACAAATACAAGATATTGTATATAGATTGAAATTATAATCGGTTACAGATCAATATTAATAATAATATATAACAAGTCGTAAAATTATCTTAATTTAAATAGATTTTTAATTAATTAAGAATTAATTTTGTTCGTATTGAGTTAATACACACACGTATACTTTTTAAATAATTTAGATTATAAAAATGATAAAAAATACTTAAAAATTTTTATATCTGGTCAACTTATCGCAATCTATTAACTCAATTCACTAATTTGATCTATTCATTATCGTTGGTATGATAGAAAGATACTCTTTTACGTTAATATCTTAATTTTCTTTTTATTATTATTATTATTTATGTTTGTATATATAATTTGTTTTTTGTGAATGCATGAAATTAATAGAGAAAAATCTTCAATAATAACATATTAATTTATAATATGTCACTGTATTAATATAAGTTAAAAGAACTAATGGTCAAATTTAAATTTAAAAAAGTTTAAATTTAACTTTAAAAGGTCGGTTGTAGCCTTATATTTTTTGGAACGAATGAAGTAATTCGTACTTAGAATATTCAAAAACCATTTCTTGTGGATGTATAATTGCAATTATTTATGTATTAATAATAAATGGATTTAGTTTGGCGTGTACGTATATATTAATTGTGTGCCCGTCTATATGTTGACTTCCATGATTTCCATCCATCCATTTAATTAATTAATGCTAGCTTTTGACGCAGGCAGGCAATATAGAGTAGCAGTAGTAGGAGTAGGACGACGTAGTATATTTGTGGCTTCAAACAACATTCAATGTGTACAAGATGGATTATTCCTTACTCGTGGTATGACTCTCTCCATCTCGAATTAACTAGTCGGGGATAAGAAGAATATTTCTTTCAAATTTTAATTACTGCTTCAATTCCTACTAGTCGTCGTCTAACCTTTAATTAAAAATCACAAAATACATACTACTAGTGCTTAAATACTATTGTATTGTTGTAGTACTTGTGTGTCCTACTATAAAAATACTAGTTTTTCACTCGGTACACACTTTTATTTTATTTTTATAATTTGAGCAAAATTTTAACTATTTTGATTTTATTAAAATTAAATCATAAAATCTCATACATCTAAAATCTTATCAATAATTATTTTATCATTAAATCATAAAAATACTTGATCTCAGTATACACTTTTGATTACTATAATATTATTGTACATCGTCAAATCCACTGGCCATTGTGATTTATTTATATTTTATGCTAGTATGGGAGGGCCCATAAAAGATTTTAGGGAAATAAGTGTAATTAATGGCAATCTTTAACTCGGCCCAGAAGTAGTAATTGCTGGCTGGCGGCTGGGGATTAGTACAAAAATGTGAAATGAACTCCATCCACGAGTTGTTGAGAGTAATAATTGCTGGGGATTACTGTTGTTAATTATTGATAAAAATAGAAATCAAAAATTTTATTTGACAAAAATACAACTTAATTTTGATTATTGACGGAATATAAAAATTGATTATTCGGTTATCTTATAATTCAGATATTAAAATTAAATAAATTTTAATTTTTAACTATAACCAAATAAGTTATTCGTTTCGGTTATAATTGAATGATCAGACCTACTCACACTAACCATTTATATATATGATTAGTAATTCATAGCAAATAGTTATTATAGACATTAATTCAGCAAACTCATCTTATATCGTTGACATGATACTTTAAGAGTCCAATTTGAAAGCAATTTTTTTTCAGTCGCTATTAGAAATAGCGATTGGGAAAGCCTCCCAGCATATCGTCGTTGCAAAATTCTAATTGGCAAAATTTTCAGTTAAATAATGTCGTTTTGCCTCTATTCTAGCCGTCACTAGGAGTAACGGCCAAGAGACAAAATTAAACAACACCTTTTGGCTTTTTCTTCTAGTCGTTACTAAGAATAGCGACTGATATTGAAACCAAACGAAGCCGTTTTTGTCTTTTCTCCCAGTCGTTACTAGGAGTAGCAGCTGACACTGAAACCAAACAATGCCACTTTGGTCCTTCAACAGAAATAAATTAAACCTAAATCTTTAAATTCTTCACAATTATTTGCTACTAAGAGTAATAGCCTGGGAGTAAATATTTTTTTTCCTGTAATTTAAGATAGAATTTAAACTCATGTACACAAAATTGCCCTTAAAAGTAGTTTAATTGATAAAATGGCAACAAAAAAATAATAATCTTGTATATGCCCTTTAACGGCTATTCCTAGAGTGTTGGTCAAAATTTTATTTTCTGCAATTTAAAATAGAATTTTAACTCACACACATAAATTTGCCCTTACAAAAGTTTAATTGATAAAACGATAAACAAATAAAAATTCTTTTGCGTGCCCTGCATATGCCTTTTGGCGACTAGTCTTGGAGTGTTGGTCGTTTATTATTTTATTTTTTTGTAATTTAAGATAGAATTTAAACTCACACACATAAATTTTCCCTTAAAAGTAGTTTAATTGATAAAACAGGAAAGAAAAAAAAGAAGATAAAAAATTTTAGCTGCTCTGTAATACCCAGAATTTTCAAATAATGAAAATAAGAATTATAAAAGAGAAGTGAGAAATGAGAATTAAAATTTTAATGTAAACTAAAATGTCAATGAGAAATATAAGCAATTCAATAAGGAAAGTAATGCATGGAAATGCAAAGGTAATGAAGAAGTTATACAGTCAAAAACTTAAATTGCAGTTCATAAAAGAATTTTGAGAAACGGACTTCAACGTTGAAACGGGAACGTCGAATATGGAAGGCGAGGACTGTAAACGAGATATGTGTTAGAGTTGATACCCTATAGGCTAATTATTTGATGTAATTGCTTAACATTTTTTATATTATATTTGATTGAATAAATTGATTGTTTTATTATGATTTCATTTACTACGTTATATAAATGTTAGCATAATAAAAGTCCTTAGAGTAGTGATACGAATTATATAACTTCAAGTACATGACTTGAACATGAGATTATATGATTACAATTAGTATCATTACTCTTAAATATCCCTAGTCGAGTATCATTGTTAATGGGACAACAATGATGCATTGAGACTAGTATGTGGATTGACTGATGGTCAAATCTCATTGGTCATAAATATATGAGATATTTGAGCCAATGCATAGATGCATGTTAGAGAACAATGTACTGGACTGACCCACCATGAGAATTCTACATGGAGCATTATGCAAAGTGTCATAAGAAATTCTCATAGTGACAATGATGTAATGATCCTCTGACCTGAGATCACTATATTATTACACACGAATTTATGTACTTTGATATCATCAAATGTCACATTTAATAAGGTGGACAATAAAGGTGATTATTGGGTACATCATGAATCGTGTGAGGAATATGAGTGATCTAGGTGGAATTTAACCCTCTTATATATTAGGGGTGATATCCATAGGCCTCTTGATTGAGTAGGACTATGAAATGCATGGTCATGCTCAAATAGTGATTTGTTTCATATAGTCTACCCATTGATCAAGAAAACTCAGATTAAATTATGAAGAGTATGCCACTTTCCATGCCTCGAGTTTAATCTTAGATGTCAATGTTAAAAGGATTAAATTGCATTAAAATATTGGTCACGAAAATGTTGCATCGAATCACCGATCTTATTATTATTTGGGTAGTAGTGATGCATTACTAGATGCTGCTCACTGTTTATAATTTTATAATATGATTTTAAAATTATTACCAACATAATAATAACCTATAGGGTCACACACTTAGAACGTATTTAAAAAATGAATTAATTTAAATTGTAAGTATTTAAATATGTCAATATGATTGATAGTATTTAAAATTACGAATTTAAATTAATAGGATAATTTATATACATATGTATATTAATTAAGTTAGACTTAATTAAGATATAACATGTATAAATTCGGATTTTATTTTTCTAAATAAATTAGGATTTGGTTAATTCCTATTAACTACTATATATATGATATATCAGCAGTCTTAATCACGTAAGGAACAAAACTAAAACCCTAGCCACTTTCAGAAAGAGGCTAAAAAGAAAAATAATTCGGAAATCCTGATCTTGGTGGCTAGTACCGCAGTTCCTTTTGCTGCAGATCGCGGAGCGATTCGCGGAGCGTTCGTGTGGATACCGTAGAGACGCAGTCGTTGGATTGCGTTGAGGATTCGAGGCTGCTTCAGAATTCACCAACGTCTCCATTCAAGCTTACATAATCGGTAAAACAAATTCTAAATCTCTGATTAATTTGTTTTTCGCATGGATCCTGTTTTAGGATTTCAAAGATTTTTAAATTCCGCTGCTTTCACTGTGTCGAAACCCTACAATATGGTGGCAGCATTAACTTTTTGGTCAAAGTCAACGTTTGAATTTTAAGGTAAAAAGTCAAAATTAGAGTTCAAAGATGAGTTTAAAGAAACGAAAGTCAAAATTAGTAGTAAACGACTATAAATATGAAAATTTGACTTTTCGGGTCAAAAAGTCAAAGACAGGTCAAAGAAATAAAAACACAAAACGAGAAGTGGGACCCACCCAACTGGAGGTTATTGGAAAGTGCTAGATTTTTAGCACATGGGATAAAGATTAGAGGTGTCAAAGCTTCCCATGGAAGCTTTGAAAAATATGTGACCAAGATTATTTGAAAGCTTGTCTAATTGGCATTATTACTTCTCTATGCCATACTCGGAGTTAACAAGTGAAATGAGAGAGAGAGGGGGGGGGGGGTTGATTTCAAGGAGAATGAGAAGAATTCATGCAAGAAGGAAAGGAAACAAGAAGGAAAAGAGAAACCAAGAAGATATATATCAAAAACTTGTTTAATCTTTTGTTTATGAATTTTATGTAAAAAGGACATGTTTAAACTTGTTTGTGATGGATTAAATTTGTATAAATAAGAATCAAACAAGAGAAAAGAATAAATCAAACAAAGTAAAAGGAAAACATAATCTGTAGAAATTCCTAAACCAAAGTTGTTTTTGTAACAACCATATCTCTTTGTGTTTAAGGATTTAAAAGATGATTTTTATATCTAAACATAGCTTGAGATGTCAGTTATACATAGAAATAAGAATAATTCAAAATTTTCTAATAGATTATTTATGGTAAATTTTCAAAGTAGGCTAGTTTGGGATGAAAACTCACTTTCATAATCTAGAAAGATTCTGACATAGTAATTGTGCGAATTTTTTAGGCAGGAAGTAAGCCACGTGTAAACACCAGAATCACCCTAAGATGCCGTGTATATTATTTGTTGTGATTTTTCTAGTAAAGCAAGGTCAAGCTGAAACTAAAAAAAAAACATATTATGTTCCTTTTTTTTTGTAAAAAATTATATAAAATCATATGTTGAGAATTGAAGTATAAAAAAGAAAGTTGTAGATATTGAAGTTATCTAACAAGCCCCATGAGTTTGAACAATTTATATGTAGTAGATTATGTTTGGTGAATTATTTTGTAAAATTAGGTAGATTAGTCAACTTTCTAAACTAGTTTGTAAACCCGGATTTCTGGACTGATTTTTGAGGGAACCTAGATCAGAGCTTGTGGGGGGTATGAAGCCTCATAGTATAAGATTTAATTTGGCTCAAGAATGAACGTAAACGAATAAGTAACAAATGAGTTATGATTAAAATAAAAATAGTGCTTGTTAAAAGTAAAACTGTGAAAATTGAGTTTAATAACTCGATTTAAGATGAAAATTTTGTGTAATGACGTAGGATGATATATTTTGACGTATGATGGTGTATTTTGATGTAAGAAAGTGATTGTCCAGGATTTTAAGAATTTTTTGACTTAACTCCGAAAATTGAAGATTATTGGAAAAAGTTTTTAGAAATATTAAAGTAATGTCATTATAGGGAAATTAACATGTTAATGGAAAATATTCCATGACGTATAGGTGACTCAGATTTGAGTACAAGAGAAAAAAAATTTGGATATGAATAATATAGATGATGAACAACGGACTGAGACAAGTTCTGCAACCTATGCAAATGCTTTATTTTGAGTAAGTTATTTAATTATTGTAAGTTCACTGAGTTATGCAAATTTTTATTTCAAGTTCTCTATTTTGAGCAAGTCCTTAATTTATTAAAAAAATTCAATTTATGCAAATTTCTATGACTGAGCTAAGATTGCAAGTCTTGGGATATCTACTAGTTCTCAAACTCCTATTTTTATGGTAGGCTCTTGAACCCATAGTATTATGATACGTTCCTGATGAGTTCTTGAACTCATATTATTAGGGCAGGTTCTTGAACTCATAATTTATGGCAAATTCTATGAACAATGTAGTATTCTTAAATATGCAAATTTCTTTAAAGTATGTTTTTGATATTCATGAAATTATTGAAGTAAAGAGGTTGTCATTTGTTTTTGACTACTCTATTGTAAAATTAATTATGATCGTTAATAATATCTAATCCAAATTATTTTGGTGTGAATTCTGATGTTCAGACTGAGGATGGACAACCCTATGATATAGGGAAAAGTTATGTAAAGAATTTTTCAGGTCATATAGTGTCAACTTAACGCTTTTAGCGAACGAGTCGCTTTTAGCGTATAAGATGATGTTATCTAAAGTCTTTCAGTCTGTATGACTATAGATTATGATGTAAAGAGTTCATGGTCCTTACGATTCTTTAGTAATGATTCAAAGATAAAGACTCTAATGTTGAAGTTTTAATCTTATGCTGATTGTACAGTTCTAGAGTTTCATTTATTGAAAATTTCTTTGATAAGCTACTTATTTGTTCAAAGCATATTTATTCATTGAGAAGATTTATTCTGACAAGTCACTGTGTACTATAATAAGGTAACATGTTACAGGTCACAGAAATACTGTTAGGTTGTTCACCTGCAGTACGATTCTAAAGAACTCTAGTCTTTTATGATCATCCAAATAATGTAAAGCTAATAAAAAAAATCAGTTTGAAGTTATTGAATTATTGATTTGAAGTTATTCCTTAAACTGTTTATTTCAGTTTTATACTTGCTGATCATATTTGATGCTTATTCTTGCAAATTGTAATATATTGTAAGAAGATAGAAATGATAAGACCAGAAAGGTCAGATTTAAGGATATAATAGGAAGAAACATTTATAAGAAAAGAGAGGTAGAGTAAGATGGATAACATAGGGTGATATTAGAGTTAAAGAATATAAAATCCATCGAGGTTGTAGGTTGGTATTAGTGATTAGGTAAAGTGTAATGTCTAAGTTGCGATCCAGGGATGGGGTATGTGATATAATATTTTTAATAGACTAGACGTTGTAATATTCTGAACTTCCGAGATAGTTGTAATCGGACTTTATATAAATAAATAAATGTTGAATTACATCTTTTATGTTTTATGGAATCTTTGTTAATGTTCATTTTTGTGTTTCGGTTAGAGTATTTAACCTTAGCATGTAAAAGGAAAATAAAAGTTTTTTTTCAAAAACTAAAAAGAAGTTAAACCCTAAACTCTAGAAAAATAACTTAGGCCCTCAAGCGAAACGTGTACATCAAATTGACATTCTATTTCAAGATTCATTTTTCTCATGCTTTGAAAATACGTAACAGTCAATAAAAGTTTTTTCTCAAAAAACGTGTCAGGAATAAGAAAAAAAAGTTTTTTTTTTCCGACTTTTTGATAATCTAACCATTTTATGAGAAATGGTCACCAAAAATACTATTCACCGAAAAATGTGCAAAGTCTTTTAGACTTTTTACTTCATAGAATTATGTTTATACGGAACAAAACTTAGTAATGTCAGACTTTTAATCAGCAAAGATCAATTAATACGGAAGAATAATACAAGTATAAATGTCAATTAATACGGAAGAATAATATAAGTATAAATGTAAAGTATTATACAAAAATAATACGAAGAAAATACGGATGATGCAATGATGGTGCAAGTCCTAAAAGAATATTACAAGAATATGCTGATTACTTAGATATTCTGAGGAAATATTTCAAGAATATGCGAGGGTGCAAAGTGTAATAAGCCAAGCCCCTAACATGCATTTAACGAAACTTTATTTTCCTATAAATAACAAGCTTAGTTCACCTTGTCTATCATTCATTTTCAAAGAAAAATTTCAAGTATCAAAGCTATACATATATTGAGAGAGAGTTGTAGTGAGTTAGCACTAAGAAAATTACAAATAAATAGTTAAAACTTCTAATAACAAAAGGTACAATCTCTAGTCGTTATAATATTTAATTTTCTTTCATCTTTAGTGTTAATAAAACTCAAGAACGCGAGTCGTAGCCATGTACGATTGTCGTTCTCCGTGTTCTTCACGTGTTCTTAAGCCTTTTTTCATTTTATAGTAGTTATAATGTCAAATTTTATTTCATAGTTTAAAGCTCAAGAACGTACGTCGTAGCCATGTACGATTGTCGTTCTCTGTATTCTTCGTATGATCTTGAGCAATTATTATAAATTGTTATAATCAAGTAAACAAGCCGTTATAATGACCAAATTTTATCAATTATAAAGTGTTATAATCACATATGTAAGTAGTTATAATGCTCAAACTATTTCAAGTATGAAATTCAAAAGCTCAAGAACATAAGTCGTTATGTTTAAGAGTTATAAGTTGAGAACTGCAACTAACCCACGATCTGACCAATTGTTACTGTTACTCAGCGCTAACCGTGCTGAGACAGTACTAGGTTCAGCGCCAACCGCACTGAACTTGCAGATATTTACAAAATTACCATTAATGACCAAAATTTCCTATTTTGCCCCTCTTCCACCTATTCCTACAAAATAAACATAAAACCCAATAAAAATGAACTAAAACCACTCAAAATCAACAAAGTAATAAGCTTCAAGACATCCAATTCATATGCATAAAACCCACTCATCAATATTCATCCATGTTAATAAGTTTTTTAACCGATTTTTTTTAAATATATAAAAATTTAAAACAAAATATATTTGTTTAAGATTATAAAATAACATAATATCCTTAATATGTCATTTATTTTTTAACAATAATAATGTCTAGCATCATCCCATTAGTATATTTAAAAACATTTGTTAATATTAGAAGTATATTTAAAAATGTAAAATGATATTTAAAAGTCAAAGTATTAAAATGTGTTTATGATATTTAAAGGGAGGGGTACATGGGATTCATATGTGAAATTCATATAGGCACACTTAGAAAGGGGGTTGAATAATTGTGGCAAAAACAATACCCATTTTTTTAATTTAAATATTATGTTAAGAATACAGTCTACTGTATATATGAATTCGACTTGTTAAATTTCAATTTTATCAATTATATCATAAAACTTTTTATTAATGTATAATTAAAAAATAATTAACTGGTATTAAATGAAGCCCTGAGTTAGAATAAAAGATTTTCTGATGATTTATATATGATCAAATTGTTGAGATTGTGATTTTTTATTTAAATAATAAACATGCAATGAACAAATAAAGTAAAAGAATTTATCACATGAACACAAGAGATTTTTACGTGGTTCGACCCCTAACCTCTATTCTAGTGACATAATCCACAATCAATACCAACTAGTATTGGAGACTCTTTTATTAATCAAATTGATTTACAATTGACCCATTTACACAACAAGTGTATAAATCACCTTGAATACTACTCACCGAGCACATTTATTCACCTTGTGTACCTATGCACCCCTTGAGTACTTCTACTCACCTGAGCACCTATGATTACCCCAAACACTTTTGCTTTCTTAAACTTGTTTGTAAAGAACCCTAACCCAACCCGAATTAAAAATTGATAGACTAAAAACCCTAATGTGACACCCTCAAATCTGGGTCCACACAGCCCAAACTTGAGTTGTCAAAATACATAACAACTATTACAATATAACGTATAACGTACAGTATACAAAAATACACAACTGAGTCTTCATTATTATTGTCACACTATTTTACAACTTATGAAGACTAATACAGCTATAACTCGGACCTTCACTCCATCCCCCGACTAGACCAACTACTCTATCATCTTCTGTTGAAAAACAATTGAATAAAAGGAAAGAGTGAGCTCAAATAGCCCAGTAAAAAATATAATGACTAAGATAATGACAAATAAATTATCGTTA
Organism: Hedera helix; assembly: GCA_947179155.2. Lineage (NCBI taxonomy): Eukaryota > Viridiplantae > Streptophyta > Magnoliopsida > Apiales > Araliaceae > Hedera > Hedera helix. The sequence continues at coordinate 51,475,412 of OX359271.1, forward strand.
GCCTTCAACAGTTGAGTTTTTGATAGAATAATTTAAACCACAAGTTTTAATTCAACAACTGCAGTTGAGTTCTTAAACAAAGTTCAGATAAATAACTACAGCAGAATAATAACCATTAGAAAAATCATCTAGACTATGATGTCCACTTGCTTCTCTTTTTAAGAAAAACATTATAAACTTTTATCATCTGAAACACCACAGACCATGATAGTACAATTTCACAGTTCTTGGTCATAATCATGCAAGTCAACAATTCATCTTTGCACTACGGGCCAAAGATATTCAATATAGCACCACCGATCATGATTATACCAGTCTACAGCCTTTGTTCATAATCATACCAAACAACAGTTCATCTTTGCCCCAGGCTAAAGAGAACATTCACCACGTTCCTTAAAATACACATTATCAAATATATCGCCTTTAACCTATCAATTCTGTTCCCTAGGCCACAGATATCCACATCAATTTGGTTCTTGATTATTAGAATAATAACAGAGATATTAATAATGAACAGAAGAAATAGGGTAAACAATAAATATCGAAAGTTTATAATTTTACTTTGTGCAGATTCAAATAATATCCAAATTGTCAACATGGTGTGGAGTGAAATTCAAAAATGATATTCAAGTTCCACAGTTCAGAATAACGATTATAGTTCAATAGAAAGGTTCACGTAAATAGGAAGGTGCAATTGAAATGATATTAAATGAAGCACAAACTGTTAAGAAAATTATAATCATTTCAGAAGTTTTACCAGACAATACTTACCATAGTAAGTTTAAGAATATAAATTAAATGATATCCCTTACCGTAGTAAGTTTGAATAATGGAAAATGAAAAAGATGGTATCCCTTACAAGTAAGAAAGAAAATAATATTCATTTATGATGATGAAAAGAATAATACCCCTTACCTTATTATATGGCTGGATATTGATAATTAGTAATTACCACATATAAATTTCAAGGTATATGATAACTCATATATTATGAACTATCAAAATTATTTATATAATATAAATTTTTATAGTGTAAAATAATAACTTCAAAAAATAATTTTTGAAAGAATATTTCAAAATAAATATTTTAAAGAAAGCCTTTTAAAATAAATCTTTTCAAAGAAGAGTCTTCTAAAGGAAGATTTGTAAATACCGTGTGAAATAGATATTTGTGCAATTACTACTCTTTAATAAAACACTTACTTGAAAAATTTCTGCATTCCTTTTAGTTTTCAAACACTCAAAATAATATTACTATTCTCAGTGAAAATTCATAAAATACATGTAAAAAAAATTTATGTTTTAGGTGTGATTTTTCTTTTCAGCTGAGCAAACTATTTATAGGAGAAAAGAGGGTACTATGCGTGGTAGGTGGCAGCTGGCGTGCGGCACGCTAGTGCTGAAGATGCAACAGTAGCCGCTTGGTTGCTTTTCCTCCTTCACCAAACTTTAGCACTACAATCTCATACCAACTTTCATGTGGCCCCCACAGAGAGTCCACATGGCTACTATTTAAAATAATAATAATTTATTTATTTATTTTAAAATTTATTTATTTATTCTTCCTGTGGGTCCTATATATATAATAAAATAATGTTACAACAATAATTTAACACGTTACAAATTATTATTAATTTAATAATATAAATTACTATATATTTGCTACTGTGACAATTATTAAGTTCAATAATTATAAAATATAATGCAATAACAATTATTGATTCAATGATATAAATACAGTGTAATGACAATTATTGAATCAATAATGCAAAATACTGTGTAACAACAATTATTGATGAATATTGTGCAATGCCCACATTATCAGATCAATAATATGAGACACTGTGCAATACCGTGTGCTACTGTAGAATACCGTGTGCTACAGTAAAATACCATAAAGTACCGTATGCTACTATTTTTTTTATCACTGGTATGTTAATAGTTAAAAGTGATAACACCGTTGACTATTTTTATTTAAAAAGGTTACTTCTGTCGTTTTCTATATCCGACAAATATGTCGTTGTGGGCTCCACCAATGATTAGTTATTTTGGCGCTGTCGTACGATCGAATATTACTCGACAAAACGAATATTATCCGACATAATAAAATTTGCACATAACATCCTTAACTTTTAACTTTGTCAATTTAACTACTTACTGTTTTAGCAAAAATATATATGAAGAAAAATTAAATTTTGTATTTCATAAAATTCGGGGTCTTACAAAAAATGACTTTAACATTTCTTTTAGCTTCTCCTTGGTTCGATCCACTCCCGATCCTCTTAGAACTCATCGTTAAATATTTTATGATTCATAATACAGGAAAACCTACAACATATCACATGATATTTTATTTAAAATAGTCATGAAAGGAACTCGGGTTTTTGTTTGGAATAATCTTGATTTCAATGATCTAACATGCAAGAATTGATATAAAATCATATAAACAACACTACCATATACTCTTGGTCTGAAATTAACACTTGTCGTAACTTTTATGAAAGAAAACTGCTCTCTCAGGTATTTTATCATACAGATGATGTGTAGGCCTTAATAAACGCTATAACTCTCATGCACACACATATATACGAGCACATACAACATATAACTCCAGCCATGTTAATCTCCTTATATCACCTAGACCCTTCTTGGTCCACCATGCTCATCAAACTCCACATCCAACAATCATCACAACCCAACAATAACATACAATAACTTAATATAATATAAAAAAATGGAGTTAAATGAAGAACATCTCTTATACCTTTGATAGCTTAACTTGATGCTTAATTGCTTAGGGAAGATGCTACAGTTGTTGATCCTCTCCTTCCACTTCTTCTACTGATGAGCATTATTTTCTCTCTATATAGGACTTAGTAGAATATGGTGAGTGTTTGGTACAAGAATAAGGACTGAGTATTATAGCTAAATTCTTCCTTAGTTCCATCGGTTAAAGACCTCTAGTTTATCCCTTACCCAACCTCTACCAGTATTCCTTACTCATCACTCTTATACCTTCACATCTCTGCTTCATAGAGTTGTCGAGATGACCCCCATTAGTCGCCTTTAAAGCTGCTACATATCCTTTAATCACAACCCCTAGAGAGTTATTTCGTCTACTACCTCAAAGCTGATACAAATCCTTCAATCACAACCCCATAACTAGCATTTTCTTCACTATTACCCGTTGGGAGATTAATCCCTATCATACTATGTTCCAGTCGTTGGTAATATCTCAATATGAGTGTCCCAAATGCAATACTGATACACCAATTGGAAGTCACGGTTTGGGCTAGGAAAATTTAACATACCATTTTGGCTAGCAATACACCCCCTGTCCGAAAATGACAACTTTTGGGCTTACTAGAATTATTAAAACCCCTATATTAGCTCCTTTAGTTTAATTGCCCATAACACATAGCCGAAAATGCTAATTAATTCTAATGGATTCAAAAAATAATACCATACATTATTAATTAGACTTATTATTAATTAATATATTAAACTAGCCTTTAAAGACACATATTTAAGTTATTATGTTAATAACTCAAATTTAAGTCGTCACTCATGTAATTAATTAAATAATTTAATTACATGTTATTTTCTATTAATTGCATGTTGGCTTTCTTTTTCATTATCAATTTAAGTATACATTTATAATAACGCATATTCTCATCTCATCACACAATTAAATAGAAATTTAATTAAAAAAAATCTCATTAATTAAAATAAAATATTACACAACTTTCTTGGTCATTACATTCGGTACCGGCTTAGAGAGTAGGGCTGCCTTGTAATGCTTGATGCTACCAACTTGGAGAGTCAGGCTGCCTTATAATGCCTCGCCTTATCTCACCATGATGGAGCTCTCGATCCCAAGATGAGTGTGGCATCGGCTCGAAAAGTCGAACTGCATTATATATCCACGCCTTATTAAGCAATGATAGCGTTCCCGACCCCTAAGGGAGGCTTAGTACAGACTCGAAAAGCCGGGTTGCCTTATATATGAAAGTGGTATACTCTCAAACCTATCATATTTAATGTGATAGTATTTACTTTGTAATCTTATTCATTTATTAATAAAAGAGTTTAATTCATTTAAATGTATTTATTTATCCATGTTTAATTAGTAGAATTAATTCATTAGATAAACCCATAGCATTGAAGCAATTTTTTTAGAATCATGATAATGATCATGCTAATGAGATCTAAATTCAAGATATCTAAAAACTAAAATATTCCTAATCATAGGATCACTAATGTGGAGTTAGTAGACTAAGATATATTAGTACATATTATGCTTACTCTTTTGAAGATGATGATTGATCTCATAATTATTTGTGTAGAGACACTAAAACAAGTACAATAAAACCTTGATAAATGAATACCCTTGGGATCGAAAAAAATATTATTTTTCCGAGATTATTTATTTATTGATAAATGAATAATTTATTCATGTAACGATAAATTAATATTTATTATTTTAGAGGGAGTTTTTCAATTTATGTATGTGGTCAGAAAAATCAAGAGACAACAATTAATATATTAATTTGAGTCTAGAGAAGCTAAAAATAATTGGTGAAACTTATAATGTCTTGAAAAAGAAAATGTTTTAAGTTAATTTACATAGCAAATGAAAAAATTCAAGTATTTAGCTATACAGTATAAGGTATAAGCCTTTCAAGTAATAATCACCTTAAATAACTACTTACTACAACATGAGCAAAATATTCTGGAAGTTGTGTATGCACTATAAAAAGTTAAGGATGGGGTTGAATTTGGTTTAGGTGTAAAAAAAATAAGTAACTTTAGATGCATATTTTTAAAAAAAATGACTTTTTGTATGAATATTGTTAATTGACTGAAAATTTTAGGTTTATTGTATGGATGTTATTACAAATAGTTCAAAAATATATATTATAAATTTTTGTATATAATTTAGTAATTATTAATTTATATTTTCGTTGGGCCTTTAAGGATTCAAAAAAAAATATTACTTAATACATTTAGCGAGGTTATTACTTTAGTATACATGCCTAAGTCGAGACCAGAAGAAATTTTTATTTAAGCAAGGTTATTACTTTATCGAATATTCATTGGAGAATAAGTTTACTGAATGCACGTGCTTATTGGAGAATAAGTTTACTGAATGTGACTCGCTTAAAGAAACACCTAATGGAGTTTTACTTGTCTGTCAATATAAGTTCCTATAGTGATAGTAGTACAATTAATCATTGGACTTGAGATCATCATAGTACCCTGTGTATTCTGAGTTATAATTTGTCATATTCTTTAAGACTCTTAGGGTATATCAAAGGGTATGTTTGGCTATAATGAGGTGTACATAGAGGTAGGTGAATGATCAACAAATGATTTATCACTTTCAGTAAAAAGAGAAAATGTTATATGTGATTCGATAAATGACAACTCAAAAATTATTGGCCAGGGTTGAATGAAAATTAGAAAAGAGTTTCTAATTTACATTAACTAGAGTTGTGCATTTGAGAATTGAAATGCATATGATCAAATAAAATAAAGCTTGATAGAAATTCCATATTTTATATTTGATCGGGACATTGTATGGTAGAATGGTTGAATTGTACGGTAACTATTTACTGAATATGTTCTTTGTGATTAAACATTGATTTTATATTATCCGGATAGTCATGATACGCTGAGAGGTGTCACTCATGATGTAAAATAAATATATTTATTTATTTTGAATTAAATGAGTTTAATTCATATTAAATAATATTAGAATGGTTCTAATTTATTTATTTTACTACAGGCATAATATTGAACCTAAAGGGTCACACCATAAAAGAGAAATATTTATTTTAGAAGTAATTGGTTTAATAAGAATAAATTAAGTATATTTAATTTATACCATGATGGAATAAATTAAATAACTTAATATTTATAATTATGTATTTTAAAAATATTAATTATGAATTAATAAGATGAGTCTTATTATTATTAGTACTATATACTCGGTCATATTAATGAAACAAGACTAAACAAGTTGAATAAAAATAGGCTCTTAGAGTCATTTGATTATGAATCATATCCAACTTATGAATTTTGTCAATGGGTAAGATGATTAAATCTTCATTTATTGGATATGAAAAGAGAGTTGCAGGATTATTAGAGTTGGTACACACAGATATGTGTGAACCTATGACAACACATCCACGAGGAGGGTATTTGTACTTTATTGCTTTCACTTATGATTACTCAAGATTTGGATACGTGTATTTGATAAAATATAAATTCGAATTGTTTGAAAAATTCAAAGAATTCAAAAGTAAAGTAGAGAAACAAACGGACAAAAGTATTAAAGTTCTTCGATCAAATCGAAGAAAATACTTGAGTAATGATTTTTTAGATCGTCTAAAAGATAATGGTAAGATCCATGATGAGTTTTATTGATATTCCAGTATCCTTCCACAGTTATGCCCTAAAAAAAACAACAAACCTACTAAATAAGGCACCTTTAAAGTCCGTCCCAAAGACTCTATATGAATTATAGATAGGGAGAACACCTAATTTTAAGCATGTTAAGATTTGGGATTGTCTAGCTTATATCAAAAGGTTTGAAAAATGATAAGTTTGGGACAATATCTGATAAGTGTAAATTTGTAGGATATCCTAAAGAAAGTTTAAGGTATTATTTCTATAATCCTACTGATCAAAAGGTGTTTGTAGCGAAACACTCTAACTTCTTTGAAAATGAGTTTATCCTTGAAGGGGTTAGTGATAGTAAAATAAATCTTGAAGAAGTTTAACAACTAGAAAACACTACAGGTCAAATGAAGTAATTTGTTCAAATAGATAAACCTACTGTACCACAACCGATTCAAAAATCTGGAAGATTACCTAAAATACCTAAAGGTATTATGGATTCATCATAGATGATGATGATGATGATGATGAGGTACACATCATAGAGAATGATGATCCAGTTACATACGATAAGGTGATAAGTAGTAGAGACTTAGAAAAATGATAGATGGTCATAAAATCCGAAATGGATTCCATGTGTGAGAACTAAGTATGGACTTTGGTTACTCCACCGGAAGACATTAAGCCTATAGGGTGTAAATGGGTCTTTAAGAGAAAGACTAGAACATATGGCAAGATGGAGACCTATAAGGACATACTGGTAGCAAAAGATTTCAAACTAAGACAAGGAGTTGACTATAATGAAACTTTCTCATTAATAGCAATGTTTAAGTCTATTCGGATTTTGTTTGTAGTTGAAGCTTACTATGACTACGAGATCTGGCAAATGGACATGAAGACGACCTTACTCAATTGAAAACTATAAAAGAATGTATATATGATATAACTAGAGGGATTTGTCTGCAAACATAAAGAAAATCATGTGTGTAAGCTGCAACGATCTATTTATGATTTGAAGCAAGTTTCTCGAAGATGGAACATTCATTTTGATGAGACAATCAAAGAGTTTGATTTTATCAAAACATAAGGATAAACCATGTGTGTACAAGAAAGTTAGTGGGAGAGTTGTGACAATCCTAGTACTATATTTTTATGATATACTACTAATAAATAATGACATATTGATGCTATAATCAATAAAGATATGGTTCTCTAAATATTTCTCCATGAAAGACTTGGAAGAAACATCCTATATTTTGAAAATAAAGATCTATAGAGATAGATTGAAAAGGATGCTCGACTTGACCACCCAAGGGACGTACATTGATTTGATGCTAAAGAGTTTTAGCACGGAAAAATTCAAGAAAGGTCTTATACCAATGAGCCATGGAAGACATCTCTCCAAGAAAATATCCCCAAAGACACCAGAAGAGAGAGATTGCATGAATAAGATACCTTATACTTCGGTAATATGATCTATCATGTATGAGATTATATGCACTAGACTTGAAGTTGCTTATGCACTGAGTGTGACAAATAAATATCAGTCCAACTCTGGAGAAGATCACTCGAAGGTAATGAAAAATATTCTAAAGTATTTAAGAAGAACTAATGATGTGGTCCTCGTGTATGGTGGGTCTGATTTGAAACTAGAGGTCTATATAAACTCTAGTTTTTATACTGATCAAGACAACAATAAATCCGTTCCAAGTTATGTGTTTACTTTGAACGGTGGTGCAGTGAGTTGGAAGAGTTTTATACAACAAACAGTTACTGATTTAGGGACAAATGCATAGTATGTAATAGTAAGTAAAGTTGTAAAAGAGGTTGTTTGGATTAACAAGTTCATTACATAAGTTGGAATGGTTCTTAGCATTAAAGGAGTTTAATTCGCTAGGAACCTAGGCCTCATCATAAATCCAAACATGAGTTGCGGTGCTTTTATTTGATTAGAGAAATCATTAAAAGATGAGATGTCACCATAGAGCGAGTTGACTCCCATAACAACATTACAGATCCATTTACTAAATCATTATCTCAACAGTAATTCGATCGCAACTTAGAGAAGATAGGTATTAGATACCAAGGCGATTGGTTTTAGTGCAAGTGGGAGATTGAAAGTAATATATGATGATCATGTTAATGAGATCCAAATTCAAGATATCTCAAAACTAAAATGTTCATAATTATAGGACCACAAATGTGGGATTAGTGGATCCAGATAGATTAGTACATAATATGCTTGTTCTTTTGAGAATGATCGATCTCATAATCATTTGTGTATAGACACTAAATCAAGTATGTAGGTGCTTATTGGAATAAGTTCACTAAACGTAACTCGCTTAAAGGAATATCTAATGAAGTTTTACTTGCATGTCAATAAGAGTTCCTATAATGATAATAGTACAAGTGATCCTTGGACTTAAGATCATCATACTATCTTGTGTATTCTGAGTTATACATTGTTATATTCCTTAAGACTCTTAGGGTATATTAAAGGGTATGTCCGTGTATAATTAAGTGTACATGGAGGTAGGTGACTGATCAACAAATGATCTACCACTTCTAGTAAAGGGAGAGATTGTCCTATGCGATTCGATAAATAACAACTCAAAAATTCCTGGCCATAATTGAATGAAAATTAGAAATGAGTTTTCTAATTTACATTAACTATAGTTGTGCATTTGAGAATTAAAATGCATATGATCAAATAAAATAAAACTTGACAGAAATTTCATGTTTTATATTTCATCGGGACATTATATGGTAAAATGATTGAATTGTACAAAAACTATTACCTGAATAAGTTCTTTATGATTAAACGTTGATTTTATATTATCCAAATAGTCATGATATGTTGAGAGGTGTCATTCATGATGTAAAATAAATATATTTATTTATTTTGAATTAAAGTAGTTTAATTTATAGTGAATAATATTAGAATGTTTGTAATTTATTTATTATACTATCGGCATAATATTAAATCTAAATGGCCACACCATAAAAGTGAAATATTTATTTTAGAAGTAACTGGCTTAATAATAATAAATTAAGTATATTTAATTTATATTATGGTGAAATAAATTAAATAACTTAATATTTATAATCATGTATTTTAGAAATACTAATTATAAATTAATAAGAGTAGTCTTAATATTATTATTGTAGACACCAAAATTTTGTACTTTTATATTAACCTTGACATGAGGGCAAAATCATCACTTTACCCGATATGCGAAAAGGAAGGTGGACCCCAACACGAAGCCACCACAACAACTTACTGTCAAAGCCGCTACAACGAACAACGAGCATCAGGTTACTTGAGACAAGACAAACAGCTGATCCAGAAAAATCTAATTGGATCACCAAAGACGACGAATGGCCACTACGCTTACGGTAGTCGGTGAGCGAGCGGCTGCCCAGCTCGCCGGTGAGCTGACGGGGGTATAAGGAGGGAGCGCCCCCTAGAAGCCAAGCACAAAGAGCAATTTCTGTATCAAGTAACAGCCTTCCAAAATAATACAGCAAAAATGATGATTTAAGACTGCGTGACATGAAAATCGAGAAAAAGAAGACACAGCAGCCGAGGCAGCGGCTCAGACGGCGACCGCAGATGCACCTGCAACTGCTCCCAGTCAGCTATACAACGCCATTTTGATCGGCCGAGAGAGGAAGAAAGAAAAATAAGAGAGAGAAAAATGGCGGACGCGAGAAAGGAGAGAGAGAGAGCTTCGGATTGAGAGAGAAGTGAGATTTTTTTTTTCCTTTTGTTCAATCATTACACAATATGTTGTATCATATGTGATCTCCAAGTGTTAAAGTATTTATTTCATCATTTGAAATGCAAAAATCCGAGTTTATGGCATTTGTGGTTTTAATCTAGTTAGATCTAGTTCTTATTTTATTTTATTGTTTAGGTTGTTATAGATCTAATATTTGTGCATTTGTTGGATGGATCTACTGTAGATCCGAAGTTTTGGTGCATTGCGATTTAAATGTTTTGATTTTGTGTATTTTGAAGTTAGATCCGATGTAGTCGATATATGTTTTAGATCTATGGATTAAGGACGGTTAGGGAGGATTTATTGCAGATGAAATCTCCTCCTAATCTCTCGATGATATCATTTTAGTTATTTTATAACCTACTTTTGGATGTAGCAATCGCGATGCGCCTTTATTGTAAATATGTAAATTTTGGGCCTTAAAACGATATCGATACCGAAAATCGGGTTTAAGGCCCCGTAATAATGAAATATGTGATCGCGGGCATTTGGGGCTATTTAGACGGCTTACATGCCCACAAATAACTCCAACGTCATTTTAATGCTTGGTTTTCCCTTTTCGACACGGAAAAAGGATTTTGGAATGAAAAGATAAAGATTTTCATAAAATCAATCAAAGTAGGATATTAGATCACTTGTAGGCTAAAATAAAATCGAAAGTATCGGATGCGCTCCATTCCTATTTGATGAAGGATTCGAAAACCTTACGTCACAAATGCCATCATTAAAGATTTTGTTATCAAAAAACGAAAGCTTAAAAAATGAACTTTTCAAAACGAATCGAATCTTTCGTGCATAGGGTCAACGAGATTTCAGAAGTACTTTCAGAAATAAAACATTCCAAAGATTTTCATAGGCACACACACATACACACGCGCACAAACACACATTTTAGGATTTAAAGGAAAGGAAATCATTAAGGTAGCGGTAACCGTGTTTGACGGAAATCGGGGCGGAAGTCGAGGAGTGCCTAACACCTTTCCCTCGCTTAAGCAAGCCCCCGAACTCTATGAATCTCGGTTCGCGGACCAATTAATTAGAAGTCACATATGAGCCATTACGATTACGAAAACTAAAACTCGGATGAGTTGGTACATCCATTGCAAATATACCAACTGACGACTCTGGTCAATTGGCTCGTCATAAAATCGATCTTTCAAATCCCGTCGACACTCAAGCCGACCTTTTCCAAAAATCACCCTTTTACGAAACGAGACGAAAAGAAAAAGGGATTTCAAACTTGGAAAGAGGAAAAAAAGAAAAGTGACATATTTTTCTAAAAAAAAAAAAAAAAACCGGCGTCGACAATTATTATTATTATTTAGTATAGTTTCTAAATGGTTTAGGAATTGTTATTATTATGATAACTAATTTAATTTATAATTAGATTAAGAATTAAATTAAAATCATAATCTTAAAGAGTTTAGGAGAGAGGAACAAGTCTATAAATAAGAGGGATCTTATTATATATTAAGGTTACACACTATTCACAAGTATTGTTGAATACTTGTAATTTTCTACAATCTAATGAGTTCAAGAGAGAGAAAGAGAATTAGGGCTAGCCACCTGAGCTTTAAAGAAACCTAGATTTACTTCTTCAATCAATAATCTATTGGTGGATCACCTTTAGAGTGATACACACACTGAGTAGTTGACGTTGATCTATGGATCTAAAGGAATTTGAAGGAACAAATGATTGGAGCTTGTAAATCAGTTTGTGGATTCGTTTAATTTTTGAATGGTATAATTTTTTATCCTTCCTTGATTAATAATTATCGCATAAGGTAGATCCTATAATTTGGAGTGTAGAAAATTCTAAATATGATTTATGTTTAGCTTTCGTTGTTTAATGCAATATGATGTATGTATGTGATAATTCTACAGACCAACAATATCTCCACACCTTATTTCGCTATGATGGAGCTCCCGATCCCTAGAGGAAGCGTGGTACTGGCTCGAAGAACCGTGTTACCTTATATATCCCCACCTTATCTCGCCGTGATGGTGCTCTCGATCCCTAGAGGGAGCGTGGTATCGGCTCGGAGAACCGAGCTGCCTTGTATCTCTATGCCTTATCTTGCCATAATAGAGCTCACGATCCCTAGATATAGTTGATGTTGGTTTGAGCAACCAGACTACCTTATATTTTCATATTGGTACCAGTTGTGATAACCAGGTTGCCTTATATCTTCATGGTACCGACCTAATTAGCCGGATTGCCTTACATCTCCATGTTGGTACTGGTTGTGAGAACTGAGCTACTTTATATCTTCACGGTACCGACCTGATTGGCCGGGCTGCCTTATATTAACTTGGTACTAACCTGATTGGTCAAGCTGCCTTATATCACCTTCATGATGGTACTGCCCCGATCGGTCGGGTTGCCTTATATCTTTCGGGTGGTACCGATTTTGTAGATCGGGTTGCCTTATATCATCTGAGTACTGACCGGTTCGGCCAAGTTACCTTATATTTCCTTTATGGTATCGATTTTGGGAACCGGGCTGTCGTATATCGCATTCATGGTACCGGTTCTGAAAACTGGGCTGACTTATATTGCCTTGATATATTGTCTAAAGTTGACTCTGAAGAGTGATTTCATGTTCTCCACCTTCAATTGTGATTGGGAGTTGTGTTTCCTTCTTGAGTTCGGATAGGTGTGCAATTCACTCCAACTGTCGACAAAGTAAAGGCTCTAATTCTGCCTTTGCTTCTTTGATTTTTTGTAGCCTTATCCGATTTCGTTGGTTAAGTTGGCTTAATCCCCTTTCTTAGTCCTTTCGAACAGGGGATCGCTGATCTGTCCTTTTCCTGCGTAAATCATGATCCATGGTGGAGGATTGAGTCAAAAAGTCGTTGTTCGGTTGGTGCTAATTGAGTCATAACAGGTTTAGATCTCAGTTGATTGGGATCAAGTTTATCTTTCACCGACCCTTAAATATGACGTGTTGCTGGAACTGCAGAGGACCTCTCTTGGTCCTTATTTAAATTTCCTTTATTCGCCATAATATTATCTCTGAATCAAAGTTGGTGATTTAGATCAAATATTAATCGCCGGCTTTCTTTTAAACACCAATGTTAACGCCTGATTTTGTGCGCTCGCTGAAATCATCAAACAACGAACAACTTGCACAGAAAATGGTCATACTAAAAGCTTGACGGCTTGGACTGCCGGGAGATTACTTCGGTGTGAGAATAAGTACACCAAAAGCATAAACAATAGAGGGATGTAAAATTGCTAGAATAATAAATACGTATTGATATTTGATGTATTGTGAGATAATGTCCTGATGGCCTCCACTTGTAGCTGTACTTATATTTTTCTCCGCTGCCTTCCTATTTCGCATCCGTGGCTAATTAGGATTTGGAAGCCCGTATTTGAATTCAATTGTGAATATGATTTATCTGGTTATTCCTTATCACCCACAAGATCCAGAATCATAATCTGATTTAGAATCCTAAGTCAACATAGATTTTGACCCTCCTAATTTTATCAAGCCGCCAAAGGAAATAACACTGTGATGGGCCTGCCCCAATAACAGACCCACTATAGTGTGTAAAAAATAGACCAACATCTGCACCGGGTTATGAATAAATATGGGCTCACACCATATTCGAGATCCTAATTAATTATATCTCAACACCGTCAAGTGTTTTGGATTGTTTATTTATGTAGATTCAACGTTGTTGACGACAATCAGGTGTTATCGTCGTCCCGTTAATACTAATAATTTTAAATTAAGCTAAACATGGACAACTTTAAATCTTGAAAATTGATATTTTCATAACAAATTTGATATTTTTAAACGTAAAACTCATATATAGAACATATAATAATGATTTAACTGTCGTTATATATTTATAATCATATTTTTATTATAAAAATATTAAAATCTATTGTGAATTTATCGATCGAATAAATCTTCAGTGTTCACACTGCCTGATCGGCTGATTGAGAGGCCTAATCTAGATTGATTAGGAAAGTCCCCGTACGCGATGACTGTTGTATGAGATATAACGACAACGTTTTACTCAACCTAAATGAAATAAGTATACGTCTCCACCAAGATTTCTATTCCCTCTATACTTTCTCTCTTTCACAGCAGCAACAATGGCCGCAACGATGGTTCTAGATCCAAAGCCCACCTCAGACCCACCACCAACCCACCCAGACCTACACATCTCCTCCGAACCATCTCCTTCATCCACTGACGAAGACGATCTCTACAGCCGGCTCAAATCCCTCCAACGCCAGCTCGAATTCATCGAAATCCAAGAAGAGTACGTAAAAGATGAGCAAAAAAACCTTAAGCGCGAACTCCTCCGCGCTCAAGAAGAGGTCAAACGGATCCAATCCGTTCCGCTCGTCATTGGACAGTTCATGGAGATGATCGATCAGAACAACGGAATTGTTGGATCCACCACTGGCTCAAATTACTATGTGAGGATCTTGAGCACTATCAATCGAGAACTACTGAAGCCCTCAGCATCGGTGGCGTTGCACCGCCACTCGAATGCGCTGGTTGATGTTTTGCCACCGGAGGCCGATTCAAGTATTTCGCTGCTCAGCCAGTCGGAGAAACCTGATGTATCCTATACAGTAAGTTGTAATTGATCCTCAATTAAATGAAATGTGAGAACTGGAAAAATTGTGTTATTAGCTTAATGTCCGTTTAAAGTTTTGGGCTTTTGCATTATAGAGTTATGTGTTACAAATTGTATATATGTTGCTTCAAGGGATTTTCAGATATTTCTAATCCTGTATTTTGTATGCTTAGGTGAATTAGGGTTTTAGTAGGATAGTTGTTTAATCAGGGTCTAGAGAATAGGATTTCCTTTAAAAGTTGGGGCTTTTTCATTATTAAGTTAGTTGCTTAAGGGGTGTGTTAAATCTAAGACTTTCAAAGATTTTTAAAGACTTTTAAGTGATACACTTTTGTAAAGTTCGTAGATTTTAATGACTTTTAAAGATTTTTTTAAAATGACTTTTAAAGACCTTATAAATCTTGGAAAGATTATATTATAATACTAATTATATAAGATTAAACTATTAAATTATTATATATATTAAACATTGATTTAATGCTCTTACAAATTTTATGTATATTTTTATGCTTTCAAATAAAAACACAAGTTTTGATATGAAATTGAGTCGAAAATTGTGCAACTATTACATTCTTAATATAATGAGTAGTAAAATATTAATAAAAAATATATATATTCAAATTAAATTATTCTAAACAAATTGTTAGAAAAATTCATATTAAGCTATACTTATATTTAAATTTTGTACATACCTAAATATATGTAAATAAGTCAAAGTACATTTTCAATTATGAGGGTGTCAACTATTTGATGTTATACCTCCTTATATTTTTATTTGTTTTTTCAATTTTATTTAAAAAATAAAATATTTTTAAACTCTAATTATTTGAATTATGAATGGCTAAGAAAAAAAACCCTGATAATACATGCATGTAGGTGAGATTCTCAATATGCATGTAGGTGAGGCTAAGGAAAACCCCCCCTCTGATAAAACATGTATGCAAGTGAGATTCTCAAGATGAGATTGTGACTAAACTAATGATAGAGCAGATTAGGAATGGAGTCTTTTATATATGTGAAATGTTAGAACGTTCTTTTTTCTCACTTCCCACGTTTGTTCATCTTCTCTCTTTCTCAAATATTTGAAAGTCTTTGGACATGAGACTAGACTTTGGATATGAGTTGGTATTTATAAAAGTTTGTCAAACTCCATCATTTGATAGAAATCTAAAAAATCTCTGACTTTTTGAATACCAAAATACTTTTATAGACTTTATAAAAATCTCAATTCAATACCACTTAACTTTTAATGACTTTACAAAAGTTGTAATTGAATACCACTAAACTTTTATAAACTCTTTAAATGTCTTAATTGAATACAACCAAATTTTTAAAGTCTTTATAAATCCTTAAATATCCTAATTGAATATACCCCCCCTAAGAAATCGTCCTCTGTATTTTGAATGTTTTATTTGTGGTATGGTGCATAAGTATTTATTCAAGTATTATGTAAACTAGTTATTTGCGCCCACACACACTACATGTGTGATTATGTAAAAGGAATAAGAAAGTGGGAGAGAGTGAAAGAGTAAATGGGATAAGAGAGTGAAAGAGAGAAAATAGGATTGAAAAAATAAATGTATGTGTAAGAGAATTAATAAAGATGAAAAGTGTAAAATTGGAAACCAATGAAGCTTCACTTTTGGTGTTTATACCAAAAATAATTGTCAGCTCTCTCTCCCGCTTTATAATATAGATTAAATTGATTTAGTTGAAATATGTAAAAGAATTTGACTTAGAATTTATTAAGGGATTATTTCTTTAGGTCTGATAGGATCTGGATGTCCCAAAATTTGAGTGCGCTCAGTATTTTGTTTGGGCTTAAAATCAACTCTTAATAGACAAAAAATGTCTGACCCAATAAGTCATAGAAGGCTGACTTAATGAGGTCATGACCATTCTTTTCTTATTATTAAATGTTATATCTATATTGAAAATGCCGCTTGTACCCTCCTTGTTATCTTTCCCTTTCTGCCATCAAACATATTCGAGCTAAAACCCATTTGATAAAACTCTCATGAAAATGCTCGCCTTCTAAACTCACTGGCTGTTATGAAGCTCAAGTGATTTATGTGGTGTTTGAATCATCGAATGATCTCTGCTGATTTGGCTCTTGACAGTACCACCTGCTGCTTGGCCTTCTGGATCAATTGAAAATTTGACGGGCATTTGATGGATTAGGAGGAACATGAAATTAAAATGTTAAAATGAGCGAAGAAAGTAAAGGTATTGGATTCAAAGAGGAAGAAACAGGTGGTTTGGGAATATAAATGATTAGAAAGGCTGGTTATAAGGAAGCAATTTTTTTAAGGAAAATCCGTATTCCCCTTATTTGGTTGTGTTAAATAATAAAAACTATGAGCAGAAGGAAAAAGAAAGGAAGTAAGAGAACTTTAACTATTTTCTTACAAGTAGAGGAAATTTCTGGTGGGCACAGGTATGGGGTCACAAAATAAATCTCATACAGAGATGTTCTCAGAGAATTCACACAATCTCAAATAATCTTATATTTCAATGTATCAAAATTAATCAATTACATTCATGTTTATAATCTCCTAAACAAGTCTCCTAAACCAAATTGAACTCTAACAGATAAACAAAAAAACTAAATAAGATAATTACAAATTATGAAAACTAGCTTAAATACAATTCCTAATTAAAATAAAACACTTAATTGGATAATTATACTTTAATTGAGCTTCCAAGTGAGCTCTCCTTTGTCCTACATCATTCTTTTTACCTTTGAAAAAAACTCGTCCTCGAGTTTTGAAATATCGAATAATAATAAACCATGGAGATACATTCCAATAAAATATTCGCATTCGATATTTCGTTAGCTCAATTTTCGGGAATAGCATTGACACAAACAAGAAATTAGATGCAGCGTTGGACTCGAATACGATATTTTCTACTTCAGTTACTTTAGGATTCTCACGAGTCTTAACATGTCGAGGTTCTTGTTCTTGAAAAGTCTCACCGACTCCGTATTTTTTTGTTACGCGTTCCGTGAGTACATCAATTTTTACTATAAGTGCTATAATAGATGTTTGAACATTCCCTGTATTTGTAGTACGTATTGTAATAGATTCTTCAATTATGCTAAGATGATCCCTCCAATTATAAGTCACCATGATTCCTCCAAAGATTTTTTTTTCTTCCTCTTTTTTTTTCGACAGGGACTAAACTGAATAGTAATAAAATTACAAGGGCTAAAATGTAAAAACTGAAAGTACAGGGGCTAATATGTAAAAAGTTCAAAGTTTAGGGATATTTTGAAAATTTATGAAACTTTAGAGGCTAAAATAAAAAATTAAGGAAACCTTTGGGTACTAAATTGTAATTTGCTAGATATTTTTAATGATCAGATCGAGGTGCGACAGGTTCTTTTCCTTCTTCTTTTTTGTTTTGTCGTACCTTTTTTTTTTTCCGGGATTGGGTCGTTGCTATCTGAATCTGTTAGCGGCGATGGTGTCGACATGGCTCGACGACAGTGGCAGCAAAACTCAGCGACGGTGGCGACCTTTTGTGGTAAGTTTTCTTTCTGTTAGCTTGTTTTTTGTATCTTATATATTTTTTTTCTTTTCTGGTGGGTAGAAGCGGTTGGATTTCTGGGGATTGTTGGGGCTGGAGTTTGGGAATTTTGTGTTTCAGCTGTTGCAGGAGTTGGCGGCATAAAGGATAGCGTTTGGGTTAGGGTGCGGCTTTGGGTTGGGTTTGTATTGGCTGTAAAAAGTTAGGGTAGGCTTAGGCTCTGATACCAAAATGGTGGGACACGAGTATGGGGTCTCAAAATAAATCTTTCACAAAGATGTTCTCAGAGAATTCACACAATCTCAAATAATCTTATATTTCAATGTATTAAAATTAATCAATTACATTCCTATATATAATTTCCTAAGCAAGTCTCCTAACCCAAATTGAACTCTAACAGATAAACAAAAAAACTAATAAAATAATTATAAATTATGAAAACTAACTTAAATACAACTTCTAATTAAAATACATTTCCTAATTGGATAATTGAACTTTAATTGGGCTTCCAAGCGGGCTCTCTTTCTTCATCCTGCATCACTTTCATTTCTATAATGGAATTAAGTCGGAGGAGAAAACTTGTGAGATAACCATTTCTTTCTTTACATTCATTTTTTTTTTTGTTTAAATTCCCTTTCCCTTGCTTGTAAGTTACCTTTACCATTTGATTTTTAAATCTTTCCAATGTTATTCGCAATAACCACATAAGGAATGAGATAAGAAAAAAATGATATAACAAGATAAAAGCACAAAAATATTTCTTGCATTCTCTTTCAAAAGCTTACAAGTAACTGTCTTTATAAACACTAAAACTTTAAAGGATTTGACATAATTGCAGTTATTGAGACAATAGACTTGGACTCGTGGTTTTAGACCTTGGAACTGATCTTTTTTAGCCTTTATATGCACATTTAATGACCCAATTTGAAATTAAAAGACTAACCTTGGTAGATGACAAGGCCATACTTAATAACTGAATTGGAGTTTAAAAGGCTTGTTCAATGCATTATAGGTAGGGGTGTGCAACCGGTAAAAGCCGAACCGGACCGGTACCGAATCGGTACCGAAATTATCTAAATTCCCGTATCGGTACCGGAATCGGTTAGACTGGTTCAGTTTTGATTTTACCGAAAATTATTATTATTATTATTTTTATTATTATTAATTATTTATTATTAATAATAATAATAAAATAAGAAAATTGGTACAATCGGTATATACCGAACCTTAAAATGGCAAACCGGAACCGATACCAAACTGGTCCATTTTATACCGAACCGATCCGGTTAACTCAAAAAACCGAAAAAATTGGACACCCCTAATTATAGGACTTTGAAACTCAAGAACACAGGTTCTAAATAAAAACAAATTAAATGCAAGAAAGTCCAAAATGCAACAAATTTCTTGATCTTTACTTTTTGTTGAGCTTCTTATAGATTCCATTTCCCCCTAGTTGGAGAAAACTTGATCTCGGATGTTGCATGGTATGAGAATTAAACTTTCGCAGGCATCATTCCAAAACCAAGCCCTCATCACAACACATTTTGATAGTATATTTCCCTTCGTCATTTCTTCTCAATCCTTATCCTATAATTACTCCCCCAACACTAAATAAAAAGCAAAGAAAAACAAGAATATTCAGTTACATGTAACGAATGGTATTATATTGCTTCCTTGTCTCACTTCAAAATCCAAGGTTGGTTCTAGCCTCTGGGTTAATTAGGGGCGACATGAACACTACATACAATAAGAAGGTTACTATTGAGCGTAAACGATTTTTGTGCTATAAACAAGTCAACAAGTTAAATGAGCATAACTACCCTCTTGTTGAAAGGTTTAACACGAAAATTAAATGGGTTGGACAAGTGTTATAAATGGATTGACACATTTAATATAATTAGACGGCTTGTTTATCCAAATTAATTTTAAAATAATTAGAAAATAAATATGATATGACGCCATAATTTGCCTCAAGTATTAAGTTTTAGCTTACTTGATTATTTCTCTAAGCATGTTATCTTGTATTTTGTTAAATATGTCATTGTGGTAAACAAATTATGTTGTTATTTAATAAGTAAATAAATTGTTTAGTATTTTCTATTTAAAAATTTTAATTTGTGTACCAAACGGGTTGACATGTTTAGCACGAATAATTAATTAATTTATTTTTAGTGTCGACTGTTGAGGATCTTGACACAATCAATTAAGTCGTGTTAATGTTGACCTACTTGATAAAATACCAATGATATAAATTCTCCTAACACGACACGGGTGTCAACCCTAACCCCCTAACCCTATGTTTATGTGTCTAGTGTGCGTTTAAGTTTGAACTGAAAGAACTTACTGCCAATTCCAAGGGGTACACCAACAAGGGGAAGTCATATGATCAAATCTTACCAATTCCAAGAGATACCCACACAAGCTTGGATGATTTATTTTGGGAGGGAGATGTGTACTGATGGGATTTGTTGAATGTTCTAAGAGGTTTGAGGTTTGGTCACTCATGATTTCAAAAAAAGAAAAAGAAAGAAAGAAAGAAAAAAGAATAACTTACTGGTGGTAGGGGTAATACCTAAACTATGGAAAAATTGAATTGGTGATGAAGATGGGAATAGTAGTTTAGAGGTACAAATAAATGAATTTGCTAAGTTGAGTAGTGGAGGCATTGCCAGCATGTATTCTTGATGATCATTTTGAACTTACCATTCATAGTAGTGAAACCTTTTGAAACTAATGTGACAAATACAATTATGGATAACAACTTGTCCAAAGTTAGGAAAACAACAATTATGGATAATAGTTAGCTTTGGAGATTTATATACGCCAGAAGCGTTGGGGATAAAAATTATTTTGCAGAATTGAGGTGTAATATTTTGTGGTTCTGCGTAGTAGTGAAACCTTTTTAAACTACGGTGACAAATACAATTATGGATAACAACTTATCCAAAACTAGAAAAAAAAACAATTATGGACAATAGGAAGCATTGGAGATGTATACGCCAGAAGTGTTGGGGATAATAATTGTTGTTGAGAAATCAAGCTTGCACAAACACACTAAGATAACACACGCATGCTTTACGAGATATAAATTAATGATATAAGAATTTTACGTGGAAAACCCAACAGGAAAAAAAACCACAAAGAGAGATCTCATAAATCTATTATGAAAAATATGGAAGAATATAAGTTTTGCTATCTGAAAAAATAAACTCACTGTTTATTTTTCTCTCTACACTCTCGGCCTCTCGCTCTCTATATTTGCTCCAACTGAGCTATTTTGGTGTTGTGGTGTGCATCTTGTTGCTTAACCAAGCAACCTATTTAAATAGTAAAACCTTGGGAGACATGCTTCCTCAAATTAAGGAACTTAGTTGAGGATCAAACCCATCAGCACACAAACTTAATAAGTTTGGAGTGCTATTTGCAGTAGCATACTGACAAAGGTGGTGATCTAATTTGCAAGACACGCAATTAATGAGGGATGGCCAAATATGAATTAATGCCAACTTCAACAATTGTTTTGTGGAATTGTGTAATATTTTGTGGTTCTGCGGAGGCCATGGTGCAGTATTCTTGCTGAGACTATCTACTGTCGTAGCATTGTTATGGCCCATATTAAGTGGCTAAGTCCTAGCTTTAGGTGGTCGAAAAGTGGAAATAGTGTGTCAGCCTTATATTATCTTCTAAAGTGACTTATTTCAATATGGTTCTATACTGTATAATTAATATTGTTTCCCCGTTCTTATTCATTAATTGCGTGATTGTGCATCCTTGAAATGTTTTGGTCCTTGTCAAAGTTCAAGTATTTACCTTGTCTGCCATCTCTTCATTGTGTTAGGATATTGGAGGCTGTGATATTCAGAAGCAGGAAATTCGTGAAGCTGTTGAGTTGCCTTTGACTCATCATGAATTGTACAAGCAGATTGGTATAGACCCTCCTCGTGGTGTTTTGCTGTATGGTCCTCCTGGCACTGGTAAAACAATGCTTGCCAAAGCTGTTGCTAATCATACAACAGCAGCCTTCATTAGAGTAGTTGGCTCAGAATTTGTCCAAAAGTACTTGGGTGAGGTATGTAAAGATTTGATCCTCTTCTATGTGCAGCTTTGACATATCTTGCTCTTTGTATATTCATGGCCGTAATCTATTTACACACATACGTGTGATATTTCTTTCAACCATCAGGTACAAGTAATTTCTTTTTAGTGAACTGTTGATAATTTGTGCTCTCACTTGCCCATTGGTGTGGAAGTTGCCATCCATACATTAGGCAAGCTTGTATTTCATAAAGAGTTAGAAAGGAAAGGAAACTATTTCCTCCCTAATAATTCTAGAACATTTCCTTATTAAATTAAATAAATGAGAGCATATTTTTCCCTTGTGCTCCTACTGTTTGATTTGCAAATGGAGCTTAATTTGATCTTCACTTAAATTATGAATGTTGTTCTTTCCTGTTCATTTCAGTATCGAGAAATAATTATGGAAAAAAAGATGTCTCACTATGATGATAGTTGCGCATGTTTTATGCAGGGTCCACGAATGGTTCGTGATGTTTTTCGCCTTGCCAAAGAAAATGCTCCTGCAATTATTTTTATTGATGAGGTGGATGCCATTGCAACTGCTAGATTTGATGCTCAAACTGGAGCAGATAGAGAAGTTCAGCGAATTCTCATGGAACTTCTAAACCAGGTGAACTTTAGGATAAATAGAATTGACTATTGAAGAGTGGAATAATCCACTTTCTTTGTTTGCTCTGTGCGAAACCATCGATGGAGGCATCCTGCACTTGGCCATATTTTTTGTGCATTAGTTTTCAAGTTTATATAATTGGATCAACTTTTGCAGATGGATGGGTTTGACCAGACAGTGAATGTTAAAGTTATAATGGCAACTAATAGGGCTGACACATTGGATCCTGCTCTGCTCCGTCCTGGAAGGCTTGACCGAAAGATCGAGTTTCCTTTACCTGATAGAAGACAAAAGAGGCTTGTTTTTCAGGTAAGACTTCAAACTGCCTTGTCAAAAAATAGAAAAAATTGTGACATTGAACTGCCTTATTGCCGTGGGGCAGTAGTTAATGTTTCTGTCAATTATTGAGATTGTTATCTACATAAAATGCTATCTTTGTTTCTTTGACTGTGGGTTCTCCTTGGTCGATTGTATTTGCATTATAATTTGGGTAAGAATTGAGCAGGTTTGCACTGCTAAGATGAACTTGGGTGATGAGGTTGACTTGGAGGATTATGTTTCACGGCCAGATAAAATCAGTGCTGCTGAGGTTAGTTGTTTTTACTGTTGTAGTTTACGTTGAGGTAAACATATGAAGAACACTATTAACAATAAAAGATTATTGTAGTTTTGAAGTTTGGGGAAAACTTTGACGATGATGTACATATGCTTGTTTCACAAATTTTTTAGAGTATACGGCAACCATTTTAACTAGATCAGTGTTTATAGATTGCAGCTATTTGTCAAGAAGCAGGAATGCATGCAGTCCGCAAGAACCGTTACGTCATACTTCCCAAGGACTTTGAGAAGGGTTATAGAACCAATGTAAAGAAACCCGACACTGACTTTGATTTTTACAAGTGATTGAAGACTCAAAGAAGATCACTTTCAGAAAATGTTCAGCCACATCTTTGTTATATTATTCCTATTAGACCTTCTCTGCCATCTTGTTAAACAATATTGCAAGCAGTCATGTCTATTTGACAATGTTGAAATAGCCACTTCCTGAATGTTCTTTTGAAGGATTTGAGGGATGAAATTTGATTACTGTTTGACTACGTTAATTATTTATTATCAATATTTAGTTTGTTATGTGAAATTTTGTTGGGTGGTTCTCATTTTGATGAAATTTTTTGAGGGAAACCGGAAATATCATTATGGAAGTGAACAAATTTTGGGAAATAATCCAGCTGCAGCTTGCACTATTGCTTTATAAGGTGCCAAGTTCTGGCAAACAGGGAAAAAGCTGAGATACCTGAGTGAGTCAACGTTTTGAAGATAATCCTGCGTTGGATTCAATGTAGCAGGTAAATTCCTTAAATTATCCAAACCTTGCGTTGC
This sequence comes from Hedera helix, assembly GCA_947179155.2. Classification (NCBI taxonomy): domain Eukaryota; kingdom Viridiplantae; phylum Streptophyta; class Magnoliopsida; order Apiales; family Araliaceae; genus Hedera; species Hedera helix. Next base: position 51,499,799 of record OX359271.1, read on the forward strand.
TCGGACTCGGACGAGATTCGAACATTAAAGGTTATATTCAGATGGGAGGTGGAATGATTGGTTTGCTGCTTTCTCAGGTGAAAGAAGCTCCGCAACAACGAACGGTATACTCCGCAAGGAAGGATCATTAGAATCAAACATTCTTCTAACAGCAAGAAGCCAAGTTGATTTTTCACGACAACCAAAGTACAGCTTAGCATTTTATCTGTTTATTTTCTTCCCCATATGCATTCTATTACCTGAGTTTCATTTGGCAATTTTATTGTGTAAATAACTTTTCCGTAGATTAAAATTTAAGACTTAATCCGGTAACTACTAGTGGAAGGTTATTGAAAACAAGTATATTTAAGTTTGCAAGTGCATAAAACAAATTCAAATTCAAATTCAACTTTCGTTCATTTTAGGACGAAGGTATAGTAAAAGTAGAAAGGAATTTGTCATGGAAATGTTTTTACCAACCAGACAGATACACAGGGATAAGAATCTTCCAAGCACCAGAAGACATTATTAGAGAGATTTGTCAAGGAAATGAAATTCCCAGAGAATCATTCCTAAAGGAATGCATGCCAATCTTCGCGGTTGCTGCAGCTACTCCTTATTTTCCCTTTCTTTCTACTTGTAATTATCATCTTAATTCGTTATTAAGACTGCATCTGCAATCCACAAGAATATGGCTGTCAGCCTTGATTAATATTTAGACAGCTTAGGTATTATATGGTATTAGGTAGACCTGCTTCAATTCCTCCTCATCTCATCTCATCTCCTCTCGGTATAACCACCATAATCTTAATTTTTTGTTAAACCATAAAAACTTGATTGCATTGAAAATGTGAATTAGTACAGTACCAGGAATTGAGGAATTAGCAAACCAAATTACTGTTGAAGCCAGCTCTAAGACTTGGTCGTCAAAGACAATTAAAAACACACTCTTCCGTAAAATTCCAACAGTTGCATATTCTTTTAAAGACTAAAGTACACTTTAAACTACAAACTTAATATCATTATTGACCTTTGTATTTTAAATTGAAAAAGGTATTTAAGTACATCTCAAACTTCCATTTACCTACACAAAAAAAAACACACTTTCAGGCCTTAACGGGTCAAAAATGATTTGTTATTCCTGTAAATTTATTTTTTGAATGGTAAAATAGGGATAACATGTTTAAAAAAATGTATTCATTGTTAAGACATTACTGTGGATGAGTTCCAGCAGGAATCCGAAAGGACCACGACAGCCGCCAAATCTACCATAGCGCCGGAATCATCCCCAAAACAGTGGAATCAAAATCCCAAATTGCTTCATCGACCCTCGATTCGTCCCTCAAATTCTGTAAAGTACACGACGAAGCTTTTTGGCGGGTTCATGGCCAACACCGGGGTGAACTTGTTTATGCGTTCGATTGGTACAGATGGGAAACTTCATGTTCGAGGAAATCATTTAGACTTCAATGTTGCGTACTTTTATGTACTTTGATGTCCTGTACTTTTTACAGATTTTGATGGGTGTCTCTGCTTTCCTCTTCTTACCGGAGATATGTGGCTGTAACTATATTCTAGATGATGCTGGTATAAAGGAGGAGAGAGAATGTAAAATGGGGGAGAGAAATTGAGAAAGACGAAAGGGAGGGGTAAATTGGAAATAAACACAAACTTCTGCGGAAATATCATTTTGTGCAAACAATTTTCTGTGGGATTAGATAAAACAAGCCAGAGTTGGGTTAAAAGAATCAAAAAACAGGAGTTTATAATAAACACAAACTTTGATCGAGCCTACAATATATTGATTTTCTGGTCCTTGGTAATTCAAAACAACTGTAGAAAGAACTAATGAAGGACCAACAGACTGAAATGAGTACTGCTGTGACGAACAAACTAGTAATTTCCAAATAGACCCCAAATGAACATCCATAAAAAATTCGAAAAACAATGAACATTAAGAACAAACTGGAAAAGAAATGAACGTCAAGGACAAACTGGAAAGGAAATGAAAGCCAAGAACAAATTGGAAAATAAATGAATCAAGTGTTTTCCATTTAAAATAGTTTGGTAGTTTTTGACGACTTACACTGCTTCAAATACACCTGAATTTCAAGCATATGCTCTGCTAGGAACATTTTTAAGGAAATGAGAAAATTAATTAGGAAGATCTGTGAATTTTCAATGGACTTCTTAGATGAAAAAATGGTTGCTTATTGAGCTTTTTTCATAGGTGTTTCCCCTTTTTGAGAGAAGATATGATAGCTTCAAATTTTGTTCTTAATTCTGTTGATTATGTGGTTCCACATCATGAGAATAAACAAATGCGAGAGTATGTATATCTGTTACTACTTGGACAGATCTGGCTCAAAAGTTCTTGGCAAAAGTCTTTCTGCCAACCAAGACTGCAAGGATAAGGAACGACAAGGGTCTTTACATTTAAGTTTCAACTGAGCTTAGGAGTTCGGTGAGTAAATGTACTTAAAGAGTGCATAAGTTTGCACAAGGTAAGCATAGGTGCTTGGGAGAATTGGTCTTTAAAGGTTGGGAACTTGAATTGTAAAAGGGATTGCTTATAAACTAAGTTGAATAATAAATGAGTCTCCAATATTAGTTGGTATTAGACGTGAATTATGCCACTGGAGTAGAGGATAAGGGTCGAACCACATAAAAATCTCTTGTGTTCGTGTAATTGATTATTTCATTTATATTGTTTATTGCATACTTACGTTTCACAATATATAAACTCATTATCAATATCTAAAACATTTATTTACATAAGAAAATTAATTATCTTAGTTTATGAAAGTAATTTGATTAACAGTTGTAAAACAGTTTCTTACAAGGCTCACTATATTAAATATATAATAAGTTGAATTATTAATCTAATAAACTATTTTCATGTCCAGTATACTAAATTACTGATGTAATAAACTGTTCTTAAATCCAGCAGGCTAAATGTCTAATATAGTATACTATTTTCATAATCTAACAAACTGCATTGTTAACTATTGTACTGATTTACAAAAATTAGACATTATTTACTCCACACTTATTCAACCCCCTTCTAAATGTGCCTACTTGAATTTCAATTATATTACTAATTGATCGCGTATACTTACGTGTATGTGCTAAGTAAGAAATTAGGCAAACATCCACCCCACATATCACCTATACATACACTACATAACTTACCATCTCCTAAATCTTCTCCAATCGTAGAGTCCTAACACGCTATGATTGAAACTCATATTCCTGAATATACTCCATACCCTATATAGCCTGATATATCTCATACAAACATACCTTCTACAACATATATACTTTCTTCCTCAAATCCTCCAACCTTAAATTTTGCAATTGTTAACTCTTCATTTGCCCCATAAGCCGAGAAAATAATGAAGGACTTGAAGCTACAGTTGAGAAAATTCTAGAAAGAGTGTCTCTGGTCCCATCCAAACTTTAACTTGAACAAATACTAGATGTCAGAGTTAATGAATGTGAAAAAAGGATCCAGAACACAGCTGGCAGAATTCAGAAGAGTTTAACTCTAATTGCTCAGACAACAGCCAAAGTGCCAACCGAGATGTCAAAGGAATTTGTAAGAGATATGTAAAAATTAGTCAAGTCTCTAAATGAAGATCTAAAAAAAAGAGATGACATCTTCTTCAAGCAATTAGTAGACCATGGAGCAGTTGTGCGTGTCGTTCAAGAAACGAATGATAAGACTGTCTAACTATTTTTCGAGAAAATCAACATCATGAAAGAATCATTAATGACATTCAATAAAATGGTGGCTAACTCAACGGAACAAACAGATGTAGCTATGGCACTTGTACATTAATAACGAAGTGAAACAAATGTCAAACTTTAAGAAACTAGGGGTGACATTGATTCCCAACGAACAACTGCAAGAAGTTATCGATGTTGTTAAGAACATCTCTAGAGACGTCAATTGTAAGACCCCGAATTTTATAAAATATAAAATTTAGTTTTTCTTCATATATATTTTCATGAAACAGTAAGTAGTTAAATTGATAAAGTTAAAAGTTAAGGATGTTATGTGTAAATTATATTATGTCGGACAATATTCTTTTGGTCGGGGAATATTCGTTCTGTCGGGGAATATTCGTACGACGGCACCGTACCAACCAATCATTGGTGGACCCCACAAAGAATAATTGTCGGATATAGAAAATGACATAAACAATTTTTAAAATGGTCAATGGTACTATTACTTTTAATTGTTAAAATATCCGGTGGTAAAAGAATAGTAATATACGGTATTACAAGTAACATACGGTATTGCACAGTAGCACACGACATTGCACAGTGTTTCGTATTATTAAACTGATAAAGTGGTTATCGTACAATATTTGACTTTATTGTCACATGCACAATAATTCATGTTATTAAATTGATAATTGTCACAGTAGCATATGCACAGTAATTCACATTATTGAATCAATAATTGTCATGACACAGTAACGTAATCTTTCTTTTGCATACTTTCTACATTATTGTTATCTCTATTATGGTGTTATTTAAACAGTTGTATTTCATTAATTAATTAACTTGATATCTAACTCAGAAAGCCAACTACACTTATTTATAACAATTAGTCATAATAATGAATAAGTGTGAATTATTGTTGAATAATTGAATTGATAAAGTTATTTGTTTATAATATAAAGTTAGTTGATATAAAATGAATGGTATAGATTAAAGATAATATAGAATTTAAAATGAATGGTGTAGATTAAAAGATGATCTTTAAATGAATGGTTTAGATTAAGGAAATCTTAAAAAAAGAATGGTATGGATTAAACATTATCTTGAAATGAACGGTTTGGATTAAATTAGGAAATCTTGGTTATAATAAGATTTTTGGCTATAAATAGAGGCCTTAACTTAAGGATTTTTCATAAACTTTCTTACTTGTTCTTTCTTTCTCTCTCTCTAAATACTTCTTGTGAAAGTTTTCTCTAAGTGTGCTTAAGTCATCTTGAGTATTTGTAAAGATTTATAAGTGTACATGTACTGTTCAAGTTAATCAACCTTATTTAAATCATTACCCAGTCACGTGTTAAGGTAAGGGATTATCATTATTTGATTCTCGAAAATAATACCGTTTCTTTCTTACTCATAAGATGTGCCATTTATTTCCATGTATTAATTTGTATGAATAACCTTACGGCGCGGATTACCGTTTGTTGGTGAATAACCTTTCGTATTCATTCCTTATTAATCTCTGAGAATAACCTTATTGCACGGATTACCGTCTGTTTGGTGAATGACTCTTTGTATTCAATTTTTATTAAATTGTGAGAATAACCTTACGGTGCGAATTATCGCCTATTGGTGAATAACTTTTTGTATTCATTCCTTATTAATCTCTGAGAATAACCTTACTGCGCGGATTACCGCCTGTTTGGTGAATAACTCTTCGTATTCATTTCTTATTTGTCTCTTGTGGAAATAATTTGTCTACACGAATTATCACATGACATTTTTATTGCATATTCATTTATAATATAATTTTCTTTCATATTCGTAAGTGATATTATTTTCCTTTATACTCATAAGGGATACCATCTTTTTCATCTTCCATTATTCAAACTTATTATGGTAAGGGATATTAATTTCCTTCACCTTTTGTTAATCAAACCTGCTACGGTAAGGGATATTATTTTCGTTCATGCACCTAAATCGAAACTTATTATGGAACTATTGCTTCTATAATTCCTGAAAATATTATATGTTCCATAATAGTTGCACTTCATCATTTCAATTGAACCATCCTATTTACGTGAACATTTTTATTGAACTGTAACCGTTATTCTGAACTGTGAATCTTGAATATCATTTTTAAATTTCACTCCACATCATGTTGACAATTTGGACATTATTTGAATCTGTACAAAGTAAACTTCTGATACTTATTGTTTATCCTGTTTCTTCTGTTCATCATTTATATCATACTAATCATCCAAAATCAAGTTGTTGTGAATATCTGTGGCCGGGGGCACATATGCGATATAATTGTTGAACAGATGATAGGTTAAAGGCGATATAATAGGTTAAAAGCGATACATCTGTTCGGTGTCTTTTATGGCACGTGGTGAATGTTCTCTTTGGCCCGTAGTGCAAAGATGAATTGTTGTTTGGTATGATTATGACCAAAGGCTGAATCTGGTATAATCATGACCGTTGGTGTTATATTGAATGTCTTTGGCCCGTAGTGCAAAGAGGAACTGTTGATCTGCATGATTATGATCAGGAACTGTGAATTGTATTATCTTGACTAATGGTATTTCAGATGATAAAAGTTGATGATATTTTTCCTAAAAAGAGAATCGAGTGGACATTATAGTCTGCATTATTCTTTTAATAGATTGTTCATTCCGCTGCTATTATTGATCTGAACATTGTTTAAGAATTTAACTGCAGTTTTTGATATAAACCTTGTAGTCTATTGTATTCTATCAAGAACTCAACTGTTGAAGACTAATGATAATTTATTCGTCATTATCTTAGTCATGATATTCTTTACTGGGCTATTTGAGCTCACCCTTTCTTTTGTTCCATTATTTTTCAACAGGAGATGGAAACGTAGCTGGGTCTAGCCGGGGAATAGAGTGAGAGTCTGAGGAATAGCTATCGTAGTCTTCACGCGTTTTAAAATAGTGTGATAATAATAGTGAAGACTTAGTTGTGTATTATTATACACTGTATTGTTGAACGTTGTTCTACCTTATAATAATTTTGTTGTAGTCTTTTGACGACTCAAGTTTGGGTTGTATGGGCCCAGATTTGGGTGCGTCACATCAATGCCATATGAAACAACATAGATAATGACAAAAAAAAGGGAGAGAAGTAGACCCCAAGGGGAGCTGGAAGTCAGAGAAGTCAAGGGAGAGAAGTCGACAGTAGCAATCATTAATTCAATCCCTTCCAATTAATAAATTCAGGGGAGCTTAAAGAGGTTACTTGTAGAATTTTTCTGGATTTTTTTTTGTAAACTTATAAATTCAACTAATAAATTCATTCTTTCTCTATAGAAGTACAGTTGCTCACTGTATATAAGTCATGTTTAAATTCAAGCATTATACATATTAGAATTGATGAATGCTTTAAACTACTGGTTTTATCATCATCAAATAGGAGGAGATTGTTAGTGCAAATGCATGTTTGAATGATTTGATGAGATTGTTAATATATATTTGTATCTAGTAGCTTTTATGAAATCCTTAAGTGTAAAATTGATGTACAAGGACTTTGAGTAAAAGATCAAACTTGTTAGGTTGATCTATGGAGAAAATTAATTGTATAGATTATAAGAAATCAAAAGTTGTTTAGTGGGTGAACAATCGTAGAGTTCACCTTGTGTTCATAAGGCAAGGATCGCAGAATATGCTCTAATCATAAAACAAGACAAGCTCATAGAGTTAACTTTAAAATCGTAAAGTAAGATAAGCTCGTAAAATCAACTCTGAAATCATAAGGCAAGATGAAGATCGTAGAGTCAACTCAGAATTCGTAGAGCAAAGTAAACATCATAGAGTTAGCTCTAAGTTCACAAGGCAGAATACATTTCGTAAAGTTGAAGGATCGTATAGTCTGCTTATCATAGAGCTCACAGTTTGTAGAGTCAGCCAAGACAAATACTTTACGATCGCCAAGGAACACTACGATCAAGAAAACCGTAGAGTATGTCAGGCCTGACAGTGGATTGACAATGAGATGATCTGAAGAGTAAGAACTTCAAGAAGTTTGCTGGTCGCCTCAAGTTCAGAATGAAAGTCAGATAGGATTGTCTAACATCTAATTTGACTGAGTGACATCAAACATATGACTGCCATTTTTAGCAAAGTGATGTGAAGACAGAGTTAAAAGCTAGCTGACACAGTCCCTCTAATGTCAACATCAAAGATTTTCAATGATCAAGGCATTAAATAAGTAATGACTATTTATTAACAGAAAAATCCCAAGGTCTTCTATAAAAGGACATCAAGATTCAATAAAAAACAACGAAAAAATGAACATCAAGCCAAATTGTTGTCAAAATCTTACTAACTCTACTTTTCGATCAATAACAACTTGTTCTGCTGCTAAGTCGTTCTACGTTGTGCTTAAAGCTACTCATCAGCACATCTAAAATCGCTCACTTTCTTTGTGATTACTGGTCTTAGTGACCTTGTTGTAACCAAGTCTTAGTGACTTTAAAAGTTCTTCGTGAACTAGTCTTGGTAACATCTGTCAAGTCCTAGTGACTTGAATGAATCTTAGTGATTCAACTAAGTATGTAATAGATCTTAGTGATCGCTCATCTTTAGTGGATTCCTAGCCATAAATGCAGAAGAGTGGACTATGAGGTCTTTATGCTTCGAACCACTTAAAATTTATACGTTTCCTTTACTTTATGCACTTACATTCTTGCATTATACTTTATATTTGTTTGTGACTTACTTCCACAAGATCAACTAAATTCAAAACTGAGAATTTCATTAAATCTTTGAAGAGAATTTTCAAACTATTATTCCGTTGTGCTTAAATAAATTTACTTAATTTATAATTTGGTAATTTTTATTTAAAAGTAAATTTTTTTAAATAATCTATTCAATTTCCTTCCAGATCACTTAGAGCCTCTGGAGAATGAGGATTTAAATTGACATACTCCTACCTACTTTAAATCATATCATGATAACAAGTTTGAGTTACTGGATAGCCTTAAATATTGAAAAACTTGCAAAAGTGGCTCCTATGGAAAGATATCTATCTAGCCATCTGGGAAAACGTGTAATTCTCTAATAAGTAGATTTTTATATCTATTTATTAAGTATTTTATGCTTAATTATTTGTGGGTTTTTAAGTATTTTTAGTGTTTTAGGTAATTTATTTAATTTAATGCATTATTATTATTTTTATTTATTTTTATATTATTTTTATTTATTTTTAATTAATTTATATTTTATTTTGTAAAAAAATTAGAGCTGATGGCAGTTTGACTTTTGTTTCCGCGTGACGTTCTATCAGCAGATAAATTAAAGAATAATATAGGAATCCAATTGCAATTTGGAAAAGGAAAATAAATAAGAATTTTATATTTTGTTATTTTGAATTATAAATCCTATTAGGGTTTGGAAAGTGTAATTCCTATTAGGGTTAGGAGGATTATGTAGCCTATAAATAGAGGGCTTGAGGTACACTTGAATATACAACTTTCATTAGAAAAATTCTTTCTTCTATGTTTTGGTGTTTTCTACAGCTATGTGTAACTAAATTATTTTTTCTTGGTTTAAGTGATTGAAGACATCAAGATTTATACACTGTGAGATCTAATTTATTTTAATTGTTTAATTTATATTTTGAGTATTGAATATTTTTCTGTGCTTAATTTTATGATTGATTTGTTTAATTGCTAGGAGGCTTACTAGTTTATTATTCACATTAATCTACTGCTGTTGGTAAAACAACTAAGTTTAATAATTATTTTGCAGATCAAAAGATTATTTTATCTTAGGAAGAATATTTATCTAAATTAAATGCAAACAAGTGGCTTGTGTTGTTTAGTTCAACGATCTCTCTAATTCTTAAAACTGCTATTAAATTAAATCTTTAGCAAGTGTCGGAGGTTGTTAAGTGGTATTTAGACCAAGTGACTCTACTTATCTAAAATTAAGGAGAGGAGAAAAATTATTCCATCTGCGAATAGTTATTTCTATGGTGAATGTTCAAAATATTAATTGATTTATTCTTACATCAATAATCAATTGTAAATTCTTGATGTTGGATGTTAACTTAAACCAAAAATTTTTCTTTTTATTTATTTCATTAAATTACTTGCATATTTATTGATTTTAGTTAATTTAAATTATTTCTTTAAAACCCCCCTAATTTTAGTTTACAAAACATAAAATTAAATTAATCATTCTCTGTGGGATCGACTTTTACTTGCACTACTACATTAATATTTTTTAAAAATAAAATTTTATTTTTGAATACTTGCGACATCACACCATTCTCTAATATGAAAGAGTACTGTAATATGGACTTGAGTATCAAGTGACTCTACTTCAGACTCTTCATTGTAACAAATTTTAGAAATTAGATACAAAGCATGAACAATAACACGTAGTTCAAAGTAAGGTGGTTTGATGAAAATCACTATTCATTTTTTTATGAAAAATATTATATTTTTTGACTTAATATCAATTTTTTTTTTTGATAAATATTTAATATCAATTTTTTTTTGCTTCCATTTACATGGATAACTATTTGTCGTAATTCTTTTAAACATATATATAATATGATGGAACAATCGGATAATTCTATTTAATTCTATATATTGATGTCGGTTCCAATTGTTACTTAACAGAAAACTTTTGCAACCTTGTATAACTCTTTCTTATTTCTGTCTATATTCACTTGATCAAGATGAACTCAGTGAAGTGGAGTAGAGTAAGCAGGGTAAAGCTTTCCTTCAGAATAAGCACGGTGACAATTTTTAGAAGTGGCAAAACAGATAAACTCCAGAAGAACCAAAACCAATTGGGTTAGTTACATGTCATTATCAAAAGCCAATTTATCTTTTCAATTTGTTTTAGTTACACAAGTTTGATAGTCCGTACAAGGCATGAGCTAGTTTGAAGGTATTTATTTCAAAATTTTCTTTAGAAATTTTTATATATAATTATAGTATTTTTATAATATTTTTTTATATATTTATCTAATTTAATTAATTATAATGATCCATACATTCATGAAATTTGAAAAACATGGTGATATAGAAACTCACATAAAATGATGGACCTTTATATTCTAAGCGTGGTGATATAAAAACTCACATAAAATGATGGACCTTTCTATTCCAAGCTCAGCCACGGTACGGTCCTGATTAATAGAAAGATCTCACTCAGAAAAGGTCTAACATATTAAACTGCATGTCAAATTTTTATTGATTAAAATAAAGATTTTGTATGAGGAGAATACTTTAACCTCAAATGTAATTCTTTAAGAACGGTCAACTCATCAATATCAGAGACATAATAAACACAACAACTGATAGCCTTTTCCCCAGCCCAAGACAAAAACAGTACAAAACAGACAATAAAACAGTGAAATAGCTTAACCATTGATGCCAATAACATCAATAATTCAATCATACAGACAAAATTATGTCGCTGTTTGGTGGCTTGGATATTGATGTAATTATGCTACATTGTAGTACAGGTCCTACCTGAAAGTAGGACTGAGCAAACTTCAGTTGTAACCGAAAAATTGAACCGAAATAACCGAATCAAAATTAAAAACCAAAATATTTCGGTTATTTGGGTAATTTCGGTTATAACCGAAATTTATTTCGGTGTTCGGTTTCAGTTTTGGATAGAAAAATTGTACTATTCGGTTAACCGATTAACCAGATAGTAAAAAAATAATAATTATTAAATTAAAATTACTATTCAGTTCCAACTTCCAAAGGCTTTGTCCTTCAATTCATTCTTGTACAGTTATCAATTATCATTTACCCATAAAGTCCATCCATCACCTACATAGACCATTCCAATTCCTTCTCTCTCCCCGACAACACCTCTAGGACAATTCTCATTTGTTTAGCTGTGTTTGTTCACGGATCAAGAGGCTTGACTTTCTTTTCTTGATCAAGGAATTTTCCATTAATACCTACAGAGAAGAACAAAATGATTAAGATCCCATAGAAATAGCAATTGCAATCTGGGTTTCACTCTCTACTGGTCCACTAGTTGTTGGTTTATGAGGAGACCCTCTACAGTCAGTCATCAGCGATTTAATTGCAGGTACTATTTTAAATTGCAAAGTCATCAATCTAAAAAGAGTGGATTTTTTTTTGTTTGAAAAAATAGAATTAAATTCGGGTAATAACCGAATACGAAATTCGGTTTTCGGTAATTCGGGTATTTTCCTATTCAGTTATTAATTCGGATAATAATTTTTTGACAAATTTGGTTTTCGGTTATGATCGAACTACATGTTCGGTTCAGTTATAACCGAATGATCACCCTACCTGAAAGTGACTGCAAAGTGCAAATACAAATGTAAAAGCTGGTATCAAGTTACCCATGGCGGTTGCAAGAGTGGGTGAGCTGTAATTGATACCTGCATATGCAAATACCTGCAATAAACAAATCCTGCACCACATTATCCACTCAATTGTAATATCCTGATCAAATGAACTTAAAAGAATTGAAATTTAGTAAATGTTAACTACCCAATTAGGCCAAGGACAAAGAATCTACAGAGGATACTGGATGTGAGAGGAGGTCGATTACTTCTAAAAATCCAAATCAAGAACTTACATGCTAAATTTCAAGAAAACATTATGATAGGATCTTATCCTCCTTCTGCCATAGACTTAATGATGCAAGAACTCCATAGAACCAATCCAGCAAAAACATGATGATTCTTTAAACCATCTAAAAACTTCCAAAATTTATTCGAAAAATTAATTAACCACCAAAATCGATCGATCCACGAACTCCACAGTTCACAATCTCTCGATTTGCTCCACCCAAAAGCCCCAAATCATTCAAATTCTAGAGAGAAAAACCCTAGAGAGAAGGAATATATAAAAATAATTGGAAAAAAAATACAGGTAATAAGATCAAAAAGAAGATAAAGAGGAAAAGACAGCTATAAGGGTTATTTACCTCCAAATTGAAGCCTTCAGAAAAAAGGTGAAAAGCCAGCTGAATAGAAAAAAGAATCATTTTAATTTGGAAAATTTAGCGTTGAAGAAGATGAATAGAAGGAGAAGAGGCAAATTAGAAACTCGATCGAATTCATTACACATTTCCCACTCAAAATGGGATTACTTGTATCAATTTATTGCATCTCCACATCCTGGAATATGTATACGGTGAGATTTTTAAGTTTGTGCATAGACACAAGTCAACTTCAACTACAAATATACTCATGGTCCAAATTATTTGTCCTTTTGGCTCTTAAATTATGTCACCGACTTTTATTTATTTATTTGAGCATTCCCAACTTCCCTTTATTGGAAAAAATTATCAATTTAGTGGAGACCATCAGAAAGGGTAACTTTTTACATCCTTCTCAGTGGTGTCTTCAGGTGGCTGAAAAGTTAGATGGGCATATAAGTATTTGGAACAGAGGGAGCATTAATACCAAAAGAATAAAGATTTATACATGGGGAGCTGATAAATGCCCTCCAATTTTACCTTCCCCTCCACTGCAAGCTTAAAATTGAGCAAATTTTGTTCCATAGTGAAGCTAAATGGGTAAAATTAGGACATTTACCTCATATATAAGTGATATATAACATATATACCATATATCTATAGATATAAAGATATATAGAGAGAGGTATGAGTATATACTTCAGGTCTCTCTTCTTTGTCAAGGTCAGAGGCTTTGGAATCCAGCATCACAGCCTCGACAGTCAGGTCCACAGAATGGTCGACCCAGTAGCGCCTCACGTTCTTCTCCTACATTGTATAACAAAAATTCAAACAAATACACAACTTCCATGAATTGAATTATACAGAGAAACAGCATTATCTGAAGAATTTTAACCACATAAATCCCGTATAATTGAATTTTAGATAAAAATACAAAACAGAGATAGATCTCTTACCTTGAGCGGCCACTATCGCAACACAGATTGCGAAAACGATCTGTTGATTTATTGTTGAAACAAAAGAAGAAGGCTGAGGAATACGAATGAGAGAAGCAGATTTAGGACACCAAAATGAAAGCCCGTGCTTAATTGACAATGAATTCACCATTAATTTACGAACTTTAACTTCTCCACCAATATAAGTATAAGAATTAGGGCTTAATGATAGAGTAAACAGTGTAAATATAGAGAGAAAGGGGTCGGACCTGATGACATTATGAAGATGAAGAGATGTACTGATGTTCCGGAACCCATTTTCCTTTAACTCAAGCCATTGTCCTGGCCGTCATCGGAGAGGATTACCGGGGATGGCCCCGAAGAGTCGAGATCTGCGACAAGTTGTGGGGAGGAAGGAGATATACGGAACAAAAGAAAAAGTGAGGTGGTTGAAGTCGAGGAGTCGATTGAATTGAAGGATAAAGAAGGATAGACTAAGGGGCTGTTTGTTTGAGTCTGAATGGCGTCTGAATCTGAATCGGTAAGTGGCTGAATGGTTAAGTACGTTTGTTTGGAAAAAAATTCGTCTGAATGGCTGAATCGGTCAGATGGCGCGGCTGAATGGTTAAGGTCAGAATTTGTGGCTGAATGGGCTGAATGGTGGCTGAATGGAGAAAAAAAATAAATAAAAAATTATATTATGTAATATTAAATAAATTTACAACAATTTTGAATTTTTTCAGAGGGGTAAAATATTAAAAATATGTCATTCAGATCATTCAGATATGTTAATTATCAAACAACTTTTTTCATTCAGATTCAGCTCATTCAGATTCAGATTCAGATTCAGCTCATTCAATTTTTATCAAACACCCCCTAAATATAATCTAGATTTCTCTTTAACAGTGTGATTAAATATAATTCATGAACTATATGAATTATATTGACAAGGTAATAACACTAAATCAATGAATTAAATTTGTGTCGTAGACTATATTGTAATTATTTTAATTATATTTAAATGGGAGGGTGAAAGATGATTGGAGTATTTTTAAATTCACTGATTATTTTAATTTTTTAATATTATAATTCATAGGATAGTCCATCTGTTGAAATGATTGAAGACTAAAGGACATTTGATGATATCATATATAGACTAAATATAGTCCATCGAATAATCTACTGCAGAAGATACTCTTAATTTTATGGGATAGAAAGTTTGAAATTTTGGGAAGGATTATTCTTCGATTTTAAAATTTAAATTGGGTCGATTGACTTATGACGAATAAAATTGATTTGAAATAACATATCAGCAAGTTTACTTTTGCCACGTTAGCAACTTTTATAGAAGTAAGTAGTTAACAAAAAAAAATCGAACCAAAATAAAAAAATTAGTTTAAAGGCGGCCCAGAGAAAGTAGATGGACCCATCACTAAAATAGTGTATAGTTAGGGATAAAAAGATTCATTTTGCCTTTTACCGTCCACTTATTATGTGCTTTAAGAGCACACACTAAATGTAAAAAATAAAAAATAAAATTCGTTAAAAATTATTTTTTTATATAATTGCATTCAATACATAAAATCTACTAGTATATTATTTTTTTATATATTGAATTCAGTGCATCTACATAAATAAATAATATTATATATTATTTTTCATACTTAGTGTGTGCCCTAAGGACACACATTAAGAAAATCCTTACCGTTAACTCTCTCGTCCTTTTTTGTTTGTTTTTCAAAACTGACAGACTAACAGGAAAGGAAAATTTATCTTTTCATCCCCAACTATCTTTTCCTTTTTTGTTCGTTTTTCAAAACTGATAGGCTAGCAGAAAAGGAAAATTTATCTTTTGACCCCAACTATTCAAAATCATTGAACTTTGCTTTTTTTTATTTTTTTTATATTTTTATTTGATAGATTAGACAGAATTTAAAGACATACACTCTACTTTAATTTTGTCAAAATTTAATCTTCAACCTTATAGATATCATAAATTAAGCGATACCACTAGCCCAAAAGCTCCCCCGCAAAATATTGAACTTTCAATTGTCCTAATACATAGCCAAAATTTAATCGTATTAGCTAACGTGTCTACCGACATACACTTACAAGCTGATCAGTTTTTTATAGTTCAATGATTTGGTGTCAAACAAATTGTGTATATAATGTTTTTCATTTTTGATAGCTTGACTGCAGTTCAATGGTTTTGTCATTTAGTCATAATAGCATCATGAGAACAAAATTTCAACAGTCATTAATGTTGAATATACTTGCTTCACATACACATTGATGGAAAAAATAGTTCAGTAACTATCAGCTTAAATTATAGCAGTAAAGTACTACAAGTCTCCAAACAGATCAAAATGAAGTAGACTCCGGTTCCACCCGGTGCTTGTCAAAACAGGATTCTAATGACAGCTTACCATTTACCATCATTGCATCTTCCATGACGAACTTTTTATTCGGCCATTCATTAACTTTGTGAACTTCCAAACCAAAACCTTCTCATCTGGAGATACATTCAAACAAATAAATTAAAGTAACCAGCTATGGGATTGTTCCTCGTAAATGTTGAGGGAGGCCCATTCGCAGCCAACATGGTAAAATATCAGAGAGGCCTTTTAGTAGGAGTCAGGGGATCAAGTCCAGAGTAGGTTCTCGAGGAGGAAATATAATGTGCATCGAGATATAAAATACTCTTATTATACCAACAAAGTCTATAAGCTCCTTAAAAGAATGATGACAGAAGACGATTCAACTCTTCAGGTACATAATACTGCATGTTCAGATTAGGCAGCAAGGGATAAAGGGAGTTGCTAACCCATAGATTGTGCCAAGATAACAAAACAATTGCTAACAATGTCAAATGAAATACCTTTATGCATACTGCAGATGGCTATGTCGACATAGCATTGCTGCCACTCTGAAAATTTTCCTTCCAAATTTCCCAAGCATTCCTGACTTCATCCATCTGTGAATCTGGAATCCCCGTGTTTGCATCCAATAGCTCTACCCAATCCATAAAAGGAGATTTTAGAGGGTTCAGGAATTTTGAAACTTGAGGCAGCACTACAGATATATAAAATTCATCAACCAACTCGAGAATTTCTTCTGATTCAATTAATGTCAGCATTTCAGGTCTGGTCACATTGCCAGGTTGGTTTCTCAGAACAAAGTTGTTCCCCCTTAGAATCAAAAGTTCAGATGGAGCAAGGGGAAGGACAATCCGTGAGAACTTGTTCAGCGACAGCTCTAGTATATCTCTTGGGAGTAACCCGCGCTTTACTGCCACGGCTGTTCCCACCATTTTGCGGATCTGATCAAGCACAATTTGTTAAGAATAAATATTTTATGAGTAGAACAAAATAACAAGTAACAATTTGATAATATTACATCCCCTCCCCCCCCCCCCCCCCCCCCTCTTTTCCTCAAATTCTTTCAACCTAAAGAGCAGCAAAGTCACATCCCATTACCTAGTTATACAGGATGAATATAGCAGCAAGAGTCCTATCATCTAAAGAAAGTTAGAGTATCCACCTAGTTCCTCGCCAAACACAACACATTAAAATTATTGATAATTTATCTGAAATCTTTTGCTGGACAAGAAAAAGGATCAATTTAAATTGTTTAGGAAGAATTCCAACCAAAAGTACGTTGTCTGTACGAAACAATCCACTCTATGTCATATACAAATTGCACTGCAACAATAGCTATAGAGCCTATAATCAATAGATTTAAAAAGATTGTACCCTAATTGTTAGATAAAGTAAATAAATAGTACTTAAAACATGATGGAATTACATGAACTAGATAAAAACCTAATTATGCATTCTTAATCACATCTACAAGACTTACTTGATGTAACATGAACGACTCTCCACATATGGAAATCTCCACGTAACTCATTCCAAGCAAATGCTTCAGCTTTCCACAAGAACAGTGAAAAATCTTTCTGAAATGGGAAGCGCTAATTCTGTCTTTCTCGTCAGGTTCATATAACCATCTTGCATGAATGGCAAAATGGGGATTTTTATCATTCAAACCATTTTTATGCTCATCAACCATACCCAACATAAGTTTATCAGTGCCAATAAACCTTGAAAACTTAGAATTCTTTCCTTCAACATTTGTTCCAAGCACTTCATTTGCCGCAATAGTTTCTAATTCATCACCTTCCTCAAACTCAGAGTTTGATGCTTCTTCTTCACCACGCTCCTCAATCTTAGCGTCTAATATCTCATTTGATAATCTTGCTCTTCTGGACCCGAGACCAAATTTAGGAGACTCTTTTGCAGAAATTTGTTTCCTATACTTGGACCGGATTGTATAGTTATGGAAAGGATGTTCTCCCTGTATGCCAATTTAAAACTAAAAAATTAACAAATCTCTATAAAGACATGAAAAAAGCATTCAAGTAATATTGTCCTGTCATAATAGCATCCGATATCTTATATTACCAATTACTCATAATATGTTATACGCTTTTCACATATAATTATCTAAAGAATAAATAGATAAGGAATGGAAAAACCTGATCGCTTTGGACAACAGATGTCTTTCACATCCATCTATAACAATGAAAAGTCTCTAAATCTAACATGCAGGTCCACCAGAAGGGTGTTGTAAAAGAAATTATAAAGGAAACAATCTTGGGCAGCATTAATAGCGCTATCATTAAGAAAAGTTCTCTCCAACAAAAACTCAGATATTTTTGTGTGACAAACATACAAGTTATTCTTGTATTGGTATAAGAAAATTAAAATTTCAAACAAAATTAGCAGTTAGTTTTCAAAAATAAAGTTCCTCTCAGATTCGAGTATAGCAAATAAGCAACATACATGAGTATATGTAAACGAAGGATACCAGATACTCTTACTAACCTTGTGAACCGCGTATTGGAACTTGTTTTCCCAAGCGTGGTACTCTTATGTGTCAATACTCTAAATTCAGCAATATCAAAATATTTCTTTATTGTATTACTTATAATTTGCACAAATGTGAATATCCAGACTTAGTATTGGATGCTCAAACATCACATAAATACTAAAACATATATAGGACAATCAACTTGTTGATTGAACCAAAAATCTTCTATATAACCTAGTTTTCTTGTACTTAGATTCTAAGAGAATTCATAACTCTAAAAACTTGTATAAAGTTACTCCCGTGTACCGCATTGTAATACCACGTACCTTCTATAGCTTTAGGTATACCAAATCCCCAACATAAAATTTTCTTTTTTTCCTTTATCTGCCGGTCTTTTTATCCTCCTTAAAAACTTAGCTAGGGTCTCTTTTAGCACTTCAATTTGTTGTCTCTTAGCTTCTAAGACTTCTTCGACTGCAACTATCTTTGTCCCTTTTATTGAATCATGAGTAGGATAGCTGTCATATAGAACTTTATATGGCAAGTCTTCCAAAGACGTGTGATAGGTAGTGTTAAACCATCACTCAACCATAGGCAAACACGAACTCCATTGTTTAGGAGAGTGACTGCACATGCATCTTAGATGGTATTTTGTGCTGATGTGAAGCCTAGTTGTCACAATCTTGAATAAGGCCTCCCAAAAATCAATAAGAAACATAGGATCTGTATCACTAATTATGGAACTAGGAAGGTCGTGCTGATTGAAAATTTTCTCAAAGAACAATTAGGATAAATGCTTGGCTGAAATTGGCTGAGTAAGGGAAATGAAATGAGTACATCTACTAAATCTGTTAGTCGCTAATTAGTAAAGCCATTAATAAAGTCCATAGCGATGTCTCTCCAAGGTTGGTCTGGAATGGGTAATGGCTAGAACAACCCTGGTGTCTTCACATTTTCATGCTTGGTGATAAGTAGATTTTTATATCTATTTATTAGGTATTTTATACTAAATAATTTATGAGTTTTTAAGAATTTTTAGCATTTCAGGTAATTTATTTAATTTTATGCATTTTTATTATTTTAAATTATTTTTAATTTGATTTTTGTAGGAAAAAGGAAGTTTGATGGCAAAACGGTAATTTTCAGGACAAGTTCAACCAGGGGCATGGCGCGACAAATGATAAGATGGCAAGGTGACTGGACGTGCAATGCGCGACTAAAGAAAGAAGCAACCAGTAGTGAAACGGCAGCGTTTCATCAACGTCAGGAGTAAAGCGTCTTTGTTGCGGGCGCGTGGGTGGAGCATGAATCATCAACTAATTATTTTTCTTTTATTCCACGTTGGTTTTAATTGTTCAATTTATATTTTGAGTATTGGATATTCTTTTGTTCTTAATTTTTATGATTGATTAGTTTAATTGCTAGGATGCATACTAGTTTATTATTCGCATTAATCTAAATTAAATATCAAATCCATAATTGTTTGGTTATTTTAATTTGTGAATCAACTAAGATTAATAATTGACCACTGATTCAAAATATTATTATATCTTAGGAAGATTATTCATTTAATTAAATGCAAACGCGTGGCTTGTGTTGTTTAGTTCAACGATCTCTATAATTCTTAAAGCTGCTATTAAATTAAACCTTTAGCGCGTGTCTGAGGTTATTTAGTAGTAAGGGTTATTTAGGTTTCTTGTTTTTGCTTAACTAAAATTAAGGAGAGATAGAAAAATTATTCAAATGGGAGTAATTATTCCATGGGGAATATTCAAAATATTTATTGATTTATATTTGAATCAATGATCAGTGTAAATTTCTAATGGTGGATGTTAATTTAACCCAAGGCTTATTATTCTTATTTATTTTGTTAATTTATTCTGACTAATATTTTTATTTTTATTTTAGTTAGTATAATTTAAATTATTACTACTACATAAATATTATTTCAAAGTAAGATTTTATTTTTGGGTACCAGCGACAACACAACCTAGAGAACTGACATACTGTACACTCTGCCACCCATTCAGTGATATTCTTTCTCATGCCAATCCAAAAGAAATATTGTTCAATTCTTTTAAAGGGTAGCTCTCAACCTTGAGTGACCTCCCACTCCTTTCTCATACAACTCTTCATATATTAGTTTCCTTATTCCCTTGAGAACCCATAACCCACTTACCCCTACACTTTAGCAACTCATGGTTCAATTCATATTCATTAGGTCCCATGCTTGCAACTACTAGTTCAGTTGTAACCAATGCAAGTTTTTGTAGCCCCCTTATAGTTGTCTATTAATTATGTCATTCAGGCAGTTGACCAATGGTTAAGTATGGACATGCAGGTTTATTGTGATAGGCTAATAACTCTTTTTTTTTAACGTGGAGCTTCCCAACCGCAGTCGGACTAATCTCCCCAGCCCAGACCATCCCTTCTAAGATCCGTGGCCCCATTAGCATTTCTGCCTTAACAATTGTTGCAAGCAATGTTTAGAAAACTGGACCGGTGATCGAACCGAAAAAATTACCGGGTGGATGGGTCACTGGTTCAACTAGTGGTCAAACCGTTATTGAACCAGTGACGTCATAAATACATAAAAAAATATATTATTAATAATTAATAAAATTTTAAAATATCTAATTTTTTATAAGCTAAAATATAGTAAAATAATGTTATAATATTATTAAAAATATTTTTGTAAAAAAAAAACAACTTGAAAACTGGGTCAACTGATTCAATTACCGATTTTACTGTGGTTGAACCGGTGGTCAACCGGTTTTTGACCGGGTCGTTGACTTCCGATTTTTTGGTCGGACCGGACCGAAAAGTTGACCGGTTCCGGTCAAACCGCGGTCCGGTCCGGTTTTTTAAACATTGGTTGCAAGTAAGATTCGATCCCAAGATGTCTGGGTCTATAGCTCATCTCGGGGCGTCATTTGAACCACTGCGCCAACTGCTGGGGTTTTAATAATAACTCATTTTTGTCAACCCCTTGCACCTGAACTGTCTCTCCATGGTGTGGAAACTCAAGGTAAGAAGGTTGTAATCAAGATGAACCTCCCCTAGCTGCCTTACCGAATTGATTCCTAAGATAGCATCCCAATTCTGCAATTTAACGACACAAGTTGTGGTGCTAAACTGGTAGTTGTCAATGCTCCAATTAAATTGTGAACAACAAGTCTGGCTATTTATTTTCATCCAATTGAAGACCAACTGTTATGGTTTCTGTAGTCTTGATTAAGCCCTTAAGACTTTCTGCCATTTCTTCACTAAGAAAACTTAAGGAGCTGCCACTGTCAACCAACATCAACATTTCTTCGCCTTCAATGATTCCTTTAAGAACAAGAACCAGTTGTATTTTTAGTTGGCACCAGAGTTCTGGAGTAGCTAAAGTATTGCTATCTTTGTGGTGATCCTTTTCATCAACCCCCTGAAATTCTACATCTACAATTGGTTCCTCATCAAACTTAGGAGGTCCTATGTATTCCTCTTCTGCTTGATCTTCAACTATCATGAATGACCTAGAATATTTACAATGGTGCCCCATAGTAAATTTGTCATCACAATAATAGCAAAATATAGCAAAATCCTTTAGCTCTCCTTTCCTCCTTTTGAGCTGCTGTGATGGGCCTTGGTTTGTTGAAATCAGTTTTTGGATAGGTAAGCAGAGGAGTATTAGTAGTAGCAGGCATCGGAGAGTCCTTTCTCTGAGTATTGGAAGTAATTGTGAGTTTGAATAAGACCGAGAGCTTCTAGGAGGTTGCAGGGTTCTGGAGTAATTGCTTGATTGTCTAAGAGTCTCATAAAACTTGGCCTGCTTAAAAGCTTGGGAAAGTGTTACTGGATCAAGAAGCTTCACCATTTTCTTAGTCACATCCCCTAAGTCCTCCACTAAAACATCCTACCAATAATTTCTTGGAGTGTTTAGAAATTTTTTCCAGCAATCTTCCATGGTGCCTTTCAAATTCATCATAATAGGAATTAACGCTTCCTTGTTGCTTCAGAAGTTTGAACTGCTCATAGATGATGTCAATCCTTGCCTTATTGAATCTAGCTATAAACTCTTCATCAAGAAGTCTCCGTGTCGAGCCATGTTTGCCATTGATATATGAGTTGTACCAGTACTTTGGTGGTCCACGTAAGTGCAAGCAGTAATGGCAATTCTCCTTTGACACTAAATTCCATAAATCTCAAAGTATTCCACACAATCTTGTATCTAGCTTCTAGCATCATCTCCATCAGTAAATGAAGGAAGCACAAGCTTCAAATGCTTAAGTTCCTTATCTCCTCATTCTCCTCACTGTGTAGGTTCCTCTTCCTCCAAGGAGCTTCATATTCCTCATTATTTCAGGACCTTTCTCTCTCATCATGACTAGGATCTCTAAAAAATCCTTTAGCACCATTGTTTCCAGAATGTACTAGTCTTTTGCCACTTCTTTTGTGATTATAAGGATTTATAAATCCTTCATCTTTGAGTTTTTTTTGCCCAAGTAACTCATTCATTCCACGCATAAAATAGTCCATTTTCTCATCAATGAGCTGCAGGTTTTCATTAGCTTACTCTTTGTAACTAAGGAAGTCATACTGCAACATTTGGTTGGACATACGTTGAGAAGTTACTATTACTTCGTTCACGAAGAAAGTGATCAGTATAATCAATTAAAAATTTGAGTTTTTGAAGTTAGACCTAGCAATAGCAATACTATTAGAATTATGAGTAAATGAGCTTGAATAGCTTTTGTAGAAATGGAAATCCTCGTACAAATTTGAGTATCCGAAGTTAGAACAATTGATCAAAACTAATAATCTTGTAGCTTAACAAGTCTTAATAGAGTAAATGCACAGTTGTCAACATCTTACGATTTGATATGGAGACAATTTGAGACATATCGCAGAGTGAATCTAAAATAATACCATATCTTGCGATTCAATTACGATTCGATACGATTCTTACGATACAATATGATGCACGGTACTTAAAAAAGTTTTCATGTAGATCCAAAAGACTAAAAACAAAATTTGTAAGCATTTTAACATTTCAATTGAAGAATTATGAGTCTTTAATCACTTTTTAGAGTATTATATCTAATTGAAAATGTGGCTCTATTTTTTCCACGTTACTTTCTATAAGCAAATATATAAATCTCAATTCGTTAATTTGAATTATTCTCTTTTGTTTTATAGATTAAAGGTGAATCAGAATTTTTGTTTTCTCTTGTTACTCTATAAAGATTACTGAAATAATATCTCATAAATCAATTTAGAGTATTTTGTTGGCCACAGTTTTACTTTAAAATTTATTTTTAGTCTATAAGAATATTTACTTGACTACTTTTATATAAAGTCAAGCTTGTGTTTTATATGTTTAAATATATATTACTATATTTTTTATTTTGTTTCCGTATCTTACGATACGATTCATGATACCATACATAAAACACGATACGAGAATTTTCGATACGATTCACGATTTGACAACTATGAGTAAATGAGCTGAGATCTGGAGAGATCTGAAGCTAAACCTCTAGGATCAAGCAGCACTAGAACAAGTAGTTAACAATATATTAACAACTTGTTCAGGATTTTTTCACAAACAGTTTGTGTATATTTTTGGAATTTTTCAAACTGGGAATTTAAACTTGAACCTAAATTGATTCTAACAGTAAAACTAGATGTGAAATGATCTGAAAGGATGAAATCAATCACAAACTAGCTACTGCATTCAAATTCAAAAGAGTAATTTTTGAACTTATGAACCGAGAAGAAAACTAGAATAATGGATTCAATACTGTTTGAATTTGATTTTTTGTTGCAATCGATGCTTAGGAAAGTATTATAGAACATAATCGAGTGTAGTAGGACTGCTTAATACCTGATTCAAGCTGTTTATAACTAAAAATTTGCTCGGTTGCAACTAGTCGCAAAAACAGAACCTCGAACTCTCTTTTCCTGTTGCAATTCTAGAATGATTTGGAACTGTTTTTGCTTGTTTTTGAATAGGAATTCTAGAGATGTAGAAGACACCTAAAGGAGCTAAGAACGTATTAGGATTACGAATATGAGAATTGAGATTGAAGAAGAAGAATTCTAAGGAAGATGAAGGTTCCAGGACTCGAACTGGAGCTCTGACCAAATTTTGTCAGGCCTTAGAGGATCTAACCTAGAATTTGTAAGAGATTAGAGAGAAGAGTAGAAGAAGGCTATAATTTTGATTGTGATTAGAGAAGAATTGGATATTCAGAGAAGAGAGAAGTGAAAGAAAGAGATATAAGGGCAAACTTGCTTATCAGTTTTCATATTATCATTCAATGCTTAAGAAATGAAATTACGAACCCAAGTACTTATTTATAGGACTTCTAACTTGCTGGAAAAAGCAAGCTTAAACTACACCATCCTATCTCTTAACTTACACCTTCATAACTAACTCATACTAACTCCCTCATATGCTACTATCTGACAAAATACTAGCATAATAGAAGAGAGTGTACCAAAATTGAGACCAAAGAATAAGATTTGTAGAAGAAGCATATTGAAGAGATAAATGATACCCAAATTGATACTCAAAGTTTATAGAGCTCAAATTCATATTTGATCCTTAAATTAGAGCATAATAGTGCATGAAGTTATGCACCACTTCTACCTTGTTCATTCTCTATTATGAGCGGAGATCTACCCAATTGCACCAATTCAGTGGATCAAACATTTTCTGCAATTTAAGATCAATTGCATAGATAAAATGGAGAAAACAAGGAAAAAAAAGAGAACTTATCTAGAATTTCATTTCATAATAATTTCTCAGAATTTCGATTACATTATATAGCATACTCATGCACATGGTTCAGCACAAACATCACACCATTTGCACCCTGTTCTAAATCTCCCCAAAATTTTGTTGAGCCTAAAAGAACTGAATTCCACTCCTATATCTCTGAGGACACGCCTGATTCTAGTATAAAAGTAACACAACTTAACTAAAGAAAAAATAAATTAATTTAACTTAAAGAAAAGATGATGCAACATCTAGCGCTGCAACTTTCTTCAAAGGACAATGTTTCCTTGTGTGCCATTTGCAACAATAAGTCAATAACCATTGGCACCTTTATTCCCAATCTGAGACGGACTTTTAGGGTTCTTGGCTTCTTTGTTAAATTCTTCTCATCTTCTGAATGTCCTCATCTGTCCATTCCTTTTCCATAACATTCTCTCCTTAAATTTGTTGTTGTCCACAAGGACCAAAATTAGAAAATTTCTTCTCGACTACTCTCCAATCTTCCTAAGTGGCATATGTTAGCAGATGAATGCTTTACTTTTGTATTGTTTAATTTACCGATTTGATTTGATGATCATTAAAGAATATGTGTGAAGATTTAACATTTGTACAGTCTTTATTAGAATTGACTTACGATGTACAAGAAGGTTATTGAACATCATTTGAGCTTAAAAAGAAAGATCAAGTGTCAACTGTCTAAAGAAGCCCACTCTGCAATTTAAGAGAAATCCACATTGTTGCTAAGCCTTACAATACTAAGCTTAGAAGTCTCCTTAGCAGCAGCCTACAAATTACCAATTCATTCTTAGTGATTATATCTAGTGAATGATTACTGATTAGATTATTTAGTCTTTGTGACTAAAGATTTTTTATGAACAGTTGTAATAGTTCTTTGTGAACTGTTTGTACTTTGTGTGCAAATCAACCTTAGTGGATCATCCTTACTCAATGAAGTAGAAAGGACTAGGAGATCTTTGTACTCTAAATCTCTTAAAAATATCTTGTTTCATTTATACTTCTGTATTTGCTTTTCTGTTTGTTTGGTTGAACTCTGTGATAGCTAAATTCATTACCAAACTTTTCTAAACCATCTCAAGGGGTTTTTATAAACTTATTCCACAGCATAACTCAAACAAGTTTAATCGCTAACTTGGTAAAACTTCAAAATAAAATTTTAAAGGATCTCTTTTGTGCCTTGTGAACCTAACAGCATATGCACCAAGGGTATTTGACCACATGACTAATACTTGAGCAACAAGTTCATTTATGCGCTTAATCATCCGGACAAGAGGTTCTTGCCTGCCCTGTTTGGGCTCTTGCTCGAATCGGAACCTTTTATGCGTTGGTAGGCTTTCTGTCAAGAATGGGTGATTGGTTCTAATAACAAACTGACCATCATCACCCAACTATAGCAGCTCATGACAAGTAGTAGACTCGTAGGACCGACCTTTTCCTTTAATAAGATACGTGTAACCTGGGATGAACTTGAGATCCCACTGGCAAATGTAACTTGTGACTTCACCTATTTCCCGTAAAATGAGAAAAGGGCGATAGTATATTGGAGATAATTTATAGTTAATCCTTGTTGCCACTGTAGTCAATAGATAGGGCAGAAGCCATAAATAAACCCAATCACCTTATTCAAATTGTCTCTCACTTATGTTCTGATTCTCTGACTGCCTCGTCCTGTTTTGTGTCCTTGGTAAGTTTTCCCTGAGAATTTAAAGCAACACTTCTTGTTGTTTAAGATATAGGCATAGACAAGGAATGAGGTGGATACCAATAGAGTTCAAAGGGTGTTAGTGTAAGTATGTTGATCCATGGTATCTGGATTTGATAATGACTTAATCATGTATTTACAATTATAATTAATAATATAAGTGTTAAATTATGTGTGATATATATCTGCTAATGTATGATTTCACTGTTGGTTGAGCTGAATGATTTAACAAAGAGATAAATGTACAAGTGTAAAAGAAAAAAAAACAAATAATACTGTAAAATGTAAAATCCTTAAAAGAATATTCATTGTACAAGGTCTTAATGATCATATTTGTAAGGCTGATCCGAATTACAAAGATAGAATAGTTAGGGATCAAATTTGTTAGGTTGATCCGAATTACAAAGATCGACTAGTTAGAGATCAAATTTGTTAGGTTGATCAAATTTAATAGAAGATAGGAAAATGTAATAGACTAGGCTGAAGTTCAACAGAATAGAGCTGAACAAGAACAGAGCCGCGGAGTCAAGCAGAGTATAATGCACAAGATTGAAAATTCGTAGAGTGAACAACAGAACAGTTAAAGTCGTAGAACGACTCCAGAAAGGCAAATCGTAGAGTAAGCCAGGATTGTCGAGTCAAATGCTTGAAACTTAACTCTACAATCCCTGACTCTCAGATTGTCGAGCAGAGCAGAAAAAATCGTTGAGCATAGTAGAGAAGATTGTAGAGCAGAGCGGAGCAAAATCGTCGAAAAGAACAGAGCTGCAGAGCCAAGAAAAAGAAGATCATAAGAGACTCTAAGCTGAGCATTAAACCACCAAAGAAGAATGCTCAAGCACAGAACAAAAGAAATCAGACTCACTTCAAGGCATAAGAATAAGAAAGGAAATAAAACAAAGGTCATCCTAAAAGTTCGTAGAGTTCAGTCAACACAGAGTAAAGTCAAAAGGGCTCTAGTCGTAGAGGTGAAGACAAAAGGCTCACGATTGTAAAGCAAGTCAAAACACTCAGGATCTTATAATGGAACAGTATTGAATATCCTCATATTGCTAAGCTACTTAAGATTGTTGAGCTACTTCAAAACACAGAACCACATCAAGATTGTTAAGCTGCATCGATGCTACATAACTGAGTACAGAACACGGAACGTCAACAACATTGCGTAGAGCTGCTTTCATCATGGGAAGATGAAATAGAGAAGACGATTCACTGACCTACAATAGATGATTGGGATGTCCTTATCAAGCATTCTCCAGCAAGGAGTTCAGAATAAACTAACCGAAGAAGACAAGGATCAGAGTACTATTCAGTAACAGCTAATTTATCTAAAGAACACATGGCATACACTACAAAAGAAGTACACCAAATAGAGATGAATAAAGTGGAGTCCACAACCCAGCAAATAGAAAGTGTCCTTATGAGGAAGATGATCCAAGCAGAGGAGTGAGAACTTGAAATAGACAAAAAATTCAAGTTCGTAGAGTTGAAGACTTAGTTCTCTAGGAGTGCAGAGTGAACTAAGCACGTCTGACAAAGTCGTAGAGCAAAATGCAAGATATAATTGATCGCAGAGTAACTCAAGAAAACTCCAAGATCATTGAACGTCTACAAACACAAAAGGAGAGTCGCAGAGCTAACAAGTTTAAAGGATACTCCAAGATCCTAAGCGACTAAACAACAAAGCAAGAACACATAGCTACAAGATCTACAAAATGACTTATTTGAGGAGTGACTTCGAAGAGTGGGACTCCTGACATCAACAAGTAGCCATTTTGACAAGAAACTTCTCCAATACATCTTCACCCTGAAGATCTTTTGATGTGTGTTAACGGAAAGAAAGATGTCCAATCAGCCGCATTTTCAACAGCTATATTTTGGAAACCCAAGTCTGTCACAGTACACAAAAAACTAACACAGTTGACAACTTGGGCGGTTACAGCAAACTGCCTGACACTATCAAAGTACAAAAGACTTTTGAGGCAGAAACCAACAGTGTGACGGTAACTTCCAAACAGACATTTTTTAAAAGAAAGTCTATAAATAGATTTCAGATTCAAACGAAAAAGATATCGGTTGGTTGGTCGGTCAACAAAAGACCGAAGAGAGGATCGGTAAAAAAAAAGATAACATCATTAACCCAAAGCCACTCTAGGCTTTGGAGAATCGATTAATGAACGATTTCAGCCATACAAGAGCCAGAGCAAAATAGAGAGAAATATACTGAGAGCTCACGAAGAGAAAAGATCAACGAAATCGTTCAGCTGCTAAGTTTTTCAGAAAAGAGTTTAACGCCAACTTAGCAGCACCTCAAACATTATCATCAACAATAGCAAGAAAAGTCGAGTTTCGGTGGCTCACCTGGTTCAGAGGAATCAACCTCAGTGAAGGAAGATGACTAAGTGTCCTGTGAAGAAAGTCGAGTTTTGTTGGCTCGCCTGGTCAGAAGAATCAGCCCCAGAAAGGGAAGAGGATTAAGTGTCCTATGGAGAAAGTCGATTTTCAGTGGCTCGCCTGTTTTAGAGGAATCAGTCCCAGAGTGAGAAGATGACTAAGTGACCTATGAAAAAAGTCGAATTTTGGTGGCTCGCCTGGTTAAAAGGAATCAACCCTAGTGGGAGGAATCAGCTCCAGAGTGGGAAGATGACTAAGTGACCTATGAAAAAAGTCAAATTTAGGTAGCTCGCCTGTTTAAGAGGAATCAACCCCAGTGGGGGAGAATGACTTAGTGTCATATTGTAAGATTCAGAGGAACTATTTATCTTATAGTGGAATATCCCTGCTTAGTGGAGTAAAAGAGAGGACTATGAGTAATTTAGCCTCTGAACCTCTTAAAAATCCGTGTCTTACTATCTCTTTATTACTTTCATTACATTTCTTGTATCTACCATAATTGCCTTACTTATTGCAATGTCTTTCCATTAGCAAACTTAAAATAGAACTGTGTATTTATCTTTCAAAGATTAAAAAGGGGTTTTACCAAATAACTATTATGTTGTGCTAATCAATTGTATAAATATTTGGTAAATGTGCTTAAAAAAAGTATACAACGATGTATAATAATTTATTCAACCCCCCTTCTAGAACACTTTTGTGCCTCTAGGAATAACAAAGGGGGTTAGCCCTACAGTACTGCGTTTGGTAGTGGTGTACCACCATTCTACTAGTGTCAATCATTTTTTCCTACAGTCTTTCACTAGTTGCGCACCTCAAATACATTTTAAGACACATGTGTACTCGCTTAGTTTGCCCATCACTTTAAGGATTACAGGCAATAGAGAGTTAGGATTTTGTTCCCATTAGCTTAAAGAGTAATTGACAAAACATACTGGTGTATACTTTGTCCTCGTCACACACGATGTGTTTTGGCAACCATTCATGATAGTAGCTTTTCAATTTCCTTGTGCCCCAACACCATTTCTTCCCAAATGTATTAAAACTCCATCCTTGTAGTAGCTTTCTTTAGGGACAACTATGGGTTTCATTGCCTGCAAGACCTACTCTAGTGCCTATAAATCCTTTTAGTGCTGGACTAAACTATTTGGCACAAGTAGGAACATATGCAGAGACTCCCTTAAGCTCAGGCTTTGGCTCTTGAAATCTAAAGAGTCCAGCAGCAGTAGTGTTTTCACCCTCCTTCTACTGGATCTCATATCTCATTTCAGTTAGTTAACCACTTTTTTTGCAGCAAGGAGGTCACTCTTTGGGACAAGGAAATAAAAGTACTTGAGAGTTTGAAATAACTGTGAGGCCTAGGAATCCTCTGTTGTCCTTTAAGGTATTGGGTCTTCGCCAGTGAAGCATAGCTTCACTTTTGTTGGAATCTGCAGCAACTCCCTCACATAAAATCATGTGTCCAAGATACTCAAGCTTGGGCTGCCCAAGCTGACATTTAGAGAGATTAGCACAGAGCTTATGAGTTTTCATCAATCCAAGTACCTTGTCTAATTACTACTTGTGCACATCAAAGGATTTATTGTAGACAAGGACGCCATATAAAACTACTAGGAAAAATTGTCTAATTTAGGGTCAATAACTGCATTAATTAAAGATTGAAAGGAGGTTGGAGCACTTGTAAGGCCAAAGAACATTACCTTGAACTTAAATAGTCCAAAATGGGTAATAAAGGCAATTTCGTTGACATCTATGGGATAACCCTGATTTGATGGTAAACACGCAAGTCTAAATTAGAAAATATCATTACCCCTAGCTATTCATCCAAGAGATGATTGGAATTGGATAATTGTTCTCGATGACATAGTGGTTAAGGGTGTGCGAGGTGCAATTTTGGGCCTCATCTGGACTGAGGCGGCTTCAATGAGGCTTAGCCGAGGTGTGCTGAGGTGCAAGGCGCATGAGGTGCTCACCATTTTAAAATTTAGCTTAAGTTAATCTCAAAAGTTGGGAGAAAAAAATAAAAAACAAAGCTTGGTGTTAGTTAACTCTGGGCTAGAAGAGTGAGGGGATTTGGAGCTATTGAATTTTCCGGAATCTGTGTTCGATAGCATTGCGCTTCTCAATAATCTTAGGTGTGGATAAAATCTGAGCCATTACAAATTATTGATCGTGAATTTGTGTATACAACTGAGCAAGGCTGTCCATAGTGCCAACTTCAACGTTACTTCTTCCTTGAACTCATTGAGGCATTCGTTAACATACCTAATTGTGGTACAGTTGACTCTTAAATAAGCCATGAACTAAAATACCATTTGTTGTGAGTGAAGATCTATCCGATCACAGCAATTCAATGGAGCAAACAAATTCTAAAATTTGATAGCAACTGCAGAGAGAGAATGGAGAAAACAGAGAGGAGGAGAAGAGAATAGAGAGAAACTTTATCAAGAATTTCATATCATAATAATTTCAGAGAATTTGAATTACATTATATAGCATACTCATGCACAAGGATCAGCTAACATCACACCATTTGCACCCTCTCTATCCTAGATATCACCAGAATTCTGTTGAGTCTAGAAGAAATTATTTCCACCTCCAAATCTGAGGACACGTGATTCTAGTGTAAAAGCAACGGAACTTAACTGAAAATAAATAAATAAATTAATTTAGGAGAAACGACGTCGCGGCATCTAGATCTCATCTAGATCTCTTTCTGTCTTCAGACGATAGAGTTTCCTTGCACACTATTTGCAACGACAGGAAACACTGGAATACCCTTTCCAATGTGAGACAGACTTTACAGTTCCTGACTTCGCTACGGTAACTTCACTACAGCTACTTTGATATAATGACTTAGTGAGCACAGGTTGCAGAAACTACTACTCTTGTACCAATTGTTATAATCCTTGATTGTAAATTAGGGTTCTCTTCCTGATTAGGGTGGAATTAGGAAGAGTTAGACGAAGATTAAGAGAAGAATCAGAGAATTAGAATAGAGATAGAGAGAATTCAGAGATAGATTGAGGTAGAGAGAGAGAGAGAGACTTAGATATGGGAGATACAGAGAGAAACAGAATAGAAGGTTCCATCATAGAAAAGGAAATATACAGAAGATACAGAGAGAACTCCAGAGAGAGAGTCTATGTACATTCACAATATTCATGAACATGAAAAATACAAGGCTACTAAACCACTATTTATAGCCTAACTGCCATTACTGAAGTGACAACAATTACCATAGTATCCTCCCATGCACAGCCCACCAAAACCAAAGCACAGCTACTAAAAACTACAGTAGTTCCATTAAACAAATAATTCCAAAAGCATTAACAGAAGCTACTTCTAAGCCTGGAAACAAACACCTATTGTCCAGAAATATCCCAACCATTAGAATAACATAACTAGATACAAGACAGACCACAAAAGCAGAAAGGGAAGTAGATTATCCAAACAAGTCATACCTCAAAAGAGCTCAAAATATCATTAAAATCTGACAAGTGACGATCAATTTCAGCTGCATCTAAGTTATTTCTTATTCCAATAATTTCTGCAGGAAGGAGGTAAGAATATTTGCGGATGTTACATTCCCTTCTAACATCAAAGCTCCTGGGAAAATGAACAGAAAGGTAAATCAGGAAACATAATGGAAATTGGGACGGTAATAGTATAATATATGGCACAGAACTCTACACTGATGATACTTTCTGCTAAAACACCCCAAGCAGGTTCACCGACGAGGATGAAAGCCAGGAAGAAATTTCTATTTATTTTATGAAAGTTTTGTTATGTTTAATTTGGGGGAAATTGATGTAATTATTTATTAGTTTAGATTTTTATTTTATTTTATTGAGTTTTTATCTATAAATATGATGTAATCGTGAGACACAAATTACAGATAAATAGAATAGTATTATTGTGATCAAATCCTCTCCCTTGTTGAGAAATTATTGGAGTAGTGGTGTGCAGAGCTTCACCCAAGTTAGCTTTTTCTTTTGATTTTTCAAATTACTTTCTAAGAACTGTTCATCTCCAAAATCGTCCTACATCAGTTCACTTGTGTCATTTCTTTTGAAAAATAATGGCAAGGATGAATTTCACAATATTATCCAGCATCTGCATGTTTTCTAGGCCAAGATAATAAACAACAATATGCAGAGTAAGGCCCACCTCCTTTTCATAATCTAATTAAAGCTACAAAAAGTGAAGTTTTTCAACTGACCAAACAAACTACTATCAACACGAATAATAGTGTTTATGAGCCTTCTTTTGTTAAAATATACACCACAAACAGAAAAAATATCATGATAAAAAAATAAAATTTGGCCCATTGGACAAACAATAAAGATAGAGAAATTGCTTCTTCCCAGAACAGTCCAACACAGGCATTTTTACCAAGAGGATCTCCTGACTTTCACAGTGTTCTAGTACTTCTATTCATATAAGCTTTCATTAGATGCAACAAAGAACAAAAACATACATGTACATGGAGTTTCTACTTTAAATAACAACAGCTAAGTGTACCGTCAATTTTGTTTATTTTTTTGGCATCATGTGTGTACCATCAATTTGAATACCTTTTTTGTTTACTTTTTTCATTTTTTGTAGATAAAAGAATAGCTATGTGATTCGACTACCCATGTTTGTACATTTACTTTTACGGGTTTTTTTTTCCCATTGAAACAAGATCCCCACACAAGGAAAAGCACTTGCCAGTTGTTGGTTATTAATGGCATCCCGAAAACGTCCAGTTCGAATATGGTTTTAACTTTAGTTCCGAATTAGTGGATGCTGCCAAAAAGGCATGGGGATGCCCAACACAAAAAGGTTATGACCATCCCCATGGGGGTGGTGAAGGGAGGGCCCCAACAGGGAGAGAGGAAAAAAACACAACCCCTTGGGGTTATCCCAACTGTTCTACTGATTATAATCTATAGAAGACTGATCTACTGATTATAATCTATAAAAGGAGAGCCCATCTTTCTTCAGTTCTAGCTTGTTCTCCTAAAAGAAGGCAGCCCAAAAGTAGGTGCTAGCCTGAAAACAGGCATTCAAGCAATTGTTAACAGACTAAATCATGTAATAGTCAGAAACCATCAAAATTCAGCTATCAAATTCAGTGCACCCAAAATTTCCTCAACAAAACATGTGTTTGAGTTACAAAATAGGAAATAGGAATTTTGCTTTGAACAGTGTTATGCAAGATCTCACCTTTTTGAAGGTAAAATGCTGAAAACTCTGATACTGTCAGGAAGATAAGAATTAATGTGATTTGCAAGAGAGATGCCACTGCCGTCTTCCTTCCATGCATATTCAGGGATTTCCATTTTAAGGGATATCATGGTTGCCAAGGAATGAACCTAAAAAGCACATCAACATGAAAGATTACTACCCCACTACAGTTTTGTTGTATTTGTTTAGTAAGTAATTTATCTACAGTAGATTTTGGTAGTTCTACTATAAAAACGAAGAAGTATCCCAACACAAGGTCAAATAATATAATATAGTCCCTTTGTTCCAAATTACTCGTCTTCCTTTCCATTTTTGGCTGTTCTAAAACTATGTCACCCTAGTTCTTAACTCAAGTGAACATTACCAATTAGCCCTTTATTTTGAACAGTACCTATCAAGGACGATAATTTTTTAACTTAAAAATGTTTACCCTTTATATTATTTTCTTAAAGTGTGTGAAGTTAGATGGGGGAGAAGTAATTCAGGAATGATGAAGTAAGTGACATGTTGGTTTTCACTTACTCCTTCATTAGATTTTTCCAAAATAACTTACTCCTTTATCAGTTCGGCTACTTCTGGCCCATCCAATTTTGTACAAATTACCGAAGTTACTGTCTCGAATTCCACCAGCTTTATAAATAGCAGCTTCCAGTTCTCCTTCAATGGCTACATTACAAAATGAAATGCTTTAGCAAATCCATCCAAGCAACCTAGAGTGATGAAATATTTGATGTAGTCCATGTTTTTGTTAGTAATAATAAAAGGGTAGGGAAAGATAATTGTTAACACTATCCAATTTATTATATTATGAGTATAGTCTATTGAGCAAATAGCAAAGCAGTATGAAGAAATTCCTCAATTTTATTAAAAAATTGTTAAAACACCACTTAAGCTCAGCTTTTCAGAAAACAAAGGACGTATGAGTTATTCAGTAAGATCTATTAATTGGATGCAGTTGGTTCTGCACTTCCAAGACATAACTTATATAAGCTCTCTAGAGATGATGACAAGTCCTCAATTGAAGTAGTGAAGAAATGGGTCCAGGTTGGTTATGTGAGAACTAACCACCATGATGTGAGGGCCTTGACCCTTTTGGTACCCATAAGTCGAGAAGATATGTGGCCCGGTGAAAAGGTAAAAAGGGTTTATGGTAGAGATAATACCTTCATTTTAGTTAACATAAGTGGGCTCGTGTATGTTCCCATGCTAATCTTAGCAGGTGATAACACTAATCTTTTTGCATATTCTGCCACTGATTTATTCTTCTATCTACATGATACAGCCCATGCCACATAAACCACATATTCAACTAGTCCTCAAAATAGTTTTCAATCACTCTTTTGCTTCCGATTCACACCTTTTACTGATTAGATATTTTCTGTATCTATATCCATGCAACAACAGGTTCTGACCCTGAAAAGGATTCTGGACCTTCTGGTGGCCTTGCAACCCCAGTTTTGGCTGTCTGAGACTCTGAGTTAAGAGCAAGTCTCATAAGATCATTTGTAGCACAGGGTAGATTTTGCATACTCTGACTATTTGAACCTCCGGTCCGCTCACCCCTGACTATATTGTGCTGCTAATTCAGTACGCAGATACATGGCTTTAGGAAAGATCGGCTAGAAGTAGTAAACAACCAACTATAAAAATTGCACTCATTGGCCATGATGATGTAATGGATATCCGAGAACCAATGCAGGTTGGTGGGAATGACTTCTATGCTTTACCACGAATGGACTTAAAAGGCAAGCATTTAGCATGGGTTGAGTGGGGACATTGCAACATGCCGTGGGATAAAGCAGCGGGTTGGGTTGATTGTATTCCTTATACGGAGATATCCACAGATGCACCTGTGATGCTGGTAGAATCTCCAAATGAGCCTAGATGGCCGCCTAGAGGGAATTATTCTTCATACTGATAAAAATAAAGGATTCTGGAATATTTATCAGTGGTTTGAACACAAAAGTGAAATCCATGACGAGAATGAAAAATGTTATATTTTTATTCCTTAATGCTTAATCTTTTATATTTATTTTGTGCCTAAATGTACTCATTATTTATATATTTTTGTGTAGGATGCAAATAAAGGATTAAGTGCAAAACAAAGCTAATTCTGCGATTTTGGCGAGTTTGGACGTTGCTTCGTAATTTGGTCATAACTCTTTCATCAAAGCTCCGATTAAGATGATTCAAGATGACAGGGAAAGCTAAGAAAGAGTTCTACAACTTTAGTGTTTCGAGTTTTGAGAGATATTGGTTGTATCAAGGACGAATTTGGGCTTACATTTGATGGACCTAAGCTGCGGAAATTCTGGAATGTTCTAAAGATGCAAGTATTATTAGTGGGCCTGATAAAAGGTTTGAACAGGAGATTCAACTGAAGTATTACTTCCTTAGTCATATTTGGACTTTATTTTATTTTATTATTTTCTTTGATTAGGCATATTTGGATATTAATATAGGGAGTATTTTTAGGAGATTTTATAAGGTTCTACTACTATAAATAAGGTGCAAGTAAGGGTGAGCATAGTACGGTTTGGTGCGGTTTGAAGCCCAAACCACATATGAAACCGCTTAGGTGTGGTTTGACAAATCCAAAACCGCACATGAAACTGCATGGTGCGATTTGATGCTGTTTTAAAACGTGTGGTGCGGTTTCATTTGGTGCAGTTTCGGTTCCAAAACCTTGAAACAATTAAATTTCATGCAATTTAAATTAGCAATTTAGCATAACACAATATTAAATATCATTTTGATAACACACAATCTTACTTATGCAATCTTGTATACATAACTATCAATGTTTAGAAATTCGGACCGGTGATCGAACCGGAAAAGTTACCGGGTGAATGGGTCATTGGTTCAACCAGTGGTCGAACCGTTATTGAACCAGTGACATCATAAATACATAAAAAAATATATTATTAATAATTAATAAAATTTTAAAATATCTAATTTTTTATAAGCTAAAATATAGTAAAATAATGTTATAATATTATTAAAAATATTTTTGTAAAAAAAAAAAAACTTGAAAACCTGGTCAACCGGTTCAACTACCAGTTGAACCGTTGGTTAACCGGTTTTTGACCAGGTCGTTGACTTACAGTTTTTTGGCCGGACCGGACCGGAAAGTCGACCGGTTCCGGTCGAACCGCGGTCCGACCGCCGGTCCAGTCCGATTTTTTAAACATTGGTAACTATCTCTATAAAGCTATCCAAACATGTGGAGAAAATGGTCCAGAAAATTATTTTATATTAAAAAACACAAGACAACATGATGTTACTTAGAAACTCTAATTTTGGAACATGACTTCGTTTTGGCCATTATTTTATATTAAAAAATGCAAGACAACATGATATTACTCGGGGACTCTAATTTCCATTAGAAAATAGAGAGAAAGCAGATTTTGCTTCTTGCTGTGTTTCAAAGAGCCCAGCAGAATATAAGCTCACTACTTGTTTCGACTTGGATTAAAAGCTAAGAATCTTTGCATTGCTTTAAGCCTATAATTAGGTGGAAGGACTTATCATGTTACTCTTTTCTTTTCAAACACCAATTGTGATCTGTGTATCCTAGTGAGTGTTAAGTCCTTTATGCATTAATCTTTTTTTAGACTTTTACATTCATTTTTTTAAATGGGAAAAGATTTGTGTTATGACTAAAAAATGTTTACGTTTTTACTACACTTAAATTAGAATCTTGGTATATATTACCACAAATTTAAATTGATTGTAAATATCGATGTATGTGGATACATAAGAATTATGAATTGAGAGAATTAAGAATAGACTCACCTTAATTTATTCTATATTATCCCTTAGTGTAGTACCTAAGTTGCAATTCAATTTCTGTCATAAATTTGTTAACATATAAATTATTTCTCTATAAATTAATTACCCATATATTTATATTAATTTACAAGGTATGTCATTATGTCTACTCATGACAAGAATCGACATATTTTTGTACTCTTTCTCAAGATAATTATATATGCACCATGTTATTATTTGGTTTCTTTTTATATTTGTATATTTTAAAGATTAGATTTATGTTTTAAAATTTTTAGAAAAACCATTCTAATCCTCCTAAGTTAGATACCAATAAGGGTATATCCCTTTTCAATTTATTTTATAAATTTTCTTAATTACTGGATGAAAAAAAAAGCTTTACAGAAAGTTTTACTATGTTGTGAGTCAGTTTTGACTAACATAGTATCATACTTTTAAAATTTAACATGTGCTTCAAGCCAAAACAAATTCCTGGGGTTCCAGCCGGCTACAAATTAGATGAAAAATCAGAACAATTATGAGGGCATGCAGATGGAAAAAAATTATTGGTGCGATGCGGTTTCCGCGGTGCAGTGGACAGTAGAAACCGAAATCAAACCGCAAATACGGTTTTTCAACCTTTCCAAAACCGTCATATACGCCGTAACCGTTGGTGTGGTTTGGTCGATTTTTGGTACGATTTCGGGGTCAATTTCGGTTTTTTTCTCACCCCTAGGTGCAAGGGTTCATGGGAGAGAATACACGACATATACGTTCTTCTTGTTCTCTTTTCTCTTCTTCTATAATGGCCCTGTGTAGCTAGGTTTTTCAATTCAGTTCAAGGGGATTTCGAACCCTATTGCATTTTGATGGTTAAAACAATTCAGTAACATTATTTCTCCATGAAATTATTCTTGATAATTTGCATTAATTGTCTTATTGATATTTGGTTTGATTGATTTAATTTAGGCATGTTAGATTGATCAAATTATTATCAATTGCTAGATTTAAGAATTGTATTACGTAATCGATATCGTTCCTAATCATTTGTAGTAAATAGTGATAGATGATTGTGGTCAAGCTTTTGTTTATTGCTATGGTTATCGTGGTATAAGTTAAACAGTCCGAGCTATGCTTATCATGGTAGTAAGTAAATAAGCTTTTGTTTATTGCTATGGTTATCATGGTAGTAAATCAATTCATTGTTGCTTAGACTAATTTAATTTCTTTGTTATTATTGCTGTCACTATATTAAATTTAGAGAGTTTGTTCTAAAATGTATAATGGTTATAATCTAATGAAGAGCTCGTTTCATTAGTAAGGAACTAAGGGAAATTTCGGGTAGCAAAACTTGTTGTTTCCAAGGGTTATTAGTTTCATTGAAGGGTAGAATAGTGCTATAATTGATTAATCCATTAACTGTAAGGGTAAGACTGAACCGAAGAACTAAAGTTTTAAATTCATAGATTACGTTATTGTAATTTGCATTAGTTGTTACTGAACTAAACAGACGGGTTTTTACTTGTCTGGAGATTAGTTTGTTTACTTGTCTAGATTAATTGTTTGTTTCACTCTTTTACTTGTCTGCTTTAGTCATCATTCTAGTTATATTTAAACCCCGCATCTTAGGTCACAAAACATAAATTTTGACTAAACACTCTTTATGGAAATGATCCTTACTTGCACTACTACATATATATATATATTTTTCGCAGTATAGGTTTTATTTTTGATTGCCTACAATAGCACACCAATCTAGGAAGTCTGTTCTTTGGATACTGAGTTCACAAGATTTTTATTGTTTATTGGAATGAGCTCCTATGATTTTATCTAGAGTGACGAGCCCTTTCCGAACCGCAACCTTGATACGAATCAAGAAAATTAGTGCTAGCATTAGGGTTTTTTCTCATTATATGGGACATTTTAAACATGGTATCTAATTACTTCTCAAAAAGAAGTATCACTTTGTTTCAAATATAGGATTAATTTTGACTTTTTGAAATTAATTTGGGAGAATTTTAGTTTTGAAATTGATAAGAATTCGTTAAAGTTTTAGACAAAACTATAATGCCCCAAATCCCCGTACTCTATACAGACCCTGTGCGTTGACTTCCATACATTCTACAAACTTAACCAATTATCCTATAATTGTATTGGTTGAATTAATCTATTTTAGACTATTTATTTAAAAATTTCTTTAACTTCATCCCTACATCTTAACTTGATCTCGATCTCATTATTTTTACAAGTATCAACTAAGAGTTCATCCGTATACATGGATAACACCATATATACGGGTCAAATTTTAATCTTAAGATTTAAACATTCTATACTTCAATATATCCAAGATTCACAACATCAAATAATTAAGACGATTCTTGAGAACAGAGAATCTCGCGATGAATGTTTGTATCTTAATCCGTGATAAATGTTTGCATCTTTATCCGTGATAAATGTTTGTGTCTTTATCCGGTGCAATATTCTTTTTCCGTACAGAACATACCAAACTACTTTAACACCCTAACTTGATTTACATATAGTTATAGCGACATCTCTTCATATCGATATTCTTACATATGTGGCATTTAGAATAGTAATAATAAGCTTGTACTTAGGTCTGAGGAATCTAACGATGAATTTGACCATTTCACATCGATTAATCCTGTCTCGGATGTTTACAGTACCTACAAATGTTATTTACCATTCTCATTCTGATAAGTAATTCGTTATCAACATTATATTAATGTTTTACTATCTATCTGAAGTTCAGAGTATCGACATAATATGATAAGTCCATATTACCAATACCCTCATTCAAATTAATAGATTTTTAACAATTCTAAGTTATATCAAAGTAAATACATAACAACATTTGATAATAATATATAATATTATTAATTTCATTCGGTTACATGTTTTGCTTGTTCGTATTACAACAGTCATTATGACTTTATACAAATACAAGTAAATAATGCATGAAACATAATCTACGCTTCTTCTTTACGTTCATGATCTTCTTATCATTCCTCTTTAACTGCAAATAAAGTTTTATTCGCAAGAATGAGCACAACGGCTCAACAAGTCTAACTAATAACACATATAAAGTTTACACTTTCACATAAATTTTAACATGTTTTAACTTTAATAAACATCTCAGTTAATAATCATATTAACTTATGCTCAACAATAAACATACTTTATGCATACTCATATGCATCATCATTTAACATTTAATCAACAATTTATACATAATATCACATAAGACGTTCATAAATATTCTTTCACATATCATCTATCACATAACAATATGAACATGCTTAAAACATGCTAGGAACACATAATAGTACGAAGACTTGCCTCGAATCGAAACCCTACAAAACGGGTTTTCAGTTTTGACCTCTTTTACACAAACAGTCATATCTTCCTCGTTTCAAAACATTTTTAAGTGATTCTTCAGTTTAAATTCATTAGAATTTCAAGATCTACAACTTTCTTTTAGATTATTAAGGTAAATTCTGACTTTAAAATTTTGAAAAATAGGCAGCAAGGTCAGAAGTTGCAATTTGTTCACAACTTCTTCATTCCACTTGGCAAAACATGATACCACAAGCATCAATATACTATGTTATCATGTTCTAACACGTAATTAACTTCAATAACATAAAAATAACAAAATCATAAACTTACTTATGTAAGATTCATGACTTTTCTCAAGAACACATGAAGAACATGAAGAACGAAAAATCGTACGTAGTAATGACTTGTGTTCTTAAACTTTTAGTTTTCATATTTAAAATAATTTGAACATTATAACAGCTTGCATAAGTGATTTATGACACTTTAAACTATAAACTTAACTTATAAAAATAATTACTCAAGAACACACGAAGAACACGGAGAACGAAAAATCGTACATGGCTACGACGTGTGTTTTGAGCTTTTCCACTATATTATGACAGAAAATCGATTTACTCAAGAACATATGAAGAACACGGAGAACGAAAAATCGTACATGGCTACGACTTATGTTCTCTTTTCAATTACTAGATGAAAGAAAATTTAACATAATAACGACTAAGGATGTTACCTTTTGTAGTGCAAGTTTTAACTATATATTTGTACTTTCAATAACAACTCTCAAGAACTTGCTCTTATAATTGTGTATAGCTTTGATACTTGAATTTTTGCTTTGAAATTAGTAAAGTTTTGTGAATAACTAAGCTCTCTATTTATAGGAAACCAAAGCTAGGGTATTTTAGTCATTAGTGCATTTACTTCCAAGCTAAGAAAATAAGAGATCATCTACCATTTCTCACCTTGAATGGTCGGCACTTTAGGGGGTTTCTAGAAAGTTCTAGAATGTGTTTTTAGGGCTTGCATCATCCTTGTGTCATGCTTACATCATCATGCTTGGTGACATCATCATCTCACATTTCAATGGCCAAGATCAAGCCTACAAAAGGAATAGTATTAGGCCTTGTTTGGTTGCTTAAAATAACCTATTATTGGAGGAGCAATGATGGTCTTTTACCAAGCTTAGTTTAAGGGTAGTTTAGTCCTTTCATATCCTAGCTAGGTTTCTAATTAGTTAGGTTAGATTGTAACTTAGTTACTCCTAACCTAGTTCGATTCCAACTATATTTCATGTAACCTAGTTTCATTCCAACTAAATGTCATCTAACATAGTTTTATTTCAACCAGGTTAGTTTAATCATTTAGTTAGATTAATTAGTTTACTAGTTTAGTTAGTTTGTAACTAAGTTTAATTTCTAGTTTGGTTCCTAACCCAGTTACATCCAACTTAGTTACATCTCAACCGAATTTAGTTCATCCTTAACTATTTCTAGTTCATTTCTAAGTCTTTTAGTTAAATTGACCTTTACGGATTAAAAGTCTGATATTACATAGTTTTGTTCCGTATAAATATTATTTCGTAAAGCCAGAAGTTCAACTAACTTGGCACGTTTTTCGGTGAATAGTATTTTTGACGGCGTTTTCTCAGAATATTATTAGACGATCAAAAACTCAAAAACAATATTTATTTTCGTCTTTTTCCTATTTTGTTTTATTACTGACACGCTTTTCGAGAAAACTTTTTACTGCTTCCCTAACATCTATGACCCATTTTAGCACTATCTTGTGAAATACGATATGTCAAAAAGACGTACCCATTTTACTAGCGGAAGTTTTCTGCGTTTTTCTACAGAAATACTTTTATTCATTATTAGGTCTTCCTATATCGTAGGAAAAGTTAACCTCGAAACGGAATGTTGAATTGACGTATTCGTTTCTCTAGGGAGCTTAGATAAATTTCACGCTTTCCCGTGTGAATAGTGTTTTCTGTATTTTTCTCGAAAAACTTTTATTCTTCATTATTATGTCTCTATACCTCATATATACGCTAAGCCCTGAAACGGAATATAAAAAAGATGCACACATTTTACTAACGGGCTTAGGTTTTTATTGCACGCTTTTCTGTGTGAATAGTAATTTTTCTTTCTCTGAAAAATTTATTTTTCTAATAATTGTTTAAGTCAGATTCTTAAAACAAAACACAAAAATAAACATTATTGAACATTCCATAATACATTTAACATGTAAATCAATCTTTATATAATCACATAAAGTTGAATTTATAAGTACTAAAAGTTCGGGTTATTACAAAAACA
Organism: Hedera helix; assembly: GCA_947179155.2. Lineage (NCBI taxonomy): Eukaryota > Viridiplantae > Streptophyta > Magnoliopsida > Apiales > Araliaceae > Hedera > Hedera helix. The sequence continues at coordinate 51,543,808 of OX359271.1, forward strand.
ATTATGAAATTTGTAAGAGTTAAATACACTTTACATCCCCCAGTTTACCCTTATTTTTACACTCTGCATCTCACAATTTACAAATTGACATTTTGCACACCACACTTTTAGCGCATTGACACATAACAACCTCCCGGCAAAAAATTGTTAACTGGGTCACAAAGTTAGGGTGTTTTGACCCACGTGTTGTATTTTTAGGACCAAAATAATCCCAGTGAAATCCTTGCCCCTGAAAAGACAACTTGTGAGTCAAAACAACCTAACTTTGTTAGTCCAGTTAACGATTTTTTGACACGAGGGTGTTATGTATTATTGTGCTGAAAGTGTGAGATGCAAACTGTACACTCATAAAGTGTTGGATGCAAAGTGCAAAATGAGAGTAAACTGAAAAATACAAAGTACATTTAACTCAATTTGTAAACTATCCAAAAATACTACTAAATACAAAATTTATAATTTTCAAATATATCGTTATCAATTTTAAAAATCAAATTTAATTATATATTTTGAAATAGAGGAAGCATATAAAAGAGCAAGGGAATAAATGAAAATTAATTTACTGGATAACAAGTGTTCATCCATTTGCTTTTGCAAACCTACAAATGAAAACACGAAAAAATAAAACGTTAAATTTGAAATTGAAACCATAAGATTAAAGGATTGAACAACTCAAAAATGTATGTATATATATCGTCTGCAGAGAGAGAAAGAAAGATTGACCTCTATAATCGGTACCAACATAACCGACGCGCATTACAACCTTTTTCTTAAGGAAAGGCTCCCATTTATGGGGATGGTATGGACAATCTAAGGTTTTGAGATTGTTAATAACAGCAGGAGAAGAGGAAGATGAAAAGCAGAGTACAAGTGGTAGTCTAGGGTTTGAGAATCTGAGGTACGAGGTTGTTGGGCTGGAGATCATGGGCGAGATGGCCATTCGTAAGGAAGATACTACGGACATGGTACCAGTGACTGAACTGCTGCCGCGCCCCCAAACAATTATTTTGGATAACTGTGTATCAGATTACCAGAGTACCCTCACGGTTTTCTTATTTAATGCCCTGGAAAACAATTAAAACTTTGTTAAGTTTTTCGGTTAAACCTTTGAACTCTTATTTTATTACATATAACCGTAAGATCTCAAATATGATTACAAAAAGACCCTTATTGTCGAACTATGGTTAAACTAAGTATATCTAATGTACACATGTCGTTACTACAATTGGCTTTTTTTCTTATATTGTAATCTTTTTATCGGTTATAATAACTTACAGCTTTAATAGATTTTAATCAATAAAACTATTTGATAAAAAAAATTAAGGCCGATGTGGTATCACATATGATGAGTTAAAGTTGCTTTTATGAATCTGTTTCGTCGAAAGGTGTTGCTAGGTTGTAAATTTAGTGCTAAGGTGGAAAACAAAAGGGGATAAAATTAAAAAATATATATTTAAGAGTAATGAAATTGAGTAGTCAACTAAAAATTAAAAATTAAAAAAAAATATCATCATTGTCTTTATTTTAATCAATAAATTAAAAATACTAATTATTATTCAAACATAACTGGCAATTTTATTAAAATTAAAACCAATTTAAAATTAAACTAAAGATATTAACATTAACCCAAATACACTCACTTGGGCCATTACATTAAGTCATTTAAAACAATAAAGAACTAAGATTATAGTTTTTTAGTATAAATTATTTCCTAAACTGAAGGCTAGTGATAATCTGTTGCCTTTTAAGTTCTTTTGACTCTGGTGACAAGATTATAATTTCTTAGTACAGATTATTCAAAAGTAGATCTTAAAACATTATTATCAATTTCAAATATGACGAGAGGAGATATTTTCTTGAATTGTTTTCAATTCAACTTGTACTTTCTCCATATCCATTTGAAATAGATAATTATCTCTTAAGAGTGTCATGAACCACTTTATGCAAGAGTATGTATGCACATCATCAGTTAAATAATATAAAGCAATTCATTAGTCATGCATATTGATATTGAAAGAGTTGAAATACAATATGTCACTGATATCAATCTCTTGAGTATAAGTGGTGATATCCTTTGTTAGTCTCTTGTGCACCAATTAGCTTTGAGTTGCTTTCATCTTCATTTGCGCTCCTGATTTCCTCTAATAAACATGTTACACTCAGCAATGAATTGTCCTAGCTATTAAAGCACATGTCTTTGATATACCTCTTGGTATATTCTTTCTTTCACCTCGGGTGACAACAGACATTGATCAGTCTAATGACATTCATCATCATCAATTGATTCAGCGTCAAAGTCGCTTGGTGACTTGCCATGATCCTTAAGAGATCATACAACTTCCTTTATAATGAAACTTGTTATACTCAACAATATGGTGATTTGAATTCTTGTAGTTGAAACATCGATCTATTGAGTTGTTTGCTGATGTAGTTAGCGTTGAAGTTGTTCCTGCCTTTTTATAAGATCTTCATTAAACTTTTGGCCAATAGTGTAAGACCCCGAATTTTATGAAATACAAAATTTAATTTTTCTTCATATATATTTTTTTTGAAACAGTAAGTGGTTAAATTAACAAAATTGAAAGTTAAGGATGTTATGTGCAAATTTTATTTTGTCGGACAATATTCGCTTTGTTGGGGAATATTCGTTTGGTCGGGGAATATTCGTGCCGTACGACGGCGCCGAAATAATAAATTATTGGTGGACCCCACAACGGAATATTTGTCGGATATAGAAAACGACAGAAGTAACCTTTTTAAATAAAAATAGTCAACGGAACTGTTAAAATACCGGTGATAAAAGAATAGTAGCATACGGTAGTTTATGGTATTTTCTGTAGCACACGGTACTCTACAGTAACACACGGTATTGCATAGTGTCTCATATTATTGGTCTGATAATTGACACCGTAACTGTTACGCATCATTTCATCGATAATTGTCACTGCATAATATTTTATATTATCAATTCAATAATTGTTGTTACACAGTATTTTGCATTATTGATTTAATAATTGTCATTACACTGTATTTTATATCATTGAGTCAATAATTGTTGTTGCACTGTTTTTAAAATTATTGAACCTAATAATTGTCACAGTAACATATGCACAGTAATTCACATTATTGAATCAATAATTGTCATTACACAGTAACGTATGCTTTATTTTACATTATTGTTATCTCTATTATGATGTTATTTAAACAGTTGTATTTCATTAATTTATTGACTTGATATCTAAGAGCTAACTATACTGTATTTATAACAATTAGTCATAATAATTGAATTGATAAAGTTATTTGTTTATAATATAAAGTTAGGTGATTATTAGGTGATATGAAATGAATGGTGTAGATTAAAGTGTGAATTATTGTTGAATAATTGAATTGATTTGTTTATAATATAAAGTTAGGTGATTATTAGGTGATATGAAATGAATGGTGTAGATTAAAGTGTGAATTATTGTTGAATAATTAAATTGATTTGTTTATAATATAAAGTTAGGTGATTATTAGGTGATATGAAATGAATGGTGTAGATTAAAGATAATATAATATTTGAAATGGATGGTGTAGATTAAAAGATGATCTTTAAATGAATGGTTTAGATTTAATGAATGATAAGATTTTTGGCTATAAATAGAAGCCTTAACTTAAGGATTTTTCATAAACTTCCTTACTTGTTCTTTCTTTCTCTCTCTAAATATTTCTTGTGAAAGTTCTCTCTAAGTGTGCTTAAGTCATCTTGTGTATTTGTGAAGATCTATAAGTATACGTGTACTGTTCAAGTTAATCAACCTCATTTAAATCAATATCCAGTCACGTGTTACGGTAAGGGATACCATCTTTTTCATCTTCCATTATTCAAACATACTATGGTAAGGGATTATCATTATTTGATTCTCGATAATAATATTGTTTCTTCCTTACTCATAAGACGTGCCTTTTATTTCCATGTATTAAATTGTGGGAATAACCTTACGGAGCGGATTGCCGCCTGTTGGTGAATAACCTTTCGTATTCATTCATTATTAATCTCTGAGAATAACCTTACGGAGCGGATTGCCGCCTGTTTGGTGAATAACTCTTTGTACTCAAATTCTATTAAATTGTGGGAATAACCTTACGGAGCGGATTGCCGCCTGTTTGGTGAATAACTCTTTGTACTCAAATTCTATTAAATTGTGGGAATAACCTTACGGAGCGGATTGCCGCCTGTTGGTGAATAACCCTTTGTATTAATTTCCTTCACCTTTTGTTAATCAAACCTGCTACGGTAAGGGATATTATTTTCTTTCATACTCCTAAATCGAAATTTATTATGGAACTATTGCTTCTATAATTCCTGAAAATATTATATGTTCCATAATAGTTGAACTTCATTATTTCAACTGAACCTTCCTATTTACGTGAACCTTTCTATTGAATTAACCGTTATTCTGAACTGTGGATCTTGAATATCATTTTTAAATTTCACTCCACATCATGTTGACAATTTGGACATTATTTGAATCTGTACAAAGTAAACTTCCGATACTTATTGTTATCCTATTTCTTCTGTTCATCATTTATATCATTCTAATCATCCAAAAATCAAGCTGTTGTGAATATCTGTGGTCGGGGGCACAGATGTGATATATTTGTTGACCAGATGATAGGTTAAAGGCGATATAATAGGTTAAAGGCGATACATCTGTTCGGTGTCTTTTATGGCACGTGGTGAATGTTCTCTTTGGCCCGTAGTGCAAAGATGAACTGTTGTTTGGTATGATTATGACCAAAGGCTGAATCTGGTATAATCATGACCGTTGGTGTTATATTGAATGTCTTTGGCCCGTAGTGCAAAGATGAACTGTTGATCTGCATGATTATGATCAGGAACTGTGAATTTGTATTATCTTGACTAATGATATTTCAGATGATAAAAGTTGATGATGTTTTTCCTAAAAAGAGAACCGAGTGAACATTATAGTCTGCATTATTCTTCTAATAGATTACTCATTCCGCTGCTATTATTGATCTGAACGTTGTTTAAGAATTTAACTGCAGTTTTTGATATAAACCTTGTAGTCTATTGTATTCTATCAAGAACTCAACTGTTGAAGACTAATGATAATTTATTCGTCATTATCTTAGTCATGATATTTCTTACTGGGCTATTTGAGCTCACCCTTTATTTTGTTCCATTGTTTTTCAACAGGAGATGAAAACATAACAGGGTCTAGCCGGGGAATGGAGTGAGGGTCCGAGGAATAGTTATCATAGTCTTCACGTTTTGTAAAATAGTGTGGCAATAATAGTGAAGACTTAGTTGTGTATTATTATACACTGTATTGTTGTACGTTGTGCTTTGTTGTAATAATTTTGTTGTAGTCTTTTGACGACTCAAGTATGGGCTGTGTGGGCCCAGATTTGGGGGCGTCACAGTTGGCATCAGAGCTTAGGGATATGGTCTTTAATGGAGATCTGGGGTAGAACTAGGAGGGGAGAGACGAATATAATCAGTCACTAGTGTGTCCCACCTAAATTAGATTTTATTATCTAATGAGTTGATTTGAATATAGGGACATGAAGTGATGAGTCAGTTTATTTGAACTAACATCTATTTTGTGACCACAGTTAAGTATGGCATCTGGAAATCAGGAGGTTAACCACGAAGTACCCGAAGTGAATGTAGAGGCCACAAACAATTCTTCTACAAACTCAGAGTTGAATAATTTGCCTAAAGCAAAAATTATTTGTATCCGATCTAAAGAAGAAGAAGGTGAAAGTTCTACCGTCGTTCTTCCAAATTCGTTCTTTAAAGGATATCCGGAACTTGCGGAAATTGTTGCCTTTAATTTGCTCGACAGTTGGAAACATATCATCACCTGGTTATGCTCGATAACAAAGGATCAGAATATATGGACGTTTCATATAAGTCCTTGGGATTTATGGTGTTCGAGCTATGATTTTCAAGATTATTTAAAAATGATGTATCTATACTTTTGGGCGTTACAATTTAGAGGAATTCAGGTTAAGTTAGTCACTATCGTGGAAACTGTAGTCTATCGAAAATACTATTTTAATGGAAATCATTGGTACGCTACTACTGATGAAGTTGAAGAATCTGAGAAACAGTTCGTTAGAGAACTGTTTCGTGGTATCCCCATGGTTGAAATACGTGAAGATCCGGATGAAGTATATGGGACTCGATTTGATGATGACAGCCTTGATGATCAAGAAATCGAATGAGGTGATGACCGGTAAGCTATTCATCAATTCTCGAGAAGTCTATGCCATGTTAGATATTGACTCTATCCACTCTTTTATCTCACCTATATGTACTCAACGTTTAAATTTGCCTATTGAAAACTTAAATCTTGTCTTATCAGTTGAAATCTCATTGGGAGAAATACCTATTACATTTACTATCTATAAATCTTGCCTAGTTCAAATCAACAACCTCACATTACCTGTTGACCTTATTTCTTTGGAGATGCGTGAATTTGATGTGATTTTAGGAATTGATTGGTTGACTACCCATCATGCTAAAATTGATTGTTTTCATAAGATTATTAGTTTTCATATTCCTAATCAACCTGTCATGCAAATTCAAGCAACTAAACCATTGAAATCTATAACTGTTATTTCTAGCCATAAAGCCATTCGTTTATTGAAAAACGGATGTCAAGCCTTTTTAGCTCATGTCACTGATTTGAACAAAAACACGTCAAACTTGAATGATATTCCCATTGTTAATGAGTTTCCTGACGTTTTTTTCTGAGGAACTTTCTGGCTTACCCCAAACCGTGAAATTGAATTCTGTATCGATCTTGAACCCGGCACTAAGCCCATTTTTAAAGTCCCATACCAAATGGCTCCCATAGAACACCAAGAGTTGAAAGTTTAATTACTAGATATCGGTATCATTCATTCTAGTACAAAACTTATATCGAGCGAGGAATGCGAGAAGAATTTTCAAGAACTCAAGAGGAGACTGATTTCAGCTCCTGTTCTGACCATACCATCAGGATCAGGAGAATTTGTTATCTACAGCGATGCTTCTGGCAAAGGTCTAGGCTGTGTCCTTATGCAACATGGAAAGGTTATAGCCTACGCCTCTCGACAACTCAAAGATTATGAGAAAAATTATCCTACTCATGATCTAGAGTTGGCAGCAGTCGTTTTCGCGTTGAAGATCTGGAGACACTACTTGTACGGAGAGAAAGTGGATATCTATACGGATCATAAAAGTCTCAAGTATTTCTTCACCCAGAAGGAACTCAACATGCGACAACGACGTTGGCTTGAGCTGTTAAAGGATTATGACCACACAATCCAGTATCACCCGGGAAAGGCGAACGTTGTAGCTGACGCTTTGAGCAGAAAATCTTATGCAAGTACAAGTGCACTGCTGACAACACAAAAGTGTATTTTGTACGACTTGCAAAAGATGGAGATAGAGCTAAAGACATCAGGGACCCACTCGAAGATTGCTCACGTGCGAGTAGAACCAACTTTAATCGATAAAATTAAAGCTGCTCAAGCTACCGATCCGGAACTGATAAACATGATAAAGAAAGTACAAGAAGGTGCCATTCCCGAAGCAAGAATCGACGAGAAAGGAATACTTCGAGTCAACTCTCGACTCTGTGTTCCTAACGATCCTGAATTAAAGCATAAAATCATGATGGAGGCACACAACACGCCGTTTGCAATCCACCCAGGAGGTACCAAGATGTATCGAGATCTTCGACATACATTTTGGTGGAACAATATGAAAAAAGAGATTGCGGAGTTTATCTCAAGGTGCCTAACTTGTCAACGTGTCAAGGCAGAGCATCAAGTTCCTAAAGGTCCATTACAATCACTTGAAGTTCCCGAATGGAAGTGGGAACACATCAATATGGACTTCGTGACGGGTCTTCCAAAAGTTTCTCAAGGCTTAGATGCAATTTGGGTGATCGTAGATAGATTGACCAAATCTGCTCATTTCTTGCCTATACGAGAAAACTTTTCACTTGAACGTCTTGCCGGTATGTACATAAATGAGATCGTGAGATTGCATGGCATGCCAGTTTCCATTGTTTCTGATCGAGATCCTAGATTCACTTCACGCTTTTGGATCAGTCTACAAAAAGCTATGGGCACTGAACTACGTTTTAGTTCTGCATACCATCCTCAAACAGACGGACAATCGGAAAGGACGATCCAGACCCTCAAAGATCTTTTGAGACTTTGTGTATTAGACTTCAAAGGAAGTTGGGATAAGTACTTGCCGTTGGTGGAATTTTCTTACAACAACAGTTACCAAGCAAGCATAGGCATGGCTCCATTCGAGGCATTGTATGGAAGGAAGTGTCGCTCTCCAATATGTTGGAATGAGGTAGGAGAAGCAAAATTGTTGGGACCCGAGTTGGTACGCTTGACGACCGAAAAGATCCAAATGATCCGACAACGAATACAGACCGCACAAGAACGACAAAAGAGTTATGCTGATCTTCATCGGAGAGACGAAAGTTTCAACGTCGGAGATCATGTATTCTTACGTGTTTCTCCATGGAAAGGGGTTACGAGATTCGGAAAAAGAGGAAAGCTCAACCCTCGATTTATTGGCCCATTTGAAATCCTCGATCGAATAGGAACCGTAGCCTACAGACTAGCCCTACCACCAAGTATGTCTCGCATCCATAACGTTTTTCACATATCTATGTTACGTAAATATGTGAAGGACCCAAACCACGTCATTGAGTTAGAACCAGACGTTATAGCAGAGGATTTAACATACGAGGAGGTACCTGTTAAGATCCTGGATAAGAAGGAGCAGATCCTACGCTCAAAGGTTATACCTCAAGTTAAGGTTTTATGGAGGAACCAAGATACTGAGGAAATGACCTGGGAGCTAGAATCTGAGATGAAATCTAAGTATCCTTACCTCTTCGATATGTCAGGTACGTCAATTTCGGGGACGAAATTTCATAAGGAGGGGAGGTTGTAAGACCCCGAATTTTATGAAATACAAAATTTAATTTTTCTTCATATATATTTTTTTTGAAACAGTAAGTGGTTAAATTAACAAAATTGAAAGTTAAGGATGTTATGTGCAAATTTTATTTTGTCGGACAATATTCGCTTTGTTGGGGAATATTCGTTTGGTCGGGGAATATTCGTGCCGTACGACGGCGCCGAAATAATAAATTATTGGTGGACCCCACAACGGAATATTTGTCGGATATAGAAAACGACAGAAGTAACCTTTTTAAATAAAAATAGTCAACGGAACTGTTAAAATACCGGTGATAAAAGAATAGTAGCATACGGTAGTTTATGGTATTTTCTGTAGCACACGGTACTCTACAGTAACACACGGTATTGCATAGTGTCTCATATTATTGGTCTGATAATTGACACCGTAACTGTTACGCATCATTTCATCGATAATTGTCACTGCATAATATTTTATATTATCAATTCAATAATTGTTGTTACACAGTATTTTGCATTATTGATTTAATAATTGTCATTACACTGTATTTTATATCATTGAGTCAATAATTGTTGTTGCACTGTTTTTAAAATTATTGAACCTAATAATTGTCACAGTAACATATGCACAGTAATTCACATTATTGAATCAATAATTGTCATTACACAGTAACGTATGCTTTATTTTACATTATTGTTATCTCTATTATGATGTTATTTAAACAGTTGTATTTCATTAATTTATTGACTTGATATCTAAGAGCTAACTATACTGTATTTATAACAATTAGTCATAATAATTGAATTGATAAAGTTATTTGTTTATAATATAAAGTTAGGTGATTATTAGGTGATATGAAATGAATGGTGTAGATTAAAGTGTGAATTATTGTTGAATAATTGAATTGATTTGTTTATAATATAAAGTTAGGTGATTATTAGGTGATATGAAATGAATGGTGTAGATTAAAGTGTGAATTATTGTTGAATAATTAAATTGATTTGTTTATAATATAAAGTTAGGTGATTATTAGGTGATATGAAATGAATGGTGTAGATTAAAGATAATATAATATTTGAAATGGATGGTGTAGATTAAAAGATGATCTTTAAATGAATGGTTTAGATTTAATGAATGATAAGATTTTTGGCTATAAATAGAAGCCTTAACTTAAGGATTTTTCATAAACTTCCTTACTTGTTCTTTCTTTCTTTCTCTAAATATTTCTTGTGAAAGTTCTCTCTAAGTGTGCTTAAGTCATCTTGTGTATTTGTGAAGATCTATAAGTATACGTGTACTGTTCAAGTTAATCAACCTCATTTAAATCAATATCCAGTCACGTGTTACGGTAAGGGATACCATCTTTTTCATCTTCCATTATTCAAACATACTATGGTAAGGGATTATCATTATTTGATTCTCGATAATAATATTGTTTCTTCCTTACTCATAAGACGTGCCTTTTATTTCCATGTATTAAATTGTGGGAATAACCTTACGGAGCGGATTGCCGCCTGTTGGTGAATAACCTTTCGTATTCATTCATTATTAATCTCTGAGAATAACCTTACGGAGCGGATTGCCGCCTGTTTGGTGAATAACTCTTTGTACTCAAATTCTATTAAATTGTGGGAATAACCTTACGGAGCGGATTGCCGCCTGTTTGGTGAATAACTCTTTGTACTCAAATTCTATTAAATTGTGGGAATAACCTTACGGAGCGGATTGCCGCCTGTTGGTGAATAACCCTTTGTATTAATTTCCTTCACCTTTTGTTAATCAAACCTGCTACGGTAAGGGATATTATTTTCTTTCATACTCCTAAATCGAAATTTATTATGGAACTATTGCTTCTATAATTCCTGAAAATATTATATGTTCCATAATAGTTGAACTTCATTATTTCAACTGAACCTTCCTATTTACGTGAACCTTTCTATTGAATTAACCGTTATTCTGAACTGTGGATCTTGAATATCATTTTTAAATTTCACTCCACATCATGTTGACAATTTGGACATTATTTGAATCTGTACAAAGTAAACTTCCGATACTTATTGTTATCCTATTTCTTCTGTTCATCATTTATATCATTCTAATCATCCAAAAATCAAGCTGTTGTGAATATCTGTGGTCGGGGGCACAGATGTGATATATTTGTTGACCAGATGATAGGTTAAAGGCGATATAATAGGTTAAAGGCGATACATCTGTTCGGTGTCTTTTATGGCACGTGGTGAATGTTCTCTTTGGCCCGTAGTGCAAAGATGAACTGTTGTTTGGTATGATTATGACCAAAGGCTGAATCTGGTATAATCATGACCGTTGGTGTTATATTGAATGTCTTTGGCCCGTAGTGCAAAGATGAACTGTTGATCTGCATGATTATGATCAGGAACTGTGAATTTGTATTATCTTGACTAATGATATTTCAGATGATAAAAGTTGATGATGTTTTTCCTAAAAAGAGAACCGAGTGAACATTATAGTCTGCATTATTCTTCTAATAGATTACTCATTCCGCTGCTATTATTGATCTGAACGTTGTTTAAGAATTTAACTGCAGTTTTTGATATAAACCTTGTAGTCTATTGTATTCTATCAAGAACTCAACTGTTGAAGACTAATGATAATTTATTCGTCATTATCTTAGTCATGATATTTCTTACTGGGCTATTTGAGCTCACCCTTTATTTTGTTCCATTGTTTTTCAACAGGAGATGAAAACATAACAGGGTCTAGCCGGGGAATGGAGTGAGGGTCCGAGGAATAGTTATCATAGTCTTCACGTTTTGTAAAATAGTGTGGCAATAATAGTGAAGACTTAGTTGTGTATTATTATACACTGTATTGTTGTACGTTGTGCTTTGTTGTAATAATTTTGTTGTAGTCTTTTGACGACTCAAGTATGGGCTGTGTGGGCCCAGATTTGGGGGCGTCACAAATAGAACATATACTTCATCTTCCTTTAAGGTGAGTTTTGAATGATCTTTATGTAGCTTTGAGAACAATATCTTTAACTTTTCTTCTAGCTTTCATAAATGATGTTGTCTCTTTCCTCTATTTAAGCTCAAGCTCATTGGTGAGTCAATCTTCATTAAGTTGCAGCATAATTTAAATCATGTAAGCTCTTTAACTATCTGGTGGGATAGATATTTGACATCCTGTTTGCTGGGTGAAGCTCACATGAACTTGATGTTTATATTATTCTTTGAGCACGCCTTGTTAAAGGCTTTTAAGGAGTTGAGATGGATGTTGAATCTCTCACTTGTAGTAGTAATGCCTTCATCCGTGAAGCCATTTCATTTTAAAGAGTCATGAGAGATTGCTTTCTTTGTGTGACTTTTTCAGTGCCTTTATACACATTTACCAAATAAAATAATTAAACTATCAAGTTTAGCACAACAAAAATGATTATTTGGTAAAACCCCTTTCTGATCTAGAGACAAAGAACTTGTTTTTCTGATTCAAGTAAGCTAGTGGAAGGTTATTGCAGTTCGTAAGCAGTTATAGCAATTATGATTGTTACGACAAGTGTAGTAAACACTGTAAAAAGATAAAGAATTTTTAAGAGGTTTAGAGTCGAAACTACTCATAGTCCTCTCTTCCACTCTCATGAGCATGGATATTCCACTATAGGATGTTGGTTTCACTGAACTATTACAACTGCTCATTAAGACCTTCTCAATAGGACTCTTCATCCTTCCTACACGGGGTCTGATTATCTCTAAATAAGCAAGCCACCAAAACTCGTCTTCTTGTCCCACTCAGGGTCTGATTCTCTCTGAATCAGGCGAGTCACCGAAACTCGTCTTGCTTGTCTCTTGGTTGATGTTGATGTCATGTGAGGAGCTGCTAAGTTGACATCAAGCTCTCTTTTGAAGAACTTAGCAGCTAAACAATTTCTCAATGGAAGTTTATCTCTAAAGCTCTTTTATATTTCTCTCTATTCTGCTCTAGCTTTCTTCTTACTAGAAATTGATTTCTAATCGATCCTCCAAAACGTAGAGTAACTTTGAGTTATAGGATATTATATGTTTATTTGATCTATCTTTTAAACCACATTTCATCTCTCGATCCTTTCATTTTTCTCTATTTTTTTGAAATTTGTAGCTTGAATTATATTTATAGATTATCTTCTGACAATCTGCCCATTAGAAAGTCCTTTAGATCAACTTTAAAAGTCTTATGTCAGTCTATTATAGCCACCTGATAAGTGTCAACTGTGTCAGGCTTATATTTCTTAAGTGGCAGTCTGACTTTAACAAATATAGTTGTTAGAGTTCTGCCTGATTAGACATTAGCTTTTTGGTTAACATACTTCAAAGATCTTCAGGATTGAGGTGTGATAGAGAAGTTTTGGATTTCAATGGTAACATTGTTTGTACTCTATGATTAAGATAGTCTTTAATCATAGAGTTATCCTTCTAATAAATTATTCTATAATTCTCTTGATGACTCTACAGTTTGGCTTTCTAGCGTCGTTTTACGATTTGTCTTGAGTCATTCTACGAACTGTCTTGACCTTCAGTCGCTTAACGAACTCTCAGTCTTTTGCATTTTGCTTTAAGACTTCGCCAATTGGCCTAGTTCACTTTATGATCTTAGAGAAACTAGTTCTCAACTCTTCAGACATTTATCAAATTCTTTGTCGCTTTTTATCTGATTAATCTTCATAGTCAGATCTCAAGCTACTTGACTGAACTCCATGATTCTTTTCTGTTTTGATTCCTGAGTTTCTTTTGATGGACGATCTTTGATTTGTCTTTACGATGACCATCTTATGTTATGTGCTTTTTCTTGTAGTCTCTTGCTTCATGATCTGAATGCTTCTCTTTCCAGATATTTTGTGATATTTCTCTTTGTTCTTCGATATTATATTCTTCGCTTTATTTGTCTAACTCAGAACTTTTATGTCGATCGTCAATTTTTTTTCTCTGTTTGACACTTTTTGCCTGTCTGTTTAGCTTGACGATTCTTTGATTTGTCTGTCTACCTCAATGATTCTTTGCTTGTCTATTTAGCTCAACGATTCTTTATTTTGTCTGTCTAGCTCGACAATTCTTTACTTTGTTCAACACTTTATTACCTATCAGTCTAGCTCGACGATTTTCTGTTTCATATGTTTATACATTTATTCAGCAATATTAAAGTTAACATAGTTATAAATACATAAACAAATATTACTTCGTTTTTAATTTGGTCTTTTGTCATAATCAAAAAAATATACACTAACAATCTCCCCCTATTTGACTATGACAAAATAATTAAACACTATGAATAAATTTAAAAACAACTATAAGATTTAATAAACAAACTCAATAAAAATGAGCACATCCTGTATTAGTCTAAACAAATATGTTTATTTATTTAATATTAACAACACAAAGATTTATCATATACACTTTATGTACAAATGTTTCACGTCTCCCCCTAACTTCTATATCTCCCCAACTTGTACTCATTTTATCTTAAGCTGTTAAATAATCTACCAGGAGTTAGGGGCTTAAATTTTTACTGACACTAGAAGACTCAAAGAGACGTCAACCCTTAAAATTTCAAATCCTAAATCTTTACACATTATTTGTTATGATTTTTACAAAAATAGATCATATTCTAAGGTTTTATGTTCTTTTTCTAGGTTTTTAACCTTCCTTTCTCTTAATCTTTGGAGTTCTCTTGTTTGGTTTTTATGAGGGTTAAATACACAGGAGGCCCCTAAACTTTAGAGTTTTTGGATTTTAAGCCTTTTTTTTAATCAACGCAAATCGAGCCCCATACTAATTAAAATTTTGGATATTGAGCCCCTAGGTGTCACATGTGCATTGACTGTCCATGTGGCACACACGTGACACCTATGACATAGTGCTTATAGGAGGATTTGAACCTAAAACCTCTAATTTGGAACTTGCTCCCATCAAACCACCTGAGCACCACAGGGTAGCTACTATTTTTACCTAGTAAATAGACCATATACTATACTAACACATTTCCCCAGCAGTAGATTAAAAAGACAATTGTAATAATAGTAATAGTAATAGTATTATTATTATTATTATTATTATTATTATTATTATTATTATTATTAGCAGTAGCAGCAACAACAACAGTATTACTAATACTAATAATAATAATAGTAGTAGAAGTAGTATAATAATAATAATACTAATAGTAATAGTAATAGTAGTAGTCGTAGTAGTAGTAATAGTAGTAGTATTAATAATGAATTACTATCTATTTAAAGACAAGTTGTTTATATACAGTTGGGTAAAAGAAACGAGAAATGATAAATTAGCTACCTTGTGATGATGGTGGGTTACAGTTCAAAAAGAAGAGTTACATGGGCATGTCATTTATTTCTTACGTAATTTAAACAATTAAGCATGTGGTGCTTGAGTGGTTTCATGTTTTAATGTTTAAATTTAAGATTTTGAGTTCAATTCACGGGAGGGACGCATTTTTTTTAGTAAATCTAATTAAGATGTCACGTCACAAGTGATACGTGTGTGTCACGTGTGTCACGTGGGCAGTCAACACACATGTGGCACGTGGGGGTTTCATATCTAAATTTTGAAATAGTATGTGACTCGATTTGCATTGACTAAAAGAAAGTGGCTCAAAATTCAAATACCTTAGAGTTCAGGGGGCCTCATGTTCATTTAACCCGTTCTTATGATCACAAGTCTAAGACATCTAATATAAGCTAAACATGATCTCATATCATAACTTCCATAAGAAACTTACATATTTGCGTGGTTAAACAAAAATATACAAAGATTAAAATTAGGTTAGGGTTTATATCTCCTGGTTTTGCTTCTTTCTTTCTTTTTTCTCCTCCTTGCTAGCATCTTGCTATTTTTTCTCTATTCTCTCCTCCCTATCAAAACCACCGAGTTCTCCCTCCTTGCTCTCTCTCTCTCTCTCTCTCTCTTGGTGATTCTTTTGTGTTGGTAAAATGAAAGCAAATTGAAGGGTTTTACATATGTATATATATATACATATATATATATATAGAAATATATATATATATAGAAAAATTAGTTGGTAAATAGTTGGTACGTAGGTTTGGCGAGGAAATCATGAGACTTCCTCACCTTATTTTTATCCCATCTTGGCTGCCCAATTTTGAGGCTTCATTTCCCTCCTTTTTTATTCCATTTGACTTTGTTGACTTGTGATGCCCCCAAATTCAAATACCTGTACCTCGAATCTGGTGCTTCACGATTCAATTCATATAACAAACTAATATCAACTAAATGCGGAATAATATAAATATTTACATTGAGATAACATAAATATTTGTGTCCCAAGCCTCGCAACCGTTACTAATACAAACACCATTCAAAATAACAAGTACTCCATAAGTCTTAATACAACACTGAATGAAATTAACTACAACATCTCAATAAGGTTACTCAGCAACCTTGTCTTTATCTTTTCCAGAGCCGGTGCCTTGTTCAGACTTAACTATAATGTTTAAGGGAAACAAGGGTGAGTAACGAGTTTGCTTAACAAGTATATAAAAGTAAGTGTTCATGTGTAGGGATTTATGTAACAAGGTATGTAACAATAATTAGAAACTCAGGAATTTAATAAATGAATTATGAACAATATAAGTGTCAAAAGTTCAAATTCTGATCATTTCTACTACTAAAAAGTCACTATGGACTGAAGGATATATATGAAATCAAGAATTTTAATATATTCAAATAATAACTAATTGAACTGAGTGGTCACCATGGACCGTGAACACGTACTTGAATTAACAGTATTTTACTGAAAATTCACAATAATAAACAAGTACAATAAGTGATCAGCCTAAAGTACCCTATGTTATGCATAACACTCAGACATGCTGTTCACGCGCGTGTCGATTCCCCGACGTAAAATAGTTGTTCATCTCAACATACTATAAGAGTCCTCACCAAAGCAATTGGTTTGGATAGCTTTCTCAAGAAAATATGATTAATTAACAATCGATCTTATCATTGGTCTAGCCGATACAAATGGCATAGACATACATCTCAACACAATTAGGAACAATTGATACGCTCAATGTTTTAAATAGAGTTTGAATAACTATTCAAAAGTATAGCTATGATTTAAATCAAATTCCAGAATCAATAATTTAACATTCATGAATATAAATAAAACATAAATTATTTCATCGATTAATTTTACTTGTACGAATTATTAAAAGTACAAGTTAAAGTACTTGCCTGAATCGTCTACTCTATTGTACTGTAATTCCTTATCCTTTGAACAACTTATGTTCAACATATTCATCTAATGATTAATTTCTATTAACATTCACGTAACAATTTAATAGATTTAACTTACAAGTTATATATAACTTGGACTCTCAAATCATTACACATATAATTTCAAATAAAATTATTTATTTGTATATTATTGTCTCTCACATTTCTTATTTAATTCATTCATTAATTATTTCAAATAAAATAACACTTCGTATTATTTTATTTGTCTTATTATATTTTATTATTTCTTAATGATTCACAACAAAATGTTATCACTTTATTTGTTTATGACTTGTTATTATATTATTTGGACACCTTTTATTAATACACAAATAAAATAATTTCAGTTATCATTTTATTTGTTTAATTTCAATTAGAGTAACCCTTACTCTTATTTTAATTCAATTAGGCTTCATTAGTACACAATTAAAATAATCCTTAATATTATTTTAATTGTTCATCCTTTGATAATTCACAATTAAAATAATTGTTAACCTTATTTCATTGCTTACTCTTTATTGATTTATAATTAAAATAATTTTTAATATTATTTTAATTGTTTAACTCTCATTAGTTCACAATTAAAATCACCTATAATATTATTTTAACTGCTTATATAATATTAATCCACAATTAATATAGTCCTTTAATATGATTTTAATTGTTTAAGGAAATCATTAAATAATTCTTATTATTAACTCATAAATAATTTTTATTTGTTTAATTAACTCATAAATAAAATATTTTTTTTAAATTATTATTTTATTTATTTAATATTATTTAATCGACTCACAAATAAAATAATTTTAAATTATTATTTTATTCGTTTAATATTATTTTAATTAACTTACAAATAAAATAATTTTTAATTATTTTATTTGTTTATTATTATTATTTTTAATTATTATTATAATTAAAAATAAAACATTTTTTTTTGTCGGGTCAAACCGAACAACCCAACCGGTTTGACCCAGTTTGACCGGCTCGCTCAACCGGACGAATTGACCGGTGCTGCAGCGCCCGGAGTAACACTGGGGGCCGGTGCTGCAGCGCCCCCTAGTAGAACCAATTTTCAATCTTTTTATTTTCTACCTTTTTTGATTCAATCCTTCATCTCTTGCTTATTTTAAAAATTCAAATGAGCTCAAATCAGTCTTGTTATTTCATAAACTCATAACCCTTCAACATTCTTATTTTTATATTATTTTAAAAAATATTTATTTAACCAAAATTATTGATTTTTCAAGCTAGAGTTCCATTTTGACATCCGTTACAAGAAAATTCACCATAAATTCATTTTAACTCCGTTTTTTTTTCATTCCACTCGGAATATCTTTGTATTTCATAGAGCTACAACATACAATTTTTAGATTACACAAATGAGTTATACATTTTATTTCATTTTTACCCAAATCACATGTTTTCACTAGTACACTTAGGATTTTTATGTTCTCATGCATTTCTTTGGTTCATTTGAACATAAAACACTTATAAACACATACATAGCACATAAACTCCTTTATAACACCATCCTTATGTCTTCGGAATTCGCCATGATTTCCACACATAAGATTTCCCATAACCAAACATAAATATTCCAATATACCATAATATATACACTTAATTTATAAAATAAAAACTAGGTTAGGATTATACCTTGTATATGCTTTCTTTCTCTTAGATATGAACTTGTAGTAAGCCTCCACCTTTTCCTTCCTTGCTAGAATCACTCACTTGCAAGAGTTCCCTTAGCTTTTCTTATTTTCCCTCAATTTCTCTCTATAACTTCCTTACTTAGTAAATTTTAAGTAACCTTCTAAAATGAATTGAGATGAACCTATTTATAGGCAAAATCTATATACACATACATATACCAATACATGTATAAATACATGTATAAAATACACTCAAATAGGTAATAACCATCTACCAATTTGTTATCCATAGGTTAACCAAAGTTTGGTGAACTAACCACACTTTTTAGTACATATGACCATATTCAAACTAATGATGCACCTAAAATAATTTTTGCATTGGGTCTCTCTGACCTCCCTCATTATTAACAGATTCTTCATGAGTAGGTTGTACTGGTTGTCTATGTCGTGGCGGCATTTTTTGTATATTAAAGAAAATTTAATGTTATTTCTCATTACATTCTTTTAAATTTATCTTTTAATGCACAATGCAAATAATACAGTTTAACAAAGATGTTTATATTCATATGCCTATAAGTAGTACATCATATATGAAACACCTATAACATACTGCTATAAACGCCAGCATTAATCCCTTAATATAACAAAAGGTAGGGATCTACAAACATACTACCCCGTTGACAAATACAAAAGTTGGGGTTTACACATACCATCCCATATAAGAGTTCGGGATTTAATACATCATAAACAAAAATAAAGGTCATCATAATATATATACCTAACTACACTGAAAACAAATTACACCAAGTAGCCAGTCCATCAGCGCATGACGCGCTCCATAGCACTCTCATACTCGATCTGACCCATATAAATTGCCAACTCCCTGCTAATAGTGTGATGAGTCTGTCCTACCTCAGCTGGAAAATGATGAATACCAACCATCCATTTCTCAAATGCTGTGCTGAAAGCGTAACTTATTCTGTTCATCTTTCTTCTTTTTTTTCTCTCACCTAATCCTCGAGATCATTAACTCCCTCTCTGATGTCCTCCGACATCTCCTTCTGCTGGATCCTATCAACCACTTCTTTCTCTAGCTGGGCTTGTAGAGCCTCCTTCTCAGCTCTCTCATTCTGTATCTGGTGTGTTGTCGCATGCACCAAAAAATAAAATCTTACTTTGGAAAATAAATATATAGTAGTGCAAGTAAGAGTCGATCCCACAGAAAATTATTAATTTAATTTTATGTTTTTGTAAACCAAAATTGGGGGGTTTTTAATTAAAGAAATAATTTAAATAAAATTAACAAAAATAAATATGCAAGTAATTTAATGAAATAAGAAGAAAAAACCTTGGTTTAAGTTAACATCCACCATCAAGAATTTACAACTGATCACTGATGCAAAAATAAATCAATTAATATTTTGAACATTTACCGTAAAAATAACTACTCGCAAGTGGAATAATTTTTCTCATCTCTCCTTAATTTTAGTTAAGTAGACACACGCGTTCTAAATTACCCTTACTACTAAATAACCTCCGGCACGTGCTAAAGATTTAAACTAATAGCAGCTTTAAGAATTAGAGAGATCGTTGAACTAAATAACACAAGCCACGCATTTGTATTTAATTTAGATGAACATTCTTCCTAAGATATAATAATCTTTTGATCTGAAAAATAATTATTAAACTTAGTCACTTCATAAATAGTAGTAGATTAATAAGAATAATAAACTAGTAGTGCTCCTAGCAATTAAACAAACTAATCATAAAATTAAGTATAGAAGAATATTCAATACTCAAAATATAAATTAAACAATTAAAATAAATTAGATCTCACAGTGTATAAATCTTGATGACTTCAATCACTTAAACCAAGAAAAATAGTTTAGCCACACATAGCTTTGAAAAGCACCAAAGAATAAAAGAGAGAATTTTTTTCCCTAGTAAAAGTTGTATCTTCAAGTGTATCTCAAGACCTCTATTTATAGGCTACATAATCTTCCTAACCCTAATAGGAATTATGATTTTTAAACCCTAATTAGATTTAAAATACAAAATAAAATAAATATAAATTTTTTATTTATTTTTCCAATTCCAAATATGTTATGGATTCCTTAATTTATTTGCTTCATGTTGCTAGAACCAGCACGAAAAAAGGAAAAAAAAGAACAGCTAACGCGCCTGCTAGTTTGCCATACTGTGCTCGCAAACCAAGAAATAACAGTTGGCTACTCCGGTCCTTGCGTGTTTTATTTTTTTTCCTTTCAGCATTCCCATGAATTGCGCGCCTTGTTTTTTTTCCTCGGGCCGCCATGTGCATGGCGCGGTCAGCCTTGCTACCTCCATTACTGAAACGTTGTCGTTTCTGTCAAGTTGCTGAAGTCCTATTCGCGCACATGGCGTGGACCGTGCTGATCAGATTAATTAAGGTTTTGCCACTGGACACTCTTTATTTACCATTTTGCCATCATACTTTAGTTTTCCTACAAAAAAAAATATAAAATGAATAAAAATAATATTAAAATTTATAATTTTGCATTAAATTAAATAAATTACCTAATACACTAAAAATACTTAAAAACTCGCATATAATTAAGTATAAAAATACCTAATAAATAGATACAAAATTGATTTATCAGTATCTGATGCTCTGCCTGCTCTAACTTCCTTACCAACTCCCCATTACGGGCCCACAAATACTGTAACTTGGCCCCAATCTATGCCCCGGCCTCTTGGCGCCCCTACACCTCGATCTCTATCTCCTGGATCCTTTCTTGGTGCTCTTGGGCCTCCTACTTCAGCTCCTCAATCCTGTGCTCTTACTCTATAGTGCGATCAACATAATCCATCAAATCATCCTCAAATGTATGAAACACTGGGGATCCTCCATTTGACCCCTCTATCGGCATAATCTGTACAACAATATCACCCTCTGCAGACTGCTCCTCCGGGTCCTCCTCCGGCTCTGTCTCTACAGTTGTAAAGGGCTCTACTCTGGGGAATGACTCTGGGACTATGTGGATGTCCCTCGGCTCATCCTCCAACAATCTATCGGGCTTGCCTAACTCTGGCATCCTACAACCACAAAACAAACAAACTCTATCAGTATCTCGAAATAAAATATAAATTCATTGTTTAAAATGAAAATATATTTCATGACACTACAGACTCTCTATAACAAGTCTACTAACACGTAAAACTCTACATGAGCTTTATCTCCTTCTATTCTAACTCTTTTTTCTAAGGTTATAGCCTAAGGATATTTTTTCTAAGGTTTATAACCTACAACTCTGATACCAACATATGATGCCCCTAAATTTAGATACCTGTACCTCGAATCTGGTGCTTCACGATCCAACTCATACAACAAACTAATATCAACTAAATGCGAAATAATAAAAATATTTACATTGAGATAACATAAATATTTGCGTCCCAAGCCTCGCAACCGTTACTAATACAAACAACATTCAAAATAACAAGTACTCCATAAGTTTTAATACAACATTGAATGAAATTAACTACAACATCTCAATAGGGTTACTCAGCAACCTTGCATTTGCCTTTATCTTTTCCTGAGCCGGTACTTTGTTCAAACTTAACTATAATGTTTAAGGGAAACAAGGGTGAGTAACGAGTTTGCTTAACAAGTATATAAAAGTAAGTGTTCATGTGTAGGGATTCATGTAACAAGATATGTAACAATATTTAGAAACTCAGGAATTTAATAAATGAATTATGAACAATGTAAGTGTTAAAAGTTCAAATTTTCATTTCTACTACTAAAAAGTCACTATGGACTGAAGGATATATATGAAATCAAGAATTTTAATGTCTTCAAATAATAAATAATTGAACTGAGTGGTCACCATGGACCGTGAACACGTGCTTGAATTAACAGTATTTTACTGAAAATTCACAATAATAAACAAGTACAATAGGTGATCAGCCTAAAGTACCCTATGTAATACATAACACTCAGACATGCTGTTTACACGCGTGTCGGTTCCTCGATGTAAAATAGTTGTTCATCTCAGCATACTGTAAGAGTCCTCACCAAAGTAATTAGTTTGGATAGTTTCTCAAGAAAATATGATTAATTAACAATCGATCTTATCATTGGTCTAGCCGATACAAATGGTATAGACATACATCTCAACACAATTAAGAACAATTGAAACGTTCAATGTTCGCAAATAGAATTTGAATAACTATTCAAGAGTATAAACATGATTTAAATCAAATTCTAGAATCAATAATTCAACATTCATGAATATAGATAAAACATAAATTATTTCATCGATTAATTTTACTTGTACGAATTATTAAAAGTACAAGTTAAAGTACTTGCCTGAATCGTCTACTCTATCGGACTGTAATTCCTTATCCTTTGAACAACCTATGTTCAACATATTCATCTAATAGTTAATTTATATTAACCTTCAAGTAACAATTTAATAGATTTGACTTACAAGTTATATATAACTTGAACTCTCAAATCATTACACATATAATTTCAAATAAAATTATTTATTTGTATATTATTGTCTCTCACATTTCTTATTTAATTCATTCATTAATTATTTCAAATAAAATAACACTTCGTATTATTTTATTTGTCTCATTATTCTTTATTATTTCTTAATGATTCACAACAAAAATGTTATCACTTTATTTGTCTATGACTTGTTATTATATTATTTGAACACCCTTTATTAATACACAAATAAAATAATTTAAATTATCATTTTATTTGTTTAATTTTAATTAGAGTAACCCTTACTCTTATTTTAATTTAATTAGGCTTCATTAGTATACAATTAAAATAATCCTTAATATTATTTTAATTGGTCATTCTTTGATAATTCACAATTAAAATAATTGTTAACCTTATTTAATTGCTTACTCTTTATTGATTTACAATTAAAATAATTTTTAATATTATTTTAATTTTTTAACTCTCATTAGTTCACAATTAAAATAACTTATAATATTATTTCAACTGCTTATATAATATTAATTCACAATTAAAATAGTCCTTTAATATTATTTTAATTATTTAAGGAAATCATTAAATAATCCTTATTATTAACTCACAAATAAAATAATTTTTATTTAATATTTTATTTGTTTAATTAACTCACAAATAATTTTTATTTGTTTAATTAACACATAAGTAAAATAATTTTTTAAGGTATTATTTTATTTATTTAATATTATTTAATCAACTCACAAATAAAATAATTTTAAATTATTATTTTATTTATTTAATATTATTTTAATTAACTTACAAGTAAAATAATTTTTAATTATTTTATTTGTTTATTATAATTATAATTATAAAAAATATAAAATTTGTCGGGTCGGACCGGTTAACCTAACCGATTTGACCCGGTTTGACAGGCCCGGTCAATCGAACGAATTGATCAGCGTTGCAGCACTCGGATTAACAATGGGGGCCAGCACTGCAGTGCCCCCATAGCAGAACCAATTTCCAATCTTTTTATTTTATACATTTTTTGATTCAATCCTTCATATCTTGCTTATTTTAAATTTAAATGAGCTGAAATCAGTTTTTTTATTTCATAAACTCATAACCCTTCAACATTCTTATTTTTATATTATTTAAAAAAATATTTATTTAACCAAAATTATTGATTTTTCAAGCTAGAACCATTTTGACATTCGTTACAAGAAAATTCACCATAAATTCATTTTAGCTCCGTTTTTGTTCATTCCACTCGGAATATCTTTGTATTTCATAGAGCTACAACATACAATTTTTAGATTACACAAATGAGTTATACATTTTATTTCATTTTTACCCAAATCACATGTTTTCACTAGTACACTTAGGATTTTTATGTTCTTATGCATTTCTTTTGTTTATTTGAACATAAAACACTTATAAACACATATATAACACATAAACTCCTATATAACACTATCCTTATGTCGTCAGAATTCGCTATGATTTCCACACATAAGATTTCCCATAACCAAACATAAATATTCCAATATACCATAATATATACACTTAATTTATAAAATAAAAACTAGGTTATGATTATACCTTATATATGCTTTCTTTCTTTTCTATATGAAGTTGTAGTAAGCCTTTACCTTTTCCTTCCTTGCTAGAATCACTTACTTGTAAGAGTTTCCTTAGTTTTTCTTATTTTTCCTCAATTTCTCTCTATAGCTTCCTTACTTAGTAAATTTTAAGTAACTTTCTAAAATGAATGGAGATGAGCCTATTTATAAGCAAAATTCATATACACACACATATACCAAATAAATGTATAAAATACACTCAAATAGGTAATAACCATCAACCAATTTATTATCCATAGGTTAACCAAAGTTTGGTGAACTAACCACACTTTTTAGTACATATGACCATATTCAAACTAATGATGCACCTAAAATAATTTTTTTTATAACTCCCACATGGCTCCAAGCATAAAAGACAAACAACTTTCTAGCAATTCTACACCACATGGACTTTTAATTTATAACATGGTGGACTGTCTCACATTAATTCATGTGACCTCATAATATTCACATATGACTTAATTTAATTATCCTCATTAATCCATTTAATTATTTAATCAACTCACAATTACTTTAATAAATTATTTAATTAGTCCATCTTAACAATTATGCCACACAAGGCATATTACATTAATTAAGTTCATCATCATCATCATCATCATCATCACTTACATTATTATTTATCACATATTTAATTAAATTGTTAATGCTTACCACACAATACATAAATGTATGAGCACATACATAACTTTTTAGGTAATTCATTAATTTCATTAATACAAGTATTTACAAATTTCTTGGATATTACATGACCAATCTTGTTGCTTGTTCACTTTTTGACTTGGTTGACCATCCTTTTGTACATTCATGTATACATACATTATCATGTACATTATACTCTTTTAAATACATAGTTTCCTTGCATTCTTATATGTATAATTTCCTTATACATATTTATAATTCTATGAATTACCTTCATTTATTTACCACATAACGACTTGCATTAAAAATAATATGCTAGTTCATAATTTTAATTAAAAATTCTAATTACATTTCTCATTGAAATTGTAATGTCCTAGAATTTTCACGTCATTATTAATTTAAATTCTAACGAGTTGATTTTACGAGTTTATTTAAATCTTTTTGTATGATTAATTAATTACGTGATTAAATGATTATGTGATTAATTGCTAGAGTTAATTAAAGGGAGTCACTAATATGATAATTAAATTAGTGAACAAACCCTAAAGTTTTAATATCAAAATAATTGATAAGTTTCCTATTAATTAAATATTCAATTAAATTGAATATAATGAGTTAATTAAATTTGGTAAATTAATTAATATGATTATTAATTAATGTAAACAATGTGAAATATTAATAATAATATTTATTAGTCCATTTAGTAATTTAATACTAATGGGTTAGAGTATTTAATTAGTTATTTTATCTAATTATTTATTTAATCATGAATTGAATAATTAATGTGTAAAAAAATTAATATTTAATCATTTGGATTATAATTAAATAGTCCAATGATGAAGTAAATGGACTTGACTAGGTAGTAGCCCAAGTGATTTATTAGGAGTCTATTGAATTTTAAATGAAGTCCAAAACATGAGCCCATTTGAAATTTATTTTGTAACTATTATTTATTAAAAAAGTGAGAATGTGACAGCCTTTTTGGGACAAAAAAATTTGTCATCAACCGTGTATGCTCATGAGAGAGGGAGTGAGATGTTAGATATTTT
The DNA here is from genome assembly GCA_947179155.2 of Hedera helix. Lineage (NCBI taxonomy): Eukaryota > Viridiplantae > Streptophyta > Magnoliopsida > Apiales > Araliaceae > Hedera > Hedera helix. The sequence goes on from OX359271.1 coordinate 51,570,494, forward strand.
ATTTTCCATTTATTTAATAATTAGATTGCTTGTATGTTTTTTTTAATACATGGACCATCCCTCTTTTCACCCACTTTAGTCCTTAGCTAGCTTTCTTGTGTAAGCTTCCATGTAGGTACACGATGACTTAGAGATATAATATTTGTATCTAAAATATTATACAAGTATACTTGCATTGTAGAACATTTACATTTCATTTTTTTTTCCCAGTCCAAAAGAGAGAGTTTGAGAAAAAGCTATATTGAGAGCAAAGTAATTTGAGAGAGAGCAAGAGAAGGAGGAGGAGTTCTAAGCTAGTTCATGTCATCTTCTTATACTACCTATTTTGGAAGAAAAAGGAAAATAACCACTAAAACAAGATAATGGTTATTTTAAATCTAACTTTATTTTTAAATTAAATAAACCATCATGTTAGTATAAACATGTTAATATAGTTAGTAATGTGTATTAGTAATATTTATGCCATGCTTGAGTTTAATATGCTTGGTTTGTATTTTGGTATATTTTGTACGCTAAAAACATGTGTTTGGTAGTGTGTAAACAAGTCTCAAAATAATGATCAAAAATATTTTTTATAAAATTTAAACTTAATGTTCTAATATTACAGAACATTAAATCATGAGAAAAACAAAGTTTGAATAACTCAAAATGGAGTTATACACAAAAAGTTATGATTTGTAGTAGTTTATTTGCTACAATAATTTTTATGAAAAAAAAATGGAATTAAATCATGAAAAATTAAATTTTCATGTTATAAATTGATATTAAGTGATTGGTAATTTTTTTGGATTTTTATTGAGGAGTTAAAGCTTACTTGAATGTATAATTTTTATTAAGTGGTGTATTCCGGGTACTGTAGACAATTTATGAAGAAAAATAAATAAATAAATAAGGTTGACCGCGCATTGCGCGCCAGCATTTTCCTGCCAGATGCGAAGCCAAATGACACTGTTTGGCGTATAAAAAGATAACCCGCGAGTAATGCGCGGAAGACGTTTCCGGTTCTTCAAAACGGCACCGTTTTGGGCCGTGATTCGGTTATGCACGCGTAATGCGCGGAAGGAAATTTTTTGGCGAAATTACCATATTACCCCTCCGTTAGGTTTTTCGGTTTAATTACAGAATTGTCATTCTGGACAAATTTTAATTAATTTAAATGTTTGAAAATTGATTTAAAATTATAACAAAAATAATAACAATGCAAAAATGATTTTTGGGATGATATTTTTCATTAAGTTTAATATTTAATATTTTAAATATTAATCTAGTTAGCTAAATTATGGTTGAGTTAAAGAAATAAAAATTTCATTAATTATTTATTATTTAAAATGTTAATAATAAATAAAGGTGATAAATTAGCAATTATTATTTAATTCCTATTAAATAATAATTAAAGAGAGATAAAAATTTATAAATTAATTAATTATTATTTAAATATTATTAAATAATAACTAAGGATAATTAAGTAATTAATTATTATTTAATTACCATTAAATAATGATTAATGGAAATTAAGTTATTAGATTAATAATTTATTATTTAATTTAAATAATAAATAAGGATAAATAAATTAATTATTATTTAACCTTAAATAATAATTAAAATTAATTAAATAATTAATTATTATTTATTTGGCATTAAATAATAATTAAAGAAGATTAAAATTAGTAAACTATTATTTAATTTCCTTAAATTAAATAATAAGTTATGTTAATTACTTAGTTAATTATTAGTTGATTAATATTAAATTAAAGAAGGTTAAAATTAAATTATTAATTATTTAATTATTATTAAATAATAAGTAAGTACAATTAGTTATTATTTATTTTAAATAATAACTAAAGATAATTAAGTAATTTCTATTAAATAGTAATTGAATAGAGTTTAAGTTAATAAGATAATTTGAAGTTAATATTGCAATTAATTGTAATAAATTGTGTAAGGGTTTAATAAGTGTTTAACACTTAAGAAAAATATTTTCTAACTTATTAAATTATTAACCTAATATGATTAAGGGTCTATAAGGTTAATAATATTATTTTCACTGATGTAAATTATGTGTCAGTATTTATGTGGTAGATAAGTTCCTTAGTGAGCGTATAGTTGTGCAAATACGCCGTACTAATTATTAGACCAACTTTATTAATATTAGGTCTTTCAAAGCCAGTTAGTTAAAGCTAGACATTAATTGTAATGAGCACTTTTGCTCCTTGTGCACCTATGCACTCCTCAAGCACCTCTGCTTCCTTAACTCTGTTTGTAAAACAATTCTTAATCCACACTTGGATTAAATTCCTTTAGACAATCACTTAGTCTAAATAAACAAAGATCAGATAGATACAAATTTAGAGGTCTAGTGATCAAAGCAAATAATCAATTTAACAATATAAGGCTCAGCTAATGTATACAATGATCAATTAATAATAAAAAGATATTACCAATTTAAATCTCACAGAAATATGCTTGATCAGAATTTCCAATAGCCCAAAGAGCAGTTTGCACAAAAATGATTTTTCCAATATGTAATTAGTGTTCTGTTAAAATCATATCTCGGTAGAAAAATCCATATGCAATTTATAGCCATATAAAATAATACCGTTACTGCTTAGAGAGATATCAATTCCGTTCTTCATAAACCTTATCTCATAAAGAGATAAAACTTGTTAGCACAATATCCGGTCAAAACATATCTCAACAATATGACCGTACCTTTTTTAAAATATTATGCACGAAGTACACAGTAACTCAAGCTTTATATCCACTGATATCCATTTCCATATTTGGACAACATTATTCATACTAACCCATAAGATAAACATGAATAATCGTTAGCATTAAAGCCAGTATATGATATGCACATAAAATGTCCTAGAGCCTTAAATTGAAAAATTAAATATTTGTAATGACCTTACATAAAATTCTTAAAGCTCAAATCCACTCTTCAGTCTTCTTGAACACTTCAACAAGTATTCCCTGAAATTCACAATAAAGAATTTAGTATCCATAATAAATCATCATCAAAACATTAGGTTTAGAATATGACAAAGTCAACAATGTTTGTATTAGATCGTGATGACCGGATCCGGGTATTTGAGACCCGAATTTGAGGGCGTCACAGAAATTCCAATTTACATAGTTTAATTTATATTTATAATTTTCATTACTTTAATTAAGAAATTTAGAATTTTATAGGTTTGAGAGTTTTACTAAAAACTGGAAGGGAAGTTTAGTGGCAGATCCATGAATTTCAGGAAAAAAACTTGTGCATATGGAAAACAAGTAAAGTAAAGAGGAAAGATTTACGAGATTAAAATAAGGAAGAGTGCCTTTATGCATTTTCGAAAAATAACTTGTCGAGTTGAAATCGATGGTAAGTCATTTTCTTAAGATTTAAGGGTTATTTTCCATTGATCGTAAAATGATTTACGTTTACCGTATTTTTCAAACACCAAAAAGTTTCAAAAAACATCCATTAAAAGACTAGAGACTTCATAATATCATGCCTCTAAATTATAGTTGAATTTGGATTTTAATTGAGCCATTTTCTTTTTAAAAATTTGGATAAAATTTGGATTTTATGTCGTTTTTTTTGGTCAACACAAACTAAGCCATTTTCTTTTTAAAAAGTTAGATATTGAGCCCATAAGTGCTATGTGTTATTGACTTGCCACATGACACACCCACACCCATGTGATTTAGGAGGACTTGAACCCAAAACCATTGATTTGGAATTTAGACCCATAAACCAATTGAAACCACATATTATCTACTATTTTAAACCAACAAATATATCATATACTATACTTCCAGCAACAGTAGTAGTAACAATAATAAGAATAATAGTAACAATAAAAATAATAATATTAATACTAATACCAATAGTAATACTAACACTAATAGTAGTAGTAGTAGTGACAATAATAATAATAATAGTAATTATTATTATTATTATAATAATAATAATAGTAATAGTAATAGTAATAATAATAATAACAATAACAATAACAATAACAATAACAATAACAATAACAATAACAATAGTAGTAGTAGTAGTAATAATAATAATAATAATAACTACTACTATTGCTGCTGCTACTGCTACTACTACTATTAATAATAATAATACTAATACTAATAATAATAGCAGCAGTAACAACAACAACAACAACAATAATAATAATAATAATAATAATAATAATAATAATAAGAATAATAGTAATAACAACAACAATAATAATAATAATAATAATAATAATAATAATAATAATAATAATAATAATAATAATTGTTTTCTCCTTGACAATTTTTTCCTTTTCTTTCAAAAACTCCCAAACATAGTGCAAGTGTTAATATACAAGGATGAATCAGTGGAATGCTCTGAACTCTACTTATCTCATTTAGGAAATTAAGGGTATTAAAGTAATTGTCCAGTGTTAGTTTAGGATAAAAGTGTATTTTCATGTCTAGTTAGTGAGTGGATATATATAATGTAATATACATTTCTGTATTGTGAAAAACAGAACAAAAATGAATATTTTTCAGTTTTCTGTGTTGCATTACTCTGCGTCTTGATCTTTCTCTATCAGAAGAAATTTTTCATGGTATCAGAGCTAGGTTTCACCGAAATTCCAAAATTCAATCATAAAGTTTTCAAATATGGAGATCGATTCTATGTTCTGAATCAGGTTTGATAATTGCTTGATACAAAACTTCAGAAATTGTAGCTTAATAATCTACATCAGAAAACCCTAGATCTACGTGATTTCTATATTTGACAATGGTTCACACAAGATCTTTTGCTGCTGTAGTTAATCCAAATTCAAACAATGATACAAATCCAACTGATTCAATATCAGACATAAGTCAGATTGATGTTTTTCATCCTCTTTATCTGAATTCTTCTGATCATCCTGGTCTGTTGTTGGTGAATCAACAATTAACTGAGAAAAACTATAATCAATGGAGTTGTGCCATGACTATTGCACTTACTGCAAAATTCAAGATTAGATTAATTGATGGTACTTATAGTAAACCAAATCCAGATTCATACTTGTTGCCACATTGGGAAAGATGTAATAGTATGGTTATCTCTTGGCTGCTAAATGCTGTTTCATCGGAAATTAGTAGCAGTATTGTGTTCCTATCTACTGCAAAACAAATTTGGGATGATCTTGCTACAAGATTTACACAAAGCCATATCCCCAGAGTTTATCAAGTTAGAAAAGATTTAGTATCTCTAACTCAAGGAAATCAGACTCTGTCAGTATATTATACAAAGTTTCGAACATTGATGGATGAATTGGAGAACCTCACACTGATTCCGAGATGTACTTGTAACTGTGTCTGTGGAAATGCCATATTGCAAGCTAAAAATGACAATATTACAAAAGTATCTCAGTTTCTTATGGGTCTAAATCCTCAATTTGCTGCTGTGAGAGGTCAGATCTTATTGATGCCTAGTTTACCTTCCTTAAATGAGGCATACTCTTTGTTGTTGCAAGAAGAAGAGCAAAATTAGTGTGCTTTACTGAATACAGGAAATAACATGTCTATGTCTGATTCTACTGTGTTAATGGCTAAAAGATTTGGTAACTCTAAACCAAAATCAAAGTTAGTCTGTGACTACTGTAAAGACACAGGACATACAAGAGAAAAGTGTTTTGTATTAAATGGATATCCTCCCTGGTTCAAAGGCCCTAGAATGCATTCCTCTACTACTGTTGATAAGAATTTAAATCAGAAGCCATCTACTAATCACCAACACACATCTGGATACTACAAAGGCAAGTTTGTCTCTCAAGCAACACAGGTTTCTCATGCTTCACCCTTTGTTCAAACTGGTTCTCAATTTACTAATGAAGGGGTATCATCTGATCATTTTACTGCTCAAAATATGACTGCTGGTACTGGATTTTCTCCTCAAATTACACCAGCTCAGTATCATCAGATTATGGATATTTTGTCAACACACAATCCTCAATCTTATAGTTATCCAGCTCAGCAGGCTTCTCATAGTTATCCAGCTCAGTAGACTTCTCAGCAGACTTCTCAGCAGACTTCATCTTCTCATATGGTTGCTATGACCAACACAATACCTACTTCTCATATGGCAGGTAACAAATTAGTTGTTACTTGTCTCTCTAGCACTCAAATCACTTGTAGTGACTGGATAATTGACACTGGAGCCACTGACCATATCACACATTCTTTACATTTACTACATAACCCTATAGCAGTTTCATCATCCATTTTTTTGCCTAATAGAAACACTTCTTCTATCACTCATACTAGTTCAATCAAGCTGTCTTCTGACATTGTTCTATATAATGTTCTCTGTGTTCCTCTCTTTCATTTCAATCTACTGTCAGTTAGCAGATTAACTAGAGACACTAATTCAATTATTCTATTCTCCTCTCACAAATATTTTCTGCAGGACCCTTCCTTGAAGAAGATGATAGAGATTGGTAATCTTCAAGGGGGGTTGTATAAGCTGCATGTTCCATTTACATTTTCTCCTGCAAAGGTTGCTTCCACATTATATATTTCAGCAAGTACAGTTCAACATCAATTTTTTGAGTTGTGGCATGCTAGACTGGGACATGCTCCACTAAATGCCCTTAGAGCTTTACCTTTTTCACTTGTTTGTAATAAATCTACTTCTTGTGAAGTTTGTCCTCTTGCTAAACAAACAAGAAAATCTTTTCCTTTAAGCAACACAATTGCATCTCATGTATTTGATCTCATTCATTGTGATATATAGGGTCCCTACAAAATAAAAACTCATGGTGCTTGTTCCTATTTTCTAACTATTGTTGATGATTGTTCCAGATGCACTTGAGTGTTCTTATTTCAGTCAAAAGATTAAGTTCCACAATTACTCAAAAATTTCATTACATATGTTCATAATCAGTTTCATTATACTGTTAAGCAGATTCGATCAGATAATGGTTCTGAGTTTCTCAAACTCTCTTTAACTAAGTATTTTAAAGATCTTGGTATCATTCAACAAACTAGTTGTGTGGATACTCCTCAACAAAATGGAATTGTTGAAAGAAAACATAGGCATCTTTTAGAAATGGCAAGGGCTTTAAGATTTCAGTCACATGTTCCACTTCACTTCTGGGGCGATTGTGTTTTAACAGCTGCCTACTTAATAAACAGACTTCCTATTTCTGTCTTACATGGTAAAACTCCTTTTGAAGTTTTGTTTAGCTCAGTCCCTTCATACTCTCATCTTAAAGTTTTTGGATGTTTGTGCTTTGTCTCCACATTGTCTAATGGTAGAGATAAGTTCCAACCGAGAGCCACTAAGTGTGTTTTCTTAGGCTATTCAACTGGTCAGAAAGGATACAGAGTATGTGATCTTCAAACTAAAAAGTGCTACATTAGCAGGGATGTAACTTTTCATGAAAATATCTTTCCATTTACTTCTGCAACTGTTAATCATTCTGAACCACAGTCTTTTTCTGCTGTAGATTGTCCTATTCTTCCTACTGAAGTTTCTATCATCACTAATTCTAATCTGTCATCTAAACCTTCTCGCATTAAATCAGTTCCAGTTAAGTTTACAGACTATGTTCGTTTCCCATTTTCTAACAATCTGGCTGCTACTTCATCTGTTACTTCACAATCTGTTTCTGTAACAGCTGTTCCTCATTCTTTGTCACATTTTCTTTCCTATGATCATCTTACTCCTTCTTGTCAGAACTACATTGCAGCTACTGCTTTCATTCCTAAACCTAGAACTTATCAACAGCCTTGTAAAGATGAAAACTGGTGCAATGCTATGCTTGCTGAAATTAATGCCTTAGAGGCAAATAATACTTGGATTGTCACTCCTTTACCTCCTGGTAAGAAAGTTGTTGGTTGTAAATGGATTTACAAAGTCAAATATAATTTTGAAGGTATTGTTGATAGATATAAAGCTAGGCTTGTCGCCAAAGGCTTTACTCAAACAGCTGGTTTGGATTACTTTGAGACTTTTGCTCCTGTAGCAAAAATGACTACAGTGAGAGTTTTATTGACCATTTCAGCCATTAATAATTGGCATTTAGGTCAAATGGATGTTACCAATGCTTTTCTTCATGGTGACTTACATGAGGAGGTCTATATGGCTTTTCCTCCTGGCTTTGCTCCTGCTACATCTTCTTCTGCTATTCCTTTGGTTTGTAAATTACAAAAATCATTATATGGACTAAAACAAGCTCCTAGACAGTGGTTTGCCAAATTTTCTGCTGCTCTTTTGCAATGTGGCTTTTCTCAATCATTTAATGATTCTTCCTTGTTTCTGTTAAACAATGATAAAGGATTTCTGGCTCTGTTGGTTTATGTAGATGATATTATCATAGCTGGGCCTCATCTTGATCTTATTGCTACTGTCAAATACTATTTGAATTCTCATTTCAAAGTTAAAGATTTAGGATCTTTAAAATATTTTCTGGGCCTAGAAATTGCCAGATCATCTGCTGGAATTGTTCTTAATCAAAGAAAGTACACACTTGATATTCTCCAGGACTGTGGTCTTACTGATGCTAAGTGTTCCAAAATTCCAATGAAGCAGAATCACACTCTTCTTTTTGCTACTGGATCCGACTTTGCTAATCCTTCTCAATATCGAAGGCTTGTTGGTCGACTGATTTACTTAACTATTACCCGACCAGATATTTGTTATAGTGTTCACATTCTCAGTCAATTTTTAGTTCAACCTAAACAAGTTCATATGGATGCTGCACTTAAGCTTGTCAGATATTTGAAAGGCTCCCCAGGGCAAGGAATTTTTCTGTCAAAATTCAGTTCTTTACAGTTAAGAGCATATACAGATGCTGATTGGGGGACTTGCAAACTGACTCGAAGGTCATTGACTGGTTATTGTGTAATGCTTGGCAACAGTCTTATTTCTTAGAAGTGTAAAAGACAATCAACTGTTTCCAGGTCTTCTGCAGAAGCAGAATATAGAGCTATGACCAACACATGTTGTGAAGTAACTTGGCTAATTTCACTTCTTGCTGATTTTGGTGTTGTCAAGATTACACCTGTTACTATGTTTTGTGACAATCAGTCTGCTCTTCATATAGCTTCTAATTCTGTCTTTCATGAAAGAACTAAACATATTGACATAGATTGTCACTTTATCAGAGAGAAAATTCTGCAGGGAATTATTAAAACTGCTCATTTACCATCATGTTCTCAACCAGCTGATCTCTTTACAAAAGCTTTAAGTCATGATTCTTTGCTCAGATTTCTTCATAAGTTGGGATGCTGTAATTTGTTTCAGCCTTCCAACTTGAGGGCGGATGTTAATATACAAGGATGAATCAGTGGAATGCTCTGAACTCTACTTATCTCATTTAGGAAATTAAGGGTATTAAAGTAATTGTCCAGTGTTAGTTTAGGATAAAAGTGTATTTTCATGTCTAGTTAGTGAGTGGATATATATAATGTAATATACATTTCTGTATTGTGAAAAACAGAACAAAAATGAATATTTTTCAGTTTTCTGTGTTGCATTACTCTGCGTCTTGATCTTTCTCTATCAGAAGAAAACTTTCAGCAAGATTATTGTTTATAAAGATTTAGATAGTACTGAAGTTGCTATCACATGATTTAAAGAGGAGTATCAGGGAAAAATGGAACTTGGCGAGACAGTAAACTGAAGGTCTCCTATATGGTAGAGCAATGCGTATGAAATGTCCAAGGGAGAGTGAATTAAGGTTCCTAAGCCAAAAAACGCTGAGCAAATTAAAAGGGCATACCAATCTTTGTATATATTAGTTAAGGGTCGTAAAATTTGAGCGCTATTTTTTGCTTACCCTTACAATTATATGGGGTTGTGTTCACTTCTAAAAGTTAAAACAGTAAAGTGAAATTTAGAGTAAACCTGTGATCATCCGAGTTTTACCCTTCTATTCTTAAAACATTATTCCTCTTATTATTATTTGTTTAATTATCAAATCTTGGAAGGCTGGAAATAAAGCGCACACAAGTAATTTAGTTTTTTCTTTCTTTTTACAAGCGAAAAGAACTTTAGAAGACGGACACCTTTTAAGCATGCTAAGCTTTTAATTAACCAAATGATCATTTTTCTTATAAACTTCTGGATATTACATCAAGTAATTTTCACCATGCAGTATCGGGGGAGAGCAGAATGCACAGTTTCTCCACTTTAGTGCCTCTGCCTGCATCTCAATGTGATAAGGTCCCATACCCAAGAAGGATTAACTGTTACAGATTTTAGTATAATTAAATCATTTGCAATTTCCAGCATTTATAACATCACAAAACGACCAGAAATTCTGGTGCAATGGATTTCTTGGATCCTTGTCCATACGAACCCAAAGTAGAGAGCGTCGTCGTGCTTGGATACCATCTAACTATTATGTACTTTCAGCATTCTTAGACAAAGACTCGTGTTCAAGTGTCCATGTTAGAAATGAAACAATACTAGGGTTATTCTACATCAGCAAGCATATGCATATGACCAAATAGGAAAATCCATCCATCCACATGTTCCTTTAACTAAATATGATGAAAGCTGTGAAAGTTATGCACGACTATCATTATCATCTCAGAAATATGATAGAAGCACCACTACTGATCAACCAACAGGGTTAGAAAGGGTAATAAACACATAAGGTGTGTACTCGTATTCATACTTCGATCAAGTTTCAATAGCTGTCCAAGTTTCAGAGTTCTAATATATCGGCATATCAAACTGTTAGGTACAACATGGAATGTACGATAGAAGTTCGAAAGGTATAATAGGATCAGCTTCCCTTGCACAGCATTACGACAATCATTCGTGTCACACTTAAGTTTCCATTTAGTATATCCCCACGACATTACTGAGACAGCTCAAGCCTCAAGCTCAACCTGAAAAACCCCTTGCTAACAAGAAAGTATCTTCTATCTCTAGTAGATTAGGTGAAAGCAGATATAAAAGACTTGGGGCTAATCTAGGAGCAATTAGTTCATTCAGGCACCAAGGAATATTTCATCTGTGTCTTTGTATGGCAACCAGAATGCAACTTACCTTTACTAAAACATAACACAGCTGACTTAAAAAAAACCAACTTCCCATACCCAACTTATTTCACATAAAACTACTGTCTTAAGACCATACCAAAAGTCAATTACAAAAGAAAAGACCATAAAAAAGAAACAAACTAATATGCGTAGCATGAAATTAAGACATCAATATGTGTCTATGGAAGCAAATTGCTTGCAGGGTCATTTGTTTTAATGATATCATGGACATTCCAAGTGATATCACCTGGCTGAATGACTTGAATCACTCCTAGAAAATTGAAGGGTCATTTAGGCCCGAAGTGTGTGGCTAGAATACTAAAATTTTCTTCTTGCATGATACCTAAAGAAATAAAAATACTCAACTTGTCTTATAGCATATAGCAGTTTAAACACTGATTCAAGAACACAATTCTACCATTTATGAAGGTACAATATGAGAATAATCTTTCTAGCATGAACAAGTTAAGAAGAAACAACCAAACCAAGCAAAAATGTCCCCACATGGAAAGTGCGAAAAAAGAATTTATAGACATCAAAACACAAAGGGTAGCGAAGGGTTATAGAAAACGAATTATGATAGATCATTCCAATTCAGCAAGAGAGCTGCTTTATTATGAGCACTAGAAAACATAATTAAAAAGAGAATAATTTTAATATTTTTATCTTTTCCTTGATTAATAGCATAAGAATATGCACAGCATACTGCTGAAATGAATATAACTAAGCAACCTAATCTACAATATAGAAGGGCAAGAACCAATGTAGATGAACTGATAGAAGAGATCAGTTATCATTCAGAAAGGAGAATTGCAGCAAAAAATTGCACTCAAACAAATTTAAAAAGCTTTGCCAATTTCCCTTCTACACAAAAACATATAGTACATATATACATATATATCATCAGCAAACTGAGCAAACACCACCCGATTAGAAGCTGGAAACTATATACAAAAAGGGTGTATGTTATTACACGAAAGAGCAAAAAAATTACAAATTAAAATTTGCAGAAGTTTATGACAACTAATAATGTTTTGAAAATCCACATAAGTGGTTTGTCAATTGAGTAGTAAGATTACACATACAACAGAAAGGCAATTGAAAGCAGCTCGCTCATAATCGAGTAGCAAGATTAAGCAAGCAATACTGGAACCAAACACCAATATAAATTGCTGGAACCCAACATTAACGGAAAGAAGAAGAATATGAGGATAGGGATAAGAATAACGACAGGAGGACATTGCATTATCATACTATCAATTGGAGGGCTTATAATTCGTAGAAGTAGACGAAACCAAATTCTTCCAAAGATAACGGCCGCTTGCCATGTCCACACAGGTCCGAAACCCCGTCCCAATCGCGTCCCAAACCTGCAATATCATCACGTAAGTAATAATTTACACATGATACATCGATATGTACACACAAATTTTAATTCAGAAAAGGGACATTGAAAGAATTAGAATAATATAAAAGCTAAAAAAGAGAAACCCTGGAATTAGGACCGTAAAGGATTGACTAACAGAAGAAGCAGATGGTGATTTAAAAGGAGCAATGAGCGGATCGTTTGTGGAATTGTCGTCCTCGTCGGTGATGGGGGTGGAATCAACTACGGTTTGATGATGAGATTTGAGGTTTCTCAGCACAAAAAATCCGGCGAGCGTGGCCGACAGGAAGATCAATATCAGTCTCAGAGGACACATTTCGCTCGCTCGCTCTCCCCACTGGATTTTAGAAAAAAAAACTTGCCGACAAATGATACAAAAGTTGAGAGAGAGAGAACCACTGATTTGGTAAAGAAGAGGAGTGGTTGTTAACAGTTGTTGACGTTTGTCGACAATTCTCAAATCTTTTCAAAAAGAAAACAACAAATGAAAATTGAAAATTGAGAAATGATATGTTAAAAATGGGAAGGATTTAAATCGGGTATAGGGAACAAATTATTTTTAAATTGAATTAGCTATTATATCTATTATCTATTATTTATCTATTATGTATTATCTATCTATTTATCTATTATTATTATTATTATTATTACTAAAACATAGTTCATTAACACTTGGTAATAACACTTGTTAACCTGTCCATCATTCTACTTTTCTATTGCATTTATTATAATTAATTTATTACTATATTTATCCAATTTTACAAATAATTTTTAGGCAAAAAAATATGTAATATTATTTCATAATTGGACTTTTGAACTTTATTTACAGAAAATTTTCAGCATAAAATTTATAATTTTTTTTTTGGAAATTCCTTAATCACAAAAAAGTAATATTATCCCATTAATATTAATTTAAACTGATATTATATCCCAACATTGCATCAATTTCAAATTAATATTATATTCTATAATTATATTTTATAATTTCAATTTGATATTATCTCAAATTGATCGGTAATTGATCTAAATAATTTTTAATTATATAAATTTTTTAATAAAATAAATAATTTCATTACAACGCGCGGGGTTATATTTAGTTTTATCTCTAATACCTTATTTATGACTTTTCATCAATGACAATTAGTCATTTAACATGTACATATTATCGCATTTGAAAAAGAAGAAGGAAATAATCAATAATAAAAGTTGAGAAAGAATAGGTTATGAGAGAGTTGGAAAGTAAAAATAAGAAAAAGAGAATAAAGTATAAGGAGAAAAAATAGAGACAAAACTTCAAAAAACAGTTATTTTCTATGCATTCTTTTAATAATATAGATGGATAATGTAGATATCGATAGACATCACTTAATCTATTTATTTATTTATCTATTCTATAAATGTGTCACAAATTTTCTTTTCCAATTGCCTCCACAACTTTGCTTATTTTACGATTTATCTTTTTTAATTTGATCCCCTTTCCTTTTTTTTATCCCTGTAAGTATCGTTATTTTACAAATTTGTCATTTTTAATTTACATTGTTTATATGTTTTAAATTTATCTTCTAAATATGATAATTTTTTTATTATATTTTTATGATAATTACATACACAACCCATGCATCCTTTTAATCAATCTCTTAAGAAAAGATTCTCGCTATGGTTTTAATATAACCTAATTGTCCCTATATATTAAATATAACCCCCATATTTACATCTATTCTATCATATAACCAAAAGCATAATAAGATTCTGTCATTTAATTTCTGCTATTAAATTACAAAAATTTGATTCGTTGAATATTTTTTTATCCTTCAATCTTCAGAAATCTTTACGTATAATTATTCTAATTTAAGTCAAATTCTCTTATTGCATGAATATTATAGTTTTTAACAAAATAACTTACTTATGATAATTATCTTACATAATATTAATTAAAGTTAAAGGAGTACATATAAGATGTCTAATCACGATTACTTTCAAAATACATAATTCCAGAATGTTTCAAAGTTAATATTATAGATAAGACCGTGCAATTGATTCAGAGAACGCCATTTTTAATACAAACGCAAAAATGGATTGAATTTAGTGGCAGTATCCATAGTAGAACTTATAAAATATTTTCTTAAAGTTATTGTTTTCGGTACTAAAAAAACTCTAAAAAGTAAAGAAAAAGACAACTAATAGTGTACAAATAATGGATAAACAGTAGATAATAAAACTAAAATGATTGAGGCGTGCAAGTATTGTTCTTAAGAAATACTTTGATCTACTCGGACGTTAATATTCGGTGCTCGTGAGAATTGTGACGCTTTTAAATTTGAATTTTTTAAATTTTAAATTTTATACTTATAATTTAACACTTATATAATATCAAAATATTTTATGTTCATTAACTAACAAAATAATACATAATTATTTCTTACAAAATGTATTATAAATCCTAAGGTCTTCTAACTTTTATATAAACAAAACATATCTTAAAATTTCACAAAATATTTACATAATTAAAACATAATAAATAAATATGCAAGTTCTATTCCTTAGTTTTTTCTTTACTCTTGTCCTTTTTAGAACAATCAGGCTTAGTTGAAAAATGATTCATGATATAGTAAAAGTGAATAACTACTTTGCTCGATAAGTTTAAATAAATAATGGATATAAATGATGATGATATATCATTAATGAAAATATTAACTTCTTGAGAATTCAACAATGTACAATAATTGTGAAGAAATGAAATATGATAAACTATATTCAATAAAAGAGTTTTCAGAATATTTACTGTTGAGTGGTCACGAAATGACCATGAACATAGTTCTAAGGTATAACAGTCATTCGACTAAACCTTTGGAGTGTAAACACTCAAGTTTGGTACTTAAGAGGATTAACCTCTTGTACCTTATGTATATGTATAATGCTTAGACATCTTACGCTTTATCGATTTTTCAACATAAAATACCCATTTATAAAGGTTGTTCTTACTCAGTCTTATTTTTAAGAGTCTGCACCAACTATTGGTTTGGATAAATTTCAATAATATTCAAGTGAATGAATTTATACATGTAATGTCTAGTTGAATAATTAGTATAGACTACTTCTTAAACAATTCATGAATTAAAATAACTTTAAAGCTTAGCAATTCAATAATAGAATAAGTCTTCAAATGCATCAAGTGCGAATATTGATGATCAACATCAATGTAGAATAATTTTTAATAAGTATCCTATTTACAATACTTGTAAAATAAATACAAGTTAAGCTAGAAAACTTGTGACGTTCCCAAATTTGGGTTTCATAACCTCGAGTTTAGTGCTCACAATCCAATACATAAATAATAATTAAATACATAGTCTTCATTAATCTTCATGAAAATAATACACAATTGTACCTTACAAAAGTTAATACAATCCCAAGATCTTCTAACATTAACATATCCATACATATCTTAAGAGTTTATAAAAGATTACAACATTTACATAATTATTAAACAATACTATTAACATGTGATTTCTATTCTTTAAATTTTTCATTGCATTTGTCTTTCCTGGAGTACTCAGGCTTAGATAAAAAATAGTTCATGATATAACAAGGGTAAACAACTAGCTTGCTCAGTAAGTTTAAGAACAATTAATGCAAGAATGATATATCATGATTTGAATAGAAATAATTTTAGAGTTTTCAATAATATATAATAATTATGAAGGAACAAAAGTCAAGTTTTAATTAAAAAAAATGATTGAGTCTTTACTGCTGAGTGGTCTCTAAGGACCATGAACTAATACTTAAGGTAAATCAGATATGTATCTGGCCTTTTTATTGTTTTGGTATTTGAGGGAATCGACCTTTTGTACCCTATGCATATGCATAACATTCAGACATCTTACGCAATGGTCGGTTCCCCAAATATAATCCCCTTATTTACGGTTGCTTGTTCTCAGTCTTACTATAAGAATCCACACAAACCAATGGTCTGAATAAACTTTTAAAAATATTCAAGTTAATGAATTTATACATGCGGTTTATAGCTGAAACAATTAGTTTAGATATTCTTAAACAGTTTATAAATCAAACGAATTATAAGCTTCAAGATACACTATGTGCGAATACATAAACAATATTGATGTAGATTAATTTTCAATAATTAAACCACTTAAAGCTATTACAAAATAAATACAAGTTTAAGTATAGGAAACTTGTCTCGATGGTTGTCTACAACAAACCAATACAAATTTAATTTCCTTTAAAAGAATCTAAAATTGATCTTCCAATTAGTATCACATATATGTTCATATAATTACCTTTATACCTCTATCATTAAAAATATTTAATCAAATAATTAAATATATAATAATACATTCAACACTTAGAAATATCATCGTCATTTGATAATATTTTAATCACATAAAACCAATATTAATCATTTAATATTCTTTCAACCTTTATCTGAAATTATTAATCATTTAATAATATTTTATTTATTTTCAAATATTATTAAGCACTTAATAATATTTTATTCATATTCTAATATTATTAATTATTTAATAATATTTTATTTCTTTATTAATATTATTATTCATTTAATAAGATTTTAATTGTTTAATTTTTTTTGTCCAATATTAATATTATATTAAATTATATTTTTGACCTATTTTTGACTTAAAGATCTGACCCGACTCGGACGAAAATGGTTTGACGCAGTTGCGACAGGACAATTTTTTTTTATTATAAACAGAATGGTTCGGTGTAGCTGTGTGGGTGATAGGGTTGAATTATACGATATTTTTATTCCCTAATACTTAGTTTTTATATTTATTGTGTGCTTAAATGATTAATTATTTAGCTTATTTTGGTTTTAATATGTTTTATAGGATTTTAGTTAATTTAGGTAATTTTGTAGTATTTTTATATTTTTATATTTATGTTTTTTTTATTTATTTTTAGTATTTTAGGAATTTTATTTATTATTATGTGTTTTTATTTATTTTAATTATTTTATATTTTATTTTGTAGGAAAAATAAGCTTGGGGGCAAATCTGTAAATTCTGCAAAGATCTAGTGACAAAATGGTAATTTAAGTTGCTGGATGGTAGAACTGTAATTTCAGCAGCAAGGATGGCAGCCGCGCATTGCACGCTTAAGGTCGAAGCAAGGGAGTGACGACATCGTTTGCGAAGAAGGAAAGAAGAAGGGCCGCGCAATGTGCGCTATATCAGTAGTAGCACCGCGAAATTGGAACGACGTTGTTTTACCGGAGGCAGGAAACGCGCAATGCGCGGCTGACACGCTTACCGGTTCACTGTAGCGAAGGCTGTGTTTTGCGACGCGTTAATTCTGAAAACAAGATTATTTCGCGAATTTTGCATTAATTTGATTCCAAATTGGATTTTAATTCCAATTAGGATAATAATTATTTTATTTTATTTTTATTTTTAATTGTAAATCCTTTTAGGATTTGGACAAGTTAGAGGCCTATAAATAGAGGGCAAATATCTCATTATTCATTGTAAGTTTTTGGGAGATCTTTCTTCTAGTTTCTTGGAGAGAGCTTTTCAACTAGTGGAGATTATTTTGAAGTATGTCAGGCTAAGTTTTTATTTTCAGTTCTAAAGGGATGTTGAACTTTATTTTTAATTGATGTTTTAATTGAGTTTTATAATCTATTCCTTCATGCATGAGATTTATTCTTGATAATCTGTTTTAATTGTTTTATGATATTTGCTTGATTAATTTGATAAGGGCCTGTTAAGTCAATTAATAATTTATCATATGCTAGATTAAGATTTGATATTAAGCAAACGATATTTCATTTGTTCATAAGTAGCAATTAATAATATTTGATTGTTGACATACTTTTAATATTGTTATGATTATCAAGATGACAAGTTAAATAATCCGTGATGTTATGATTGTTGCTTGTAATAATCTAATTCTCTAATTTTTAATGCAACTGTTATATTAAATCTAGACTGATAGTTCTAGGTTATAAGATAGTTAGGGTCTTTTGTGAGCAATTACTGCATTAGATTTATAATTTAAGAAAGATTTCAGGTAGTTTGACGATTGTCGGTTATCTAGGATTATTAATTTCAATTGAAGAAAAAGATAATAATAACTTGATTAATTTGTTGATTAAAAGAAGGGGATACTGAACTAAGGAACTGAAGTTTGTTTTAATTGATTTTTCTTATCTTTATTATTTATTATTTAGTTTTATTTGTTTGAATTTTAATTAGTTAATTAATAATTAAAAATCCCCCATTTAATTAGATAGTTTTGAAAACATTAGAATTTATTAAAATAATTCACTCTCTGTGGGTTCGACTCTTACTTTTACTACTACATTAATATTTTTCAAAGTAAGATTTTATTTTTGGTTGCCTACGACAGCATCCCAGTGGGTAAATGAATTAATCTTTAATAAAACATGTTATATACACTTTCAAATAACATCAAATTGGTCTTGTTAGCTTTGTAACATAATGATCTACAATATTCCATGGATCGATCGTATTTTCGAAATCATTTTTGACACAAAATTTAGGATCGATCGTCCAGGGTTTTAAAAATGACACGTTTTGTGATAAAGACCATAACTTCCTCATTTTTACATATTTTTGAGTGATTCAAGTTAGGTTATCTTTATAACTCATAAATCTAACATTCTAGCCATAAAAATCAAATAACCAACTTGTATATTTCAAACTACAACTATTTATAGCACGTCAGAAATTAGAATTTTTACCGGTAACATATTTTCATGCATTTAGATATATATTTTAGTTCTAGCATTATATAGCATCAAAATAGGTTTTGAACTGTTAAAAATACATTTTGACCATTTAAAATCACCTAAGATACATATTGACACATATATGCATATAGTTCACATATATTTCCATCCACTTCCATCCTTATACCTTCGAAACCCTTCATGGTTTCCACAACACATAATTTCTCCCACAACCAACCATGACAAAGACATATACTATTATTATTAACCATTAAAATGGAAGAGTTTTAAGAATAAAAAACTTTTCAACCTTCTAAACTTGAATGCTCTTCTCCTTCTTCTTCCAAAGTAAACAACAAAGGGTGATGAATCTATTTTGGCTACTAGATACACCCTTTTGATGATCTAATTCATTCATCACAAAACTCTCTAACTTTTCTTTTAAAGCTCTAGAGCTTTTTCTCTAAAAAATCTAGCAAATGAACTAAAGTCTTGCCAAGCCTGGAGAGTATTCCTATTTATAGAATAAATCTATCATCTAAAACGTATACATATACAACATATAAGTCTACACAATCTCCTAACTCATCTTATATTTAAGCTCAACAATTGCTAGATTTTAGGGATTTCTCTTATATGAGATGACTAGGGTTGTTGGAGGGTTTACTAACTATGTCTTTTAACATGAAAAATCAAGCAATATAGCTTCACAAGGCACCCCATTGGGGCCCACAAGGCTGTCGGCTCCTCCCCCATTTACTAGGCCAATCTGGTTTATTTTTATAGCAATTATATGCATATATACATCTCTCTCTCTCTCTCTCTCTCTCTCTTTATATATATATATATATATATATATATATATATATATATATATATATATTGACCAACCTTTAATTTAAGTTTGGGCTCCTCTTTGGGTTAAATAATTAAGTTAATGTGGGCTCCTAGATAACCTTTAGTTGGACTCTCATATTAATTCATTGGGAGATTTACATTTACCAATACATTTTTTTAAAATATTACAATAAAAGTGCATACATAAAATATTTACAAAATTAGTACATCTTCAATATTTAATTTATAAATTAGTGCATTTTTATTCCTTTAATTTAGTTAGGTGATTTAATGGGTAGTTGGTTTCAAATTTCAAAATCCAAATTAGATGATTTTTATTCCTTTCTCTCTCCTCCATCTTCTTTCTTCTCCATAGTTAGTGGCACCACTCTTCCTTCCCGCGCCCGCCACTCCTCCTCCCAACCCCCACCCCATCCCCTCTGCCCGCCTCCCCCCGTCCCCACCCTTCATCTCCCCACGCCGGCATCTCCTCCCCCCGCCTTCTCCCTTCTCCCCCCGCCTCCTCCCGCTCTCACCCCTCCTCCCCCCGACCACCACCCCCATCCCAGCCCTTCCGACCCCCCCGCCCCCGTCCCCGTCCCTCCCCCTTCCTCTCCCCACCCCCGCACCTCCTCCCCTCATCCCCGCCCCTCACCCCCTGACTCCTCCCCTCCTCCTCCCCTCGTGGTGGCTCCAGATCTGATCTTGGTGGCCACCCCCTCCCCCCGCCTCCTTTGCCTACTTTTTGGTTACCGTTGTATTAAAGGTTGGTTACATATGTATTAAGGTTTGGTTACCTTTTTGTATTAAGGGTTGATTACCTTTATATTAAAGTTTGGTTACCTTTGTAATAAAGATTGGTTACCATTGTATTAAGGTTTGGTTACCTTTGTATTAAAGGTTGGTTTCCTTTGTTTTAAGGTTGGATACCTTTTGTATTAGGGGTTTGGTTACCTGTGTATTAAAGATTGGTTACCTATGTACTAAGGATTGGTTACCTTGTATTAAAGTTTGGTTACCTTCGTATTAAAGGTTTGTTACCTTCTATATTAAGGTTTGGTTACCTTTGTATTACAGGGTTGGTTACCTTTATATGGACGAGGCGGGGGGAGGGGTGAGGCAGGCGGTGAGGGGGTACGGAGGAGGGATGGAGGCGGGGACGGGGGAGGGGGGACGGAGGAGGGAAGAGGCAGGCGGGGAGGGGGGAGGGAGGAAGAGGCAGGCAGGGAGGAGGAAGGAAGAGGCAGACTGGAGGGGGGACGGAGGCAGGCGGAGAGGGGGAAGGAGGTGGCAGGGGGAGGGGGATGGGGGACGGAGGAGGGGAGGAGGCAAGCGGAGGCGGGAGGTGGGAGCGGGGGGGAGGGGGGAGGCGGGAGGCGGGAGGAGGCGGGGGGGGGGGGGGGGGAGGAAGTAGGGGACAGGTGTCCTCTTTTCCCTCTCCTCTATTTTTTCTTTCTCTCTCATTTGCATTCTTTTTGTAATTATTTTTGTTAGTGCACCTTTTTTTAATTATTTTTGTTAGTGCACTATTTTTGTAATTATTTTCTAAAAGTTGTATACTTATGTAAAGGACCCTAATTCATTTGGCTACTAACTTATGTATACTCACAATGATACACTAGGCTATCATTTAATACATTATGGACTACCCATTAATTAAATTCATAGACTACAAGGTTAAATCAATTGAACCTAGTTTAATAATTTCTTTGGACTTAATATATAATCCAATTAGACTTGCTTTATTAAAGTCAGTTAGGCTACTAGGTTAACTATAATATACCAACACACAATTCACCCACAACACTTGAGCTTGCTAAATTCAACTCATGAGCTAGTCCACTAACATAATTAAATTATTTGGACTCTTCTTTAATTAACTCAATTAATTATACTACCTTGATACATTATTAGATTAATAAATATACACACACGTACCTATATTCATTCAATCATGTAAATGCACAATTAAATTAATACACAAATTTTCTTTATTGATAAT
The DNA here is from genome assembly GCA_947179155.2 of Hedera helix. NCBI lineage: Eukaryota > Viridiplantae > Streptophyta > Magnoliopsida > Apiales > Araliaceae > Hedera > Hedera helix. Next base: position 51,592,472 of record OX359271.1, read on the forward strand.
TATTTACTAATTATAATTACAATGTAACAGAAAATTCAGGGTCATTACAAAACTTGCCTATTTCGTTGTCTAAAGCTAACTCTTACTTATCGTTTTTTGAACGACCTAAATAATTTATAATTAGTCTACCAATTAGTAATTACACAAATGATTTAACTTAACTCATTAAACTTATAACACTTCACTTACTTTATTAATTATTTAATAATAATTAATCATCATAATTGGGTCCTATATAATTAATATTAATTTCCAGACATTCTGACTCAAATTGACTCGACCCGATTCGATAAAAACAACTATTTAATTTTTTGGACTAGCACCCCGGTGCTATGTTTTATACTGAAAACCAACACCCCGACGCTGAGTTTTGTTCTAAAACTAGCGCCCCAACCTTCCTAGGCATAATGTTTTCCTTCAATTTTTTTAGATTTTTTAACTTTGAATCATTTTGTTCCAACTTTCATATATTGATCATTTTACATTGGAATGAGTTTAAAGTTGAACTAAAACTTGTTATATTCATGAATTTAACATATTCATGATATACAGTACTTTTCAAAAACATTTTACTCATCAAAATCATGATTGAACTTAGTACGACATTTAGGATTTGTCAAAAATATATAGTTTACAAGAAAAATCACTATAAATCCATTTTAGCATATTTTTCACTCGTTCCAATTAGGTTATCTTTCCAAGTCATTGATTTATCATATAAGACATATATATCACAAAAATGACCTACCTATCTAGAAGCACATAACATCAAAATACATATTTAACTAGGGTGAAGATTTTTAACAACTTCATTTCAAGGAGGAAGAGAGCATCTAGATCTATAAGGTTGAAAAGTGTTCTCTAAGTCTTATTTTTATCTATGTAGTTAATGTTGTAATATGTTATATACCATGTTATTGTGGGAGTTTGTTGTTGAAGAGAAACCATGAAGGGTTTCGAAGGTTTAAGGATGAAAATATGATGGAGGTTATGTATATGTATGTGATCTATATGGGTATTATGCCATGCTAGGTCAAAATATGTGTGTGTGTGTAGTTTGCTTTAAAAGCTATGGTGAAAACATATTTTCAAAACTATACGAGCTAAGTATTTAAGCTATTTGTGTAGATCTAAAGCTTATGTAGCCATTTGTGGTATTATATGTCTATGTATGCAAAAATATAAAAAAAAATGTACCTGAACTCATCTTTCTAAGGTTATAGCGAGTAATATCTTAGAGTTATACAATCAACTAAGAAATAGTGTTGAAGATTTAAGGTTTTGGGTTAAAGATATAGTGTTTAAGGTTTAGAATTTTAAGGGTTAAGATTTAGGGAGTAGGGGTTAAGGTGAGGGGTTAAGGGTAAATGGGTTTAGAGTTTAGGAGTTTAGGGTTTATAAGATTTAAGGTTTAGGGTTTAAAATTTAGAGGTTAAGGGTTAAGATTAGGGTTAAGGGTTACGATTTTGCGTTATTATATATATATATTGTTAATGTTAAATATAATTTTATTTATAGTTAGAATTTCTTGCTAAATTTTAGGGTTAAATAGAATTTTACTTATACCTATAATTTTATTTATTACTAAATTTTAGGGTTGAAGGATCATTCCTAAGAATAAAGATCGTCCGATGCCTTGTTATAGATAATTAGCTCACGATCTTATGCGAAACACATATTTTGTTAAAAAATATTTTAATTTGTATACTTTTTTATATTAAATATCGAATCATGTGATGAAAAGATTCTACTTGTCCTTGACCATACTATATATTAATTATTATATTTAATAAAATTGTTGTTATCAAGAATATGAATTTTAAAGAACACTAATTAAATTTAAAAATGTATGCAAATAAGCGATGGTGATAAGTATATAATTATATAATATTAAAATACAGATAAAAAGAGTTTGAAATGAAACAAAAGATGAAAAAGTAATTTATTTTCCTTGATTTTAAGTTTCTATTCCTAAATTTTAGTGTTGAGGGTTCATTCCTAAATTTTAGGGTTAAAAGACGATGTTGTGTATATATATATATTATGGTTAAATAGAATTTTATTTATAGTAAGAATATATTACTAAATTTTACGGTTAAACATAATTTTATTTATATGTAGAATTTATTACAAAATTTTTGGGTTGAAGAGTGATTCCTAAAATATAGGGTTGAATGACGATTTTGTCTTATTTATTATATATATATAAACTTGCTCATAATCCCATGTAAAACAAAAATTTTGTTATAAAATTATTTTAATTTTTATTCTTTTCTATATTATCATTGAATAATGTGATGAAAAGAATCTACTTATCCTTCACCGTACTGTATATTAATTATAATATTTAATAATATTATTGTTATCAAGAATATAAATTTTAAAGAATAATAATTAAATTCAAAAATGTATACAAATAAATGATAGTGATAAATATATAATTATATGATAGTAGAATACAGATAAAAGAGTTTGGAATGAAACAAAAAAATGAAAAAATAATTTATTTTCCTACATTTTAAGTTTCTATTCCTAAATTTTAGTGCTGAAGGACCATTCCTAAATTTTAAGGTTGAGTGACGATTTTGTGCTATTTATTAGAAGTATAGATTTTTTTGTTCGACTTAAATAGAATTTTATTTATAGGTAAGATTTATTACTAAATTTTAGAATTGAAGGATTATTCCTCAAATATATGGTTAAATATATATTTGTTCTTTTTCACAAGTTTCCACCATGTATTTACTGTTTATATTTTAATCATATTTCATTTTAAATTGCTGAACGGAATAAAGGAGGAGGAAGATTTGGTTGAGCCTAATCTGTTATTAATTAAAACAATATAGAAAATTGTGGTTTCAAGAATTTAATGGGCTTAACGTGTTTTTATATTACATGTAATGTGACGCCCCCAAATAACTATACTTACTATAGCTGACTTGATGCTCACTATAAATGCTAAATCATTAGGTTTATGGACGATTTTCTTTGTTCATAAACAAAGTTCTCATCTTAATTCCCAAAGATCTTTTATTATTATATATCTAGTCCTTGCAATCGATACAAGAGACTTAATATTCAATCGTAATATTTTATCCTTAATATTTAGATATTCTATAACTTTACATGTTCCAGCATTCACGACATTAAATCATTAGGACGGCTCTTGGGAACAGAGAATCTCGCGGTGAATGTTTTTATCTTCACCTGTGATAAATGTTTGCATCTGTATCCGTGACAAATGGTTGTATCTTTGTCCGGTGCAAAATTCTCTTTTCGTACAGAACATTACCCAATTAGTTAAAACCCTCATTTAAAACATATTTGTGTATAGTGATATCTCTTCATATTAATAATTCTACTTATCTGATATTCAGAATAGTAATAACGAGTTCTACCTGGGTTCAAGGAACCTTAACGATGGATTTGACCAGTCAACATCGCTTAGTCCTGTCTCGGATGTACAACACTCATAAGTTATTTACCGATCCTCATTCAGATAAATAGATCATTATTAATACTATGTTAAGTTTTAAATAATTCTAAGTTTAATCAAAGTAAAGACATAACAAGAGAATGTGGTAAAACTTGATAATATTTATATAATATTCGATTACATGTGTGGAACTTTTTCTTATTACAAAATGTCATTATGACTACAGTTAAGAACAAGTAAGGAAAATAGTAAACTAGTCTACTCATTTCTTCTTTCCTTTTTTCTTTGAGCCGGAGCTCTCGGGTTTGTTTGTAATTTAGGTTTATGCAAGAGTGAACTAAGATGCTCAGCAAGTCTTAAACACATAGCATATAAGTGAACTCACACTGATATGAATTGTAAGGATTCATGTGGTTGGTAAGCCTATTACAAAATTCATTGTAATATGCTCCCATTTCCACTTTGGAATCTCTAACGGTTGCAATAATCCGCCTGGTCTTTGATGCTCAGCTTTAACTTGCTGATATGTCAAACACCTACTAACGAATTCAGTCACTTCTCTTTTCATGTTTGGCCACTAGAAATGTTGACTTAAGTCTTTGTACATTTTGGTATTGCCTGGGTGTACTGAAAACTTAGTACTATGTGCTCTTGACATGATATCTTCCTTAGTTCTTGAACTGAAGGAATCCAAATTCTAGATTCAAATATAATGATTTCCTGCTTGTCCATCTTGTATTTGCCGTCTGTAATCTCTGTTGACTTCTTCAACTTCCTATAGTTTCCATCCTCCTATTAGATTTTCTTAATGTAACCCAACAAGGTTGAGTGATCCTCCATTACGAACAATTTCATTGTTGAGATTGAAAGAACTCTTATCTCTATGTCGAGTCTAGTGAACTCTTTAATCAACTCATCCTGAGTTGTTAACACATTTAACTTCTCTTGATTCTTTCTACTCAAAGCATCTGGAACTACGTTGGCTTTTCCTAGATGACATAGGATTTCACAATCATAATCCTTAATCAATTCCAACCATCGTCTTTGCCTCATATTCAACTCTCGTTGTGTAAAAATATACTTTAAACTCTTATGATCTGTATAAATCTCATACTTCTTTCCATACAAGTAATGCTTTCATATCTTTAAAGCAAATACTACCGCCGCTAATTCTTGATCGTGAGTAGTATACCTTAACTCATAATCCTTTAACTACCGCGAAGCATAAGCTATAACTTTGCCATGTTGCATCAAAACACAAGCTAATCTTTTATGTGAGGCATCACTATAGACTACAAGAACTCTACTATCATCAGGTAATGATAATACTGGTGCCTTACTTAGCCTTTTTTTTAGCTCTTGAAAGCACTTTTCACATTTGTTTGACCAAGCATACTTCACGTTCTGTCTGGTTAAGTTGGTTAACGGGGTTGCTATCTTTGAAAAATCTTTAATGAAGCGTCTATAGTACCCCGCTAAACCTAAGAAACTTCTCACTTCAGTTAAGGTCTTTGGTTGTTCCCAGTTCATAACTGCTTTTATCTTTGCTGGATCCACTGAAACTCCGCTCTTGTCAATCACATGACCTAAAAATTGAACTTTCTCTAGCCAGAACTCGTATTTTGAAAATTTGGCGTAGAGTTGTTCCTTTCGTAAGGTTTCTAGTACACTTCTTAAGTGTATATCATGTTCTTCTAGTGTTTTTGAGTATATGAGAATATCGTCGATGAACACTATAACATACTTGTCTAGACAAGACCTAAAAACCCTATTCATCAAGTCCATGAATGCTGCCAGTGCATTCGTTAATCCAAAGGACATTACTAGAAACTCGTAATGTCCATAACGTGTTCTAAACGCTATCTTCGGCACATCTTCCTTCCTAACCTTCAGTTGATGGTAACCTAACCATAGATCAATCTTAAAGAAATACTCTACTCCTTTGAGTTGATCAAACAAGTTGTCAATCCTAGGTAATGGATACTTATTCTTTATGGTCAATTTATTGAGTTCACAATAATCAACACATAATCTTAAAGTTCCATCCTTTTTCTTGACAATAACACTAGTGCTCCCCATGGAGAAACATTTGGTTGAATGTATTTCTTATCCAATAGTTCTTGTAACTGTACCATCAACTCCTTCAATTCCATAGGCGCCATTCTATATGGGGCCTTCGAAACAGGTGCAGTTCCAGGAGCTAAATCAATAACGAACTCAATCTCCCTGTCTGGTGGAAGACCAGGTAGATCATTGAGAAAGACATCCTGAAACTCTCTAACCACTGGTATTTGGTTTATATCTAACCCTTTTTGTTGGGTGTCTATGATATATGTCAAATAACCCTGACATCCATTATGAAGTAATCCCTTTGCTTGATTTGCAGTTAGGCATAAGGATTTTCTCGGTGACTGACTTCCGTTGACTTGCACGTTGTAAGAAGCTTAATGCACTTTTGTTGACAATCGATCATCGCTAGGTGATTGGTCAACCAATCCATGCCTAGAATTACATCAAATTCCCTTAATTGGATTGGAATAAGATTGACTCTCAACTCATGACCCTTGATCACTATGTAACAACCTTTCAATACATTATTAATAGGAATTTGTTCTTTGTTAGCAATTGTTAGGGTTTCGACACAGTGAAAGTAGCGATTTTTTTTTCCGAAACCGTAAAACAGGATCCATGCAAAACCATATCAATTAAGAGGTTTAGATTATTTTACCGATTATCCGAGATGGACAGGAGACGATGGAATTCTGGAACGGCTTCGAATCTTCAACGCAATCCAGCGACTGCGTCTCTACGGTATCAACACGAACGCTTCCCGAACCGTCACACGATTTGCAGCAAAAGGGATCTGCGGTACTAGCCATCAAGATCAGAATTTTTAAACTATTTTTCTCTCTAGCCTCTTTCTGAAAGCGGCTAGGGTTTTTAGTTTTTTCCTTTCGTGATTTAGACTACTGTTATATCATATATATATAGTAGTTAATAGGAATTAACCTAATTTTATTAGAAAAATAAAATTTGAATTTATATATATTATATTTTAATTAAGTCTTACTTAGTCAATATATATATATATATATATATATATATATATATATATATATATATATATATATATATATACAAATTATCCTATTAATTTAAATTCGTAATTTTAAATACTATCAATCATATTGACATATTTAAAATACTTACAATTTAAATTAATTCCCTTTTAAATACGTTCTAAGTGTGCGACCAAATAGGTTATTATTATGTTGACAATAATTTTAAAATCATATTATAAAATTATAAACAGCGAGCGACATCTAGTAATGCATCACTGCTACTCAAATAATAATAAGATCGGTGATTCGATACAACCTTTTCGTGACCAATGTTTCAAAGTAATTTAATCCTTTTAACCTTGACATCCTAGATTAAACTCGAGGCATGGAAAATGTCATACTCTTCATAATTTAATCTGAGTTTTCTTGATCAATGAGTAGACTATATGAAACAAATCACTATTTGAGCATGACCATGCATTTCATAGTCCTACTCAATCAAGAGGCCTATGGATATCACCCCTATATAAATTCCATCTAAATCACTCATATTCCTCACACAATTCATGATGTACCCAATAATCACTTTTATTGTCCACCCTATTAAAGGTGACCTTTGATGATATCAAAGTACACAAATTCTCGTGTAATAATATTGTGACTTCAGGTCGGAGGATCATTACATTATTGTCACTATGAGAATTTCTTATGACACTTTGCATAATGCTCCATGTAGAATTCTCATGGTGGGTCTGTCCAGTACATTGTTCTCTAACATGTACCTATGCATTGACTCAAATATCTCATATATTTATGACCAATGAGATTTGGCCATCAGTCAATCCACATACCAGTCTCAATGCATCATTGTTGTCCCATTAACAATGATACTCGACTAGGGACATTTAAGAGCAATGATACTAATTGTAATTATATAATCTCATGTTCAAGTCACATACTTGAAGCTATATAAATCGTATCACTATTCTAAGGACTTTTATTATGCTAACATTTATATAACGCAGTAAATGAAATCATAATAAAATAATCCATTTATGCAATCAAATATAATATCAAAAAATGTTAAGCAATTACATCAAATAATTAGCCTCTAGGGCATCAACTCTAACAACAATCTCTATCATTAAAGGACTTTCTAACAGTTCACTAGGCACACTTAGTTTCTTAGCAAATTCATGAGAAATAAAAGAGCAAGTAGCACCCGAATCAAACAACACGTAAGCATTTATGGTGTTGATCGAAATGATACCTGACACTAAATCCTGCGATGCTACAACATCTCCCATGGTCATGTTGAATGTCCTTGTTATTGGACGACTTGGGTTAGTTGTTGGGGTAAATTTATTGTTATTGTCCCCTCTGGGATTTCCCCCTTTCCTGGAGCACATCTTAGCTTGATGCCCCGTGGCTCCACAGTGAAAACAAGTGTTTTTCCTAGGGTTAGGGCATGTGGGTGCTATGTGTCCCTCTGATGAGTGGGTTAAATACCTACGAATTTAGTACCTGAAAACATGAATTGGTGTTTGTTTTTTATGTGTTGCAGGTTACTTTTGATGTAGTCATGTCGTTTTGCAGGAAATATCACTTTGGAGGAGAAAATGGACATTTTGAGCGGAAGCGGATGAAAAGAATCTAAAAGGGCATTCTGGAAAAGCAGCGCGGCCGCCCCATATCATCGCGCGACCGCCCCACCTCTGCAGAATTTTAGTTTGACATCTTGGATCATCGCGTGGCCGCCCCACCTCTGCAGAATTTTAGTTTGACATCTTGGATCATCGCGCGGCCGCCCCATGAAGAAGCGCGGCCGCCCCGTCCGGCGAGAAAGTTTTGTTGCGTGAATTCTGGGCTGGGCAGTTAAGGATAGAGGAGGCAAACCCGTGGGAAGTTAGGAAAAGCTGATGAGGAGTATAAATAGTAGTGATATAACCCTAATTGAGGGGATATTTCTGGGAGTGGCTGAAGCTATCAGAAAGGGCAATTGAAGGCTAGAGCTTGGAAGATTACAACTCAAGGAGATCAAAGTAACAGAACAGGAGGAGATCAAAGCGTTTATTCTTATTTCTTCTCTATCGATTTTGTATTTTGATACTCTTTGATGTTGAATACTTTTATAACTATGGTTTTTAATTATTTCATGATGAACTAAATTCTCGTTTAAGATTACAACGGAACCCAATGCATAGTTTAAGTTAAGTTTGCCTTTGGTTGTTTTATGATGAATATAATTGGATTGTCTGTCATATTTGTGCTTAATTTTAATTACTTGGCCAGTAATTAGTGGGGTAATTTATATGAACTTGATGAACGGAGTATAGATTTAGACCTTGGTATGATAGCATATGATTGTAGTTTCTACGTTGATAGGAATTATGATTTGTGAATAGGATAGAGATATGCCTATTTGCCATATGTAATTTTGAAGAGAATCTGCATGTAAATCTTCTTTAATATAATTCACATAGAGATATAGTGTTTTAATTAATTTAGATGCTTTACACAATTCTATTCCTTAATTGGTAGAATTGAGTGGAATTGTTTATATGTGATCGAGAGATGCATGTGAATATTATAAAGAATTCTTAATTAACAATCCAGTATATTTAATATGAAATAACTAGAGTGAATGATATTCAGATGAAGCATTGGGGGAAGTTGTAATCTTAATTATTTAAACATATTATTTAATCTTTGATAAGTAGTTCTATTTAATTTTAAGTTATTTTCAATAAATCAGAAGCAATCTCAAAGTGTTAGTTTAGTTAAGATTAGTTTAATTGGAAAATTAATAATTGGTAGGTATCAATTATAATCTCTGTGGGACGATACTCTTCTTGTCATTTACTACAGTTTGATCACGTATACTTGCGTGTTAAACCTAGGGTTAAAAAAGGACAACATCCTCTTGTTTGCAATTGTAGCAAATATTTTTCCCTTTTAGACACACTCATGCGTGTTGTTTCCCGTAGATTTTGCACGGTTCTAATGTTTTCTTTTTATTCTCCCCTTGTTGTTGGGAGTTTCTTCCATTGAACATTCTCTTATTATTATTATTATTTCCTCCCCCATTTCCTCCTTTATTATTATTTCCTCCACCATTCACTCTTTTATTATTTTTCCTTTCCTTATTAAATTTTGTGATGGCTTCACTGCTGCCTTCAGCAATGATAGCCTTTTCTAAAAGATAGGCGTAATTATCTATCTGTAAGATAGCTACCTTACCATGAATTCAGGTTTTTAAACCCTCCTCAAACCTTCTTGCCTTACGTTCCTCCGTATCTACTTGATTTGGAATGAAAGGAGCCAGTTCATTGAATTTGGTGGTATACTGGGGAACAGTCATGTCCCCTTTTTTCAAATTTAGAAATTGTACCTCCATTCTATTTTTTTATACTTCTTGGAAAGTAGTTTTCAAAGAATAACTCTTTAAAAGCTTCCCATGCAACCACACCATCCCCGACACGGGCTTGGGTGGCTTTCTACCAGAAGTTAGCCTCGTCCTTCATAAGGTACGTGACAAACTTAGTCTTTTTGTCCTCAGCAACCTCTACTAAGTCAAAAGCTTTCTCTATTTCCTTAATCCAACATTGAGCCTCTATAGGCTCAACGGTTCCTTTGAATTCAGGAGGACCTACATTTTTAAAGTCTTTAAATAAGACTTTTTATGGTTGGGGTTCTAGCTGAAGTGTTGGTGGTATTTGTGGTTATGGTTATGGCTGTGGTTGTGAAGGTGGTGGTGGCACATTATTTGTTGTACGACTATCTAAGACCCCTATTAATCTATCAAGGAATTGTTACATAGGATCTGGAGTATGTACATTACTCTCATCATTAACACTTGATGTTGTTGTTGCCCTCGTTCTTGGCCTTGGTAGAACCACGTTTTATATAAATGGAAAATACGTGTAAATATGAAAGCATTAAAATTGCAAGATATATTTCTTAAACAAACTTCTTATATAACCAAATTTGTACATTACATTATTCGAGTGATTAAAATCACTTAATAACTATTAACATCACTTATAAAAATGGAAAATGCTAAACAAAATATTTACAACATACTAATATATTACACGTTATTCGACAAGATCTTTCTAGCATTCTTATTGATCTTGTGGATCATGCTAATAACCTTAGACCTATTTATTTTCAACCCTAAATCTTTAGCGGGTGCAGGAAATTTAGTTATTTTTTCTCTAGCTTGGCGTAAGTAGCACCATAAGCTCTTTTGATTCGACCACGGTTTGCTTGTAGGTGATATACTTCCTCTTGGGAAGCTTATAACTGAATCTGTAGTTGGTAGCTTCTTTCAGCTTCATCCAACCACCGCCTTTCAAGCACCTCCATAATATCATTGGCCTTGATCATATTGGCTTGGTTCTCGATTTGTAGTTTCTCAATACGTTCTTCTTGAGCTTCACTGTAAGCCAACATTTCAGCAGCATCTTCTTTCAACTCGGCGATGATTTCGTCGTAAGTCGACAAGTTGATGACATCTTCATCATCTATTTGGGGAACTTGATTAACCTTTCCGGCATCATGTAGTTCCATTTTATGATTAGGCTCTTCTATTTCAGACTCATCACTAGAATGCTCACTCGTATCACTTTCGTAGCCCAAGGCTTAAGCGTTGTCTTCGTGTATGCCAGCTATTTCTACAAAACAAGGTTGACTTTAATTAGTGTAGTCCTTTCACATAATGACTTTTAAGTAATTAAGATTTAAAGTGTATTATCCTCTTTTAATTATCTATTAGACTCTTCATAAATCTATTTAACTTAATCGATCAGATTATACCCTAAAGTACTTGCCACTTTAGAGCTATAATCTACACCTCTGATGCTAACATGTGACGCCCCAAAATCACTATACTTACTATAGCTGACTTGGTGCTCACTATAAATGCTAAATCATTAGGTTTATGGACGATTTCCTTTGTTCATAAACAAAGTTCTCATCTTAATTCCCAAAGATATTTTATTATTATATATCAAGTCCTTGCAATCGATACAAGAGACTTAATACTTAATCGTAACATTTTATCCTTAATATTTAGATATTTTTTAACTTTACATGTTCCAACATCAACGACATTAAATCATTAGGACGACTTTTGGGAACAAAGAATCTCGCGGTGAATGTTTATATCTTCACCCGTGATAAATGTTTGCATCTTTATCCGGGACAAATGGTTGTATCTTTGTCTAGTGCAAAATTCTCTTTTCGTACAGAACATTACCCAACTAGTTAAAACACTCATTCAAAACATATTTGTTTATAGTGATATCTCTTCATATTAATAATTCTACTTATTCGACATTCAGAATAGTAATAGCGAGTTATATCTGGGTCCGAGGAACCTTAACGATGGATTTGACCAGTCAACATCGCTTAGTCCTGTCTCGGATGTACAACACTCACAAGTTATTTACCGATCCTCATTCAGATAAATAGATCATTATTAATACTATGTTAAGTTTTAAACAATTCTAAGTTTAATCAAAGTAAAGATATAACAAGAGAATGTGGTAAACCTTGATAATATTTATATAATATTTGATTACATGTGTGGAACTTTTTCTTATTACAAAATGTCATTATGACTACAGTTAAGAACAAGTAAGGAAAACAGTAAACTAGTCTACGCATTTCTTCCTTCCTTTCTTCTTTGAGCCGGAGCTCTCGGGTTTGTCTGCAATTTAGGTTTATGCAAGAGTGAACTAAGACGCTCAGCAAGTCTTAAACACATAGCATATAAGTGAACTCACACCGATATGGATTGTAAGGATTCATGGCACAACAATTGATATAACAAATATTCTTAACATAGTAAGACTGAGTGGTGGTTAAACCTTGAACTGTTATTTGTCTTTCGACTTAGAATCTTTTATAGTGGATATAGGAATGGGATCAACCTAACGACATCCTATGCTATGCATAACATACTATACATTGGACTAATTACGAACAGTGATACATACTCATTCATCTCAATTTACTTAACATGTCAGGATCTCCCCAAGATAACTTGGTTTGATATAATAAAGCATGATTCAAAATATATCGCGAATAAGCATTTCATTTTTTAAGTTATGCCGAAACAAGGAGAAATAACTCACATATCAAAGATTTATAACACGTTGCTTCTACAAAATGTATAAATCACATCAAGAGAAAGTAAACAAAGATTAAGGATAGAAAACTTGCTTTAAGCACAATTTAGGGTTTCACGATAATCGCTTAAAGTGCCTATATAAAGGGTTTCGCGTATCGAATGTTAGTTCATCAAATTTTCTTGTTTTATAACTGTTTTATACCTAAATTAGACTATTTTCATTGGTAGAATGTTTAGGAGGTTTGGCTAATTCAAAACCTTAAATTTTAGTACAAGGATCCGATGGCCTCTAAAAATTTTCAACTTTGACGCCATTTTCGGTAACTGCCATAATTTTTTCATACGAAAATATTTTGAAGTGATTATTGAGTCTAAATTGCTTAAAATTTCATGATATATAACTTTCATTTGCATTGCTAAGGCAGATTCGGATTTTAAATGTTCAAAAAATAGAAAAAATTTACAATGAGCTTGATTTGATCAAAACTTTTAGAGTTAACCATGTGAAACATGGTACCGATTGCTTTAACTCTTTAAGAAATCATGTTATAAGACTCAATAATACTTAATAACATAAAAATAATAAATCATAAACCTTCATATAGAAAGATTCATGACTTTTGCTCAAGAACACACGGAGAACACAGAGAACGGATAAACCGTACATGGTAACTACTATGTTCTTGAGCTTTTGGTTTTTGTACTTGAAATAATTTGAGCATTATAATTTCTTACATAAGTGATTATTATGCTTTATAATTGAAAAAATTTGGTTATTATAACGGCTTGTATAATTGATTAAAACAATTTATTAAAATGCTCAAGAACATACGAAGAACATGGAAAACGGATAAACCATACAAGGTAATGACATATGTTCATTGAGCTTTAAACTACGAATTGAAATTCGACATTATAACTACTACAAAATGTAGAAATGCTCAAGAACACGTGAAGAACACGGAGAACGATAATCGTATATGGCTACGACTTGCGTTCTTGAGCTTTTAAAAAATTAAAGACGAAAGAAAAATTGAACATAATAACTTCTAGAGATTGTACATTTGGTGTTTACAAGCTTTAACTATTTCTTGACAATTTCCAAGGTAGTAACTCACTAAAACTCTCTCTCAATATATGTATAGCTTTGATACTTGAATTTTTGCTTTGGAAAATGATGGGAAAAATGAAGAGGTTTGCTTCCTATTTATTGAAAAACCAAGTTTCATTAATCGAATTTTTATCCCGGCTTATTACACTTTGCACCCTAGCGCTTACATCATTGCTTAGATTACCCTTCTTTTGATTAGTCGATTCATTTTCACTTGAATTTAGTTCTAAATAAATCGTGCTAGTTTTCCCTAGTTTGGTTACACTAACTTAGTTATACATAACCTAGTTTGATTTTAACTAATTAATTAAATAGTATAATATATTAGTATTTATACATATTTCTTCCGTATAATACATTGTATAATATTCGTATTCTACTGGTATTATATATCGTATTATTCTCGTATTAATTTCGTATAATCTTTCGTATAATACATTATATAATATTCGTATTCTATTGGTATTATACATCGTATTATTCTCGAATTAATCTCGTATAATCTTTCATATAATTCTCGTATTATACATTACAGTATACTTTTATTATTCTTCGTCTTCCAACTAAATGGTTAACTTTACTGATTTAAAATTTTGATATTACTAAGTTTTGTTCCGTATAAACACTATTCTGTGAAGTTAAAAGGCCAAAAGACTTGGCACATTTTTTGGTGAATAGTATTTTTGGCGACCATTTCTTAGAAAATGGTTAGACGACCAAAAGGGCAAAAAAAAATAATTTTCATCTTTTTCTTATTTCGTCCTATTCTCGGTGCGGTTTTCGAAAAAAACTTTTATCGGTTATAACATGTTTTAAAAGCGTAAGAAAGATGAATCCTGAAATAGAATGTCATTTTGACGTATACATAACGCTCGAGGGCCTATGTTAGATTTCTTAGGGTTTAGACCATAGGGTTTAGGGTTTAAGTTTTATGCTCTTTTATGATTTTTGAAGAAAAAAAAACTTTTATTCTCCCTTTACGTGCTAAGGTTGGATATAGAACCAAAATACAAAAATAAACAATAACGAAGATTTCGTAACATTTATAAGATGTAATTCAAGCTTTATTTATTCATATAAAGTCAGATTGCAATTCTCTCGCAAGTTCAGAATATTATATGTAAGTTCGCCCAAAATTTTAAATTTCAAACTCATATTGGTACATTTTAAATTTCAACTTAACCTTGATATTTGTGCGTGAGGTTTTTTCATAATTCAACTTTGTATATAGGATCGTGTCCTCCCTCATTTGCTCAAGCTTTTTCCCCTCAGACTTGTAATTTTGCAAACACTTCTTTCTCTTTCTATTTGCAACAACCACTTGCACAGCAGTGCTGGCGGTCGGATCTTTTTTCTTTCCCTAGGTCCTTACTCCAAAATCTTTAGCCAAAACCCCAAATCCCAAAATCTACATCTCCCAAATCCCGCCTTAGCACCATCACCCAAATCTCACCATATCTATCTTTTGCCAAACCCCCCAAATCTCCATAACCATCTCCATCTATAGGTTAAGTATCTCCTCCAAAATCCCTCCTCTATGAGTTGAGTATCTCATCTCCTTCATTTGCACGATTTTCCCTTGATTTAGGGCAGATTAAAAGCCCTAAATCTCAACTTCCATCTCCGTCACGGTCAACAACTTTCATCGCCCTCCATATCTATTTTTCTTGAAACTAATATTATTTTATATCAAATACCAGGCTCTAGATAAGATTTGTTTTGAGATCTTGACTGACAAAAGCAAACTATAGATGCCCAACCATAGCTCTTCATTCACATTATTCTTGACAAGGCCAATAATAAATTAACTATTGTTGACAGTGGAATTGGCATGACGATGGCTGGTAAGTAGGGTCTATAAGGAGTCTTAAGCTGATTGAAGCTTCAGTTATGGACTTATTTTTCTTTTACGAGACTTATTTTAAAATTTGCACTTTCAGATTTGGTCAGTAGTTTTGGTACCATTGCAAGGTTGGGTACTAAGGAATTCATGGAAGCTCTTGCTGCCGGTGTTGATGTCAGCATGATTGGACAATTTGTTGTTGGTTTTTTCTTTGGCTTACTTAGGTTCTATTTAATTACCTCTTAGTAGCTCTTAATGGATATGCCTCTAATTCGGTTAGAGGCAAATCTTGTTCGGTAATTTTTTTTTCACTTTTTAATCGGTTAAGCACAAATATAATTCTAAACCATCCAGAGGCATGTCTGAGCGAGTTTATATTTTTTTTAGACAAAATAACCTCTTCAATATTACAAATTCCCTCTTTTATCCCTAATACAAATTTAACCCTGCTGATCTCTCGCGTTGCTGCCCTTCACTATGACGCTATTCTCCTTCGCTGCTGCTCTTCTTCTTTCGCCGGTAAATCTTCTCTCCCTTCTTCATCTATTGTTCGTTATTACTTGATTTGTTCTTATTAATCCTCTTTATCAATTGTTCATTATTGCTTTGTTGGTATTTCTTTTTCAAACCCTTTTTTTTCTTTTTTATTGGTATCTCTTCCTTCTTTGTTGTTTGATTAAACCCCTTTTGGTGGTTATTGTGATTTTTTGGTGATTTCATTAATTGGTGATTACGGTGAATCTTTAGTGATTTCAAACCCCCTTTTTCAAATCTCCTTCACAGCTTTACTTCATTGTTGCTTATCTCTGTTTCGGTGTTTCCTATAAATTATTTGTTTGTAATTTTCTTATCTTTCGTGTGCACAATTGTTACTTGTTTCTTCTTTTAGTTGCCAAATTCTTTGCTTGGTATTGATTAAGAAAGGTTCCAATTGATGAACTATTTTTGGGTCTTTGGCTGATTAATTTGATTATGATTATTATCCTGTGAGAGTCAACTGGAAGCATTTTTTCACTGTAAAAGAAGTCCTTTCATTCACACAACAATATGTTCCATTGAACAATTATTTGATTTGTAGACATCTTGTTTGCCAACTGAAATAGATTTATGCCCGTCTTATATGCTTATTCGGGAGCTACTTATAAGTTGGTTAACCCAACTTATAAGTAGTTAAGCAAAAAAAGCTGTTCGAGATCAACTTTTTTCTAACTTATAAGTTAAAAAAAGGTTAAGAAAAAAGAGAGTAAGTTTTTGTCGTTTAAAAAAAATGACTTATAAGTCATTTTTTTAAAGTTGGTCAACGACTATGAAATGACAGAAATGTCCTCTTTTATTTTTCTAATGTTCTTCTTATTGAAGGATATGTTAGTAATCTTCACATTTTATTTTAGCTTATAAGTCATTATTATCCAAATACATTCATAACTATTATTTATAATTCCTGACTTATAAGTAAAAGTGATGTCGAACACTTTTACTTTTAAATCTACTGAAATTTTAACTTATAAATCTACTAAAATTTTAACTTTAAGTCCAAAAAAAAAGTCATTCCTGTTAGACATAACTACCTAGTTGAGTTGAATATTGTAATCTATAAAGTCTAATTTGTTCTTTATTACTCAAACTATTTAAATGTTTTGTTATTTATTGTTTACACCTTTTATAATCTATGTATGTTAGGTATGGAACAAGACGGTGAAACTCAAAAACAAAAAAAATTTAGAGTGAGCTGGAGGAATGAATCATTAGTGAAAACTTTTTAGAAGCATGTATTCGTGATGTTGTGGAAATGGTAGGGAAGGTGCAAGCCTCAAGCCACAATTATGGAGAAAGGTAGGAAAAATACTAAAAGATGGATAAAAAACAAATGAAGAATCAATATGACTACTTGCGAGGAAAATATAGTGCATGGTGCAAACTTAAAAGTAAGACAAAATGTGTATGAACCGTCAACTAATAGGTTTAATCTTTCTGATGAGGAATGGACACAAGAGATAAACGTGTTCTTTTAATTTTTTTACATTTTAAGTTAATTAGTAATAATCCTTAAAAATATGATATAATATGTTGAACATACTGTTTGAATACAGGCAAATAAAATGGTAGAAACTTTGAAGACCTCACCTCTAATCTTCCCCGATCTTTGTATTGCATTATTTGATGGAACTACGACAACGAGACAGGATAGTTGGGGTCTTAGTTATGGAAGATCTAGGACTAAAGATACACTTTTGGACTTGGAGGTTATTAGTATTGATGACATTCTTTTTAGCACCCAAGGTCAATGGGCTTTTATTCTATCTCCTAATTCATCAACTCTCGGTACGGAATCTCATGCTTCCGTTCCTAACTTTGAGGGAGAAAGGCCAAAGAAAAAAAGCAAGGCATTCATCAAAACAAACCCCGCAACACTAATCTAGATGAAGAGATGTCTGATAAGTCGATTTTATATCAATTTATTAGGTATTTTATACTTAATTATTTGTGAGTTTTTATTTTTAGTGTTTTAGGCGTTTTATTTGATTTTTATTATTTTTATATTATTTTTATTTATTTTTAATTAATTTATATTTTATTTTGTAGGAAAATAAAAGTCTGATGGCATAATGGTAATTAAGGAGGACTGGATGGCAAAGTGGTAATTAAGCTGGATTGGCTGACCGCGTAATGCGCGGAATTAAAAGAAAAAGACGTAGCCAAGAACGATGCCGTTTTGGTCTACGCGGCTAAAACAAATACCGCGCAATGCGCGGTCGCCCATAGGAAATAAATCCGCGCAATGCGCGGCGCTTGCCAGGAAGGAAAAAAAAAAAGGAACGCGTGGGTCCCTCAGACGTGTTTGGCTGTTTTTTATCTTCCTTTTTCCGCATGGTTTCCACTTTCCATGATCAAGCAAATAAATTAAATAATTCTAGTTCCAATTTGGAAAAAGAATTAAATAGAAATTTTTATATTTATTTTATTTTGTATTTTAAATCCTCTTAGAGTTTGAAAATAATAAATTCTATTAGGGTTAGGAGGATTATGTAGCATATAAATAGAGGGCTTGAGGTATAATGTAATATACAACATTCATTAGAAAAATTCTCTCTTCTATTCTTTGGTGTTCTCTACAACTATGTGTAGCTAAATTATTTTTCTTGGTTTAAGTGATTGAAGCCATCAAGATTAATACACTGTGAGATCTAATTTATTTTAATTGTTCAATTTATATTTTGAGTATTGAATATTTTTCTGCGTTTAATTTTATGATTGATTTCTTTGATTACTAGGGTGCACACTAGTTTACGATTCGTTAAAATCTACTGTTAAATTAAATATCAAATCCGTAATTGTTTGGTCACTTTAATTTGCGAGGTAACTAAGATTAATAATTATTTTGCATATCAAAAGATTGTTATATCTTAGGAAAAATATTCATGTAAATTAAATACAGACTCTTGGATTATGTTGTTTAGTTGAACGATTTCTCTATTTCTTTATGTTGCTACTAGGTTAAATATTTAGTACTTGTCTGAGATTATTTAGTAGTAAGGGTTATTTAGATCGTTTGTCTCTACTTTAACTAAAATTAAGGAGAGATAGGAAAATTCTTCGAATGGGAGTAATTATTCCACATTGAATATTTAAAATATGAATTGAGTTATTCTTGCGTCAATGATCAATTGTAAATTCTTGATGGTGGATGTTAACTTAAACCAAGGCTTTTTCTTCTTATTTATTTCATTAAATTAGTTGCATATTTATTTTAGTTAATTTTATTTAAATTACTTCTTTGATTAAAACTCCCCCAACTTTGGTTTACGAAAACATAAAATTAAGTTAATCATTCTCTGTGGGATCGACTCTTACTTGCACTACTACATTAATATTTTTTCAAAGTAAGATTTTATTTTTGGGTGCTTGCGACATCACACCAAATTTTGGCGTCGTTGCCAGGGATCGAACCCGGGTCACCCGCGTGACAGGCGGGAATACTCACCACTATAATAAATCCTATTAGGGTTAGGAGGATTATGTAGCCTATAAATAGAGGGCTTGAGGTTCAATGTAATATACAACTTTCATTAGAAAAATTCTCTCTTTCATTCTTTGGTGTTCTCTACAACTATGTGTAGCTAAATTATTTTTCTTGGTTTAAGTGATTGAAGTCATCAAGATTAATACACTGTGAGATCTAATTTATTTTAATTGTTCAATTTATATTTTGAGTATTAAATATTTTTCTGCATTTAATTTTATGATTGATTTGTTTGATTGCTAGGGTGCTCACTAGTTAATTATTCGTTGAAATCTACTGCTAAATTAAATATTAAATCCGTAATTGTTTGGTCATTTTAATTTGTGAAACAACTAAGATTAATAATTATTTTGCATATCAAAAGATTGTTATATCTTAGGAAAAATATTCATCTAAATTAAATGCAGACGCTTGGATTGTGTTGTTTAGTTGAACGATTTTTCTATTTCTTTATGCTGCTACTAGGTTAAATCTTTAGCGCTTGTCTGAGATTATTTAGTAGTAAGAGTTATATAGATCGCTTGTCTCTACTTTAACTAAAATTAAGGAGAGATAAGAAAATTATTCGAATGAGAGTAATTATTTCACGTTGAATATTTAAAATATGAATTGAGTTATTCTTGCATCAGTGATCAGTTGTAAATTTTTGATGGTGGATGTTAACTTAAACCAATGCTTTTTCTTCTCATTTATTTTATTAAATTACTTGTATATTTATTTTTGTTAATTTTATTTAAATTACTTCTTTGATTAAAAATCCCCCAACTTTGGTTTATGCAAACATAAAATGAAGTTAATTATTCTCTGTGGGATCGACTTTTACTTGCACTACTACATTAATATTTTTTCAAAGTAAGATTTTATTTTTGGGTGCTTGCGACATCACACCAAATTTTGGCGCCGTTGCCAGGGATTGAACCAGGGTCACCCGCGTGACAGGCAGGAATACTCACCACTATAATAAATCTTATTAGGGTTAGGAGGATTATGTAGCCTATAAATAGAGGGCTTGAGGTACAATGTAATATACAACTTTCATTAGAAAAACTCTCTCTTTTATTCTTTGGTGTTCTCTACAACTATGTGTAGCTAAATTATTTTTCTTGATTTAAGTGATTGAAGCCATCAAGATTAATACACTGTGAGATCTAATTTATTTTAATTGTTCAATTTATATTTTGAGTATTGAATATTTTTCTGCGTTTAATTTTATGATTGATTTGTTTGATTGCTAAGGTGCTCACTAGTTTATTATTCGTTGAAATCTACTGCTAAATTAAATATCAAATCCGTAATTGTTTGGTCACTTTAATTTGCGAAACAACTAAGATTAATAATTATTTTGCATACCAAAAGATTGTTATATCTTAGGAAAAATATTCATCTAAATTAAATGCAGACGTTTGGATTGTGTTGTTTAGTTTAACGATTTTTCTATTTCTTTATGCTGCTACTAGGTTAAATCTTTAGCGCTTGTCTGAGATTATTTAGTAGTAAGGGTTATTTAGATCGCTTATTTCTACTTAACTAAAATTAAGGAGAGATAGAAAAATTATTCGAATGAGAGTAATTATTCGACGTTGAATATTTAAAATATGAATTGAGTTATTCTTGCGTCAGTGATCAGTTGTAAATTTTTGATGGTGGATGTTAACTTAACACAAGACTTTTTCTTCTTATTTATTTCATTAAATTAGTTGCATATTTATTTTAGCTAATTTTATTTAAATTACTTCTTTGATTAAAAATCCCCCAATTTTGGTTTACAAAAACATAAAATTAAGTTAATCATTCTCTGTGAGATCGACTTTTACTTGCACTACTACATTAATATTTTTTCAAAGTAAGATTTTATTTTTGTGTACTTGCGACATCACACGAATGTCCAATATCTTGAAACTCATTGTTGAAAAGAATAGTGGACCTTCCATGAAAGAATGTAAAGATAAGTTGGAAGAACTTGGTTGGGTAGCGAAAAATCGGCTACACAAGATGGATTTTAGACACAAGTTGAGATGAGTTTAAATTGGGTTACGACGGTTTCACTCAAGTTAGGATATATTGCTTAGTTATTGGATATTAGTTAATTACAAACTTGGTATTATGTTGGTGGGTATATTTGGGGCTAGGTAATTTGATATTTTTGGGTACAAAACTTCTTATATTTGGGGTTAGCTAATTATGGATGTGATATTTGCTATTACTAATTATGGATGTAATATTTGTTATAGATGACTTTGAACTTCTTATGTTAATTTTATAATAGATGTCATTTATAATGAGTATTGTTGTATATTCGTCTTTATGATCATACCTCCCAAATTTATTGGTTTAATGCATGGTGCAGGCTATTTTTTTTCTTTCTAATTTAGTGGACAATAATTCATTTCAATTGCCAGTAAACTACTTCCATGCATATACGTATGTATTTTAAATATACTTGTGGTGTGGCCTGTGTTAATTTTTCCCTTGTTCTTTTTCTGTATATAAATTGTGTAGGTTCTTAAGTTGAAATTGATCTCCCTGTTTTCCCTTTTTCACATTCAAATGTTATGAAAACTTTATCTGATACTCCAATTAGGCAACTACGGTGTCAAGCTGCTTCTAATTTTTGTGTTGGCCTGATTTTTATCATACGGTTAGTTTCCAAAGTTATTTCCTTCCAACTGAATATAGTTGCATAAGTTATTCTGGAAAGAAGTACTTTTGTGGTAGTGTATTTACATTAAAACATATAGATTTTGCTATTTAAACATATACATTAAACATATAGATTAAAACATGTGCATTATTTTTGTAGTTCTCCTATGTTAATGGTTTAACCTTTTCTGACCATTCAAATTAATTTTTTCTTTTTTTAATTATTATAGTATTTTAAAATTATTATGTTTAATATAGGTAATATGAATATTAAGGATCAAATTTTTTGTTTGATGATAATATATTGGTATTTGAAATGACGATTTTCAAGGAGAATACCATGGATTAACAGTGTCGAGAATTGATACGTCTTTCTCGTAATGCATATGTGCATCTATGCGCCCACTTCAAGGAAAAACGATGTGTGCACAATAGTAGACACCTAACAATTGAGGAGAATATGACAATATTTTTAACCATTATAGGCCATAATGAAAGCTTTAGAGTTGTAAAACGCAGATTTCAATATTTTACCCAAACAATACATAGATATTTTCACGAGGTGTTAATGGAATGATTGAGTTTTTAAAAGAAATTATAGTGCCTACGTCATTTGATCCAAATCTCGATATTCCAGGGAATCATAAAAATTTTCGACAAATATTTTCGGTAAGTGACATACAAATTCTTTTCTTTTTTACTTTTATTCCATACAATAAAATACTTTTGAGAACTTTAAATTTTTTAATGCCGGGTGCAATAGGTGCATTAGATGGTACTCTTGTACATGCAGTTGTTCCTATTAGTCAACAAACGCGTTATCGAGGAAGAGGAAAGGATGAATGCTATCAAAATATTTTAGAAATATGTGATTTTAACATGATATTCACATTTGTTTGGCCCGGATGGGAAGAGATTGCACATGAATCGAGTGCTAAAATAAGTTGCATTTGATCCACCTTCTGGTTTTCCATTTCCTCCCCCGGGTAAAAATAACTAATAAATACAATTTCTTTTATCATTTACAACTATTATTTATTTTTGTCATAAAATTCCATCACTCAAGTTATTAATAATAATCATTAATTTTTGTCTCAATTGCAGATAAATATTATCTTTATGATGCTGCATACATAAACACTCGAGGATTTTTTATCTCCATATCGCAATACAAGGTATTGGTTAGTTGATTTTCAACGCAGGCACGCTTTAAATAAAGAGGAAAAATTCAATCATGCTCATGCACAACTCAGAAATGTTATCGAGCGTGCTTATGGTGTGTTGAAAGTAAGATTCCCAATTTTGAAACGGATGACTCCTTACCTTTTTACAGTACAAAGGGATATAGTTATTGCTTGCTTCGTAGTCCATAATTTCATAAGAAAGCATAATATTGAGAATGAATTGTTTGCTCAATATGACTGAGATAACATGTTTGATGAGAAAGTGGAGCAAAATGAAGGAAATGAAGAAGAGGGACAAGATGAACCGCAATGGGGTGAGCAAGGCATATAATTTATGGTTAATCTACGTGAACAAATTGCACTTCAACTCTTAACAACTATTTGAAGTTAATTTAATTTGTATGGTTGAATTATTATGCTATGTTGATGTTTTCATTGGACATGATACATTTTATTTCAACATATTATGGTCAAAATATTATAAATATATATTTAAAATACTACTCAGACATTTCTGATTATCAAACAGGTTTTGTTTAAACTATTCAGAGGGTTAAAATGGTAAAATATTGTTATTCAAATATTTTGGAAAAATTAGTTATCAAACAACATTTTTTCATTCAGACACATTTTTGGACAGATGCTCTATATTATTTAGATGTCTAAACTGTTCAGATCTTAACATTCAGTTTTATCAAACACCGCCTTAGTTGTTGAGAAGGTTATTGTCACTACAAAACAATATGTATTTTTTGTCTATGTTTTTTTTTCTTTTTATCTTTTTCTCTTTCAACACTTCAAACTCTTGTACATAAACATGATTTATAATGAATATATCTATGTGTAACATGAAGAAAGTTGTTTAAAATTATATTGGTTTCCTAAAAAACACTAAGCAATGGAATGATTAGTAAATTCATTAGCCTAAGCCTTCATAAACCGGGTAGACTGCTTGTAATCTCATCAATATTTGCTCTCTTTTTATTGGATAGAGTTTGATTATATATTTTTGATTCTTTCTTTTTTAGGCGCTTTCTTTCACAGGATTTGCTGTGGAAATGTTTTTATATTATTTGGGAGCCCCTGTTATGCTAAAGGTACGAACAAGAATTGTTGTTTCCATTTTTGTTGATGAGTGTTTGTTACCACAAAAATATATGATATTAGTTAGTACGTGCTTTTATTTATGCTTATTTATTTACTGTGCTCATCTTATTTATTTTCCTAGTGTGTTAAAATGACTTTTGCATTGTGACTTTTCCTTCGAACGGTGGAATATATCTATCTACACATTTGTAATTCCTATTTACCGCAAAGTTGGCCTTCCTTTAGTTTTGTTTGCTACTTAACGAAAGACGCATACCGTGGGAGCTCCACTCTCTAATAGTTTGCCATGGGAAATTCGGCATACCTCCACCACCCAAATGGTTATAACGCTGAAAGTATGATGCATTCTGCCACAAATAAATTTGTACCATGAAAAAGATGATCGGACTCCAAAACAAGAATTCATAGTTTTGACCTCCTTGAACTAGCAATTATGAAAATGTATTTATCAAGACATCCAAATATCGTCAAAAGAAACAAAATCACTAAACATTGCTCCAAGTTCTTTATGAAATTGAACAAGAATGCATATAATTGCATTTGTAACGATCACTTTCCTATCCATTTTTTTTTTTTGCGTTTTTCCTTGATAAATAAAATTAAATATATTGCCAAAACAGTATATAGTTTGTGTTATTGTTGGCCATCACAAGATTAGGTGTTAAAGGATTAGTTCTAGTGATCAACGTAACGATTTCCCTTCTAAAATCTTGTCCTCATTTTAAGAGACTCTTCGCCATCCTGATTGTAGCCCCAACACTGGAGTACCTTTAAAATTTAAATTATGTAATTCTACATGTCAATGTTGGGGTGTGATTTATTGGGCACAACCCTTTTGTTTTGGGCCCCGAAATTATCTTCCATGAGGATTGGGCTAGGTGGGTCAGGGGGTGGTTGGGTCAGGGGACAGCACATCCCTCCCAGTCAAGGAGGGCTAATGGGACATTAGTGTAGTTTAGTTTACTTCAACAGGTTGGGTCAGAGAGTAGTCCATACTAGTATGGGCTAACAGGGACAGGTGGAGAAAAAACGTCTTGTCTTCACTCATGAGGGGGCGATGGGACGTTCGTGGGTGCATGGACGAGTATATGCAAGCAAATTCCCAGACTAAAAGGTAAGGTTTTCCTAAGAAACATAGAACTATCAAACATCTAACATATTTTAGCATACATTTTAAGGTTCTCCATTGTGACGTTACTCGCCTGAACTTACTCTCACACCGGAGCATCCCCGGACAACCCAAGCTGTGACTGTCCTGTGGGGTGATAACGGTTTGTTACGTGTGCAGGTATCTTGCTGGCGGGTGATTACAGCGAGAGCGAGAATTCGACGTCAACATTGGCACTAGAAGGAGGGCCGGTGTTTGATACTTACGTCACCCGGTTGTTTTGGAAAGAAGACTGTTCCTATGGCGGAGAAAGGAAGCTCGAATGAAAGGTATCAGGGGTCTTCATTCGATCCCCGTGAGGAGGGCAGCAGAGCCTCGAGGAAGCGACGGACGGGGGCCAAACAGTCAGGATAGGCGCGGGGACACGCCCAATCCGAACCCGTCAGGAGGCGTTTGTTTACACCCCCCTTGGCATTGGGGTATGAGTCATGCAGAAAGAGGACAGAAGAGGAGATAGCCCCATCGAGAAGGGTCTCGCAACGAGAGCATGTTGAAAGAGAAAGGCAGTACCGCATCAGAGAGGCTGAGTTAGAGTTGGAAACTTTACGACGCAAACGTCAGGACTGACAGAACCACTTGTTGGATTTACAAGAAGAGGGTCCACCCACAACTATTGACAGCAAGGATCGAGCCGACACCCCACAGAGCCAGCCTAAGTTGGGACCAGGACGGATAAGACGGCTCGGACGGGAGGATACACGCCAGTCCCTGAGCCATGACCGGGACAGTCGGGATGGTACAAGGGGAACACACCCAGCTCAGGGTCACATGAGCCATGACCGGGACGGTCGGGACGGTACAAGGGGAACACACCTAGCTCAAGGTTACATGAGTCATGACTGGGACGGTCGGGACGATACAAGGGGAACACACCCAGCTCAGGATCACATGAGCCGTGACCGGGACGGTCAGGACGGTACAAGGGGAACAAACCCAGCTCAGGGTCATATGAGCCGTGATCGGGACGGTCAGGACGGTAGAAGGGGAACAAACCTAGCTCAGGGTCACATGAGCCATGATCGGGACGGTCGGGACGGTATAAGGGGAACGCACCTAACTCGGGGTCACATGAGCCATGACCGGGACGGTCGGGACGGTATAAAGGGCTCGCACCAACCTCGGGAAGGCAGGGGACACCTCGGCAATATCAGACGGGATAGAATGGAAGCAGTAACACATCCCGTTTCTACTAGTCCAAGCTCTCGGGAGAGGGCGAGGACCCCAGGTTATGGGACCGGACAGAGAGGCCCCATGGTGGAACCTAGTCCGCAAGATCAGCGGATGGTTCCTTATGTGCCCATTGCTGGCCCGGTTATGGAAAGGATTTCAGAGTTAGAAAGAAGACTAACAGTGGCAGAAGCAAGACCGACGACTGGCTCAGAGCCCGAGACATCCAGGCCCATGTCTTTAGATCCAAAATCTCCCTTCTCAGTAGCTATCGATCAGGAAAAGGCCGACCCCAAGAAGAAACTGCCGCCCCTCGAAATGTACGATGACTCGGGAGATCCGTACGACCATACAAGCTCATATGAAAGGGTGATGAGATATTACAACCATACCGAGGCAGGGATGCGTCAGATCTTCGTAACAAGACTAAAGAAGGGGGCCAAGCAATGGATGATGTCGTTGCCACCTAATTGTATCCAATCGTGGGCCGAATTGAGTGTTCGGTTCCATGAACGGTTTGGAAGTAACAAGAGAAGAGGCAAGGTAACGGCTTCCCTTATGCAGGTCAAACAGAAATCAGAAGAATCACTGGGCCAATATGTACAGAGGTTTCGGGATGCAATGGGAACCATTGCCGATCTCAATATGATACAAGCGTTGGGGTTCTTCACTACAGGGATGGATGTTACTCGGAACAGAAAGATAATGAAAGATATAATGTTCAATCCTCCCAAAGATCTCTTAGATGCATATGACCGAGCTGAAAAGTTTATAGCAGTGGAGGAAGCAATGGATAGTTTGATACCTAGGGGTAGGAGTATGAAAAACAAATCCCATGGCGGGAATAAAGGTGGAGACAACCGACCAAATGCTTTTGACCGAACGAAGCCCGGGGGGGGGGGCAGCCAAGTTTGGGTAGGCCCCCCTATCAGCCTCGGGCGGAGAACAGAGCTTACACGCCCCTAAGCATTGACCGCGTCAAGGTTTTGGAGGCTATAAGAAATGAAGAGGGGTCGAGGACTGAGCCTTCGGGATATAGGCCGAATAGGTCTGGCCCGTATTGTTTATATCACCGTTGGGCGGGACATACCACGGAGGCATATACTGGGTTAATGAACCTGATTGAGTCTAGAGTCCAGAGGGGTGAATTGAGACAGTTCGTGCTTGGCCGAGGGGCAAGGACAGACAATGCTCAGCCTGAGGTGGAGAAAGGGGCTGGACTGGGAAACCTCCCTCGGAGGGTTGCTGACGTTATAATAGGTGGTTCTACACCAGGGCGCGTGGGCAAAGGGTGTAGATCCTCTGGTTCTGTCTCAACGTTGACAGGTCTTCCCCGAGCCGTTACTCGGCCTTTTCCCAAAATGGTGATCTCCTTTTCAGATGAGGACTACCTGACCGAGGCCGTTGAACCACATGAGGAGGCTTTGGTTATAATCGCTCAGGTCGGGCCAGTAGACATGAAAAGAATAATGATTGACAATGAGTCGTCAGTGGATGTATTGTATAGCCATGCCTATCAGAGGATAGATCTTCAAGGTGTTAGGTTGGAAGTGGGGATGGAGTCACCTTTGTACGGGTTCGGTAATGAGGCGGTACCGGTGATCGGGACTTTGGAACTACCCATGGTGTTCGGTACAGCCCCTAAACAGGTAACGTTGCAAGTAAAATTTTTTGTGGTTTAAGTTGATTCGGCCTACAATGCGATCTTAGGGCAGACCACGCTGATGGCTTTAAAAGCTGTTACTTCTATTCCTCACTTCAAGATTAAGTTCACTACTCCGGAGGGTGTGGGCGAAGTAAAAGGGGACGTTGACATTGTTCAAAGGTGCTACCGCCATGCGATGACGGCGTCGTCCGTAGGGGTCAGCAGGCAAAAGTGCACCATGACAGTCGATATGGAGCCATACGCGGAGGGAGATACTGAACCCCTAACATCTCCTGCCGAGGCTACCGAGGAAGTCGAATTGGTACCTAGCAACAAATATAAGTTAATGAAGATAGGTGTCGAATTACCGGCAGCAATTAAGGCCCAGCTCTACAGGACTACGCCGACATTTTTGCTTGGACCCCACGGGATATGCCCAAAATTACTAAGGAGGTTGCTGTGCACAGATTGGCAGTTGACCCCGACAGGAAGCCCGTGCGCCAAAAACGGAGGATATTTACACCGGAGCGGCAAAAGATTATCGACGACGAGCTCGGGAAACTTTTGGATGCCGGAGTAATTGAAGAAATTGAGTACCCAGAGTGGCTGACTAATGTAGCGTTGGTCAGGAAGCAGAATAGGAAATGGAGGCTTTGCAGAGATTACACTGATTTGAACAAAGCATGTCCCAAAGACTTTTATCCACTCCCATATATCGACCAATTAATTGACGCAACCTCGGGGAACTCGGTAATGAGTTTTTTGGATGCCTTCTCGGGCTATCATCAGATTCACATGGCAAAGGAAGATATTCCAAAAATGGCCTTTATTACCCATCGGGCCATCTATGCCTACAAAAGAATGACCTTTGGGTTAATAAATGCCGGGGCCACCTATCAAAGAATGATGAACACCATCTTCCGACGGCAAATTGGGAGGAACATGGAAATATACGTGGACGATATGATTGTCAAGAGCCCACGAACACAAGATCATCTCCGGGATCTGGAGGAATGTTTTGAGGAGGTTCGACGACACAACATGCGCCTCAACCCCGCTAAGTGCACCTTTGGTCTCGGCTCGGGAAAATTCTTGGGTTACCTAGTAAGTAAAAGGGGGATAGAAGCCAACCCAGAAAAGATCAAGGCAATCCTGGACATGCGATCCCCGCAGAGCTTTAAAGATGTTCAGAGGCTTGCTGGTCACATCGCGGCACTAAGAAGGTTTATGTCGAAGTCGGCCGAGAGGTGCCTATCTTTCTTTGACACTTTGAAAGGACCGAGGAACGAAAAAACATTCCAATGGAATTTCGAGTGTGAAGGCGCCTTCCAAGGGATCGAAAAGTACTTGATGATGGCCCCCTTACTATAAAGACCAGTGTCTAGGGAGCCTCTGTACCTATACCTATCTGTTGGCTCTTCGGCCATTGGAGCAGCCTTGGTAAGAGAGGAATGGGGTATTCAGCGACCAGTTTACTATGTCAGTCATGTTTTAAGGGATGCAAAAACCAGGTATCCGAACTTGGAGAAGTGTGCGTATGCTTTAGTGGTCGCCAGTCTGAAGCTCTAACATTATTTCTAAGGTTGGCTTATTGTTATTTACATAACACTACCCTTAAAGAAGGTCTTGGGTTAACCCGACGCTTCAGGCAGAATGATGACCTGGGCTGTCGGACTGAGCCAATATAACATAGAGTACCACCCTCGGACGACCATTAAAGGTCAGGCATTGGCAGACTTTATAATTGAGTGTACTTTCTCAGAAAGTGGGGCTGCGCCACCTTTTGAGGTCGCCCTTACGGCTGGGAGGCAACCCGAACTTGGCTTTTCTTGGACAATGTATGTCGACGGGTCGACCAATGCAGAGGCTAGCGGAGCAAGAGTCATCCTAACAAGTCCTGAAGGTTTTAAGGTGCAACAGGTCATACGGTTTAAGTTTCGAGCTACTAATAACGAAGTGGAGTATGAAGCGGTATTAGCCGGGCTGCGGTACAAAGTGGAGTTTGGAAGTTCGACGTTTGATCATCTTCAGTGACTCCCAGCTGGTTGTGAAGCAGATTCAGGGTGAATATGAAGCTCGAGGAGCGAGAATGACCAAGTATTTGGCCGAAGTGAAGATGATGCTGTATAAATTTGAGTCTTACGTTATCAATGGAATCGAAAGGGAGGGCAACTCTACAGCCGATGCTTTGTCAAAATTGGCTGCAACGCAGGTGGAAGATTTTGCGGGATCCGTATATCTAGAGGTCCTAACCGAACCAGGCATCAATAGGAAGGAACTCCTGTGCATTGAAAGGTCGAACTGCTGGATAACGCTGTACCTTGACTATTTGGCCGACGGGAAGCTCCTGGCAGATAAGCTTATGGCAAAGAAAATTAAATATCAGAGCTCATACTTCTGCTTGATCGACGGGGAGTTGTACAAGAGGTCGTACTCATCCCCATTACTGAAATGTTTGATTCCCTCCGAGGCGTCGTACGCACTTAAAGAAGTTCACGAGGGTATCTGCGGAGGTCATATGGGCACCAAGTCGTTGGCATATAAGCTGGTTCGGCAGGGGTATTATTGGCCGATTATGTTCCAGGAAGCTAAGGGCTATGTTCAGAAGTGCCCGAAATGTCAGATCAATAGCTCAGTTCCCCGTCAACCTCCGGCAGAATTGTCGTCGATACTGTCCCCTTCCCATTCACTATATGGGGCATTGACATGTTGGGACCACTACCCAAGGCCAAGGGACAGCTCCAGTATGTAATAGTGGCTATCGACTACATCACAAAGTGGGTTGAGGCAAAACCCCTTCGCCATATCACTGAAGAAAACTGTGTAAAATTCATGAGGGACTCCGTGGTATATCAATTCGGCATCCCTATGGTACTCGTTTCAGACAATGGAACTCAGTTCGTGGGTAAGAGGTTTGAAGAGTTCTTGGCTGATCTGGGAATTCAGCATCGAAAGACTTTAGTGGCACATCCTCAGTCCAATGGTCAGGTTGAAGTCACTAACCGAACCCTCTTTAACGGGGTTAAGAGGCGGCTGGATGAGGCCAAAGGGAGGTGGCCCGAGGAGTTACAAAGTGTCCTATGGACTTACCGGACCACTCCTCGAACGACGACGGGAGATTTACCTTTCAGATTGGCGTATGGGACGGATGCCTTGATCCCGGTCGAGATTGGGTCTTCCTCATTTCGTGTATCTAATTTCAAGGAATTGTACAACGATGAGGGTCTTCGACTTAACCTCGACCTACTACGAGAGGCTCGTGATGCGGCGGTGCTGAGGTTGACCATTTACCAACAAAGAACCGCCAAGTACTACAACAAAAAGGTTTGGGTCAGGAGGTTTGAGGTAGGAGACTTGGTGCTTAGGGAGGCCTCGGCCTCGACACCTCACAACACTGGGAAATTAATGCCTAATTGGGAAGGCCCTTACGAAGTCATTGAAGTGCTCAAAGAGGGGACGTTTCGCCTTAAAGACATGGAGGGGATTGAATTAAAAAATACATGGCATGCTAGCCGTCTGAAAAAATACTATCAGTAGTAAGGCGCCTCCTCCTTAATGGGCCGTACCTTGCAGTTGTAAAAACTATTCAATTGTAACAGTATTATCAAGCTTCAATAAAGTAGGAAGATGTATTTTATTGATTGTCTGCCTTAGTCGGCTACACTTGAGATTCCATGAATAATTGATATTGCTATTTCACTAACATGATCTGTTTGAAATTACATGAGTAGATCCTCTTTACAAGGCATGTACAAGAAAATATGCTTTACAGGTCAATCAAGGGTGTGGGGGTTCAGTTGGAGGGTTGACGTCCATTCCCTGCTCGGGTTCATTGGCAACATCATCCTCGAGCCAGAGCAAGTCTTCATCGGAGAAGCCAACAGACTTGGGATCTTTATCGGTCGCGTGGACTTTCAAAAGGGCAGCTCGGTAACCCTTGCCGAACTCCGAGGCTATTTCTTCCATTAACTCCGCCGAGGCCCTATACTCAGCAATGATTTGTCTCGAGTTCGCGGCCATTGATTTTGTACTTTCTCTGAGCTCATCATAAGCCTTTTTTAAGGCGGTGGCATATTTCTAGAGCTCGGCGTGCTCGGCGTAACCTTTTCTGTTGACTTCCTTCAATTGGGCATATTTATTGTTCCGCTCTTGTATTTGGGTAGCCAATTGATCACGATGTTGGGCCAGGCGGACAACTTTTATTCGATGATGTTCTTCTGTAGAAGCCTGCAAGGCCTGGTCCGAGCAAACTGTTGTTTCCAAGGTTTCTATTTGACGCTGAGCCTCCAACAGTTGCTGACGAAGGTCTTCATTCTGCTAAAAAAGCTCTGCCTGTTATAACAGCTTTTGGTGGACTACCCGGTTCTCTTCCGTAACTTGCAGAAGAGAAGCTTGGGTGGCTGCCTGTAACTCACCCAGCTGTTGGATGCGAGAAGCCTGCTCCTCGTTACTCTCTTCGAGGGCTCGGCATCGGATCCTCAGTTGTTAAGAATCTTTTAAACCTTTGGCCTGGACGTTTGCAGCGTCCACCAGTTGCTGGTTGGTTTGGACAAGCCCCTGGTTCTCTGCTCGGAGACTTTTTATCTCCATATCCTGATCATGGCTCTTACGGGCGACATCACGGTGTTTTTGGGCTACTTCAGTCAGTTGGTTGCCAAGGTTGTGAATCTCTCGCTTAGCCCTCGAATACTTCTTCTCTAGCTCCTCAACCCTCTGATATGAGCTCGGTCCCGAGCCCTCCCTACTCAAAAGTCTGCTAAATAGGGCCAAAAACTGCATAAAAAACAAAAATTAACTTGCGGAAAGGCGACAGACACCCAAAAAAAAAGCCAAGCTTGACGGGAATTCTTACCCGACCCTATTGGACCATGGAGCCGAGAAGAAGATGTTGCGTGGAGAGTTTGTCGAGTCTCGCATCATCATGGGGAAAGTTGAAAACTTCAAAGTATTGCATGGGGAGCTCGACACTGTCACTGGTCGGCCAGAAGGAGACTTCGGGGAATAGCCGTTGAAGTTCCTGATCGTAGAACGGGTTGAGCCTTGAGCTGGATGGACCGGGATTGGCCGAAGCGGTCGTTCCGGTTTGTAGACTTGGGGGATCGGAATGGCCCATGGAGGTCCTGGGAGCCTCAATCGGTTGAAGTTCGGCCACTCCCGCTGCGGATCCTCCAACTTGGGGCAGGGAGGGAGGCACAACGGCTGGTCTCCGCTTGTCTCGATTAACCGGGCTGAGCAGAATCCTTAGAGGCTGACACGGGAGGTATGGTACGGGACTTTACAAGCCTCCTACGTTTTTGCATCGCAATGTTCAGCTTGTAGGCCTTATTCAGCTGGGAGACATCTCTTTTGGGAACCGAAGTGCCCCCAAGGGGTGATTGTTGTCTTGCCTCAGTTGAGGTTGGGACCACCTCGGGCACATGTTGGCGTACCTCAGTTGAAGCGGGGACCCTTACAGGAATTTTCCCTCCCTGGAGAGTGCGGATAACCATAGCCGTTTTGGTGGGTTTCTTGGCATGTTTCTTCATACGGTGTACTTTATGAGGGGTGCTGGGTTTGGGGTCGGCTTAGGGGGCCCGGACTGTTTAGATTGGTTGAACCGAAAGCGGTGGTTCGGTGTTGCGGCTCAGAGGCACATCCACATTGAATTCCTCGGTGAATAGAGGAGGGCTTGATTGGGGAGGAGAACTAATCCGACCTTCTGGTTTGGTCATCACTACTGAGGAAAAAATAAGAAATACTAAGGCAAGGCGTTTTAGAATATAAACACAAGCGCAATAGGACTCTTACGTGAGTAAGGGAACTTACATCCATGTCGAAATAGCCAGTCCTCGTCGGATAGGACGCTTATTTCCCATGGCTCTGACGGTAATTTCCTCATGATGGCATGAAACTCCCGCTTCCGGTCAGCCTCCATCCATTCATACCCCAGGTTAATCTTCTGGGGCTCATTCCAACTCTGTAGTTGGTCGACCTCCGTGCTATAGATGTAGAACCACTTCGAATGCCACCCCTTATTGGTGGAAGGGGGTTGTGCTAAGCTTCGGCGCCCGGAGATCTTGCTCAAATAGCGAAATCCGGGGATATGGGCCTTGTTCAGAGTATACATGGAGAAGAAAAAGTTAATGGAGGGTTCCATACCGACCTCTTTACAGAAGGTAATGAAACAGATAATATGGATGTAGGAGTTGGGGAGAAGCTGGGATAGGGCTATGCCGGTAAAAGTGAAGAAGGAAATGATAAAGTTGTGCAGGGGAAAGCGAAGCCCATACTAGTATTTGATGGAAAGGGGCGTGATAGGAAAAGCTGACGAGGGGCATGGTGGCAGTTTGACTTTGGAGGGGCACTTACTTTTCGCGCCCACCTTTGGGGAGCTGGAATACTCTCCTATTTGGTCCGTCCTCTAAAAAATAGGAGAGTGGGGGGCAATATTGGGGTGTGATTTATTGGGCCCAGCCCTTCTGTTTTGGGCCCCGAAATTATCTTCCATGAGGATTGGGCCAGGTGGGCCAGAGGGTGGTTGGGTCAGGGAACAGCCCATCCCTCCCAGTCAAGGGGGCTGATGGTACATTGGTGCAGTTTAGCTTACTTCAACAGGTTAGGTCAGAGAGTAGCCCATACTAGTATGGGCTAACAGGGACAGGTGGAGAAAAAACGTCTTGTCTTCACTCATGAGGGGGCGATGGGACGTTCGTGGGTGCATGGACGAGTATATGCAAGCAAATTCCCAGACTAAAAGGTAAGGTTTTCCTAAGAAAAATAGAGCTATCAAACATTTAACGTATTCCAGCATACATTTTAAGGTTCTCCATTGTGACGTTACTCGCCTGAACTTACTCTCACACCGGAGCATCCCCGGACAGCCCAAGCTGTGACTGTCCTGTGGGGTGATAACGGTTTGTTACGTGTGCAGGTATCTTACTGGTGGGTGATTACAGCGAGAACGAGAATTCGACGTCAATAGTCAGCATTCCTAAGGATCACCCACATGATCAAGAATTTGGTGCTAAAGGATATATAAGTTATATAAATACAAGCTACAAGTCATAAACTACAAATTGACATAAAACTTTAAAATACTGCAAAATATTAAATGATTGCCGTATGATTTAATAGCTAAAAAAACACATATTATGGCTTTTTACTCCTACCATTGCACACAGACTCCCAAGTTTCATGAAATTGAACAACATTAGATTATTTCATTGCAAAATACAAAGAAGGAACATTTTTTACACTTTAAGGATTGAGGACCATAAAGACGTTCTAAGGGGCATTTGTACTTCCTAAGACTACCTCTCTATTATTGACTAAGAATTTAGGAGTAAAAAGCCATAATATGTGTTTTTTAGCTATTAAATCATACAACAATCATTTAATATTTTTTAGCATTTTTAAATTTTATGTCAATTTGTAGTTTTTGACTTGTAGCTCGTATTAATACAACTTCAATATCCTTTAGCACCAAATTCTTGATCATATGGGTGATCTTTAGGAATGTTGATTATATTGAATGCACATAATTTAAATTTTAAAGGTACTCTAGTGTTGGGGCTACAATCAGGATGGAGAAGAGTCTCTATAAGGATATGCAATTTTGTAAACATTGTAAATATTATAATTAATTAATAAAATTAAAATTTTGAAGTGTGATAAGTGTTTTGGTACAAGTCAACTATGGATTAAGTGATTATAGAATAAAATTCAAGCATAATAAAATAAGTTTGGATAAAAAATGACTTGAAATGGATAAAAAATAAGCAAAATTATGATTTTATAGGAATTAAATGTCTAGGATTTTTGGCAAAAGTCCAAAATACCCTTGACGACTTAAAGAATAACCTTTGTATCCTTTTTGGTGAGGATTATCTCAAATGCCATTAAGTATTAAAGGGAATTGACTTGTGTAGCCTTGACCATTCATGGTTAGCTAACCAAAGTTTGGTTAGTTGTTGGAAAGATAGATATAAGATATGTATGTATACATTTTTAAGTATAAGCTAGCTAGCATTAGTTCATTTCTTTTATCTCCAAAGTTGCTACGTGTTGTGAGTTCATAAGAGAGAAAGTGTGACGCCCCCAAATCTGGGCCCACACAGCCCAAACTTGAGTCGTCAAAAGACTACAACAAAATTATTACAACAAAGCACAACGTACAACAATACAGTGTATAATAATACACAACTAAGTCTTCACTATTATTGCCACACTATTTTACAAAACGTGAAGACTATGATAACTATTCCTCGGACCCTCACTCCATTCCCCGGCTAGACCCTGTTATGTTTTCATCTCCTGTTGAAAAACAATGGAACAAAAGAAAGGGTGAGCTCAAATAGCCCAGTAAGAAATATCATGACTAAGATAATGACGAATAAATTATCATTAGTCTTCAACAGTTGAGTTCTTGATAGAATACAATAGACTACAAGGTTTATATCAAAAACTGCAGTTAAATTCTTAAACAACGTTCAGATCAATAATAGCAGCGGAATGAGTAATCTATTAGAAGAATAATGCAGACTATAATGTCCACTCGGTTCTCTTTTTAGGAAAAACATCATCAACTTTTATCATCTGAAATATCATTAGTCAAGATAATACAAATTCACAGTTCCTGATCATAATCATGCACATCAACAGTTCATCTTTGCACTACGGGCCAAAGATATTCAATATAGCACCAACGGTCATGATTATACCAGATTCAGCCTTTGGTCATAATCATACCAAACAACAGTTCATCTTTGCACTACGGGCCAAAGAGAACATTCACCACGTGCCATAAAAGACACCGAACAGATGTATCGCCTTTAACCTATTACTGTCGAAGCGACGGAAGGTCGAACAGTCCTGTCGAAGCGACGGAAGGTCGAACAGTCCTGTCGGAGCGTCGGAAGATCGGGCAGTCAAAAAGTTAACTTTCGGAGGAGCTAGCCGAGCGCACCTATGCCCGAGACGGGCGTAGTTGCGCCTGAGTGCACTGCCTAGCAGTTTTTGGGCAGTCCGGGTCGGGTTGGGTCAGATCAGTCCGAGTCGGGTTTTCTTTGAAAAATTAAATTAAAACAAGTGTTTAAAATAAATTCTAAGGTTAACCCAATTAAAAGTTAACTATTGGTAATATTTAAAGAGTAGAAAAATATTACTACATGGTTAATAATAATAATAAGTAATTAAAATATTATTAAATGGTTAATAATATTAGTATGAGATCAAATTATTATTAAATGAGTAATAATATTAATAAGTCAATAAAATGTTATTAAACAAATAATAATATTAGTAAATAAATAAAATATTATTAAATGATTAATAATATTAAAAGATGAATAAATATTATTAAATGATTAATAATATTATAAGGCTAATAAAATATTATTAAATGTTTGATAATATTAGAAGATTAATAAAATATTATATTAGGAGATTAATAAAATATTATTAAATGATTAATAATATTAGATAATGATTAAAATATTATTAAATAATTGATAATATTTGATAATGAGTAAAATATTATTAAATAATTAATAATATTATATAGTAAATAAAATATTATTAAATGATTAATAATAGATGACTAATAAAATATTATTAAAGAATTAATAATATTAAAAGACTAATAGAATATTATTAAATTGTTAATAATATTAAATAAGAGTGTGAACTATATTAAATAACTAATATAGGTTTTATGTGATTGAAATATTATCAAGTAATGATAATATTTCTTATGTGTTTATATAACCGTAAATATATAATTATGTGGTTAAGTGTAGAAATGCAAGATGTATAAAAGTTATCATATGAATGTGTATATGATACTAATTTATGATCAAACTGATTATTTGTTATGTCCGTTCAAGGAATAGTAAATTGAATTGGTTAGCAATAGACTACGCACGAGGCAAGTTTTCTTTAACCCTAACTTGTATTTATTGTTGCAAGCTTTCTTCAACTTTATCTATATTGAGCAATTCAATTATTGTTGAGCAAGT
This sequence comes from Hedera helix, assembly GCA_947179155.2. Classification (NCBI taxonomy): domain Eukaryota; kingdom Viridiplantae; phylum Streptophyta; class Magnoliopsida; order Apiales; family Araliaceae; genus Hedera; species Hedera helix. The sequence goes on from OX359271.1 coordinate 51,630,987, forward strand.
ATCTATACTTGTAGTTATTTGACAGAATTTTACGTGGGTTAATTATCAAAAATTATTCCACGTCATTATAGTTATTATATTCGCACATAGTACATTTGCAAATGTATAGTTCATTAATTCAAAAACTGTTTAAGAAAGTCTAAGCTAATTGTTTCAGCTAGACAATACAAGTTAAATTCATCACATTGAATATTTTAAAAACTTATCCAAACCATTGGTTGGTGCGGATTCTTATAGTAAGACTGAGAATGAACAACCCTAAATAAGGGGGATTTTATCTGTCGGAAAACTGAATTTGCGCAAGATGTCTGAATGTTATGCATATACATATGGTACAACAGGCTGATCCCCTCGAGTACTAGTTTTTCGAGGAGTCATATATATATATATATAAATGTCTGTTCTACCTTAATAGCAATTCACGGTTCTTAAAGACCACTCAACAGTAAAGAGTTAATCCATTCTTATATTGAAAAATTGATTCTTGATTTATTTCACAATTGTTGTCTATTGTTGAAAACCCTGATGCTAATTTTCCTTTCATCATGATATATCCTATACTATTTGTTTATAAACTTGTTGAGTTATTTAGTTGCTCATTCTTGTTATATCATGACTTATTTCAGCTAAACCCGAATGTTCAAAATCAGACAAAGGCAAGGAAAAAGCCAAAGCTTAGATTAGCTTGATGCATGCTAGATTAATTACTTATATGTAATTTCTGTTGTAAATCTTTTGTATTCCCTTAAGATATGTAATGTCATATTAAGGTTAATCGACATTAGGAATGGTAGCCTTTTTATAAGGAACCTTTTGTATTATTCCGCGAAGTTTAAATGGAATTTATGTATTTAATTGTTAGTAAGTATTGTACAGTGGAGAACCAAACCCGATGTTATGAAACCCGAATTTGGGGTCATCACATGCATGGCTACACTAACTCTTGAATTTAATCACATGAATGCTAAGTTTTAGAGCAATAACACTTTCACTACCTTCTTTGAGCTCTCCTTCTTCTAGCTATGAACCTTCTTAGTGTTGGATGATCTACTTTGATGGCTATATTTACTTCTCTTAAACACTTTGTTAGCAATCTCTTAAGCTTTTGGACAAACCCTAGATCTCTTGCTCTTTCTGTAAGACCCCGAATTTTATGAAATACAAAATTTAATTTTTCTTCATATATATATTTTTTTTGAAACAGTAAGTGGTTAAATTAACAAAATTGAAAGTTAAGGATGTTATGTGCAAATTTTATTTTGTCGGACAATATTCGCTTTGTCGGGGAATATTCGTTTGGTCGGGGAATATTCGTGCCGTACGACGGCGCCGAAATAATAAATTATTGGTGGACCCCACAACGGAATATTTGTCGGATATAGAAAACGACAGAAGTAACCTTTTTAAATAAAAATAGTCAACGGAACTGTTAAAATACCGGTGATAAAAAAATAGTAGCATACGGTAGTTTATGGTATTTTCTGTAGCACACGGTACTCTACAGTAACACACGGTATTGCATAGTGTCTCATATTATTGGTCTGATAATTGACACCGTAACTGTTACGCATCATTTCATCGATAATTGTCACTGCATAATATTTTATATTATCAATTCAATAATTGTTGTTACACAGTATTTTGCATTATTGATTTAATAATTGTCATTACACTGTATTTTATATCATTGAGTCAATAATTGTTGTTGCACTGTTTTTAAAATTATTGAACCTAATAATTGTCACAGTAACATATGCACAGTAATTCACATTATTGAATCAATAATTGTCATTACACAGTAACGTATGCTTTATTTTACATTATTGTTATCTCTATTATGATGTTATTTAAACAGTTGTATTTCATTAATTTATTGACTTGATATCTAAGAGCTAACTATACTGTATTTATAACAATTAGTCATAATAATTGAATTGATAAAGTTATTTGTTTATAATATAAAGTTAGGTGATTATTAGGTGATATGAAATGAATGGTGTAGATTAAAGTGTGAATTATTGTTGAATAATTAAATTGATTTGTTTATAATATAAAGTTAGGTGATTATTAGGTGATATGAAATGAATGGTGTAGATTAAAGATAATATAATATTTGAAATGGATGGTGTAGATTAAAAGACGATCTTTAAATGAATGGTTTAGATTAAATGAATGATAAGATTTTTGGCTATAAATAGAAGCCTTAACTTAAGGATTTTTCATAAACTTCCTTACTTGTTCTTTCTTTCTCTCTCTAAATACTTCTTGTGAAAGTTCTCTCTAAGTGTGCTTAAGTCATCTTGAGTATTTGTGAAGATCTATAAGTATACGTGTACTGTTCAAGTTAATCAACCTCATTTAAATCAATATCCAGTCACGTGTTGAGGTAAGGGATACCATCTTTTTCATCTTCCATTATTCAAACATACTATGGTAAGGGATTATCATTATTTGATTCTCGATAATAATATTGTTTCTTCCTTACTCATAAGACGTGCCTTTTATCTCCATGTATTAAATTGTGGGAATAACCTTACGGAGCGGATTGCCGCCTGTTGGTGAATAACCTTTCGTATTCATTCATTATTAATCTCTGAGAATAACCTTACGGAGCGAATTGCCGCCTGTTTGGTGAATAACTCTTTGTACTCAAATTCTATTAAATTGTGGGAATAACCTTACGGAGCGGATTGCCGCCTGTTGGTGAATAACCTTTCGTATTCATTCATTATTAATCTCTGAGAATAACCTTACGGAGCGGATTGCCGCCTGTTTGGTGAATAACTCTTTGTACTCAAATTCTATTAAATTGTGGGAATAACCTTACGGAGCGGTTTGCCGCCTGTTGGTGAATAACCCTTTGTATTAATTTCCTTCACCTTTTGTTAATCAAACCTGCTACGGTAAGGGATATTATTTTCTTTCATACTCCTAAATCGAAATTTATTATGGAACTATTGCTTCTATAATTCCTGAAAATATTATATGTTCCATAATAGTTGAACTTCATTATTTCAACTGAACCTTCCTATTTACGTGAACCTTTCTATTGAATTGTAACCGTTATTCTGAACTGTGGATCTTGAATTTCACTCCACATCATGTTGACAATTTGGACATTATTTGAATCTGTACAAAGTAAACTTTCGATACTTATTGTTATCCTATTTCTTCTGTTCATCATTTATATCATTCTAATCATCCAAAAATCAAGCTGTTGTGAATATCTGTGGCCGGGGGCACAGATGTGATATATTTGTTGAACAGATGATAGGTTAAAGGCGATATAATAGGTTAAAGGCGATACATCTGTTCGGTGTCTTTTATGGCACGTGGTGAATGTTCTCTTTGGCCCGTAGTGCAAAGATGAACTGTTGTTTGGTATGATTATGACCAAAGGCTGAATCTGGTATAATCATGACCGTTGGTGCTATATTGAATATCTTTGGCCCGTAGTGCAAAGATGAACTGTTGATGTGCATGATTATGATCAGGAACTGTGAATTTGTATTATCTTGACTAATGATATTTCAGATGATAAAAGTTGATGATGTTTTTCCTAAAAAGAGAACCGAGTGGACATTATAGTCTGCATTATTCTTCTAATAGATTACTCATTCCGCTGCTATTATTGATCTGAACGTTGTTTAAGAATTTAACTGCAATTTTTGATATAAACCTTGTAGTCTATTGTATTCTATCAAGAACTCAACTGTTGAAGACTAATGATAATTTATTCGTCATTATCTTAGTCATGATATTTCTTACTGGGCTATTTGAGCTCACCCTTTCTTTTGTTCCATTGTTTTTCAACAGGAGATGAAAACATAACAGGGTCTAGCCGGGGAATGGAGTGAGGGTCCGAGGAATAGTTATCATAGTCTTCACGTTTTGTAAAATAGTGTGGCAATAATAGTGAAGACTTAGTTGTGTATTATTATACACTGTATTGTTGTACGTTGTGCTTTGTTGTAATAATTTTGTTGTAGTCTTTTGACGACTCAAGTTTGGGCTGTGTGGGCCCAGATTTGGGGGCGTCACAGTTGGCATCAGAGCTTAGGGATATGGTCTTTAATGGAGATCTGGGGTAGAACTAGGAGGGGAGAGACGAATAGAATCAGTCACTAGTGTGTCCTACCTAAAATAGATTTTATTATCTAATGAGTCGATTTGAATGTAGGAACATGAAGTGATGAGTCAGTTTATTTGAACTAACATTTATTTTGTGACCACAGTTTAGTATGGCATCTGGAAATCAAGAGGTTAACTATGGAATGCCTGAAGCAAATGTAGCCGAGAATCAAGAGGCCCCAAACAATCCTCCTGCCAACTCAGGAAATAATGTTCCTGATAACATGATGAACGATGGATTCTTTAGGAATTTCATGCAGTTCATACAGAATCAAGGAAGAGGAAATCCAGTCAATAATAACGGTAGAAACGCTGGCAATTTGAGGATGGTCACTGTTAAGCAATTTAAAGAATTAGGACCACCTGAATTCCACGGGAAGCCTGACCCATTCAAAGCGGAGGCATGGCTAAAGCAGACGACAAAAATACTTGATGTCTTACAATGCGCTGATGATCAGAAGGTGCCATTTGCCACTTTTATGTTACGAGGTGAGGCGGGCCATTGGTGGGAAGCGGTAAAACGTATCCAACCTTCAGCACTCGAAATGTCTTGGACAGAATTCGAAGAACTGTTTAACGAGAAGTATTTCCCAGAAAGCATCCGCCATATGAAAGAGGTGGAATTCATTAAGCTGGAGCAGGGAAACATGACAGTCTCCCAATATGAAGCCAAGTTTGCCGAGTTATCTCGCTTTGCCACCCATCTTGTGGATGACGAAGCACGAATGAGTCGGATGTTCCTAAGAGGTTTGAGATTCAAAATTCGTCAACAACTTAGCTCTCATAAATTTAGTTTGTATTCAGATGTTGTAGATAGGGCTCAAAGGGTGGAGCAAACAGATGAAACATTGCAGCCAAGAGTTAATGATCAACATAGAGAAAGGAGTGACAACAACCACAGGAACGAGAACCATCGAGGAGGTAACCAACACTTCGGTGGTAATTCCATACCAAATAACAGAAGAGGAGAATCTAGTGGGAACAATTTCAAAAGAAAGAGATTCCATAATAATTATGGAAGGGCACCAGCACCAGTACCAACACCAGCACCGACCCCAGTTTCAAGGGGAGAAGATCGACCACCAGTGAGATGCTATAGGTGTGGTCAGGAAGGTCACATCAGCCCAAACTGTACACTGCAGTCCAAAAAGTGCTACAGTTGTGGGAAAGAGGGTCATCTTGCGCGGTTTTGTCCTGCCACAAAATCAAGTCCAGCTGCAATGATGATACCAAAAGCTAGCGCGGATAAGGGAAAATCTGTAGTTCAAGGGAGAGCTTTTGTTGTGACATCCCAAATGGCGCGAAACTCGAACGAGGTGATAACCGGTAAGCTATTCATAAATTCTCGTGAAGTCTACGCTTTGTTAGATACTGGCTCTACCCATTCTTTTATCTCACCTGCATGTGCTCAGCGTTTAAACTTAACTCCTGAAAATTTGGACTTTGACTTATCAGTTGAAACCCCATTAGGAGAAATGACCATTACATCTACTGTCTATAAATCTTGCCTAGTTCAAATCAACAACCTCACATTACCTGTTGACCTTATTTCTTTGGAGATGCATGAATTTGATGTGATTTTAGGAATTGATTGGTTGACTACCCATCATGCTAAAATTGATTGTTTTCATAAGATTATTAGTTTTCATATTCCTAATCAACCTGTCATGCAAATTCAAGCAACTAAACCATTGAAATCTATAACTGTTATTTCTAGCCATAAAGCCATTCGTTTATTGAAAAACGGATGTCAAGCCTTTTTAGCTCATGTCACTGATTTGAACAAAAATACGTCAAACTTAAATGATATTCCCATTGTTAATGAGTTTCCTGACGTTTTTCCTGAAGAACTTCCTGGCTTACCCCCAAACCGTGAAATTGATTTTTATATTGATCTTGAACCCGGTACCAAGCCCATTTCCAAAGCTCCCTACCGAATGGCTCCCATTGAACTTCAAGAGTTAAAAGTCCAACTACAGGAATTGTTGGATACCGGTTTCATTCGTCCGAGTGCATCACCTTGGGGTGCTCCTGTTCTATTTGTGAAGAAGAAAGACGGGAGTATGAGATTGTGCATTGACTACCGAGAATTGAACCATGTCACCATCAAGAACAGGTACCCGTTACCTCGGATTGATGACATGTTTGATCAATTGCAAGGCGCTCAACATTTCTCAAAGATTGATCTCCGTTCTGGATATCATCAGTTAAAGGTTAAAGCTGAGGACATTCCAAAGACTGCTTTCAGAACTCGTTATGGGCATTATGAGTTCTTAGTCATGCCTTTTGGACTAACTAATGCTCCTGCAGCTTTCATGGACATGATGAACCGGATATTCAAGGAACATTTGGATCATTTTGTGGTTGTCTTTATTGATGACATCCTCATATACTCCAAGAGTCGCGAGGATCATGAACAACACCTGAGATTGATACTACAAAAGCTCCGTGAAAACAAATTATATGCCAAGTTGAAGAAATGTGAGTTCTGGCTTGAGGAGGTTGCGTTTCTTGGGCATGTGATTTCTAGTCAAGGAATATCAGTCGATCCTGCGAAGATTGAAACGGTACTAAATTGGGAACAACCCAAAACAGTAACCGAAGTCCGAAGTTTTCTGGGTCTAGCTGGTTATTATCGGAGATTCGTAGAAGGATTTTCTCGAATCGCCGCTCCATTAACGCAGCTTACTCGGAAAAGCACAAAATTCATATGGAGCGAGGAATGCGAGAAAAGTTTCCAAGAACTCAAGAAGAGACTGGTTTCAGCTCCTGTTCTGACCATACCATCAGGATCAGGAGAATTTGTTATCTACAGCGATGCTTCTGGCAAAGGTCTAGGCTGTGTCCTTATGCAACATGGAAAGGTTATAGCCTACGCCTCTCGACAACTCAAAGATTATGAGAAAAATTATCCTACTCATGATCTAGAGTTGGCAACAGTCGTTTTCGCGTTGAAGATCTGGAGACACTACTTGTACGGAGAAAAAGTGGATATCTATACGGATCATAAAAGTCTCAAGTATTTCTTCACCCAGAAGGAACTCAACATGCGACAACGACGTTGGCTTGAACTGTTAAAGGATTATGACCACACAATCCAGTATCACCCGGGAAAGGCGAACGTTGTAGCTGACGCTTTGAGCAGAAAATCTTATGCAAGTACAAGTGCACTGCTGACAACACAAAAGTGTATTTTGTACGACTTGCAAAAGATGGAGATAGAGCTAAAGACACCAGGGACCCACTCGAAGATTGCTCACGTGCGAGTAGAACCAACTTTAATCGATAAAATTAAAGCTGCTCAAGCTACCGATCCGGAACTGATAAACATGATAAAGAAAGTACAAGAAGGTGCCATTCCCGAAGCAAGAATCGACGAGAAAGGAATACTTCGAGTCAACTCTCGACTCTGTGTTCCTAACGATCCTGAATTAAAGCATAAAATCATGATGGAGGCACACAACACGCCGTTTGCAATCCACCCAGGAGGTACCAAGATGTATCGAGATCTTCGACATACATTTTGGTGGAACAATATGAAAAGAGAGATTGCGGAGTTTATCTCAAGGTGCCTAACTTGTCAACGTGTCAAGGCAGAGCATCAAGTTCCTAAAGGTCCATTACAATCACTTGAAGTTCCCGAATGGAAGTGGGAACACATCAATATGGACTTCGTGACGGGTCTTCCAAAAGTTTCTCAAGGCTTAGATGCAATTTGGGTGATCGTAGATAGATTGACCAAATCTGCTCATTTCTTGCCTATACGAGAAAACTTTTCACTTGAACGTCTTGCCGGTATGTACATAAATGAGATCGTGAGATTGCATGGCATGCCAGTTTCCATAGTTTCTGATCGAGATCCTAGATTCACTTCACGCTTTTGGATCAGTCTACAAAAAGCTATGGGCACTGAACTACGTTTTAGTTCTGCATACCATCCTCAAACGGACGGACAATCGGAAAGGACGATCCAGACCCTCGAAGATCTTTTGAGACTTTGTGTATTAGACTTCAAAGGAAGTTGGGATAAGTACTTGCCATTGGTGGAATTTTCTTACAACAACAGTTACCAAGCAAGCATAGGCATGGCTCCATTCGAGGCTTTGTATGGAAGGAAGTGTCGCTCTCCAATATGTTGGAATGAGGTAGGAGAAGCAAAATTGTTGGGACCCGAGTTGGTACGCTTGACGACCGAAAAGATCCAAATGATCCGACAACGAATACAGACCGCACAAGAACGACAAAAGAGTTATGCTGATCTTCATCGGAGAGACGAAAGTTTCAACGTCGGAGATCATGTATTCTTACGTGTTTCTCCATGGAAAGGGGTTACGAGATTCGGAAAGAGAGGAAAGCTCAACCCTCGATTTATTGGCCCATTTGAAATCCTCGATCGAATAGGAACCGTAGCCTACAGACTAGCCCTACCACCAAGTATGTCTCGCATCCATAACGTTTTTCACATATCTATGTTACGTAAATATGTGAAGGACCCAAACCACGTCATTGAGTTAGAACCAGACGTTATAGCAGAGGATTTAACATACGAGGAGGTACCTGTTAAGATCCTGGATAAGAAGGAGCAGATCCTACGCTCAAAGGTTATACCTCAAGTTAAGGTTTTATGGAGGAACCAAGATACTGAGGAAATGACCTGGGTGCTAGAATCTGAGATGAAATCTAAGTATCCTTACCTCTTCGATATGTCAGGTACGTCAATTTCGGGGACGAAATTTCATAAGGAGGGGAGGTTGTAAGACCCCGAATTTTATGAAATACAAAATTTAATTTTTCTTCATATATATATTTTTTTTGAAACAGTAAGTGGTTAAATTAACAAAATTGAAAGTTAAGGATGTTATGTGCAAATTTTATTTTGTCGGACAATATTCGCTTTGTCGGGGAATATTCGTTTGGTCGGGGAATATTCGTGCCGTACGACGGCGCCGAAATAATAAATTATTGGTGGACCCCACAACGGAATATTTGTCGGATATAGAAAACGACAGAAGTAACCTTTTTAAATAAAAATAGTCAACGGAACTGTTAAAATACCGGTGATAAAAGAATAGTAGCATACGGTAGTTTATGGTATTTTCTGTAGCACACGGTACTCTACAGTAACACACGGTATTGCATAGTGTCTCATATTATTGGTCTGATAATTGACACCGTAACTGTTACGCATCATTTCATCGATAATTGTCACTGCATAATATTTTATATTATCAATTCAATAATTGTTGTTACACAGTATTTTGCATTATTGATTTAATAATTGTCATTACACTGTATTTTATATCATTGAGTCAATAATTGTTGTTGCACTGTTTTTAAAATTATTGAACCTAATAATTGTCACAGTAACATATGCACAGTAATTCACATTATTGAATCAATAATTGTCATTACACAGTAACGTATGCTTTATTTTACATTATTGTTATCTCTATTATGATGTTATTTAAACAGTTGTATTTCATTAATTTATTGACTTGATATCTAAGAGCTAACTATACTGTATTTATAACAATTAGTCATAATAATTGAATTGATAAAGTTATTTGTTTATAATATAAAGTTAGGTGATTATTAGGTGATATGAAATGAATGGTGTAGATTAAAGTGTGAATTATTGTTGAATAATTAAATTGATTTGTTTATAATATAAAGTTAGGTGATTATTAGGTGATATGAAATGAATGGTGTAGATTAAAGATAATATAATATTTGAAATGGATGGTGTAGATTAAAAGACGATCTTTAAATGAATGGTTTAGATTAAATGAATGATAAGATTTTTGGCTATAAATAGAAGCCTTAACTTAAGGATTTTTCATAAACTTCCTTACTTGTTCTTTCTTTCTCTCTCTAAATACTTCTTGTGAAAGTTCTCTCTAAGTGTGCTTAAGTCATCTTGAGTATTTGTGAAGATCTATAAGTATACGTGTACTGTTCAAGTTAATCAACCTCATTTAAATCAATATCCAGTCACGTGTTGAGGTAAGGGATACCATCTTTTTCATCTTCCATTATTCAAACATACTATGGTAAGGGATTATCATTATTTGATTCTCGATAATAATATTGTTTCTTCCTTACTCATAAGACGTGCCTTTTATCTCCATGTATTAAATTGTGGGAATAACCTTACGGAGCGGATTGCCGCCTGTTGGTGAATAACCTTTCGTATTCATTCATTATTAATCTCTGAGAATAACCTTACGGAGCGAATTGCCGCCTGTTTGGTGAATAACTCTTTGTACTCAAATTCTATTAAATTGTGGGAATAACCTTACGGAGCGGATTGCCGCCTGTTGGTGAATAACCTTTCGTATTCATTCATTATTAATCTCTGAGAATAACCTTACGGAGCGGATTGCCGCCTGTTTGGTGAATAACTCTTTGTACTCAAATTCTATTAAATTGTGGGAATAACCTTACGGAGCGGTTTGCCGCCTGTTGGTGAATAACCCTTTGTATTAATTTCCTTCACCTTTTGTTAATCAAACCTGCTACGGTAAGGGATATTATTTTCTTTCATACTCCTAAATCGAAATTTATTATGGAACTATTGCTTCTATAATTCCTGAAAATATTATATGTTCCATAATAGTTGAACTTCATTATTTCAACTGAACCTTCCTATTTACGTGAACCTTTCTATTGAATTGTAACCGTTATTCTGAACTGTGGATCTTGAATTTCACTCCACATCATGTTGACAATTTGGACATTATTTGAATCTGTACAAAGTAAACTTTCGATACTTATTGTTATCCTATTTCTTCTGTTCATCATTTATATCATTCTAATCATCCAAAAATCAAGCTGTTGTGAATATCTGTGGCCGGGGGCACAGATGTGATATATTTGTTGAACAGATGATAGGTTAAAGGCGATATAATAGGTTAAAGGCGATACATCTGTTCGGTGTCTTTTATGGCACGTGGTGAATGTTCTCTTTGGCCCGTAGTGCAAAGATGAACTGTTGTTTGGTATGATTATGACCAAAGGCTGAATCTGGTATAATCATGACCGTTGGTGCTATATTGAATATCTTTGGCCCGTAGTGCAAAGATGAACTGTTGATGTGCATGATTATGATCAGGAACTGTGAATTTGTATTATCTTGACTAATGATATTTCAGTTGATAAAAGTTGATGATGTTTTTCCTAAAAAGAGAACCGAGTGGACATTATAGTCTGCATTATTCTTCTAATAGATTACTCATTCCGCTGCTATTATTGATCTGAACGTTGTTTAAGAATTTAACTGCAGTTTTTGATATAAACCTTGTAGTCTATTGTATTCTATCAAGAACTCAACTGTTGAAGACTAATGATAATTTATTCGTCATTATCTTAGTCATGATATTTTTTACTGGGCTATTTGAGCTCACCCTTTCTTTTGTTCCATTGTTTTTCAACAGGAGATGAAAACATAACAGGGTCTAGCCGGGGAATGGAGTGAGGGTCCGAGGAATAGTTATCATAGTCTTCACGTTTTGTAAAATAGTGTGGCAATAATAGTGAAGACTTAGTTGTGTATTATTATACACTGTATTGTTGTACGTTGTGCTTTGTTGTAATAATTTTGTTGTAGTCTTTTGACGACTCAAGTTTGGGCTGTGTGGGCCCAGATTTGGGGGCGTCACACTTTCTCTCTTATGAACTCACAACACGTAGCAACTTTGGAGATAAAAGAAATGAACTAATGCTAGCTAGCTTATACTTAAAAATGTATACATACATATCTTATATCTATCTTTCCAACAACTAACCAAACTTTGGTTAGCTAACCATGAATGGTCAAGGCTACACAAGTCAATTCCCTTTAATACTTAATGGCATTTGAGATAATCCTCACCAAAAAGGATACAAAGGTTATTCTTTAAGTCGTCAAGGGTATTTTGGACTTTTGCCAAAAATCCTAGACATTTAATTCCTATAAAATCATAATTTTGCTTATTTTTTATCCATTTCAAGTCATTTTTGATCCAAACTTATTTTATTATGCTTGAATTTTATTCTATAATCACTTAATCCATAGTTGACTTGTACCAAAACACTTATCACACTTCAAAATTTTAATTTTATTAATTAATTATAATATTTACAATGTTTACAAAATTGCATATCCTTATAGAGACTCTTCTCCATCCTGATTGTAGCCCCAACACTAGAGTACCTTTAAAATTTAAATTATGTACATTCAATATAATCAACATTCCTAAAGATCACCCATATGATCAAGAATTTGGTGCTAAAGGATATTGAAGTTGTATTAATACGAGCTACAAGTCAAAAACTACAAATTGACATAAAATTTAAAAATGCTAAAAAATATTAAATGATTGTTGTATGATTTAATAGCTAAAAAACACATATTATGGCTTTTTACTCCTAAATTCTTAGTCAATAATAGAGAGGTAGTCTTAGGAAGTACAAATGCCCCTTAGAACGTCTTTATGGTCCTCAATCCTTAAAGTGTAAAAAATGTTCCTTCTTTGTATTTTGCAATGAAATAATCTAATGTTGTTCAATTTCATGAAACTTGGGAGTCTGTGTGCAATGGTAGGAGTAAAAAGCCATAATATGTGTTTTTTTAGCTATTAAATCATACGGCAATCATTTAATATTTTGCAGTATTTTAAAGTTTTATGTCAATTTGTAGTTTATGACTTGTAGCTTGTATTTATATAACTTATATATCCTTTAGCACCAAATTCTTGATCATGTGGGTGATCCTTAGGAATGCTGACTATTGACGTCGAATTCTCGTTCTCGCTGTAATCACCCACCAGTAAGATACCTGCACACGTAACAAACCGTTATCACCCCACAGGACAGTCACAGCTTGGGCTGTCCGGGGATGCTCCGGTGTGAGAGTAAGTTCAGGCGAGTAACGTCACAATGGAGAACCTTAAAATGTATGCTGGAATACGTTAAATGTTTGATAGCTCTATTTTTCTTAGGATAACCTTACCTTTTAGTCTGGGAATTTGCTTGCATATACTCGTCCATGCACCCACGAACGTCCCATCGCCCCCTCATGAGTGAAGACAAGACGTTTTTTCTCCACCTGTCCCTGTTAGCCCATACTAGTATGGGCTACTCTCTGACCTAACCTGTTGAAGTAAGCTAAACTGCACCAATGTACCATCAGCCCCCTTGACTGGGAGGGATGGGCTGTTCCCTGACCCAACCACCCTCTGGCCCACCTGGCCCAATCCTCATGGAAGATAATTTCGGGGCCCAAAACAGAAGGGCTGGGCCCAATAAATCACACCCCAATATTGCCCCCCACTCTCCTATTTTTTAGAGGACGGACCAAATAGGAGAGTATTCCAGCTCCCCAAAGGTGGGCGCGAAAAGTAAGTGCCCCTCCAAAGTCAAACTGCCACCATGCCCCTCGTCAGCTTTTCCTATCACGCCCCTTTCCATCAAATACTAGTATGGGCTTCGCTTTCCCCTGCACAACTTTATCATTTCCTTCTTCACTTTTACCGGCATAGCCCTATCCCAGCTTCTCCCCAACTCCTACATCCATATTATCTGTTTCATTACCTTCTGTAAAGAGGTCGGTATGGAACCCTCCATTAACTTTTTCTTCTCCATGTATACTCTGAACAAGGCCCATATCCCCGGATTTCGCTATTTGAGCAAGATCTCCGGGCGCCGAAGCTTAGCACAACCCCCTTCCACCAATAAGGGGTGGCATTCGAAGTGGTTCTACATCTATAGCACGGAGGTCGACCAACTACAGAGTTGGAATGAGCCCCAGAAGATTAACCTGGGGTATGAATGGATGGAGGCTGACCGGAAGCGGGAGTTTCATGCCATCATGAGGAAATTACCGTCAGAGCCATGGGAAATAAGCGTCCTATCCGACGAGGAATGGCTATTTCGACATGGATGTAAGTTCCCTTACTCACGTAAGAGTCCTATTGCGCTTGTGTTTATATTCTAAAACGCCTTGCCTTAGTATTTCTTATTTTTTCCTCAGTAGTGATGACCAAACCAGAAGGTCGGATTAGTTCTCCTCCCCAATCAAGCCCTCCTCTGTTCACCGAGGAATTCAATGTGGATGTGCCTCTGAGCCGCAACACCGAACCACCGCTTTCGGTTCAACCAATCTAAACAGTCCGGGCCCCCTAAGCCGACCCCAAACCCAGCACCCCTCATAAAGTACACCGTATGAAGAAACATGCCAAGAAACCCACCAAAACGGCTATGGTTATCCGCACTCTCCAGGGAGGGAAAATTCCTGTAAGGGTCCCCGCTTCAACTGAGGTACGCCAACATGTGCCCGAGGTGGTCCCAACCTCAACTGAGGCAAGACAACAATCACCCCTTGGGGGCACTTCGGTTCCCAAAAGAGATGTCTCCCAGCTGAATAAGGCCTACAAGCTGAACATTGCGATGCAAAAACGTAGGAGGCTTGTAAAGTCCCGTACCATACCTCCCGTGTCAGCCTCTAAGGATTCTGCTCAGCCCGGTTAATCGAGACAAGCGGAGACCAGCCGTTGTGCCCCCCTCCCTGCCCCAAGTTGGAGGATCCGCAGCGGGAGTGGCCGAACTTCAACCGATTGAGGCTCCCATGACCTCCATGGGCCATTCCGATCCCCCAAGTCTACAAACCGGAACGACCGCTTCGGCCAATCCCGGTCCATCCAGCTCAAGGCTCAACCCGTTCTACGATCAGGAACTTCAACGGCTATTCCCCGAAGTCTCCTTCTGGCCGACCAGTGACAGTGTCGAGCTCCCCATGCAATACTTTGAAGTTTTCAACTTTCCCCATGATGATGTGAGACTCGACAAACTCTCCACGCAACATCTTCTTCTCGGCTCCATGGTCCAACAGGGTCGGGTAAGAATTCCCGTCAAGCTTGGCTTTTTTTTTGGGTGTCTGTCGCCTTTCCGCAAGTTAATTTTTGTTTTTTATGTAGTTTTTGGCCCTATTTAGCAGACTTTTGAGTAGGGAGGGCTCGGGACCGAGCTCATATCAGAGGGTTGCGGAGCTAGAGAAGAAGTATTCGAGGGCTAAGCGAGAGATTCACAACCTTGGCAACCAACTGACTGAAGTAGCCCAAAAACACCGTGATGTCGCCCGTAAGAGCCATGATCAGGATATGGAGATAAAAAGTCTCCGAGCAGAGAACCAGGGGCTTGTCCAAACCAACCAGCAACTGGTGGACGCTGCAAACGTCCAGGCCAAAGGTTTAAAAGATTCTTAACAACTGAGGATCCGATGCCGAGCCCTCGAAGAGAGTAACGAGGAGCAGGCTTCTCGCATCCAACAGCTGGGTGAGTTACAGGCAGCCACCCAAGCTTCTCTTCTGCAAGTTACGGAAGAGAACCGGGTAGTCCACCAAAAGCTGTTATAACAGGCAGAGCTTTTTTAGCAGAATGAAGACCTTCGTCAGCAACTGTTGGAGGCTCAGCGTCAAATAGAAACCTTGGAAACAACAGTTTGCTCGGACCAGGCCTTGCAGGCTTCTACAGAAGAACATCATCGAATAAAAGTTGTCCGCCTGGCCCAACATCGTGATCAATTGGCTACCCAAATACAAGAGCGGAACAATAAATATGCCCAATTGAAGGAAGTCAACAGAAAAGGTTACGCCGAGCACGCCGAGCTCTAGAAATATGCCACCGCCTTAAAAAAGGCTTATGATGAGCTCAGAGAAAGTACAAAATCAATGGCCGCGAACTCGAGACAAATCATTGCTGAGTATAGGGCCTCGGCGGAGTTAATGGAAGAAATAGCCTCGGAGTTCGGCAAGGGTTACCGAGCTGCCCTTTTGAAAGTCCACGCGACCGATAAAGATCCCAAGTCTGTTGGCTTCTCCGATGAAGACTTGCTCTGGCTCGAGGATGATGTTGCCAATGAACCCGAGCAGGGAATGGACGTCAACCCTCCAACTGAACCCCCACACCCTTGATTAACCTGTAAAGCATATTTTCTTGTACATGCCTTGTAAAGAGGATCTACTCATGTAATTTCAAACAGATCATGTTAGTGAAATAGCAATATCAATTATTCATGGAATCTCAAGTGTAGCCGACTAAGGCAGACAATCAATAAAATACATCTTCCTACTTTATTGAAGCTTGATAATACTGTTACAATTGAATAGTTTTTACAACTGCAAGGTACGGCCCATTAAGGAGGAGGCGCCTTACTACTGATAGTATTTTTTCAGACGGCTAGCATGCCATGTATTTTTTAATTCAATCCCCTCCATGTCTTTAAGGCGAAACGTCCCCTCTTTGAGCACTTCAATGACTTCGTAAGGGCCTTCCCAATTAGGCATTAATTTCCCAGTGTTGTGAGGTGTCGAGGCCGAGGCCTCCCTAAGCACCAAGTCTCCTACCTCAAACCTCCTGACCCAAACCTTTTTGTTGTAGTACTTGGCGGTTCTTTGTTGGTAAATGGTCAACCTCAGCACCGCCGCATCACGAGCCTCTCGTAGTAGGTCGAGGTTAAGTCGAAGACCCTCATCGTTGTACAATTCCTTGAAATTAGATACACGAAATGAGGAAGACCCAATCTCGACCGGGATCAAGGCATCCGTCCCATACGCCAATCTGAAAGGTAAATCTCCCGTCGTCGTTCGAGGAGTGGTCCGGTAAGTCCATAGGACACTTTGTAACTCCTCGGGCCACCTCCCTTTGGCCTCATCCAGCCGCCTCTTAACCCCGTTAAAGAGGGTTCGGTTAGTGACTTCAACCTGACCATTGGACTGAGGATGTGCCACTAAAGTCTTTCGATGCTGAATTCCCAGATCAGCCAAGAACTCTTCAAACCTCTTACCCACGAACTGAGTTCCATTGTCTGAAACGAGTACCATAGGGATGCCGAATTGATATACCACGGAGTCCCTCATGAATTTTACACAGTTTTCTTCAGTGATATGGCGAAGGGGTTTTGCCTCAACCCACTTTGTGATGTAGTCGATAGCCACTATTACATACTGGAGCTGTCCCTTGGCCTTGGGTAGTGGTCCCAACATGTCAATGCCCCATATAGTGAATGGGAAGGGGACAGTATCGACGACAATTCTGCCGGAGGTTGACGGGGAACTGAGCTATTGATCTGACATTTCGGGCACTTCTGAACATAGCCCTTAGCTTCCTGGAACATAATCGGCCAATAATACCCCTGCCGAACCAGCTTATATGCCAACGACTTGGTGCCCATATGACCTCCGCAGATACCCTCGTGAACTTCTTTAAGTGCGTACGACGCCTCGGAGGGAATCAAACATTTCAGTAATGGGGATGAGTACGACCTCTTGTACAACTCCCCGTCGATCAAGCAGAAGTATGAGCTCTGATATTTAATTTTCTTTGCCATAAGCTTATCTGCCAGGAGCTTCCCGTCGGCCAAATAGTCAAGGTACAGCGTTATCCAGCAGTTCGACCTTTCAATGCACAGGAGTTCCTTCCTATTGATGCCTGGTTCGGTTAGGACCTCTAGATATACGGATCCCGCAAAATCTTCCACCTGCGTTGCAGCCAATTTTGACAAAGCATCGGCTGTAGAGTTGCCCTCCCTTTCGATTCCATTGATAACGTAAGACTCAAATTTATACAGCATCATCTTCACTTCGGCCAAATACTTGGTCATTCTCGCTCCTCGAGCTTCATATTCACCCTGAATCTGCTTCACAACCAGCTGGGAGTCACTGAAGATGATCAAACGTCGAACTTCCAAACTCCACTTTGTACCGCAGCCCGGCTAATACCGCTTCATACTCCACTTCGTTATTAGTAGCTCGAAACTTAAACCGTATGACCTGTTGCACCTTAAAACCTTCAGGACTTGTTAGGATGACTCTTGCTCCGCTAGCCTCTGCATTGGTCGACCCGTCGACATACATTGTCCAAGAAAAGCCAAGTTCGGGTTGCCTCCCAGCCGTAAGGGCGACCTCAAAAGGTGGCGCAGCCCCACTTTCTGAGAAAGTACACTCAATTATAAAGTCTGCCAATGCCTGACCTTTAATGGTCGTCCGAGGGTGGTACTCTATGTTATATTGGCTCAGTCCGACAGCCCAGGTCATCATTCTGCCTGAAGCGTCGGGTTAACCCAAGACCTTCTTTAAGGGTAGTGTTATGTAAATAACAATAAGCCAACCTTAGAAATAATGTTAGAGCTTCCGACTGGCGACCACTAAAGCATACGCACACTTCTCCAAGTTCGGATACCTGGTTTTTGCATCCCTTAAAACATGACTGACATAGTAAACTGGTCGCTGAATACCCCATTCCTCTCTTACCAAGGCTGCTCCAATGGCCGAAGAGCCAACAGATAGGTATAGGTACAGAGGCTCCCTAGACACTGGTCTTTATAGTAAGGGGGCCATCATCAAGTACTTTTCGATCCCTTGGAAGGCGCCTTCACACTCGAAATTCCATTGGAATGTTTTTTCGTTCCTCGGTCCTTTCAAAGTGTCAAAGAAAGATAGGCACCTCTCGGCCGACTTCGACATAAACCTTCTTAGTGCCGCGATGTGACCAGCAAGCCTCTGAACATCTTTAAAGCTCTGCGGGGATCGCATGTCCAGGATTGCCTTGATCTTTTCTGGGTTGGCTTCTATCCCCCTTTTACTTACTAGGTAACCCAAGAATTTTCCCGAGCCGAGACCAAAGGTGCACTTAGCGGGGTTGAGGCGCATGTTGTGTCGTCGAACCTCCTCAAAACATTCCTCCAGATCCCGGAGATGATCTTGTGTTCGTGGGCTCTTGACAATCATATCGTCCACGTATATTTCCATGTTCCTCCCAATTTGCCGTCGGAAGATGGTGTTCATCATTCTTTGATAGGTGGCCCCGGCATTTATTAACCCAAAGGTCATTCTTTTGTAGGCATAGATGGCCCGATGGGTAATAAAGGCCATTTTTGGAATATCTTCCTTTGCCATGTGAATCTGATGATAGCCCGAGAAGGCATCCAAAAAACTCATTACCGAGTTCCCCGAGGTTGCGTCAATTAATTGGTCGATATATGGGAGTGGATAAAAGTCTTTGGGACATGCTTTGTTCAAATCAGTGTAATCTCTGCAAAGCCTCCATTTCCTATTCTGCTTCCTGACCAACGCTACATTAGTCAGCCACTCTGGGTACTCAATTTCTTCAATTACTCCGGCATCCAAAAGTTTCCCGAGCTCGTCGTCGATAATCTTTTGCCGCTCCGGTGTAAATATCCTCCGTTTTTGGCGCACGGGCTTCCTGTCGGGGTCAACTGCCAATCTGTGCACAGCAACCTCCTTAGTAATTTTGGGCATATCCCGTGGGGTCCAAGCAAAAATGTCGGCGTAGTCCTGTAGAGCTGGGCCTTAATTGCTGCCGGTAATTCGACACCTATCTTCATTAACTTATATTTGTTGCTAGGTACCAATTCGACTTCCTCGGTAGCCTCGGCAGGAGATGTTAGGGGTTCAGTATCTCCCTCCGCGTATGGCTCCATATCGACTGTCATGGTGCACTTTTGCCTGCTGACCCCTACGGACGACGCCGTCATCGCATGGCGGTAGCACCTTTGAACAATGTCAACGTCCCCTTTTACTTCGCCCACACCCTCCGGAGTAGTGAACTTAATCTTGAAGTGAGGAATAGAAGTAACAGCTTTTAAAGCCATCAGCGTGGTCTGCCCTAAGATCGCATTGTAGGCCGAATCAACTTAAACCACAAAAAATTTTACTTGCAACGTTACCTGTTTAGGGGCTGTACCGAACACCATGGGTAGTTCCAAAGTCCCGATCACCGGTACCGCCTCATTACCGAACCCGTACAAAGGTGACTCCATCCCCACTTCCAACCTAACACCTTGAAGATCTATCCTCTGATAGGCATGGCTATACAATACATCCACTGACGACTCATTGTCAATCATTATTCTTTTCATGTCTACTGGCCCGACCTGAGCGATTATAACCAAAGCCTCCTCATGTGGTTCAACGGCCTCGGTCAGGTAGTCCTCATCTGAAAAGGAGATCACCATTTTGGGAAAAGGCCGAGTAACGGCTCGGGGAAGACCTGTCAACGTTGAGACAGAACCAGAGGATCTACACCCTTTGCCCACGCGCCCTGGTGTAGAACCACCTATTATAACGTCAGCAACCCTCCGAGGGAGGTTTCCCAGTCCAGCCCCTTTCTCCACCTCAGGCTGAGCATTGTCTGTCCTTGCCCCTCGGCCAAGCACGAACTGTCTCAATTCACCCCTCTGGACTCTAGACTCAATCAGGTTCATTAACCCAGTATATGCCTCCGTGGTATGTCCCGCCCAACGGTGATATAAACAATACGGGCCAGACCTATTCGACCTATATCCCGAAGGCTCAGTCCTCGACCCCTCTTCATTTCTTATAGCCTCCAAAACCTTGACGCGGTCAATGCTTAGGGGCGTGTAAGCTCTGTTCTCCGCCCGAGGCTGATAGGGGGGCCTACCCAAACTTGGCTGCCCCCCCCCCCCCCGGGCTTCGTTCGGTCAAAAGCATTTGGTCGGTTGTCTCCACCTTTATTCCCGCCATGGGATTTGTTTTTCATACTCCTACCCCTAGGTATCAAACTATCCATTGCTTCCTCCACTGCTATAAACTTTTCAGCTCGGTCATATGCATCTAAGAGATCTTTGGGAGGATTGAACATTATATCTTTCATTATCTTTCTGTTCCGAGTAACATCCATCCCTGTAGTGAAGAACCCCAACGCTTGTATCATATTGAGATCGGCAATGGTTCCCATTGCATCCCGGAACCTCTGTACATATTGGCCCAGTGATTCTTCTGATTTCTGTTTGACCTGCATAAGGGAAGCCGTTACCTTGCCTCTTCTCTTGTTACTTCCAAACCGTTCATGGAACCGAACACTCAATTCGGCCCACGATTGGATACAATTAGGTGGCAACGACATCATCCATTGCTTGGCCCCCTTCTTTAGTCTTGTTACGAAGATCTGACGCATCCCTGCCTCGGTATGGTTGTAATATCTCATCACCCTTTCATATGAGCTTGTATGGTCGTACGGATCTCCCGAGTCATCGTACATTTCGAGGGGCGGCAGTTTCTTCTTGGGGTCGGCCTTTTCCTGATCGATAGCTACTGAGAAGGGAGATTTTGGATCTAAAGACATGGGCCTGGATGTCTCGGGCTCTGAGCCAGTCGTCGGTCTTGCTTCTGCCACTGTTAGTCTTCTTTCTAACTCTGAAATCCTTTCCATAACCGGGCCAGCAATGGGCACATAAGGAACCATCCGCTGATCTTGCGGACTAGGTTCCACCATGGGGCCTCTCTGTCCGGTCCCATAACCTGGGGTCCTCGCCCTCTCCCGAGAGCTTGGACTAGTAGAAACGGGATGTGTTACTGCTTCCATTCTATCCCGTCTGATATTGCCGAGGTGTCCCCTGCCTTCCCGAGGTTGGTGCGAGCCCTTTATACCGTCCTGACCGTCCCGGTCATGGCTCATGTGACCCCGAGTTAGGTGCGTTCCCCTTATACCGTCCCGACCGTCCCGGTCATGGCTCATGTGACCCTGAGCTAGGTTTGTTCCCCTTCTACCGTCCTGACCGTCCCGATCACGGCTCATATGACCCTGAGCTGGGTTTGTTCCCCTTGTACCGTCCTGACCGTCCCGGTCACGGCTCATGTGATCCTGAGCTGGGTGTGTTCCCCTTGTACCGTCCCGACCGTCCCAGTCATGACTCATGTAACCTTGAGCTAGGTGTGTTCCCCTTGTACCGTCCCGACCGTCCCGGTCATGGCTCATGTGACCCTGAGCTGGGTGTGTTCCCCTTGTACCATCCCGACTGTCCCGGTCATGGCTCAGGGACTGGCGTGTATCCTCCCGTCCGAGCCGTCTTATCCGTCCTGGTCCCAACTTAGGCTGGCTCTGTGGGGTGTCGGCTCGATCCTTGCTGTCAATAGTTGTGGGTGGACCCTCTTCTTGTAAATCCAACAAGTGGTTCTGTCAGTCCTGACGTTTGCGTCGTAAAGTTTCCAACTCTAACTCAGCCTCTCTGATGCGGTACTGCCTTTCTCTTTCAACATGCTCTCGTTGCGAGACCCTTCTCGATGGGGCTATCTCCTCTTCTGTCCTCTTTCTGCATGACTCATACCCCAATGCCAAGGGGGGTGTAAACAAACGCCTCCTGACGGGTTCGGATTGGGCGTGTCCCCGCGCCTATCCTGACTGTTTGGCCCCCGTCCGTCGCTTCCTCGAGGCTCTGCTGCCCTCCTCACGGGGATCGAATGAAGACCCCTGATACCTTTCATTCGAGCTTCCTTTCTCCGCCATAGGAACAGTCTTCTTTCCAAAACAACCGGGTGACGTAAGTATCAAACACCGGCCCTCCTTCTAGTGCCAA